>CAWUFW010003711.1:0-1200000 GCA_963921515.1 Calotriton arnoldi | reverse complement strand
TGTGCCTGGGGAATAGGTGTGGTAATGTCGATAGAATCAGCCAGGTTTCTGTGAGGAAGAGCAGTTTCAATGTGTGGTCGTGCAGCAGGTCCCATATTTCAGTAGCGTGTTTATTGAGGGAGGTGTTGTTGAGGAGAAGGCAGAACAGGGAGTGGTGGGGAAAGGTGTGTAGGTGTGCGTGGCCGAGGGAGAGGTGAGTGTTGTGTGCGGTGCATGTGATGGTGGTGTGAAGGTGTGGGAAGGTGCAGGAAAAGTGTCAGGTGGAACAGGGGAAGGCACCTTCGCAGTCGACTACCGAGGCGTAGCAGCAGCACTGGAATGTGCATTCAAGGTTCAGGGTGAGGAGAGGGAAGCAGAGACGTAGCAGTGATGGGAGTGAAAGCAAGGGGTCTGGCGCTGGGCACAGGAGGGGCGCATACGGGCTGTGCATCCAAGCTGCGGCGGACATGAATTAGGAGCGGGGGTCTCTGGGGCAATGGGTTGGGCTAAGTAACTGGCAGGAACCGAGAAGGGAGTGCGGCGTGGGAGAGGAAGCAGGGAAGGTCGCAAATTCAGGAAAAGGGCAGGAAGAAGAGCAAAAGAGTGAGAAAAAGGAAGAAGAGGAGTTAAGAGAGCAATTGAGTTTGAAACTCGAAGAGAAGAGCTGAGACTAAAAGAAGCCAAGAGCAGCAAGGATTGAGTGAAAAGGGCAGAGAAAAATGTTGAAGAATGAAAGGCAAAAGCACAGAAGATCAGCAAAGAATGAATGAGAAAGAGTGGCAGATGCCCAGCAGATCGGCACAGAATCAGTGTAAAAGTTCAAAAAGCAGCAAAGAAAGATTGCGGAATAATGAAAAAAGCACATGAAAGTGGCAGAAAGAGAATGAGAAACGCACAGAAAAGCAGCAAAGAAGGAATAAGAAGGAAGGAGTAATGCACAGTGAAGTAGCAAAGAAAGACTGAGAAATGCACATAAAAGTGACAAGTAATGAAAGAATGAGCGATGCACAGAATACAGCAAGGAAAGGGCGAGAAGTGTTCAAACAAGCAAAGGGTGCGCGTGAAAGTGATCGCGAGCAAGAATTTCGGCCGCGACCGGGAGTTGTGTGCGCGCACGTGCGCAAAAACTAAATAAAACAAGCATTGGCCGCGCGTGTCACTTTCACGGCCGCGCGGCCCCGAGAAGCGCTCTGTGGTGGGGGAGGGGGAGGAGCAAGTGAGAGGAAAGACATATGGCGCCTGGAGCATGCGAGGAATGCGCGTTACTGTGCGCGTACCCGCATGCTCTAGGCAAGCCCAAAAAAAGTGGTTGCATTTTGTTAAAACGAAGAATGATGCACAGGCAAGTCTTGTAGGGAAAGGTAGTTGATTTATTCTTAAGGTTACTTCATAGGTTACAAGTTAAAGGAAGATGTTCTGATCCATAAAAGTGCCCCACCAGGAGCAGCCTCCTCGCTGCTCAGCCCTTCCACACCAACTGATTCTCCCTTCAATACAAACACACTCAACATTCTATATGACCTCATCATAGGCTGAGCAGCCAGGCAGAGAACCTCTGTAGGGAGAGTGCATTGGGTAATTAGTACATTACAACACATCTCCCCCTTATAATGATCGAAAACATTCAAAATGTATGAAGGTGATAAAACACACATCTCAGCAAAGGAGGATGCATTAACAACAAAATTATACATCACCCCCTTCTATAATGATCATAAACAATCAAATGCATAAAACATACAAATGACAGCAAAGGAGGATGCATAAAACAAAATCATTATACACATCTCCCCCTTATAATGATCATAAACAACAAGGAATGCAAGGTAAAGAAATACATTCTTAAAAACAGTGGATGCTATCCACCATAACTCACACAACACTGCGGGTACAATACCCACACCACACGGAGTATCCATTGTGCCATAAACTAAGGCACAAGAGTGCGGCAGAACAGGGATCTACAACCCTCAAATGCAAATACTAGTGGCAGGATAGATCTACCTCAAAGAAGAGGAAAAAAAAAAAAACTCTACCCATACCAAAACAGGGTAATTATAACCCAACCAAATTCAGGGTAACCTTAAACCTAAAGCAAAACCAGGGTAACCTTAAACCCTGAAACACACTCAAAACACTCTATGGGTATATTTAAACCCAAGGCAAATCCAGGGTATCCTTAAACCCATGACACTCTCGCAACATACTATGGGTATCCTTAAACCCATGACAATCCAGGGTATCCTTGAACCCGAGACATACTGGCCAAAACATGAAATTTAGAAAATCTAGCACAGATGCGCACAGTCATGACACTTCCGCAACATACTATGGGTATCCTTAAACCCACGACAATCCAGGGTATCCTTGAACCCGAGACATACTGGCCAAAACATGAAATTCTGAAAATCTAGCACAGATGCGCACAGTCATGACACTCTCGCAACATACTATGGGTATCCTTAAACCCATGACAATCCAGGGTATCCTTGCACCCAAACATTCCCCAGGGTAATTCATACCATTCTCGTACCCAAGGAACAGGAACATCACAACAGTACACATCACAATAGAATGGCAATATACTAAAACAAAGTCACGTCAACTAACATATAAATGAGCGACCTCTCCCCCGAGCCCGCAGCATGAATCTACCTCCACAACTAGAAAGGGGAAGTCCAGAAGGGAGGCTCGCAGGCAGCAACACACTATTTCAAATAAAGATGCGCCCACAGACCGACTAGCACGTTAAAGTCACTATAACTTATTGCTGGTGTTAGAAGCCATCACTATGCCATGTACACAATTCACCTCTCATGTGCCAGTCACCAGCGTTGGGTCGGTTTATCCATTAATTGAACAGTCTGCCACGCCCGACCAAACACAAAGGTAGTCGCCGCTTTTGAAGTATTCGGAGGTATCATGTCTCTTCTTGTTCCGGGCATAGAATATCGCTTTGTCCCCTCAGTCCATCTTGTTTTGTTCATACTTTATTCCGGCAGGCAAAAAAAAAAAAAACACGTGGTTGGCAAAGCGTGAAAACGTGGTTGGCAACGCAAGTATTTGAAGCAGCAGGAACCAAATAGATCTGTATCCTAAAATGGCGGCACGCTGATTGACGTGGGACCGGGTGGCTCCCATCACGCCAAAGCTGGAAAGCGTCCCCAAGCAGCCACAAAGGATTCACGAAGACATCGCTGCACACATGGAAACAAGGTAGGATTGCACGCGCTCACAGTGCGCGCGCTGTGCACAGCTCGTGCCATATTCAAAGGGGCTAACGAGCGGTTAAACTGCCCAAATAACCAAAGGGCAGCCAAGCACAGTAACAAATCAGCAAAAGTACTCACAGTTCCCAAGTGATGCACGGGCAGCAGTCTCACACAATGCCCTTCACCCAGGGAGTGAGGGAAATCCATCTTCTCAGACCAGCTTGTCTGAAAATAGTTCAACCTGACAGGAAGCATGAAGACTCCAGATGGCAGACACATCTAACGCTCCTATTTATGCCACGCAAAGGGGTCTCCTCAGACCTTCTCCATTGAGACGGTAGCAGGGGCACTGGTAGTACAAACACAAAAGCAGGTTGGAAATCGATACAGCTCTGGGAAACTTCCTTTACAGGGGCATTTGCCAAGTGCAGCAAAACAGGAACACATCATCCAAAACAGCAGGGTGACAGCAGGCTCCACAGAAGTAACAGCAGGAACTGGCAGGCCCAGGCTAGGGCTGACCGTTCACAGGTGATAAGGGAACACTAAAAAGAGGTTGTATGAATGTCACTTGCAGAAAAGGAATACCTTTACACAAACACTCTAGTGCGCAAAGGCAGAGAAAAATACTGTATTCCTTAAGGTTGTTAGCTGTTAGGCTTGTTATTCGTTTGGGGAACTCCAGGTGATGGAGACACTCACCCAAGTCCAACATTAACTGGCACGTCCACGATGGGGCCGACCGATCTTTTGGTCACTGGTGGGGCTTTTGGACTGCCAGCTTGTTTTTTCCAAATGCGCTTCTTCAGTTTCTTAGATGCCAGTCTATTCAAGGTAGCTCACGTAGGTTCTTTAAGATCGTCGCCAGTGTTAAAACGAAGAATGATGCGCAGGCAAGTCTTGTAGGGAAAGGTAGTTGATTTATTCTTAAGGTTACTTCATAGGTTACAAGTTAAAGGAAGATGTTCTGATCCATAAAAGTGCCCCACCAGGAGCAGCCTCCTCGCTGCTCAGCCCTTCCACACCAACTGATTCTCCCTTCAATACAAACACACTCAACATTCTATATGACCTCATCATAGGCTGAGCAGCCAGGCAGAGAACCTCTGTAGGGAGAGTGCATTGGGTAATTAGTACATTACAACACATTTCTAAAAGCCCACTTACAAAATGTCTCGCCCAGACCAGCGCAAGCGCTGGCTTCAGGGCGAGACCTAAAAAGAAGGGATACCCAAAGACCGAGGAAGACATTCATTGGAATGTTGGAGCAGAAAGTTATACCAGCATTATTGGCCCAACAGTGTCCACAACATTCCGGTTGTGTGTAAGGGGTTTTAGGCTCTTAGCATGGTGTCCTGGCCTGGTGTCTTAGCCTACTCTTGCAAACTGACCTACCAGATGTGGAGTTATGAATCTTATCAGAGCACAGAAAAATTACTGCCATAAAGGCAAATACAGATTAAAAGCGTATTGCTTTCTGGACAACGGAGGGAGAGCTAGGCTGGTCCTTTTGGACCTATCAGCATCCTTCGAAACGGTGAGCCATGTAGTTTTGTTTGAGCGGCCAGCAGGAATAGGGGTTGTCGGCTCGGCCCATGACTTGCTCTCCTCCTTTCTTTCTAACTAACAGAGAGCAGTTGGGGAGTTTAATTCAACACCTTTTGTTCTGCCTTGTGGGGGTCCCCAAGGGGTCTTCTCTAAGCCCAACACTCTTTAATATCTATGTGGCACCCCTAGCCAAGCTAATTCGCTCTCGTGGTTTTGACACAGTGTCCTGAGCAGACGACACTCAAATTGTTGTCTCTATTTCCAGTAACCTGGCTGAGGTCGCTGTTCATTTTAACAGCTACATGTGTGCTATTGTCAGCTGTATGAGAAGCAATTGCTTAAAAATTACCTCAGAAAAACCAGAGGTCCTCCTTTTTGGAAAGGATACATCTTTTTGGAATCAAGCCTGGTGGCCCCAGACCTTAGGTTCCCCCCCTCCACCAGTATCCAAAGTCAAGAACCTCTGGGTAATTTTCTGATGCTGAATTTTTCTTTAAGGATCAGATCAGTGAATTAACCTCATCTTGTTTCTTTCTGCTGAGAATCTTGAGGAAGGTTCTACCTTTTATTCCCTTTGACTTACAAAAATTGGTAGTCATCGCATTGGTGTTATCCAGACTGGATTATTGCAATGGCGTTTATCTGGGTATCTCCCAGATCTCTGTAACTAAGCTTCACATATTGCAGAACGCAGTCTGTCGTCTTCTGAAAAAGATCCTTAAATTCAAATCTGTCTCAGCCGCCCTGACAGAGCTTCATTGGCTCCCAGTTTAAAAAGGGTGGTCTTTAAGGCTTTGTGCTTGGCACATAAAGCCCTGCATGGTAACGGACCTGATTTTCTGGGAAGGAAAATAGAATGGTATACTCCGAATATACTGTTACATTTGCCAGCTTCGAAATCAGTTAGTGTGCCAAAAATTAAGAAAGCTTCTTGGGGTGGTAGAAGCTTCTTTCACTCAACCTGTCAATTCTGGAACAAAGTGCCTATGCATCTTAAAAGTCAGGCCAACCCGCTGAACTTCAGGAAGAAACTGAAATCTTGGCTATTTTCCCTTCCTCCCAGTTACTGTAAAAGACCAGAACTAGATGAATGTTTGCGTCAAGATGCCTTGAGGCATTCGTTTGCTCAAGAAATTAAAATTAAAATTATTACAAATAAAAAGTAAAAAAAAAAAAACACAACTTAACTTCTAGATTACCACTCACAAACTGTTCAGAGCTCATTGCCTTTGTACCGGCATGACTTCCTATCATATGCAGTGCAAAAGCTGTTGCATCTCTGCTGTTCTGCGTCACTACCCAACTCTTTTCTGAGGGAGGCATGATGGGTACAGAGCTGCCAGTCAGGTGGCATGGGGCAGCTGCAATGGTCTAGGCACTCCCTCCCTTGCAGAGGTACTACTAAAGAGAGCAGGCATGCTTTAAATAGTCACTCCTCGTGGGCGAGTTCACAGGAGTGCAACTGTCAATAAAACCAGTTCCCCTTCTCAAAGAGCTGAAGTGCCTCATATGAAACAGTAATTTCAGGAGAAAAAGGTTGTGTGACTGCATAAAAGGTTTGTAAGGACAGGAGGCTGGGTGCAGAGTGGGCCGCTGGCATTATATTTTAAGCGTGCTTGATCTGGAGAAGGACAAGCTCAGGATTTAAAAGTAACACAATGGTTAGAGTTGGATTTACTAACAAGAATATATTTATGTGCAAACAAACCCTTTTTTAGCAACATTGGGATGATTAGAGACTGGGGAAAAATCATAAAGTTCTAACCTATACCTTGCAGTTTGCAGACACCTTTTTCATACCAGTTCAAAGCTCACTGTGATATATTAGCTTTGTGACTTATGAACTGCAAGTAACAAAAGGATCTCTGTGACAAAAGCAGTAATGCACCGAGCTATCTATTTAAAACACAATTCAGTGATCTGCCTGGTGCACCTTCTCTACTGCAGGCGCGATAACCTTCGGCCTTACTGTATTTTGAGTCAAAGCTGCCACTAGACAAAACTCTGATCTCTCTCCAGTAGAAACATTAATCACCAGTGTTATATTTACATTTTATTGTTGCCCCAAAACAGCCGGTCAGATAAGAAACTCTGCAGCAGGGTCTTTTAAATCCATAAGTTATTTCTTAAGGCATCCCCCCCCTCCCCGCCCAAGGGCAGCGCAAGGTGCGGCTGCACTGGACGCACCACTCTAAAGCCGGCCATGGTAGTCAGGTTGTCTGAGGGAGGATAAGGAACAGCCCACATGCTCCTTTCCCTCCACAGCACTGGCACAGAGTGTAATTAAGCCTCAAACACAGACAGTCCTCCGAGGCGAGTGCACAAGACAGCGACAGTCAATACATTGAGCTCCCCAAAGCACTCAAGTGCGTCGAGCAGCAGCAGCGATGCTGTTTCTGCACGCTGCTGCGGTGAGCGTGCACATCTGGGCTGTAGATTGTTGCATGTGCAATGAAAATGTCCCTTTCAATCAATCATGTTTCAATAGCCTTTGTGATTTTACGAATATGCAGGCAGTTATATTACAGAGATTAATGGCTCACCAGACACCCAATTGGTGAATGTCTACTCTAGGAAATCATTGGGTATTTTGGGCCGAAATTCGTATAGATCTGGTTCGAATTCTGTGATGCTCACCATGAAGATGTCTGCTTGAAACCAGGATGTACATCTTGCCGTCCAGGAGAGTCATTTATCTGTGCATCCATGTGAAAATGCACATTGCATTGGTCAGAAGATCTCTGAGCAGCCCCCAGATGTGCAAATCCTTCACACATTGCACCATTAGATATTGAGCATACCTTGTGCACACACAAGTCCCTCTGTGAATTGATTATATATTTTACATGTAGGTTCTCACTTGCACATTTGTTGAATTTCTGTAACTGAGAAAAGAGTTTGAACAAAAGATGGTCTTCATTACAAGGTTTCTTATTGAAACGTAGGCTGTTGCCACCTTGTCTTCCTTCAGTAAGGTCAATTGTCAGCCTTCATCTGCTTGTGCTTCATCGTGATTGGATGGTGCACATCAACCCCTGTCAATGTGACATTCCTTTTCACTAGTGCTATTTATCACATCTGATAAAATCTGACTCGGATTCTGCATTTATCAGGTTTGATAAATAACACCTATCCTAATTTTTGGGGGAATAACATGCAGAATTTGGTAGTTAATGCACCAAAATCCCTTTTAAGGTAAATACAATACTGTTTTCTCCTGTTTAATTCTGGCATGTTTGACCTGCTGAATTGTAATAAGGGTGAGGTATTTAACACATCAAGTAATTACCAAGTGTAGTAAATACCTACTAACTTGGAATTGTGATACTCATGTAAGCAGGGGTTTCATTGGCGTAGCAGGGTTTTGGGGCGGCGGCCTCCTCCCGCTCTTACCTGTGTGTAGATATCGTAAATTGCCAGCCCTCCCACTCTAAATTGTGGCCGTCACGGGGCGGCAATTTCGTAAACACGTCAGCCCCCCCCCCGCTCTTCATGCGGCCGCGGGCAGCAAACCCCAGGGACCGCCACGGGTGGTCAAAGGGCTAGCTTCGCCACTGAGGGGATCGGAAACGCCAACCAACTCAGAATCAGGACCTTAGTCTTTGTTCTAGCTAATCGTCAAGAAGATATTACTCTTTAGATTGATGTTGATTGTTTGATTGCCCTCTATTCTGCAACACCTATGTTCCTTTCATACACGATTCATCATTATTGACCCATCTCTCCTTCAGGCCTTCTCCTGGCTTTAAACTGGTGATTCCAAGCTTTAAGCAAGCCAGATCTGTCTAGGGCTTTTTAGCTCCAGACATCGTCTGACTGGGACAGAAAATAGGTCGATACACGAAAATAAAAATGCCCCCCCACCCCCATTAGCAAATCAGATAGCTAAAAGTGACCCATCTTTGCAAATTGGGGCAGTTTTGAAATTGTAAAGGCACTGTAAATGTGTTTTCCAAGGTACAGAGAACTGCATGAATTTAATCTTCCCTCAGGCAATGTTTGTTTTAGTATCAGGGAAATCAAAAGTAAAAACCAGCCCATCAAACCATACATAAGGCCTACAAACAGCCAAAAAACCAGCCCACACACTGACCTTTCAGACCAGTCCATCGGGCACTGCCTGTTTGTCCGATACGCCAGTCCAACCCTGGCTCCAGACCACTTGTGCGAAAACATCTGCAATCTTCAAGCCTTCAAAGAACTACTCTTTTTGCATGAGTTGCTGTTTTCATCCAGTGATCAATCTCAAATAGGCATAACAGAGGCACCTATGGGTCCAGGTGGACTGTATACGTTCCTGTAAAAAATATGGTACTAATGAATGTATATCATTCTCAACCATGTTTCACCTTTAGAGAGCGTGCTTTTTCACAGATTGCATGTGACCATGGTATTGTTATTTCTTAATATTTTTGCTGATGTGCTTCATGATAAAGACAGACTGGTACTTTATATCTGTGGAGATAATTGCATTTTAATATGCATTTCATAAAATCGAGAGAGAAATATTATACTATTGTAGTTAGCCACTTTTTAATCTTCAGACTGAAGATAAGAAGCATGCAATCACGATATTAAAATAATAAATCAACGCTTTATTGTGGCGGCTCAGCCAAAAATAGCAACTCACTCAGTGTTCATTAGATCCTTTCATGGAGTTCTTAAATAATCCTCTTTATGTCCATAATGAAGAAAGAAAGTTTCCTCTAATATTTGTTATATTTGTCTTCTTTTGATATGTAAAATATCAATTTCTATGCATTGCTGGCCTACCCCAGATAACATCCTACAACGAGTACATTTACTAAAACAAATAGGTAGGTACGTCTGCAAGATTGAAGACCTTAAGACCTTTAAAATACATTGAATTCTTCCAAAATCTATGTGAAAAGATGGTATGAACATGCAGTTGTGCAAGAAGTTTATTTCTTCCTGGTTAGTTAATTTGTAACATTCCACGGAGAACAAGCTATATAGTAGTAACCATTCTCCCCACCCAATCAGGAATCAAGCTCAAGGCTGATACTGTATGGCTTCCTTCGGAGCAGATATTGTGCTGCTACACCTGTATGATGGCTTATTAGAATAGTGAATGCACTGTGAAAGTAAGAAATGGATCCTTCTCAGCTGGCACTTGTAAGTGAGGGTACAGTTGGATGTACACTGTACGCATGACATCCTGCTAGGAGTTGTGTTATCCATGGTGTCAGGCCAGCTGCCTACTGAAAGAAACCATTGATGACATGGAGAGGTGTGATAGGGGAAACATCATTTATTACGAAGCCGAAATCACGCTGTACCTTTACAACGCCGGTAATAGAGCAAATGCGTCGTTACCACCATTCGTTTCGCACGCAAGTTGTTACAACAACTTGCTTTAGGGGGCGCATTTGTGGAGTGGTGTTGAATTTTAAGTTCAACACCTTCCCTACTGTTGCGCAGATTCGAGTTGGAATAGTAACTATTCCAAAGTCCAGCACCCCCTAAGGAAAGTCGTTGTAACGACTTGCGTGCCAAAGGAACGAGTTGCAACGACGCATTGGTTCTAATGCCGACGTTGTAAAGGCATGCGTGCTAAACGCATACGTGATTATGTCATACAACCATGTGATAGACCCCCATTACACTCACAGTCTCTGATCCTGATGACCCCTTTCAAATGGACCTGCAGCTGTAATTTTCTACATTGAGACGGACATAAGACCATCTTTGCTTCATTTGATAGTACATCCTTCGGAATTTGAGAAACTGGTCACTGGGGCCTGGTCCACAACAGAAGAAAGCAAGCCGTTTGTACACTGAGCTGTACAGCGGCGAGATAAAGGGCCCTATTATGATGTCAGTCGGAAAGCCTCTGACCACAGGTCGAGGCAACGGTTTCACACAGTGGCCTTTCCAGGTCGGCCTTTCCAACATGAAAAGGCTGTTGAAAAGTGACTTTGGGGGGCCCTAGCAGGGCCCCCTAACCTCCGTGGCCTGCAGTTGTGGGCCTCGGGGGCACCTATGATGTCCCCCATTAAATCCCTGCACCATGTGGTAGGCACCATGAGGTGCCTGCCACAGGGTGCAGGGATTTACACAAACTCCTATTTCCCTATGGGAGCTTGTGCTGCGGCCGGTTTCCGACCGCAGCACAAGCTCCTATAGGGAAATGGGAGTGTGCGACCTCACCATGTGCAGTCGCATCGTAATAATGAGGTTGGGACCGCCGACCGGAGGTCGATCGGTCCCGATTCTGCGGCGATGTCGGTCGAAGGCAACTCTGGCCGACATCATAATCAGGCCCAAAATATCCTACTCCACCCCAATGGTACAATATCTTCTTTTAGGATGCCAACAGAATACATCCAATTGGATCTGTGTTTACATAATCTTAGTTAATTTTCTGTTAAGGTTCATCAGAGTATAGTTCAGACCAGTAGAAACCTAACATGTAATTAATAATGCACACCCAAACTTAATTTCCAACAGATATTTGTCCTTTTCTCTCGCAGACTTCAATGCAATAGTGCGAGTTAGACATATGTTATTGATCCCAAATATTTGGTCCTTTGTCAGACATAGGGCCTTAGGTAAAGAATGGTGGCCTGTACTCCAATCTGCCAGGTCACTAAGGACATGTACTCCACTGCCATAGGAGCGTATAGCCTTCCATATTTACAGATCTCTGCCCTGTAGGTGGAGATCCCTGTACCTTCAGCAGAGCCACTGCCACAGCAGCTGTGTTGAAGGTACTGAAGCATTGTTCTGCATTTGTCATAGTCAATGTCTACACGCTGCACAATGTTTTGCCAGTTATGCCAGAATGTTCAACATCAATGGAGTGGATGTCCTGACATCCATTGACATAAGGGCCAATGTCAATCAGGTCGTCAGTCAAAGGTTTCCTTCGGCAGAGCCACAATAGGCTCTTTTGTCAGAAAAATGTCAGTCCATTAACTCTAAATAGCTTGGGAGGATCATGTGTTTGGCAGACAGGGTACTCCACCATGTTTTTTGGCAGAGACATAAGCTAAATAAGGCCCTTACTTGCTTATCATGTTTCATTTTTATTTGCATTAAGTCATTTGGCTAGTCACTTCCTATCCTGCTTCTTGGACACAGTGCTTGTTTTATTCATGTTGTTGGACTTGGACCTTTCTGCAGGTTCATCCTCCTCAAACATTTTGCTTTCACTCCTCCTATTTTTGCTGAATTCGTATTTGCTGGCCTAAGAACTCTGCCCACTTTACCACTGCTAACCAGTGCTAAAGTGCTTATGTTCTCCCCTTAAACATGGAAGAATTGGCTGATCCCCAATTGGCATATTTGATTTACTTGTAAGTCCCTAGTAAAGTGGTACTATACGTACACAGGGCCTATAAATTAAATGCTACTTGTGCCATCCACTTGAGTAGCCCTTTAAACTTGTCTCAGGCCTGCCATTTCAGCCTGTGTGTGCAGTGTTTAACTGCAATTTAGACCTGGCAAAATATACCTTTTGTCAGGCCCAACCCTTCCTTTTTAATACATGTAAGGCACTCCTTGTATAGGCCCAGGACGGCCCAGTGGGCAGGATGCGGTGCAATTAAAAAGTAGGACATGTACTTTTATGTTTTTCCTCTCCTGATAGCAGGGCCGGCCTGGGAACCCAAAGCAGCCCTGGCAACGTTTGTCAGACCAGCCCCCGTACAGTGCATAGCGAGTCCAGCCAGTGAGCCTGACCACTATGAAGGGGGGTTTTGAAGGAGGGTGTCCACACAAGAAAATTTGGGGGAAAATGGTGCATTCTACAATACATTTGTCATTATATATTCAATTGTATTAGCTTTTAAAGCATAGTAAATTATGACCTTACTGTGCACCAGGATATGACAATCTTTGTTGCGGCTCTTCAATGATTCTCTCACTATCACCCTCCAATAGTGACTCTCATCTCTCCATAGCCCCTCTCTCACATGTATTTTATTTGTTTTATAGCACCCCTCATAACAGTGTAGGGTGTCACAGCACTTTCCATCACACACACATTCAGAGACAGTGGATCATACGTGTGTAAATCAGTGTATAGAAAATGTTACATTAAGCAAAGGGAACTACAAGGTGTAGGATTCACATGTCATCCATTATGGTAGACATTTTTAAAGTGTTCTTGGTCTGGAGAAGCACAAACTCAGGATTCAGCACATAACACAGTGGTTAGAGTTGAGTTTAATAATAAGAATTTAGTTCTACCCAAACAAACCTTTTTAGCAACATCAGGATAATGAAAGACTGGGAATTTGTTTTACTTTCTAACTTGTACTATGCAGTTTGCATGCAGCCCTTTGATGGCAGTTCGTACCTAACTGTGCTAGATTGCGATTGAAACTTATGGACTGCACAACAACAAAAGAATTTCTGTGACAAAAGCAGTAACCCACTGAGCTATGCACATAAAATATTGCTCTTTGATATGCATGGTACACATTCTTTGCAATAGACATATTAACCCTCTGTGCTATGTTAGATGAGTCAGAACTGCCACTAGATAAAACTCCAATCCCTCCCCAGCAGGTACATTAATCACCAGAGTTATCTTGACACTTATATTGTTCCCTTAAAACTGCTGAATATACAATTTACTGCTACAAAACCTGCCCCCACAAACACAACCGGTTCCCCACCCTTCCAGCCTGATGCCCGGTACGGCCAGTTCGGCCTTGCCTGGTAGTAAAAACTCTTAAACTCATTTTTCACTAATGCAAGGTCTACCTCTCCCATAGGATAACATTGGAGTCAATTTATTACATGTAATAAGCTGTAATTTTCAAATGGGAACAGGTAATTGTTTTACATGGTTCTTTCTGCAGGGTCATCCCCAAGCTTTTTACCTTTGCCCTCCACTTTTTGCTGAATTTGTTTTCGTTGGCCATAGGACTGAGCACTTTACCACTGCTAACCATTGCCATTTTTTCCTGCCCTTTCCACTTTTTCCAGCAGGTCTTCTAGACAATTTTCCTTTTTACTTCATGATATGAGGAATCTAATTTCAGATATATTTATTTTATTTAAATATTTATAGCACAACAGTTAGACATCCTTGGTGTGGTATTCCCACAAACGTTTTGATCCACTCCTGTTTTGCTGAATTTGTTTTCTTGGCTTTAGGACTTTGTGCGCTTTAAGACTGCTAACCATTGCTAAAGTGCTTGTGCTCTCTCCTTAAAACATGGTAAAATTGGCTTACACCCAATTGGCATATTCAATTTACTTATAAATCCCTAGTAAGGTTGTACTACATGTGCCCGGGGCCTGTAAATTAAATGCTACTAGTGGGTCTGCAGCACTGATTGTGCCACCCACTCAGGTAGCCTTTTAAACATGTCTGAGGCCTGCCATTGTAGCCTATGTGTGCAGTTTCTAACTGCCATTTTGACCTGGCAAAATAAACCGTTTACCATGCCTAAACATTCATTTTTAATACATACAATTCACCCCTAGAGTAGGCCCTACACAGCCCAAAGGGCAGGGTGCAGAGTATTTAGAAAGTTGAACATGTACTTTTAAGTTTTATATGTGCTGGTAGATAGAGAAAAAGTCTTAAGATTGTTTTTCACTATTGCAAGACCTACCTCTCCGTTAGAATAACATTGGGTTACCTTATTACATTTAGTAAGTGCTAACTTTTAATTGGGAGCAGGTAGGAAGCTTGAGCTTGGTGTCTAAACAATTTTCATTTAAACCCCTTTTTAATAGTAAAGATGGATTTTAATTCTGAAAACGCCACTTTTAGAAAGTTGGCATTTTCTTGTCCTAACCATTTGGTGCCTGCAGCCTGTATCCTGGGTCACATGACTGGATGTAGCTGGCAGTTGGAATTTGTGTATTGCTCCCAGATAGTGAGAGACATGAGCATAGGTGCTGGCAGGATGGGACATCTCTAACTTGATGAGAGGGAGGAGCTGTCACCAGCCAAACTTGCACTTCACTAAGGCTATGCCTGAGCACACTCACAAAGGGTTTGACACTAGTATTTTGTGACCCCGGGCAAGTTGGGGCCAGGGGAGGGAAGCAGTAAATTCCAAACACCTCTGGGGGGGTGGACGCTTCTAGAAACTTCTCCAACTTCAAAAAAGGGCACCTGATATAAATATTAGTCCCTCAGACCCAACTCTTCAGTACACCTCTGGACACGTGAAAGACTCAGAAGGGCTGGTGTGGTGCTCTTCGGCAAGTAGGACTGCTACTCTGCTGCCCTGCTGCCTGAGTGCAAAGGACTGGACTCGCATCTTGAACCACCAGAGTGATTACAAGGGCTAGGTGGCTGGCCTCCTGATCAGAGCCTCAGGGATAGAAAAGTCTCAAACCACCTTGAAGCCAGCACCTGGACTCTGCTGTGAGTCGTGCCCCCCAAGTGGTGCAAACCCAGTCCTGGGCCCTTGGAAGTTGGCCTGAAGGTACAATGCAAGCCCTGCTGTGGTCCAAGCAGAACCGATGCAGTGCAATGCATTGCCTCGCAGCTCTGCTTCAGAACTGCCGCTGCGCGATGCATCCCCGAAGCAGGAGCCTGCAGGTTTTTGGATCCCCCACTGCATGATACCTCCTCGACACAGGACCTCGCTCTGCAGCCTGAAACTGCTCAGAACCACTGCTGTTTGATGCATCCCCAACACAGGACCTCGCATCGCAGCCCCGCAGATTCCCGTAATCATTGCTGTGCATTGCATTCTTGATGCAGGACCTTCCGCCATGCGGGATCTCGCAACGATCCGCAACCCGGATTTTGTTCAGTGGGCTTAACTTGGTCTCTCTATCAGGCCCATGCTCCTTCGCTGTCGACCTGAATTGTGACTTTGTCCCGGTCTGGCACGACCAGATCACCACTTGTGCTTCAGGCACTATTTTCACTTAAAACTTTGAAATTTCACATTTCCGATTCTTTTGGTTCGATTTTTGTCATTTTGGTCTCAAATAATGTTTATAATTTTACTCTATTTTTCTAAATTGGTGTGGGATTTTTCTTGTGTTTTCACTTTATTACTGATTGAAGTGTTGCATAAATAGTTTTAAACATTGCTAATAAGTTAAGCTTAACTGCTTTGTGCCCAGCTACCAGAGGGTTGATCGGAGGTTACTTTGGGGTTTTCTTGTGACTCACCCTGACAGAGATTGTGGTTGCTGCTTGAGTAGGGTTTCACCCCCCTCAACCAGTGAATCAATTTCCTACAGGTCGGTAGTTTCCACCACCCCCTTTCTTCAAATCTATATTATGGTAAATAGGCCCTCCAGCACCCTTACCTTTTATTTGCATGCTTAGGTGGTGCATACTTTGAATTGCTATAGATATAATTTTTGAGACGCTCTCTGAAGCCTGATCTATTCCGGCCAGAATAGTATGCGTATATAAATATAGACTGCACACATCACACCCTGGCGAGACCAGACCCTGAAATACACTGCAGAGTTCATGCATTCCCTCTAAGGACATCGAGGCGGTTTCTGCCAGGGCAGAGCAGTGGCAGCAAATACAAAAAAAATATATTTTGCATAGGGTCGGGATGGCGGGGGGAGTGGGGGATGGTGGGTAGGCAGTAGTAGAAACCAGTGCTATCCACCTTTGCTGCATATGGCCATGAATGTTTGCAGTCCGTGATCCCACTGTAATATGTGCGAGGCTTTTGCCAGCACCGCCCATTGCTTATTTTCATTTCTCAAGAACCCTGAACCACAGGTTTGATAATTACATCCTCTGTACAACGCCAGGGCGTGCTGCTTCTCTCGTGCGTCTGTATTTTGTTGTCGGCAGTGCATGAGTGGTCTTTACAGCTTCTAATGGAACCTGCTTGTTTGATACTCAAGAAATGAAATACAGCCAGTTAAAGTAACAAGCTGCCCTGCTCCTGACTGCAGCGCTCCTGTGGGATTGATGGTCTAAGTGTTTTTCGATAGCAGAGTTCATAGACTGGAAACTCATGTACGCTGCAAAGCCACAGAAGAACTTTCATGGAGAATTAGAGTTGCACATAAAAAAGAAGGCAGTGCATTTCTGCTGGCAGGTGCTCAGAGCCTCCTCTTCTCAACCAGCAACCAACGACTGACCTCGAACCACTAAATTAAATCAACACGGAAGTGCCTCTGAGTTTAGCAGCGTTTCTATTGTTCCCAATGATGGGAAGGGGGCAGAATATATCATGGTTATTTAATTGCCTTTTATTAGTACGATAATATAAGAAATTGTTAAGGTGTATTATTATTTCACAAGAACTAAAATGCAGCCTATACAATTTATTTCGTTGTCATCGTCGTGTGTTGTGTTTTGTAGATGGCAAGCAGATGGATGCTGGTGGCATGCATGGCCACGGCAGTTTTATGCTGGGAGCAATCAAACATGCGAGTCTGGATTATGATAGTGACTTTTTATAAACTCCTTCTCTAACTTTTCTCTGTGTTGGTTACTGTTCACTTTGTTTTTTTACCGGATTCAAGTCACTATGGTTTGCTCTAGTGACTTAAAATTAAATAGTCATTTTTTCCTGCCCTTTCCACTTTTTCCAGCAGGTCTTCTAGACAATTTTCCTTTTAACTTCATGATATGAGGAATCTAATTTGAGATATATTTATTTTATTTAAATATTTATAGCACAACAGTTAGACATCCTTGGAGTGGTATTTCCACAAACGTTTTGCTCCACTCCTCCTGTTTTGCTGAATTTGTTTTCTTGGCTTTAGGACTTTGTGCACTTTAAGACTGCTAACCATTGCTAAAGTGCTTGTGCTCTCTCCTTCAAACATGGTAAAATTGGCTTACACCTAATTAGCACATTTAATGTACTTGCAATTCCCTAGTAAATGGTACTACTTGTGCCCAGGGCCTGCAAGGCAAATGTAACTAATGGGCCTCCAGCACTCATTGTGCCACTCGGGCCCTATGAGGTGAAGGAGCAAAAGGGGGAGGTTACCTATCTGGTAAATCTCAAGACCCCCAGAAACCTCTTGAGGGTCCTGCATGTCAATTGCCTCAAGCCTCACTTCGAGAGGTCCGAGGTATCAATGCTCCTGGTGGCAGATGATGGAGTGGAGGAGGAGAGTGAACCTTTCCTTGACTTCCTATATTCCAAGGAGCATGATGGGTCAGTGGGAGGTGTTATCCTCTCGCCTATCCTGACTCCTGACCAACAAAGGGACTGTCGCTACTTGCTTGGGTCGTTCCCCTCCTTTCTTTCATTGATCCCAGGGCTGACCACTTGGTGCACCCATGATATTGACATTAGGGACAGCATGCCTGTTAAGAATAAAATAAATAGGTTGTCTGACAATGTAAGAGCCAGCATCAAGAAGGAGCTGTCCAAGATGCTGGAGCTTGGGGTGAATGAGCACTCCAATAGCCCTTGATCCAGTCTGGTGGTTATGGGACCCAAGGCCTCCCTACTGGGTGCCACACCCAAACTCAGTTTCTCTGTGGATTACAGAAGGTACAAATTTGTCACTAAGACTGATGCTCACCCCTTCACCTGAACTGATGAGCTAATTGATTGGTTGGGAGCTGCCAAAATCCTGAGCACCCCTGAATTAAAGTCCAGGTCACTTCAGATTTAGGGTGATGCCCTTTGGGTTGATGAATGCTCTTGCCACTTTCCCGAGGTTGGTCAACAGAGTTCTGGCTGGGTTGGAGGCTTTCAGGGCCACCTATCTAGATGACATTGAGGCCTTCAGCTGGCAGGATCACCTTTTCCACCTACAGAAGTGCTTCATGCCCTTCAGGCCTGCCTATCAAGGGCAGTAAGTGTCACATAGGGCAGGAATCACTAAGTCGGTGGGGGCAAGCTGCAGCCCCTCCCGGCCAAAATTCAAACCATCTTGGCTTAGGAACCCCCCCCCCCCAAGACCCAAACTGAGGTGAGAGCCTTCTTAGGCCTTACCGGATACTACAGGAGATTCGCCAAAGGGTGTTAGACCTGGCATCCTTGGCGTGGTTTCCCCTGACTTTTTGGCTTCTGACCTCCTGTTTTGCTGATTTCATTTTTGTTGGCTTTAGGATTCTGATCACTTTACCACTGCTAACCAGTGCATATGCTCTGTACTCAAAACATGGTAACATCGCTTATCCACAATTGGCATATTTAATTTACTTGTAAGTCCCTAGTAGAGTGCACTATATGTGCCCAGAGTCATTAAATTGAATGCAACTAATAGGCACTGATTGTGCCACCCACTTCATGTGCCTTTAAAATTGTTCAGGCCTGCCAATGCAGACCCTGTGTGTGCAGTTTCAACTAAGCCTGGGCGGAGTTCGCAGAGCTACGCTATGCGGAACTCCGCAAAGTGCAAAAAAATCTCAGCCGTGCTACGCGGAGCTCCGCGTGCAGCGGAGTGCATTAGATAAATGCAGTTCACGGTGATTTTCAGTGTCAGGTGCTTTTCCGCACCATGCAATCATCGCAAACGGCACCATGCACAGCGCTAGCGGGCTCTGCTTCCTCTCTGCCGCTCGCGTAGATTTTTACTCGAGCGGCAGCTTTCTCAACACGAACGGACGGTATCTCTACGCGAGCGGTCGCGAGCATACGCGACCACTCACAATGAGAAATCTGACCGCCCGCGTTGAGAAATCTTGCCGGGAGGTTGATTTTCCATGCTTGCGCTCGCCAACTTGATGTTGACGATCGCGAGCGAGGAAAAATATCGCCGGGAGGTGGATTTTCCTCGCTCACGCTCGCCAACTTAATGTTGATGAACGCGAGCGAGGAAAAAAAGTCTGCTCCGTGAAGACTTAGTTTTAACTGCCATTTCGAACTGGCAAGTTAACCTACTTGCCAGATCCAAACCTTCCCTTTTATTACATATAAGTCACTCCCATATGTCAGGCTAGCGTTACAGAATGCATTTCCCGCAGGGGTGGAATGGTGGGAGGATGAGGAAAAAGGGCAGAAGATTTCTAACAAAAGGCAGCTTTCATGGCTTCCCACATGATGAAACTACTCACCTGGAATGTCCGGGCATAACAGCCTTTAAAAAACAAAGACAAGTATTTGCCTATCTGAAAAGATATGGAGTGTTAATTGCATGCCTACAAGAAACTCACGTCTGGGGCGACTCATTACCCTGTATAAGGCGGAGGTGGAGAGGGCAACTATATGCAACCTCTTATTTGGGATTTGCACAGGGAGCTCTTATATGGGTGGCACCTGGGGTGCCGTTCCAGCATTTTCATCATATAATGGACCCAGAAGATGATATGTGATTTTACATGGTAAACTGGAAGGCCGGGAAATATGCTTTATTAATGTATACGTTCCCAATTTGGACTGCCCCACTTTCTTTCCCACCGTCTTGACTGCAGCGACCCCATACTTGGGTGCTGCGGTGAGTATGATGGGTGACGTCAACTGTGTCCTCAATGGAACTCTGAACCGTGACCCCCCCCCCTCCAAATGAACACAAAGCCACAAATGACAGGGGCCCTTAAGGACATTGAACAGGGTATGTAGTTGTGTAATATTTGGAGGATACGCTATCCAGAGCAGAGGTCCTTTTCTTGTCACACCCGGCAACTAATACATTCAGTCGACTAGACTATTGCTTCCTGTCGTTGGAATTAGCTCCGGATTTAGAAGGGATAACATACTTGTCCAGGTACCTCTCAGATCATTCACCGGTTCTGCTTACCCTCAGGGTAAAACATCCTCACCTGGTAATACCAATGTGGAAACTACAGGCAGAGGCACTGTCGGATCCCCCCATTGCTGCAGCGGTATGAGACGCGATATCCCGGTACTTTGAGGAGAATTGGGGGTCGGCTTCCAGTAGGGCATTCGACTGGGAGGCCATGAAGGTTGTGATTAGAGGGGTCTGAATACAGACAACATATGGTGTGAGGCGTCAACTAGAGCAGGATATACAAGTGCAGGAGCGACAGTTGATCAAGCTAGTGGCAGATCTCTCTACAGCTCCCCAAGTAATGGGGGAGTGGTGTTCCGCCCGTGAAGCACTATTAGAGTCTTGGCGATGATTGGAAAAATTCACTTATACAGTGTACCAGCAACGCTTGCATATGGAGTGGGATAAGATGGGGCCTTTGCTCGCTAGGTTGGGGAGAAGGGAGACATCCACAACACCTATATTGCAAATGCAAAATGGGAACGGGTAAGTGCTATACAACCAACTGGCGATCCTTGATATCCTTACCAAACACTTGGCCAGTGTTTACAAGAAACAATTCTCCCCGCCACTGGAAGAGATCCAGGACTTCTTGGCTTCAATAGAGCTACCCCGATTGGAGCAAGAAGAGGAAGAGTTGCTGGGTGCCATGATCACTAAAGATGAATTATTGACGGCTATCTGTCGTCTTAAACCAGCAAAAGGCCCAGGAAGTTTCCCAGCCAAGTTTTATCACGGTTCTCTCCTTTGCTGGTGGACCGCCTCTTGGAGGTGTATAACAAGGCCTTGAGGGTACAATCTCTGATGGCCTCCATGAGGGAAGCAGTAGTAATTACAATACCAAAACCCAACAGGGACCCCCAGTTGCTGAGTTCCTACCGACCGATTTCACTTTTGAACCTTTATATGAAATTACTAAGCGGGATACTGGCAGCTCGGCTCCTCCCACACATGCCCCACCTGATCCAAGCGGATCAGGCCAGATTTATGCCAAAGCGTAGTACTACTCATAATCTGCATCGCTTTGCACATGTTTGCCACTCCCCAAGCCTCGAGAACGAGGACTATGCCCTAGCACTGCTCGATATAGAGAGATTCGATTGATTGGTCCTATATCTGGGCACAGCGAATGGGAGTGGGGTTGGGGTTCCTTAAATGGGTCCAACTGCTATATACGGCCCAAGTTCGTGTTGGGGGCATGGTCTCGGAGTCTTTTGCATTGGGCCGAGGCACCCGGCAGGGTTGACCATTATCGCTGCTCATATTTGCCGTGGCGATGGAACCCCTGGCGGCAGCCCTGAGGGAACGATTGAGTGCATGGGGGATACCCCTAGGAAATACAAATCATGTAGTTTCCTTATATGCCGACGATACCTTGGTGTATACCCTGACAACCAACGCAGTCTATCCCTATCCTTCTCGGAGTACTGCAGAAATTTGGAGAGTTATCTGGCCTCCGAACGAATCCCGGGAAGTCCAAGCTGGTCCCAATGGGGTGCTTGGCAAAGAGGCCAAGGGATGCACTCTCGGAAGTGGGGCTTCTATGGGTGACCACCGAACCTAAATACCTGGGGATTAGATTGACACACACACCCTCCTAATATTTGGAGCTTAATATAGGGAAGGTGGTGGAGGGTATCCGTGGCTCTGTGCGCTTCTGGAGGGAGTTGCCACTGTGCCTCATCAGCAGGATTGCAATCACAAATATGATCATCCTGCCCGATGCCTCTACGCGCTAATACACTCACTTAAAATTCCCAATCATTTCTTTAAAACACTGAATGGCTTACTGATCGAACTTCTATGGGGTGCCAAGTGTAAGCGTGTTCGCTTGACGACACTGCAGAGAACGTGGGAGAATGGAGGCCTGAAGGTATCCTGTTTGGAATCTTACTATAGGGCTTCCCAACTCCAGCATGCAATCCATTGGCTTGACGAACACGATAACTGGGAAAAGCAGTTCCTTGCGGGCACACACGGGAAAAGGTCCCTGCAGAACTCTTGATGCTAGACGCGAGGGTTCCTTTTTCTTGCCCATACATAATACAACACGTGGCGGATGTGTGGGAGACCGCAATCAGAAAGGTGACAGGTCGGGCGCCTTATGCTCCGGACATGCCACTATAGTTGGTACAGCCCTTTTGCAAAATAGCAGAATCTATGTCAGTGCGGAAAGGGAAAGAAGGAGGCGGCCTTACAATGGGGGACCTATATGAAAATGGGCAGTTTATAACACAAGAGATTGCAGAGGCCACATTTTAACTGGGGAAGGGGCAGTTTTTGCAATACAAAAAGATATCACAGGTTGCCCGAGAGGTATGATCATCCTTCCCAGAAGAACCCCCCTACAACAAAAGTTCTACAAGTAAGGCTTTATATGGCACAGGTACGGTGCTTTATTTCTCACTTATATCGGGCGATTCATAGCGACCTACCGGGCAAAGTCCTCCCAATACAAACAAAATGAGATGACACAATGGGAGACCCCCTGACGAAGCAGGAATGGACCAGAATACATGAGGGAGTTATGAAGGTGAGCTTGAATGCACGGTTCAAACTGGTTCAGTACAGTTTTGTGCATCAAATCTACCTCACCCCCAAAACACTATGCAGAATATACCCGATTTGTTCAAGTGAGTGCCCCCATTGTACAGAAACAGAGGCGGCATTCCTACATGTGGTGTGGACATGCCCAGTTTTAACCTCATACTGGGTCGATATATTAACGAAAATAAAAGAAGCCACAGGGTGGGAAGTGCCCAAAGAGATCAGTACAGTGTTGCTGGGATTGCTACCTGCTCCCAAAAACAAGAAATTAAGCAGAAAGTTTGTACTTTTGAGGCTAGTATTAACAAAACGCTGAATTGCCATAGCATTGTTGAGCCCCACTCCTCCGCGGATTGAGGCATGGACGAGGGATGTGTGTGAATGGGCAACTGCAAAGACGGTTCGAATGAAACAGGTTCGACGAGACGACAAACTGGAAAACAGCAGCAATGATGACGGACATGCGTGGTCCCCGGACACCTTGAGACACCCAACAGGGTAGAACGCGGTAGTTGAAATCGAACCTTAGATATCCTACAAGAGGGAGACTGATAGAGGGGAACTGTGAGCACCAATGACTGATAGGCACCCCCTGAACATACTAGGGGGAAAGTAACACTGACACTCTGACACGGAGGGAGGGGAGGGATGGGCGGTCTGGAGGTTTAAGGGTTATACTGGCATGAGATACATAAGATGAATGTATAAAAAACTGACTTAATGGGGAATGAACATGATCAGCTAGATTTTGTCAGCTCGCAAGGACTGAAGGGAGGGGGGGGGAATCCCCCCAATGTCATATTTTCTCCTGAATGTAACCAAAAATGAAGCAACAAATGCCTGATTGATTGATTGTGTGTACCTATAAATGCCAATAAAGTTATATTAAAAAAAAGTCACTCCTAAACTAGGCCCTAGGTACTGTATGGGCAGGGTGCAGTGTATTTAAAAGGTAGGGCATGTCGTTTTTTGAGCTTTACATTTCCTGGTAGAGACAAACTGCTAAATTCGTTTTTCACTACTGCATGGCCTATCTCTCCCATAGGTTACCATTGGGATTGCCTTAAAACATATTTTAAGTGTAATTTCAAATTGGGAATAGATGGAGATTTGGAGTTTGGTATCTCTGGACTCACAATTTAAAATCGCAACTTATGGTGACGTCGGATTTTAAATTGTAAGTCTGAATAATACCACTTTTAGAAAGTTGACATAGTCTTACTTTAACCATTCTGTGCCCCTGCCTGTCCCTGAATACACATCTGGATTGGGTGACAGCAGGGCTATGTGCATTCCATCTAGACAGTCACACAAAGGGAGCTGAGGTGTAACATTTGCATCCTAATGGCCCACCACCAGGCTGATGGGCTTTCCTGAGGTAGATTGGGAAGGAGGAGCTGACACTTGCACCTGAATAGGGCTGGGCCTGTCCCCACACAAATAGCTGCATACCTCCCTGTAGTGTGTCTGTAGCCCGGGCAGGAAAAGCTCTTCAAGGGCCTCTTTGAAGTTTCCCCCACTTCAAAGGCACATTTGGGTATAAGTACTGGACTCCTGACACCACCAAATCAGAACTTTGCTGAAACCAAGGACATTCTGCCTGGAAGAAGAGCTGTTGGGCTGTTGAAGGGGCTGCCACTTTGCTGCCTGCATTGCTGTGCTGGCCTGCTGCCTGCTGATTGCTGTGCTGAAGGAGGTACTGCCACTTTGCTACTTGCTCTGCTATTTTGTCCTGCTGCCTGCTGCTTCTTGCCTGGGAGTGAGAGGGACTGGACCTACTCTCTAAATCCTTGAACCCAAGTTTCTCCAAGGTCTTGTTGACTTGCCTCCTGTTCTCTGAAGTCGCAGGGTCACAAAACACTTCTTGCAACTCTGCTGGTGCTGCTGGACTTTGCCATCTGTGATTACTACCCTTGCCTGAGGTGTCCCCTCCAGTCCTGGGCCTCAGAAGTGGGTTCTACAGCTGCCTCTGCAAAATTCGAGGCATCGTTCCCACTGCGCGGATCAGAACCAACTCAGTGCGCTCTGACGCAGTGCCAATCCGTGGGCATCCCTACATGGCTCAACGACGCATTGACCAGACTGCGAGGTTTGACGATGATGCAGTGCCGATCCGAGGCCCCGCCTGTGAGGTTCGATGATGACGCAGCACCGATCCAAAGACACCTCTGCGAGGCTCGACTTCGACGCATCAACCCAACTGCGTGAATCGGAACCGACACATCGAATCTTTAACGCCGATGTTTGCTCTATCCCTAAAGGTACTTTTTCAGCAGGCCCTGTGTGGGTCCTGTAGCCAACCTGCCCTCCATCGTGGTCAGCCTGAACTTTGGATTTACCCCGGTCTAGCATGACCGCAAGTAACCTTTTAGCGCTATTGACTTCTAAGCACTGTTTTTGGATTTAATCTTTAAAAATTCATATCTCAAGTTCTACTTATTGGATTTTTGCCGTTTTGGTCTTGTTTTACTCAGATAAATATTCTCTATTTTCTAAACTGGTATGGAGTCTTTTTGTGCTGTTTCCACTGTGTTACTGTAATTTATGTGTTGTGAAAATACTTTACACATTGCCTCTTCAGTTCAGCCTGGCTGATCTGTGCCAAGCTACCAGAGGGTGAGCACAGGTTAATTTAGGTTGTGTATCTGACTTTTACACTGACTAGGATTGTGGATCATTCTTAGACAGGATGTATACTCTGCCAACCAGAAATCTCAATTTCTATGACATAATTGTTGCTCCCTTGATGCAGCTGACTTCTAAGAAGCAGCCAAGAAAGGTGATCTGGACGGAGGTGTGCCAGAAGGCTTTTGACTCCTTGAAGGAGGACATGTGCACAACACTTGTACTCCTCTCCATAGAATTCATTGGGATAGGGGCTGTGCTCTCACAGCTGAACGAAGAGCGCCTAGACCAACCTATAGCCTTCATTAGCAAGAGGCTACTTCCCAGGAAACAGAGGTGGAGTGCAATTGAAAAGGAAGCCTTTTCACTGGCCTTGGCACTGAAGTAGTTGGGACCATACTTGTTTGATGCACGCTTCTGGGTTCAGACAGACTACAGACCTCTCAGACAGCTAATACAGATGAGGGGTGAGAATCCCAAACTGTTGACGTGGTCCACCTCCTTACCTTAAATGAACTTTACAGTGGATTACTGCCCTGAAACTGACCACACCAATGCTGATGGTCTTTCCAGGTTCTTCCTCCTTAGCGATGAAAACGCCCATGAGGGTTGTTAGTTCTCCCTGCCTTCAGCTGGGAGGGAAACATGTTAGGCCTGAAATCCGTGGTGCGGTATTCCCCCAAACGTTTTGCCTTCACTCCTCCTGTTTTGCTGAATTCTTTTTTATTGTGCACTTTACCACTGCTAACCAGAGTTAAGTGCTTGTGCTCTCTCGTTCAAACATGGTAAAATTGGCTTACACCTAATTCGCAGATTTAATTTAATTGTAAGCCCCTAGTAAATGGTACTATTTGTGTCCAGTGCCTGTAGATTAAATGCTACCAGTGGGCCTGAAGCACTTATTGTGCCATCCACTAAAGGAGTCTCTTAAAACATGTCTCAGGCCTGCCACTTCAGCCTGTAGTTCTGTTTTAAACTTCCATTTTGACCTGGCAGAATAAACCTTTTGCCAGGCCTAAACCTTCCTTTTAAATACATATAGCTTGCCCCTAGCGTAGACCCTACACAACCCAGATGGCAGGGTGCAGTGTATTTAAAAAGTTGGATATGGGCTTTTAAGTTTTACTTGTCCTGGCAGTGAAGAGCTCCTAAAACCATTTTTCACTGTTGTAAAGCCAATCTCTCCCATTGACTAACTCTGGGTTACCTTATTACATTTATAAAGTAATAACTTGGGATTGGAAGAAGATAGAAATATGCTGTTTACACTCAAATTAATTGTAATTTAAAAATCCTCATTAAGGGTAAAGTTGGATTTTAAGTCCCAATTCTGAAAAGGCCACTTTTAGAAAGTTGTAATTTTCTTGTCCTAACCATTTGTGCTTTCTGCCACTGTCCTGGGTCACATGACTGTGCATGGCTCTCCTTTTGGTGTTTGTGTATTCCTCCCAGACAGTGACACAAAGGGGACTAGACATGGCCATCCTGCCAGGATGTGTGGGGGCAGAACTTTGCCTTGCCGCACTTGCACTTCAAAAGGCTTGCCTGAAGCAAGTAACCTGACACCAGCTTTTGTCATCCCAGACTTCTTGGAGCCTGTATGGGAAGAAGATTCAAGACCCAGATGTGAGGGTAGTATAGGTAACGCCCCCACATAAAGGCTGGCACCAGGTATAAATATTGGACCTTCAAAGCCACTCATCAGAACACTCCTGGACCTGTGGACATTACACAAGAAGGACTGCCCTGCTGGCAAAGTGCTGCCCTGCTGCTTGAGGACTGCCTTGCTGCCTGAGAAAGAAGACTGGATCTGCTTAACCGCATCCCAGGCTAACTTGAGTGATTCCAAGGGTCAGTTAGCTGACCTCCTGTTTAAGCTGCAGGGACATACCAAGCTGCAGAGGTGTCCCTGCAATTTCCCCGCTGGCCTACTGCAACTGGACCTGCCTGGACCAGCAACTGAACTTGCCTCAGCTCTGCTGGCCTCTGCTGGAGTGGTTCCCGATCCTTAACAGGTTCCCCTCCGGGACCTGGACCCTTGATTGGCATCAGTCTGAGCTCCTCCCAAGAAGAAAAGGTGAAATCCTGAAGTTTAGGCTGTTCATATTTGCGAACACACTCGATTGCGCTGAAACTCTGCTGTCCGTGATGAGCAATGACACAAAAATCCAATACAACCTGCTCTTCACGCCATAGCGACCTCCAGCAGCAGGGCCGGACTGGCCGTTGCGGGCATCGGGCATTTCCCCAGTGGGCCGCCAGGGCTGGGGGCCGGTTTTGGGCCCCTGGGGGCCGTTTTTGTTACAGGGCCGTTTTTGCAGCATAGCTGCAATATCGGCCCCAGTAACAAAAGCGGCTGAAACCGGCCCTGGCAAACAGCTCAGCCGCACCCCCAAACCCCCCGGGGGGGGCGGCGAGAACTTCGCCAGGGCCGGTTTTGGTTCCCAGTCCGGCCCTGTCCAGCAGCTACCTGGAATACAAGAACTGCACTTCGCTCTGCAGCAGCGACAGCCCACAGTAACCACCAAGCAAAGCTGCTGCAGTGACCATCCACGATGCCCGACTGGCTGTTCATGCTAAAGTGATGACCATCAGCTGCGCTCTCCCTGCTCCTTGCGGTCTCCTCCACTGCGAACAGAAATCTTTGCGCCAGACTTTGAGAAGGAATTTTTTCAGTGGGAACTAACCTGGTCCCTGTAAATGACCAATATTCCATCGCAGTCAGCCTGAACTTGTGACTTTTTCCCTGTCTAGCACAACCAGGTGACCAAGAGGGGTGCTTTGTGCTTCTAGGCACTATTCTTACCTAAAACTTTAAACTTGCATTTCGACGGTTCTACTGATTGGATTTTTTGTTGTTCTGTTATCAATTTATTTATTGAACTTTACTCTATGTTTATCAATTGGTTTGGGATTTTTCTTGTGTTCTGTTTTCACTTTATTGTTGTTTGTGTGCTGCATGAATACTTTACACATTGACTCTAAGTTAAGCCTGACTGCTTTGTGGCAAGCTACCAAAGGGTTAAGCACAGGTTAGTTTCCTGACTTTTGTGGTGCAACCTGGCAAGGATTGTAGTTGTTGCCTCACTGTGGCTTCGACCCTTCTCAACCAAAAACCCATTATCAAGGAAGGCATATATATAACCATTAAAGGAGAAAATAGGATTCATCAAAATAGGGAGGGACAGATAAAGTATCAACAATTATGACTGTAGAAGGATCGAGCAAAATGAGGACTTCCATGCAGAATAAATAGCAGAATAGCTATTATTCCATGCAGAATAAATAGCAGATTAGCTACAGGATCCAGCAGATTAGTAATTAGGTGACATAATTTAATGTGTTTGTTGTGATGCCGGCACCATTTACGTTCTGTTAGCATTGTATTAGTAACTGTTTAAATAGATGGATATGTGCATAGACAATACAGTGTCTATGTGTAGGCTTAGGTATTATATGTGCATTGTAGAGGAATTCTTGTCTCAGTAGCATCCTCACGTGAGAGATTCAATTCTCGGTGTGTCAGTGGTTTTAATTATGTTGCCAGTCTTTTTAGGTCTCGGCTCTAGACGGCGCGCATGCGCTGTCTCGAACCGAGACATGAAGTATCTACTGTAGTTGGCTTCAGCCTGCCCATAGGCTTGCCATTTGCTGGCTCCCAAGTCGCTCAGTTGTTCCATCTCCCCATTGGTCGTGGCATGCATGCATCATGCCTCTTCCCGACTTTGGCCCTCCCATGACAGCAGCGACCAACTACTGCCAAAGATACGCCGCAGTCATTAGAATCTATTGTTTAGGGACTACTTTTTCTAAAAATGGATGACCGATCGCTGAGGATGCCGTGGTTTCTTTGCCAGGCGCTCGCATGTCCGGCACAGCCTTGGACCGTGCACATCCTCATCGTGAGTGCAGTGCTTCTTGGGGCAGCAGAGCACTTCACGCTGCTGCCCCAGAGGAACTTCACCCAAGGCTGTGCGATCCCTCTAGGACTCGGAAACCCTCGCTCATTCAAGGCAAGACCCGCCGCTTCGATAATTTTCTCACCTTTTTACTGCTTCTCCCATGTGTAAAGAGCGCGCTGCCATCGCTCATTAGACTTATTTCACAGTATTATCAGCATGCTCAGCCGCTTAAATATGCAACTACATTTCCCATGATGCAGATCAAATGGCATCAGTAACGCGCCTCCCGTAATTGGCCTCGCACAGTCCGTATCTGAGCACAGAGACTGCAGCAGCAGAGACCAGGCCATGAAACCGTTCATCTCTTTTCACGTTAGAAAGACAATTAATATGGTTTCCCCTAATGGAACTAGAGGTCCTTCTTTTTACTGCACTGACACAGCAGCAAAGTAATAGGTGTTTATCTGCCCTCCTTGGAGAGCCACTGCTCACGCTCATACTTCTCTAAAGATGCTTTTGCCTGTAACAAGAAAGCCCCACATTAATCTAACAACCGAAACATGCGCTGTTATAGTTTATGTGGATTTGCAAGAATGTTTTACTGTATGTCATATTCTCCTTCATGCATACCTGTGAAATGCAAAGCTACTGGCAGAAAGCAGCCAGGAGAGATGAAAAACTCACAGGCTTCTTTCCAGCAAGGACCTCTTGCTCCCAAGAAATGAGACACCTGGCCGGTTAATCACTCCTTTTCCGTTATGAAAAATTAGTCGGCTTTCCTTTTTGTAAAAAAAAAAAAAGTCCCAGCTCTTCTGAGTGCACAAACTCTCCTTCACTTCTTCACTTTCGGGCAGTTTGGTCTTTAGTGCAGAGTCGTTAGACTTTTGAAGCTCTTTGAAGCTCTGCACTTTCATTTTGTAGCGCTAAATATGCCGTGTGTCCAAAGACGCTGGATTATGGGCATTTCCCATTTTGTTCAAACTCTGTACATCTTGGGTGTGTGCCACCTTAGCGAGCATCCTAAGACGTGGGTCCCTTGCTCACTTTGCCACTGGATTCAAGCAAGCCTGGCTGATGACGGCTGGAATGCCAGAAACCGGTCCTAGGATGCTTGTTTCCGGTCCAGGGAAGACATGGCTTGGCAGTTCGGGCTGGACTGTTCCCATGAGGCACAGGGTCAGACTGATTTGCATATGGCCATGTCTGAACTGGGGTGGTGGAGTGAGCTAAAGAATGATGATGGATTAAACCCAGATCAGTTGACTGGGGGTGAGTGTTTGATTGGCTCAAACGTTCCGTCCATCATCCCCTTTTGTATCGCTTTGTTCGCCCTAAGTTGGCGGGGGTATGCCCAGACGTGGGTCCCTTGCTCACTTTGCCACTGGATTCAAGCAAGCCTGGCTGATGACGGCTGGAATGCCAGAAACCGGTCCTAGGATGCTTGTTTCCGGTCCAGGGAAGACATGGCTTGGCAGTTCGGGCTGGACTGTTCCCATGAGGCACAGGGTCAGACTGATTTGCATATGGCCATGTCTGAACTGGGGTGGTGGAGTGAGCTAAAGAATGATGATGGATTAAACCCAGATCAGTTGACTGGGGGTGAGTGTTTGATTGGCTCAAACGTTCCGTCCATCATCCCCTTTTGTATCGCTTTGTTCGCCCTAAGTTGGCGGGGGTATGCCCAGACGTGGGTCCCTTGCTCACTTTGCCACTGGATTCAAGCAAGCCTGGCTGATGACGGCTGGAATGCCAGAAACCGGTCCTAGGATGCTTGTTTCCGGTCCAGGGAAGACATGGCTTGGCAGTTCGGGCTGGACTGTTCCCATGAGGCACAGGGTCAGACTGATTTGCATATGGCCATGTCTGAACTGGGGTGGTGGAGTGAGCTAAAGAATGATGATGGATTAAACCCAGATCAGTTGACTGGGGGTGAGTGTTTGATTGGCTCAAACGTTCCGTCCATCATCCCCTTTTGTATCGCTTTGTTCGCCCTAAGTTGGCGGGGGTATGCCCAGACGTGGGTCCCTTGCTCACTTTGCCACTGGATTCAAGCAAGCCTGGCTGATGACGGCTGGAATGCCAGAAACCGGTCCTAGGATGCTTGTTTCCGGTCCAGGGAAGACATGGCTTGGCAGTTCGGGCTGGACTGTTCCCATGAGGCACAGGGTCAGACTGATTTGCATATGGCCATGTCTGAACTGGGGTGGTGGAGTGAGCTAAAGAATGATGATGGATTAAACCCAGATCAGTTGACTGGGGGTGAGTGTTTGATTGGCTCAAACGTTCCGTCCATCATCCCCTTTTGTATCGCTTTGTTCGCCCTAAGTTGGCGGGGGTATGCCCAGACGTGGGTCCCTTGCTCACTTTGCCACTGGATTCAAGCAAGCCTGGCTGATGACGGCTGGAATGCCAGAAACCGGTCCTAGGATGCTTGTTTCCGGTCCAGGGAAGACATGGCTTGGCAGTTCGGGCTGGACTGTTCCCATGAGGCACAGGGTCAGACTGATTTGCATATGGCCATGTCTGAACTGGGGTGGTGGAGTGAGCTAAAGAATGATGATGGATTAAACCCAGATCAGTTGACTGGGGGTGAGTGTTTGATTGGCTCAAACGTTCCGTCCATCATCCCCTTTTGTATCACCTTAGCGAGCATCAGCTGGGTAATGTTTACTTTCCAGACAAGAGGCAAGGTCAGTGACTTTTGAATAACAGACTTTTAACTAACCAAGTTGTCTTGTGAATTAACACATTACATTAACCTCCCTTTCAATTAGCGATATTGTACTGACAACTATACCCACACGAGCGAGTCACGAACCCCAGTCAATTAATTTTCCAGGCACACAGTATGCACACGTCTCCTAAATGTCCCCTTTGGTTTACTTGGAACTGTCTCCTCCAGCCATGGCGTGGGTAAACTGCTTGTGTTTTTGTGCTTCCCGTTTGTTAAAACAGGCTGTTACATTTAAGCTGCTTCTGTAAATGGCGCAATATAACAGGATACTTAAATGTGTTGCTGGTGTGCGTAATGAAAGGATGTCATTTTAGATTAATCCCAAAGAGAAGCACATGCATATATCTTTTAAACATGCTGGCAGTCTTTTTGGGCCTTTCTACAGTGATACTGTGGTGAGTCTGATATTTTTGTTCCTGTTTGGTGAGCTTATTTAATCATATATATATATATATATATATATATATATATATATATATATATATATATATATATATATATATATATATATATATCATCGCTCCACAGTCCACCTTGGCATTCGCTGCACTCTTCTGACGGGTGCAGAAATAGTGGAGGTGGGTCCACTCTTAATCATTGCCGCTCCGGTGTCCTAAAATACACTGCACTCGCGGGGTGAATTCAATCCTTTATTAAGAGTACACAAGTTTCGAGGACGCGTTTTGGCGTTCTGCCTTCTTCCAGCTCACGTGTACTACACACCACCAGGTTCCGTCACAGTCAGCGCAGGGGTCGGCATATATCCGATACTCCTCCAGTCTGTATGGCTGGCGCTTCATCACGACGCTTATGCTGCGGCGCCCAGGGGCGGTGCAAGACGCCATAATATCATCGCTCCACATCCACCTTGGCATTCGCTGCACTCTTCTGACGGGTGCAGAAATAGTGGAGGTGGGTCCACTCTTAATTATTGCTGCTCCGGTGTCCTAAAACACACTGCACTCGCGGGGTGAATTCATTCCTTTATTAAAAGTACACAAGTTTCGAGGACGCGTTTCGGCGTTCTGCCTTCTTCCAGCTCGCGTGTACTACACACAGCGTGTGTGGATCAGTGCCTTAAATGTCAGAGCGGCGTGATGAAGCGCCAGCCATACAGACTGGAGGAGTATCGGATATATGCCGACCCCTGCGCTGACTGTGACGGAACCTGGTGTTTGACGAGGGGTGCCCTACAGACCATCCACACGACGTGGTGAGGTGTCTAAGCCAGCGGTAAAGGGAGGTGTGACAGCTGAGGGGTCCAATACATTGGATAGAGATTGACCTATCCCTCTCTCCCTGACATCTGCCGCGCCCAATGAGCATTCAGCTCTGACATTTAAGGCACTGATCCACACACGCTGGGTGTAGTACACCCGAGCTGGAAGAAGGCAGAACGCCGAAATGCGTCCTCGAAACTTGTGTACTTTCAATAAAGGATTGAATGCACCCCGCGAGTGCAGTGTGTTTTAGGACACCGGAGCGGCAATATGTATATATATATATATATATATATATTCACTGAAAAAACCATAGGTTTCAGGCACGTTATAGTTAGAAATTAGCATTTAAAAAACCTTAGAAATTCACTGAAAAAACCATAGGTTTCAGGGACGTTATAGTTAGTTGGACATTTCTCTCGTACAAAACCATAGAAATTGCCCCGTTATAGTTAGTTCAGCTAACTATAACTCGCGCACCCGCAATGCACTTCTGATGACGTCACATATTACATCATTCATGACATGGTCAGTGACATCACTGATGACATCTCAAATGACATCACTGATGACATCATCCAGTGACTGTGTGTTTCTGTAAAGTTTAAATATGTTTTATATATATATGCCAAGGTGTATTGAAGAATGAGTGGGTGTATACGTGTGTGGATGGAGGATTTTGTAGGTGCGTGACTGATTGTGTAAGTGAGTGATTAAACGTGTCTTACTGAATGCATGGTTTAGTGACTAATCTGTGTGAATGTCTGTATCAGTCTGTGTGTTGTTGTGTAAGCTGCTGCATGGGTTGGTCAGTAGCTACATGAGTGTCTATATGGGCTATTGATTGGTTGCCTGAGTATTTGTATGGGTGCCTGAGTGTGTGTGTGGTTGGGTGGGAGGTTTGTGACTCTGTGCACAGATGTGTGAGTGGTTGATTCACTGGGTGTATGGGTTCAAGAGTGCATGTGCAAACAGCTGTATGGGTGGGTGAGTGTGTGTATGGGTGTGTTGGTGAGAGAATGGATGTCTCAGTGGTACATGTCCAAGTAACTACATATGTAAAAGGCAGTGTTTGTGAGAGTTGGAGTATATAAATGACTATACGTGAGAGTCAGTGATTGTGAGAGTGGCTGTTAGACTTGTCATCTTTTGGCGTGTTTCCCCTGACTTTTTGCTTTCTGACCTCCTGGTTTTGACTCTGGTTTTGCTGGTGTAATGATTCTGCGCACTTTCCTCACTGCTATCCAGTGGGAAAGTGCAAGTGCTCCTGTAGTAAAATGTGTTATGGACTGGTGTTTCCATGATTGGCCTATTTGATTTATGTGTCAATCCCTTGTAAAGCGCACTGAGAGTGCCAGGGCCTATAGATCAAATGCTGTTGGTGGGCTGCAGCACTGGATTGTGCCACCCACGCAAACAGCCCGTAAAGTGTAACTCTGGCCTGCCATTGCAGAGCCTGCATGCAGCCTGGGGCTGCCATGTTGACTTGGCAAGTACACACTTGCAATTCCTAAAACCCTCCCTTTTCTACATGTTAGTCACCCCTAAGGTAGGCCCAAGGTACCCCTGTGGGCAGGGTGCATTGTATGTGAAAGGTAGGACATGCCCTGGTGTGTGTGGCATGTCCTGATAGTGAATTACAGCCTATTTCGTTTTTCACTATTGCAAGGCTACCTGTTCCCCATAGGCCAGAATGGGCAGTTTTGATTATTACAGCTTATAATCCTAACTGACCCTGGGAACATGGTAGAAATTCGAGTTTAGTATGCCTGGACTCAGAATGATAAAATGCATCTTTTAGTGAAGTTGGTTTTAACATTCTGTGTTTGAAAATACCACTTTTAGAAAGTGGGTATTTTCTTGTCTAAACCATCCAAGCCTGCCTCTGCTAGGTTGTGTATTCCTTGTCTGGAGTGTGAGTGACAGGGGCTGGGGGATGCCAGGAGACAGGGTGAGTCAGCACCGGGCTGAATAGCAAGATCTACATGTAGATGGGTGGGAGGAGTTGCACCTGGGACCTGAATAGGGCTGTGCCTTCCCTCCACAATGCTGGCTCCACCTCCTGTGGTGTGTCTGATGTCCCTGGCCTACACTGCAAAAGGAAAGAAGGAGACTTGTCAACCAAGTGCTCCAGGACTGACCAGAACTGGTTTGGACTAGGCCAAGGCCTCTCTGCCTTCAGAGAACAAAGAGAAATTGAGGATAAAAAGGGGGACCCAAACCCCAGAATATTGGAACTCTTTGGGATCAAGAAGACTGCCAAGAAGAAGAGCTGGAGAAGCTGTGAGGAGGAACTACCACTTTGCTGTGTGCTTTGCTGTGCTGGCCTGCAGTGGCTGCTTCTGTCTTGGGCAGTGAAAGGACTGGAACTGAACTTTCTGCAATCTACTTTGTGAGTGTCTCCAAGGGCTTGAGGTAGAGCTTGCCCCCTGTTCAAGAAGTCTCAGGAACAGCAAAGACTTCAAGCCCGATGCCGTCTACGACGCCGCTGCCGACTCCGTGTCCTGAAGGCACCGCAGAGGGCACCGCCGCAACGCCGCACCGTGACCCTGGCCTCACCAACGACGCCTGCTGATGCCGCCACCGAGCCGCTGCTCGCACCGCGACCTGTTGTCACCGCACTCCACACCGCCTCGCTTCACGACGACGCCGTGGTATCCCCGACGACGCCGCTCCACGCCGGACTCTACGCCGCTGCTTGCACCGTGGTTCGGGGGCACCGCTCGTAAGTTACACGACGCACTGCCCTCATCCTGCACCGCAGCCTTGGCCCACCGACGCCGGTGCCATCGACTCCAAGTTCGTCAGCCGACGACAGCGCTGCAGCTACGACGACGCCGCTGCTGCACCGTGACCTGCCAGCACCGTGACGAGCACCGCCTTCATCTCACACCGTGACCCTGGTCTCCCCGACGACGCCATCCGACGCCGCCACCGAGCCGCTGCTCGCACCGTGACCTGAGGGCACCGCATGCCGCACCGCTGCACTTCACACGGCAGCACCCGACGCCGGCCGACGCCAGCGCTCCTGACTTCAACAGAGAGGAGATCGATCTGCAACGCGTGTGACTTCGAGGGCCCCGACGACGCCGCACCGACCTCCGGAACCGACGCCTGCGGACGCCGTCTGTTCGGAAGCTCACCGCGAGGTCATCGACGCCCTGCATTTCTGAAAGGTACTGTTTGCAGGTCTTCCCGATACCGTAGCTGACCTGCGACGCCGCGGTCAGCCAGAACTGTTTGGATTTGTTTGTTCACGACGCCGTGATAGCCCTGGACAGAGCTATCGACATCAAGGAACTGTTTTTAAGGACACTGTGATAACTGAAGATTTTTAAAATACTGTACTGTGGATTTTTATCGTATTGGTCTTGTTTTAAGTATATAAAAATATTGGATATTTTTCTAAACTGGTGTGGTGTCAGTTTGTAGTGCTTACATTGTATTACTGTTGGTTATGTGCAAATGCTTTACACACTGCCTCTAAGATAAGCCTGACTGCTCGTGCCAAGCTACCAAGGGGGTGAGCAGGGGTTATTTTGGGAGTGTAACTCCCTTACCCTGACTAGGAAGAAGGGTCCCTACATGGACAAAGGTGCAAGCCCTTGCCAAATAGAGACCCCCATTTCTAACAGTGGCTGTATAGATGAGTGTGTACTTGTATCAGTGATTGTATAAGAGAGTAAGTATGCGTTTTTTTCTGTTTGAATAAGTGATGTGGTGTGTGTATAACTGTATAGGTCAGTAAATGGGCGTGTGATTGATTCTTTGCATGACTGACTAGCTGTGTGAGTAACTCCATGGATGAGTGGTGGTGTGTGAGTGTCTGTATAGGTGTATGAGTGCTTATGATAGTGTTGTATTGATGAGTGACAGCATGTATGAGTGACTTTATGGGTGAATGAGTGGATGTGTGTGTAGAACTAGGAATCAGTGAGTACGTATGTAGTAACTGGTATTGGTGTGTCGATGGTTTCGAAAATGGTAGTCTGTATTTTACAGTGGGTGTATCAAAGGTTATATTAGAGTGTGAGGAGGTGCATCAGATAGTCACGTGGATGATGTCATCAGTGATGTCATTTGAGATGTCATCAGTGATGTCACTGACCATGTCATGAATGATGTAATATGTGACGTCATCAGAAGTGCATTGCGGGTGCGCGAGTTATAGTTAGCTGAACTAACTATAACGGGGCAATTTCTATGGTTTTGTATGAGCGAAATGTCCAATTAACTATAACGTCCCTGAAACCTATGGTTTTTTCAGTGAATTTCTAAGGTTTTTTAAATGCTAATTTCTAACTATAACGTGCCTGAAACCTATGGTTTTTTCAGTGAATTTCAAAGGGTTTTTTAAATGCTAATTTCTAACTATAACGTCCCTGAAACCTATGGTTTTTTCAGTGAATTTCAAAGGTTTTTTAAATGCTAATTTCTAACTATAACATACCAGTCGCGTTTCCAGAGTGGTGGAGAAAGGTGAGCGTGGCCTCCGAAACACCTCTTAGCAATCCCATTGTGTGGTATTTACTGGAGGTAACAGGAGGAGTAGTTAGCCCCCAACGTCAACCTTAGGGACCAACTATCCCTTTTATTACTACCAGTAAGTCCCACACAGCAGGATTGCTAACTTCTTATATCAGGCCCGCCCCCTCCCTGCACCACTGTGCAAATGTGCCCCCTAGCACGTTGTAAGTTGGGGATTTAGTCCCTTGAATCCTGAGGGTCCCTGGGGCCAACTAGCCCACCAGGTACCTCCAGGAAGCGGCACAGAGCTGCGTTGCAGAGAGGTGTTCCGAGGCCATGCCCCTTTTTACACCTCTCTGCAACGCAGCTCATGGGCGCTTACTGGAGGTACCTGGTGGGCTAGTTGGACCCAAGGGACCCTCAGGATTCAAGGGGACTTAATCCCCCAATTTACAACGCGCCAGAGGGCCCGTTTGCACAGTGGTGCAGGGAGGGGGCGGGGCCTGATGTGACAAGTGTGCAAACGCGCCCTGTGGCGCGTTTTAAGTTGGGGGATTAAGTCCCCTTGAATCCTGAGGGTCCCTGGGGGCCAACTAGCCCACCAGGAACCTCCAGTAAGTGCCACAGGGCTGCGTTGCAGAGAGGTGGTCCGAGGCCACGCCCCTTTTTTCACCTCTCTGCAACACAACTCTGTGGCGCTTACTGGAGGTACCTGGTGGGCTAGTTGGCCCCCAGGGACCGTCAGGATTCAAGGGGACTTAATCCCCCAACTTAAAACACGCCACAGCACATGTTTGCACACATGTCACAATAGGCCCCGCCCCTACCCTTCACCACTGTGCAAATACGCCCCGTGGCGTGTTTTAAGTTGGGGGATTAAGTCCCCTTGAATCCTGAGGGTCCCTGGGGTCCAACTAGCCCACCAGGTGCCTCCAGTAAGCGCCACACAGCTGCGTTGCAGAGAGGTGTAAAAAGGGGCGTGGCCTCGGAACACCTCTCTGCAACGCAGCTCTGTGCCGCTTCCTGGTTGGCCCCCAGGGACCCTCAGGATTCAAGGGGACTTAATCCCCCAACTGGCCTGGCACCCTTGGTTTTTTTTTTTATTATGCAGAGGGGGACCGCGTGGCCCCCCTCCAAAGGCCAATTATGGCCCCGGGGACCCCATCCCCCGGGGCCTGGCCATCCGTTTTATTTATTTTTCGGAGGGGGCAGCGTAGCCCCTCTCCTCAGGCCAATTATGGCCCCGGGGACCCCATCTCCCGGGGCTGGCCTGCCTTTTTAAAAATATATATTTTTTTTTTAAAGGGGAGGGGGCCCGCGTGGCCCCCCTCCCAGGCCACTCCTGGCCCCGGGGACCCCATCACCGGGGCCTGGCCTCTCCGTTGGGGACCGTGGGGGGAGCCCCAATTCCCCCAGGGTCCCGCCGGCTCCCCGCCTCCTGCGGGAGCCGGCATTGCTTTTCCACAAGGGGAGCTGCTGACATGCACTCCCCTTGTGGAAAAGCAATCTGCTTTGGATTTTGGAAGCGAGAGCAGGAAACTTGCTCTCGCTTCCAAAATCCAAACCAGTGTTTGCTATGACAGGGCGGGAGCCGCACGGCTCCCGCCCTGCCATAGCAAACAGCAGTGTCCCGGGGGTGGGCACCCCGGGACACTGCAGGAGCCGGCCCTGGGTGGTGGCGGTCCCCAGGGCCATGGAGGGCTCCAGGAGGGGGGCCGCGCGGCCCCCCTCCCAACGATTGCAAAGCCCCGGGGAGGTGGTGGTCCCTGTGGCTCAGGGGTCCATAACGGACCCCCGCATTTACATTTTTAGTGCCCCGGGGAGGTGGTGGTCCACGGGGTGTATGGGGGGCTCAAGCCCCCCCACACAGGTTATTTTATAAAAAATAGAGCCCCGGGGAGGTGGCGGTCCCCGGGGCAGCGTGGGGGGATTGGGATCACCCCATGCTTTTTTTTAACAGCCCCGGGGAGGTGGCGGTCCCGGGGCTGCAGGGGGTTGCGTGCCCCCACGGTTATTTGTAAAAGCCCCGGGGAGGTGGTGGTCCCCGGGGCAGCTTGGGGGGGATTGGGACCCCCCATGCATTTTTTTAACAGCCCCGGGGAGGTGGTGGTCCCCGGGGCTGCGGAGGCCAATGAATTTACAGTGCCCCCGGGACCTGGCCCACCCGGGGGCTTTTTTTAAACGAAGCGCGGGAGCCCGCGCTTCGTTTTAAAAAAAATAATTTCGGCGGGATTTGCGACTCCATCGCGATTTCCGCCGAAATTATAAAAAAAGTAATGCTTTTTTTGGCCCTGGGGGTCTTTGTGGGACCCCCTGAGCAGGCCTAGGGGGTCAGGGTGTTTCTACCCTGCCCCCTTTTCTTCTTTTTTAATGTTTTTTCTACTGTTTTCTTGTGATTCGGTTCTACCGAGTCACAAGATGGCTGCCAACACTTCCTGGTTTGGAGTGTTGGGAGCCAATTAGAATGAAGCTCGTGGTCGGGAGGGTTCGCGAATCCACCGCGGCCATAGATATCGAAACTTTTTCTTTTTTAAATTTCTCAGCAACTACTGAACGGATTTACACCATTTAGGGCTCTTTCTGAACCAAGACCTACTTGTTTGCCAAATTTGGTGTAATTCCGTTCAGCAGTTCAGGCTGTAGCTTTGTCTAAAGTTTCCAATGGAAAATAACATGGGGAAAACGCGTTTTGGGACCCCCCTTTTTTCTCAGCCCCCGCTTGGCAAATCACCCCGAAACTTTCAAGACAGGAGCTGACCGGAGCTGGTCACTAGTTTTGAAAATTTCGCGAAGATTCGTCAACCGGCGCCAAAGTTATTGGGAAAACAAAAAACGCTTTTCCTATGGAAACTAGGTCCTAACTATAACTACCTACTGGCGACCGCCAGTAGGTAATATATATATATACATACAGTAATCTTAAAACACGTTTTCGAAATTGATTTTGTGACTAAGGTTATCTCAGGAGGTGATCCCTGTGGCCTAGAAAGCTCAAGCCTTCATTTTGACAGCACCTCGTAGCTCCTTTAAGTGAATACAAAGGCGTTTCACGGGAAAGGGGCACTAAGCTTGTTGTACCCTTAACAGCTGACGCTCCTCACCCCAGGGACAAGGCATTGATTTCCTCATAGTTTCTTATGAAAATTGCATATTGAGGGTTTGGAAAGCGACTCGGAGGATTATTAATTTGCCACTTGTATACAGACATGCGATTTAACATATCTCAGTACAATGGATACTACCTGCTGTATCACACTAAAATGTAAACTGTTTTGATAGGTTTTTAACATGTGATGCCATAAATATTTAAATTGCTTCTACTCTGGATTGTGTTTACATAGTGCTTACTATCCCTAATAAGGTGCTGAAGAGCTCTGTAACAAGTAGCACATTACTACAGATTTCCGGTTTCCTTTTCTTAGTAGGATCCGTTGCGTTGGGGTTGTTAGGTTTGTGCTGTCCAGTATCTACTGCATTTACTCTACTGTTTTGAACAGGGTTGGGTAAATTGAAGCTGATTAAAAAAAAAAGTGAAGATGTGGGATGTTATTGGGAGTTGTGGACATGTGCGTCTGTTAGAGGGATACATACATTAGAAAAGAGGGATGTCTGGAAAGCGTGATTAGGAGTCCTAGAGTGAAGGGAAAGGAAGAGGTAGACTTTTTTAATTATTTGATTTAATGTCTTGTGTATATATATATATATATATATATATATATATATATATATATTATACATGGATTTAGACATATACACACACATCTAAATATTTTCCTGAATGTTAGCTTTGGTGGAGCACTACCTTGCTCACTGCTAGAGCACGTTGCTTTGCTATTAATTGTGCTCTTAGTGGGCTCATGTACTGTATTTTTCTTTCTGATCCTTGACTTTTATGGTCTACGACCGAAATAAAGCTTAAACTGCCTGTCTGCTAGAACCACAGTGACCTCCTTTATGTTCATTGTACGGTAGATATTGACTAAACAAGAAATGCTGAGTTCAAGTTTGCATAAATAATGAAGCTCCAGCATGCTCTCTTCAGTGTGATATAAACTAATACAGGCTGCTTAATATGCAGTGCGTGACATACAAAATTCACTCCACACCATGCCACAAAATTCCCATCAACATAATTTCACTCAATGCCACACAGTTCCACGCCACACAATTCAACTCTACACCTTTCCATTCCACACCACATAATTCCACAACAAACCATTTAATTCCACTCCACAACACAATTCCAGTGCACACCACATACATCGAAGTACACCACAGAACTGCGCATCATGCCACAAAATTCAATACCATACCACATAATTCCACTCCATTACATGCCATTCCACAACACACAATACCACAACACACTATTACACCCCATGACACATTATGCCTCTCCATATAATTCTAAGTATACTCATTACCACATAATTACTATCCACATAGTTCCACTGCACGCCAAGACGCATAATTCCACCACACACAATTCCACAACAAACAATTCCAATCCAAACTACATAATTCTGCTGCACACCACATACATCCACTCCCCAACACATGGCTAAAAGACATTGTCATTGACAACGCCAATAGCTGTAGGATTGCTGAGACCTATTGGCTTTGCCAATGCTTGTTTTCCACCCTGTAGTCAGCCAATCTGCATTTAGGCAATGGCTGTTGGGTGAATACCCTCAGTGAGATAGTCTCAATATTAAAGTTACATCCAGGTGATGGCATCTTACTGCCTTTTGTTGCTCCAGGTGTGTTTCTCATACAATGCATAATGCTTCTTCAAAGAATTTGGGATATCCCTTCTCCTGCCTATGCTTTATTCAAGATGGGATTTCCTTTAGCTCCTCCCACGGTGTGATTTTAGGGCTGTTTTGAATTGTTATTGCGATTCTTTTAGCTGTTTGATGTTTCGTTACATGATGCTGGAAGAAATTATGGTAACTTTTTCTGGCCTGGTCTGACAGTGCGGTCGGGACTCTTCCTTTCGGAGCAGGACCAAGACTCATTTGCATAAGGCGGATCTCTGTCTTGAGTGGCACAGTGGGTGAAAAACGATGTCTTGGAATGTGGCCCGGTCGATCGTCAGTGTCTGGGATTAATGCACGCATTCCTTCCATCACCTTGTTTTTGTAATTTTGTGGATAAGGCACCACAATTTGAAGATGCACACTTGGATATTAAACAGCGGGAGAATTATCCCATTTCCACATCCATGAATTGGGGAGTGTCTGTGTGCGCATTTGGCTTCAGAACTGAAGGTGCAAGAGTGCTGTGTGAGTCTGTCCCAATCTGCATACTGTTTTTAGATAGACCTCGCGTTTCATTCTCATAAAGTTAAAACTGTGCTTGGAATCTACCTGGAATAAATGTTTCTATGTCATGTTTTCAGAGAAGACAGTCTTATTGTTTATATTGTTATGCACAAGATTGCAACCTTCTCACTGTTGTGACTGTCTCAGTGGGGAAACCCTACTCTTCTCTACTTTAACAGCATGGATAAATGGTGCTCATTTCAGTCTGGAAATGGGACCCCACAAGTTACTCTGGAAAAGCTTTTCTCAGACACATTTAGCTACTTTTCTTAACAGCTATTAATATCAGCTGTTCTGAATATTCGGTTCACTCATTCCAAATCAACTTTATTCAAGGTAGTGAGAAAGATAATTTTCTCCAAAGTTCTACTCTGAATTCAGCATTGGTTTAAATAAAGAGAGGGCATTTGAAAAACAATTACGCTTGAAAAGCATTACAAAGACATTGGTGAGGGCACAGAAGTTGAACACAGTATTTCCCAAATAATTAATTAAACTTTGGGTTTTTTCCCATTTCATATGAAGGAAGAAAATGTGGTCCGTTATGAAAAAACATTTCATTCCAGAGCACAGGTTTTCACAACCGGTAAGAAGCACTGCATCAATCATATTGGGAACTTTTAAAATGATGTGTTTTAGTGAAAATCTGGGGTTGACTGTGCACAAAAGGGATTGTTTGGACTATAAGAACTTCACGAAGATATGAACTGAACTGAATATACCAAATTACAGACCTCCCTGTTGTAAATGCCTGTAGGAAATTAATGCAACAATGTCTCACGACCACTTCAAGCTTAAACCCAACAAGACCAAAAATCCTCCTATGAGCAACTCTAGTCTATCCACTTGAACCCTACTATAGCCACCTTTATCCTGGCCCAGCCCTCATCCCTTTTGATGTGGAGATGACATTTTTATGAGAGGGTTCCCAAGAAAGTGATTTGCTTTGTTCTTGTTAGATGGAACCTCCAACAATGTTTGAGTTTGCTTTGAGTGTAAGCATAGCTAAAGAGGACTAAAATGAAGGCAAATGGGGAAAACGACCATACTTGGGAAGGCTTAACTAAATATATAGGTCTGTGTGATAGAAATTAAGAGTGGTCATGGCTTGACCAGGAGACGATGCTTGTATTTCTAAGATGCTGGTTTCCCTTTTGTACTTTCTATTCACAGCACATATTTGAATCATGGTGAAAAAACACATCTTACTGTACATGCACATCTAGCTTCTTTTCTAATATGGAGCCTGACATTATTTCTTACTTTAGTTATTATCATTTAAATGTCATTATTCTTACACCCAGTTCAACTCCCTGCTGCATTTGGCAGGCCATTCCTCCCATTCTGCATTCAGAAATCAGCATTTGACCTCAGTCACTGTTAATCTCTTTTCTCTCACCTTGGTTTGCTTTCCAAACATTTTGAATAATTGATTTTGGGTACACATATCATTTCAGCAGTGATCCGTGTTGTATCATTTTTGCTTTCTAATTGAAGAATCAATTTAATGTTACTTTGGTTTTCTCTTCCTGTGCCTTCTATTTACTGTGAATGCTGTTACTAACTGGTTGATATTCATTCCTATGGTTTTTGTAGTCTTCTTCCACCTAGAGAATTTTAGGAGCTGTTAGAAATGGGGTCTATCTAGTTGGCAATGGTATGCACCCTGTCCAAGTAGGAACCCTTCCTTCTAGTCACACATGCAAGATAACCCCTTCTCACCCCCTTGGTAGCTTGGCACGAGCAGTCTGGCCTATCTCAGAGGCAGTGTGTAAAGCATTTGTACATAACACACACAGTAACATAGTGAAAACACTACAAATGGGCACTGCACCACTTTAGAAAAATAGCCAATCTTTATTTAAACCAAACAAGGCCAAAACAACAAAAATCCAACATGCATAACTCAATTTATCACTTTTGCAATGTTTAAGCAATTCTGTCTATAGACCTTAATGGATGCGTTGATTTTAGCACAAAGTACCTTTGATGCGTCAAACTCCAAGATGGAAAACAGCCGCAGGAGGAAAGAATCGGAAAACACTGTGATGCCTCGGGTCTTGAGTCCCATGAGAATGGAGGCACCAGTTCTGCTGCATGCAGGAGAAGTGTTGAGTGGATTTCTTACTGTAATTAGAAGCGATACGTCGATTTCCTGAGGTGTCTCATTTTGGTGGGCCACTACATTGGAAACATGGTGCTCAGGTACGATGCATTATAAAATCCAGGCACTGCAGATCAATGTGGTGGCAAAACAGGCGCTGCGTCGATTTCCACAGCCATAGACTGGTGATGCGTTGATTCCTTCAGCCACACAGCAGGGCCTGTGTTGATGTCGGAGTGGGGGTCTCGAACTTCGGAGACATGGTGCTCTGGACTCGGGCTCCTGTGGTTCTACGGGCCGTGAACAGATGCTTCGTCAATTTTTCAGCCGCACCTTGGAGATGGGTTGGTTTTTCAACTGCACAGCAAGCTTGCAGTGGTAAAAACGGCTCTGGAAGGGAGATAAGTGGATTTTCAAGTCTTGAAGCAGCAGAACCACCTCCAAGAGCTCAGAACTGGAATTGGCACCACTTGTCAGGTCAGAACTTCCAGCAGTGGAGTTCAGAGATGCTGCAGATGAAGTCTTTTTGACCCTGAGACTTCCAACATGAGGCAAGCACACACAAGCCCTTGAAAGAAAAGTCCAGTTCTTTCACTGCCCAAGATAGAAGCAGCAACTGCAGGCCAACTCGGCAAAGCAGCACACAGCAAAGGGGCAGTACTCCTCCTGCAAGCTCTTCAGCTCTTCTTCTTGGCAGAGTCCTCAGTCCGGAAGTGTTAAAAGATGTGGGGTTATAGGTCCAATACTTATACCCCTTTTGGACTTCGAAGTAGTCATACTTCAAAGGAAAGTTTTTGTTGTCCAAAAGATCCTGCCTTGCCCTGCCTTTGCTCGAGACACACTACAGGGGGGTGGAGACAGCATTGTGTGAGGCCAGGCTCATCCCCATTCAGGTGTCAGTGACATCTCCTCCCACCACTCTAGCTTAGAAAGGCCCATCAGCCTGGTGATCAGCCATCAGGATATGCAGGGCACACCTCAGCTCCCTTTGTGTGACTGTCTAGAGTGGATGCACCAACAGCCCAACTGTCAGTCTAAACCAGACGTTGATTCCACAGGCAGGCAGAGGCACAGGATGGTAAAGTAAGAAAATGCCCACTTTCTAAAAGTGGCATTTTCAAACACACAATTTAACAAGCATTTGCAATGCAATAGGTCTCGCATTTGCGAGAGTTTAAACTATTGGCATTGTAAATGACAATGCCTTTTATTTATCTGTTTTGCTAATTAAACACATAAATAAAAGGCATTGTCATTTACAACTCTTATAAATGCGAGGCCTATTTAAAGAAGCGGTCGCCACTGTCCCTGCTGCTTGGAAAGTGAAAGCGGGCATGGTGCGCTGAATGTTGCAGGAAAGCATGTTGTTCCTGGAGTAGGAGAAACTCATTAAAGGAAATAGTCCTAACAGTCTAAAAAAGACATACCGTGTAACAACTAAAGTAAAAGGGCCAGTCCTCATGGGAGGTTACAAATGAAGACCAGGCAGTACTAACAAGGGACTAACAAGCCTATTAATGAATCCGAAGTCAGCATTTACGAAGGACAATGACACAAGCCAATGACAAATATGGGCGGCGAGTGGGTGGGGCTTCTATTGTATACTCCAATACAGCATGCCTCAGAGCAGCGCATGCACTGCCCAGGCGAGACCTATCAAAAATGAATTTCTCCTTTTGTGATGTAACTGGTGCTCATTCATGTAAGGCGCTCCAATACCTTCAGGTCGGGTTCACGCTATATTAAAATGCAAACCAAAAAAATGTAATCACTAGACTACCACAAAACCAAGTGTGTAAAAGAAAAAAAAAACTTTTCCGAATTTTGCACATCGGTGCTCAATACCAAAATGCAAATGCTAATCATTGCTGGGTCGAGATATTATGCACTTAAACCATCGACGTATCATAAGTCTTTAAAATAATACTACGATTGCCAAATCTTCAAATGTTCTAAACTTTAAAAATAAATATTAAAAATACTGTTTTATACAAAAAAATATTAGCAGCAGTTCTTGTCCTAGCATCAAAGGCTGTAGTGCAAGAACCAAAAAAAGATGAAACCCCGTGGTCATTAAAAACAATGTCACCCTTAAATATTGCACGGATATGTTTCTCACCACCTGATGAACAAATGTCACTGGTCCGAGCGTTGCTTGCGACTCGTCCCTATTCACCATTAAGTACTATACAAATATTTCACATCCTTGTCAACGCACTTCTTCACCCTCCATTTCACTTGTGATGCGTCCCCCGCTCAAACCTAATCTAATGGTTCCCTGACAGGAATGCACCCATGCAGATCGAAAAGCAGATTTTAAGGCCTCGTTTGGATACGCAGCCTTTGATGGTGCTTCTGTGATTCCTGCTGGCATTAGTACCTATGCATTCTTATTTTCTGAAATCTGCCACCTCCGAGCTTTCCCCTCACAAAGGAATAATCTGCAAACCTGACACTGAGCGTCTCTATTGCAAAGTCTGAACCTGCTTCACAAATTGCCCATGAATACCAAGCAGCCGTGTTGTGTTAGGACTTGGGACCCAAAAGCCGGCATAACGGCCAGTGGAGCTGCTGACTTTGGAGCTGGGGAACCAGGTTGGAGCCTGGACATCGGTTCAACATCCTGTGATTGTGGGTAAATTCCTAAATCTCCCCGTGCCTACAAAAAACAAGCAGCAAATTTAAATAAACTGCGGTCTTTTACTTCCAACCAGAGACATTGTACAGTCCTTGATTTAAACCACTGCTGTTTGGGGAGTGAGCAGAGCCCGGTGTTTAGTATTTGCAGATTTACTGTGCAGCAAGACTACGAGTACCAGAAAGTGCTACTCTTGCATGCGCGAGGACACGAATGTCTGCACGCACATAACCCCTTTTTATGGTGCTGCCTATTTTAGTTGCAGTTTCTGCAGGAGGAGGGTGCGGCGTGCAGGAGGGCCTCTCTACGGTGTGTGTTTTTTTTCTCTATGGTTAGCTCACCGTGGGAGTTCCCGTCTATTTTCATTGGAGGACCTGACACCACCTGACCAGAAAGGAGTGTGGATGCTGGGAGGAAGGCCTGCGGGTGGATTGGAGGGCTTCAGACTAACTGACGAGGAGTGGGGAGGGAGCGCACGGTGGAGTTCGCAGGATTACGAGTGAAAGCAGGCTGGGATCCAGGGTGCGGCCTTCAGCCAGCATGGGGGGCACCGATGACGAGAATTATTACGGGAAGCACGGTATGGTGTGGGCGGGTTGTTTTGCATGGGTAGTAGTAAGAAATTAGGGAGGAAAGCAATGCAATGGAAGAGTGGCGAGGCTGTGACAGGCTGGTAGGGATGGGGGGAGTCAGGAGCGTGACACATGCTTGACTGGGACTGCCTATGCTACCGGCCTATTAGGGGCTTCAGTCCGTCACAGCATGGCCTTACCCAAAGTGGGCCAGTCTGCCTCCGGCTCCACTGTCCAGACCCACTCCCCACCTAACTACCAGCTTGCAAATGACCATTTTTGCTGACTCGGCTCGTGTTTTGGCTCTTAGAGCCAAGCCGTAACCCTCGCTCAATCCTTTCCATAAATGTTGTGCCCTATCCACCTCTTGGAACAGTGGGTCTGTTATGCCATTCTAGGCGCGTGCAGAGAGCTCCTGGCCAATGCTCAGGTGACTATAGTGTGAAGGAGTAACTGTAAAAAAAAGCAGACAGAACTCGCATTAACTTGGCATTCCCAAAACTGAAAATTCCCTGTTTTACTAACCTCAGAAATGCTTGTTTCCTCGAGCTCAGGGCACGATAGGCTAAGTGAGTCAGTTCCACGGATTCAAATGTGCCCAGATTTGCCACAGCAGGTGCTCAACCTCCCAAGCTATATTACCAGCATGCACTTTTCACTTTACCTATTCATTAATGTTAATGATGCAGCAAATGTACGAGCAATAAGTCTTCCAAGGCGGACACCCTCGTGAGGGAAGAACAAGACGGTCCAACCCGCATTTCATTGGAAGGCGGGAATCGGCAGAATTCTTTTCTCTCCTTTGTGCCTCTCATACAATCGGAATATTGTACGCCTTTTCCGAAATTGTGAAGCATTTGTAACGTGAAGTCAGCAGCCCGCTGGCTGTCCCGTGCTCATGAATACATTGTACAAATGTTCTCCGAGGTCGTTATTATTTGAATAAACACTTTGGAACATTGTTGGAAAAAAGAAACTATGGAACAAAAGGTTAAACGATATTTGCAAGTACTCAGAGCTTCAGGAACAAGTCTTGTCAGGGCAGTGGGCTGAGGGTCCTTCTGTCATCTGAAGCGCCGGGCTCGTGAGCGGGTTGTTTTCCTCCAAGCGGGGCTGCGCGGGGCGTGGCTTCAGCGTTCGGCTCGCGCTTCCAGGCTCTCCTTTGACAAGTTCGTACGCGTGCACATCTCCTGTCCAACGCGTGCACATCTCCTGTCCCCCTTCGCTAGCAAAACCGACGACAATAGAACTCGCCAAGGCGGGCAGCGCATGCGCTGCGTTGCTAGGCGAGACCTAAAAACACCTACACTAAAAGATGTGTTTTGAAATTCTGAGCTCAGGAAGCCCAAACTCCAAATTTTATTCTCTTCCCAATTGAAAGTTACACTTGTAAGTTGTTACACGCCAGCTCTAATGATAACCTATGGGAGAGCTAGTCCTTGCAATAGTGAAAAACGAAATTAGCAGTATTTCACTGTAAGGACATGTAAAACACACCAGTGCATGTCCTACCTTTAACATACAATGCGCCCTGCCCATGGGGCTACCTAAGTCCTACCTTAGGGTTGCCTTACATGTAGAAAAAGGGGTGGTTTGGGCCTGGCAAGTGGGTGCACTTGCCAGGTCGGCAGTTTACAGCTGCACTCACAGACACTGCTATGGCAGGCCTGAGGCATGTTTGCAGGGCTACACATGTGGGTGGCACAATCAATGCTGCAGGCCCACTAGTAGCATGTGATTTACAGGCCCTGGGCACACAAAGTGCACTTTACTAGGGACTTACCAGTAAATCAAATATGCCAATCATGGCTAAACTAAATACCCTTACGATTTGCACAGAGGGCATATGCACTTTAGCACTGAGAGGTCATAAAAATAGGAGGCAAAAGGCAAAAAGTGTGGGGATACACCTGCAAAATGGGCCAGGTCCAACAGGAACCATTTATTTGTACCACTTTTCATTGATACAGTACTTCCAATATGCATTGGACATGATTTGCAAAGCTATTTTTTGTCAAACATATATTTACAGCCAAAAATAGTTCCATTTACGCCTGCGAGGTTTGCACACATTCTCATCTGCAAGGGAAAATGATTTTACTGGTACACATTGTATGCCACAGCACTGCATAATTAATCAGTAGCAAGATTTGCAGAGTGTGGGAACAGTGCAAGGTTTGACTTGAGAGTTTGCGAATGCCTACAAACTCATGAGTTAGTTGTCTTTCAAAAGTCCTCCCAACCCTTTCCCACCCTAGATAGATTTTTCTGTGCAGAAAAGGTATTTTCTCAGTTGAGAAAACTATAAAGATTGAAAAGAGTGTGTATTTGCACAACAGGCTGCCTTTTCTCAAGTTGTACTGTGCATACACTTGCACATCGGGGAAATGACAACTCGAAAAAGTGTCACATGACATTCCCATTTGTATACCAAAAAGACTACAACTGGTGCAGCCTTCCCGGAATACTACTGGGAATGTGTATGAATTTCCAAACTTCATAAGCCCCAACCTGTGCATAAGAGTACATATATCAGATGTTTATTGTGAATGAGGCCGAACAAGTACAAAATATGATAAATATGAGACAAAAAAAGAAAAAAAGCCAATGGAACAGAAGTAGAAGAGACTTTGGAAGAAATAAATAATCAGGAGACTATGTACAACATCATTGAAAGAGGTCATTGGGATGTAGAATACAAAATAAGAGGCAGGTATAAAATAAAAATATCACACGAGAAATAAAATGGCTCATCACAGCAAGTCAGACATGGAGAGCCAAATCATTTTAAGCCAAAATAAAGCATTAGAAGGATTGTAGGGTGGGTAAACAGTTTGTGTGGGTCAGATCCAGCCAGCACTTGCTAAAACATTGGGCTCTGTAAAAGCAGTGATGATCCCATTCCATCCCAACCAAGAAGAGATGCAGCTAGTAACAGTTGCCACTATTGTTTGTCAGTTGCACCAGAAACCATTTATTTATTTCTTAATTACGAGGTACTATTTTGAAGAAAATCCACCTGTGCATCAGAATTTATTAAAACAAGAACAGAAATTATACTACTGCACAGAGCAAACATGAGTAACAAGTTGAGTGAGTTTATCATATTTTAGAATATGAAAGGCCTGCAGAGAACCCATACTTTAAGTAAAGTATGACAAGAGTATGTATAAATTCAATGGAACCTTCAAAATGTTTGGCGTTTGTGAACCTCCACATCACCACAGCAAAGAGCAGCCCTGTTAAACCTGCTAATACTGAATTTTTTTGAGGGAGGACTTTAGTAGTGCCAGTACTCCTCTTTTGGGTGATAAAGGTTCCCTACTAACATGTTAATCGGAGATGTTTTTAGGTCGTGCCTACCAGACAACCTACATATGTCGTTGCAAAAGACCTATTGTCCGTTTACCATATATTATAGTGGGCTTTAAGCCCTCCCATTGCTTATTATTGGAGACAATATTGTCACTCTCATTTTCTTGCTTCTTATTTTATAGCTTGCCTTGTCCATCTTGTGTCTGTCCCTACCATGAACTAGAGCTCTTTACTTGTGTCCTTCCACTGCTCACTTTTAGGGAACAACTTTTTTATTTTTGCTTAAGCAAAGCACAAGAGTGCATATGTTTTTCCAGATGTCTCCCGCGTGTTTCTCACCCCCACCAACACATGTTGCGCTCTCTCATCTGCATGCCTCTGGCCCCGCCCTTCACCTGTGTGTTGCTTCCACACCCCCTTAGTTCAATGTTGCTTCTGCCCCCTCTCTCCATGGGGCTTTCCCCTAACAGCGTCCTTCAAGTTTCTTCTACCATCCCATTCAGGCCCCTCGTGTTGTTTTTACCTTAGCCTTGCTCTCCATTTGGTTTGCCTCACATGCGCATGATTCTCCAGTCAGCTTCTGCACTACTTTTTTTTATATTTAACATCTTGAATCGGTAAATAAAATGAAAAATAAAGTTGATTAGCGACCATCGCTGTCATGGCTTCCCTCATTGAGTCAGTTAACTGTCAAAATTCAAAACCACGCTTCCAAGACCTTATCTAATAAAACTTCTGATGCATACCAATACATTTCAGGTGGGAATCCATTGGAGCTCGGTGTCTTCCCTTCATTGCCTCAAATGCTGACTGCAGTTCTTCCACAATAAGGGTATTCCTCTAACTAAACTTTTCTTTATGGTGGCAGTGACATCAATCCTGCACAATCTATATACGGTCATCGATGCACTCCAAAGTCATCACTTCCGGTTAGGTATAAAGTGTTCAGAGATATATATAGCTAAAGTGAATGAAAACAGTGAATTCATAACCTGGATTGGAGAGACACAAATAATATGATATTCTCAGAGTGTAGCTAGCTTTGCCTAAAGTTCACGACTCCAGATAGATTGAATAACTATTCTAATTTTTGGTATAAAGGTGCACATCACTTCTTGTTGTCTTTCTTGAACTCGGAGCACATGCTTAAGTCAGTTTAGAATCAGAGCCTTGCTGACAATAACCTTCCTGATTCTTTTTCAGAAATATCAATGCTTTGTCTTCATTCTGTCCTGGCATTGATGCAGGCCCCAATATATGTGTCCCAAAGAGTCCTGGTGTCAAAAACCATTTGGGACCATACCAGGTCACTGTGAAGATTCATGTGTGGACAGGATGCAAGGGGGCAGTGCTGAAAATCAATAAATGTTTTGCTTCCTCTTTGGACCTTCATAACTTCTAGATGATAAGTGTGGGTTCTCCTTTGGAGGAGGGGAGCTTTAATACTGTTAGTTTTAATCTCACAACCTGAAACCCTTGTGCCGACCATCATGGGAAATGTAATCCAGAGGACTGAAAAGGTTTTTATTCACATGCTGGGGTGCATACATATGCTAAATCACCATGGCTTAGATTCCATGGGAAATGGACATGACTACAGTCTGAGGGGTTTGCAACTGTTAAAACACTTTGTACATCAGGACCTGTCTCGCAACCAGTTCAGTTATATGACCATTGTTCAAGACATGTTAAAGAGATAGTCGGGAGATTATCATAGAAGTTACTAAAATCACATACATCAATGAATTACCAATGGAACTGAAATCCCTTGTGTCTAAGATGATCACTTTCCATCCATTCTGCCATCAATGGCCTTACTCATTTATCACTAACATTTCCTGTGTGTGTATTTGATCATTTCTTCTGCACAGATTTGCGGCTTTCCATTTTTATATCATCCTATGTTTGTTTAGGACTGATGAGACTGTCCTGAAGTGAAGTTCTTGTGATGGTGTTACATAGGACCAGCATTTGATGGTGACCTGAACATTTGCTGAATAATTTAATTTATTATATGCAGTATTATGTATTTGTACTTTTTGTTAGTTTTGTTCTCCCATCAGCTTCCACCTAAACATAGTATTGAGAGAAATATGCCATCATATTGCTAATTGTAGGCACACTGCTAAGCCCTTCTCAATGATGTGGCACATATGTACAAAATCTCCCCAGGGCAATTCATCTTATTTCAGTTAATCTCACATGTGGTTTCTTGTCCTAAGACATTTGCTTTCTGTGTGCTTTTAGAAGTTGGTTAAGCACAAAGGAGAGTTCTTCCCTCTGAAGCTGATGAAAACTAGATCAGGGAGTTCCACTGTTTCCAACACACAGTCTTGGATCAGTTGGCTGAGGGTTTATGGAGCAGTCAGAAAATGATTTGTATTGCTGCTCGTCGATTTCGTTGCCTCTTTTGACATGGTGGATAAATTCATGCTCTTCTAGGAATTATACCAGAGCATCCATGCTAGTTTATGGATCACTAGACGATACCCTTTCTTTGTGCACTGTCGCAGAAAATGGTTTTCATATTAGGGCTGTGTTTAAGTTCCTATTATTTTATATTTATTCGACTTAGTTGCACCATTGGAAAAAACTAAAAGGTTTCCTACCAAACTAAAGAGAAACACCTGTTGATATTCTGTGTCAAGGGGATGCTGTTAAATTTGACAAAACTCCTAGAGATGTCCTGTGTTTCATGGATAACCTTCCAAAATAGAGAATTATTCGTATAATTATGAACAGTGTTAATAAAATGGAAAAAAGAAGCATTTCTCTAATAATCGCAACCTGAGAATGTGAGGTTTAAAGGGGCTATCCAGTCGAGAGAAAACACACTTTTCTTTACACCGTCCAGCATCTCTAACCTTCACCCACATATGGCATTCTAGAAAGCTGCTTTCTATTATGACATCTGCTTGGGTTCTGACGCATAATATCAAATCATTGAGCAAGGGCCACTTTAAACAATACATCAGTGCAACTGGTTGAAGTTTATACTAATCCTCTCATAACTAGAGTGGTCCATGAGTGTGATGGAGACTGACATTCCAACTGGTTTACTTTGTCAGTTCAATTTTCTTTCATTGAAAATAAATGCATTTATTTTTTGTAATACAAGTGTACCCAATATGGGAGCATAAACATCCAGGAACCAGACAGGTTGGAGTGTTTAGGCGTGTAAATGGGAGTGTATAGGTGAGTACATAACTGAATTAAGTCTGTATTTCGAAAAAAAAACTGAAAAACGATACCAAACTTGAAAGTATCCTATATGAAGAGACCAAGGTTCTGTTCTTGTTGATACTGGGCTACATATAGTACTCATCACTAGATAGATACATTCTGTTTATAATAATGGCATACAGAACTTGAAAAACGATGAAAAAATATGAGAGGCTTTGCCATTAATAAGAACCGTTCTACTTTCAACTATGGCGACTTACTGCAGCCATACAGGTTTCTTATTTAGCAGATGTGACTGTGGGTATGCTCTTATGACCTAAACACACAAGTGACCAGCTGTTTTCTTTGCTGTGTTTGGAGACAGTCACCCTCTTTTCAGAACGGCAATCCAGTTAATGCTAGTGGCCATTAATTGGGAAAAAGAGGCCATAATCTACTAATATTTAATGATGTATCTTGTATATGGTAAAAGTGCACTGGAAATAGAATACTTTATTTTCCAAACAAAAGCTATTGCGTAAAATGTGTCTTGACATAGGTGTATATAATGTCCATGTGGAATTGCAATGTTGCATAATTATCAGGTAATTGGCTATTATTGTAATTGTGGACTCATCTTCAGGGCTGTGGATGCGAAGGAAAAATAAGGTAAGCAACGAATCCAGGCAAGCTGGTTTTGATGCAGATCTAACTGACATGCACGCCCAGTAATCCTGTAAGATGTGTGCTTGCTGGGGGTATTTCTAAATGGCAGAGATTGGCATGAAACCCGCTGACCAGAAATAGCATATTTTTCTGAAAATGCACCTGGATCAGGAACCCTCAGTGAAAGCCAAGGTACCTGCGGCAGGATGCAGACTTACTGAGAAGGGTACTTTGCAAGTGGGTTTAATACCCTGCCAAATGTTATCATTTTCCATGCAAGGCGGCGCAGCAGCAACATTTTCTGTATCCTGTGCTCAAGGGGGGAAACGCAGTGCTATGCTGGTCTTCTAACGAGGCTGTCTTTTGCGAAGAAACAGCCCTGCACCATGGTGCAGAGGACAGCGTCTACTGTCTAGCACAGTGTCAGTACTGGAAGCATCCTCTTCCGGTTCAAATTCCTATTCGTTCGCAGCCTCAGATGGAACCCATGCATTGGATGGTGCTGTGCACTGCAGTGCGCCTGGCTCCTTGACCAATTAACACATTTCCCGTTGTTTATGTCTTATTCAGGTAGGAATTACATTTAGACGCAGTGCGTCATCTGGCTATTTTAGTTTGCATCAAACGCTATGGGTGTTTGCGCTCATCTACCCCAGCAATGCTCACTTGACATAAACGATGCAAAGCAGTGTAAAGCATTTTTATAGTGAGAAAATCACCTGTACCTGTTTCCAGCACAAAATACTTTTTACACTGAATCGGAAATTCCATGCATTACTTTGCATCTCTTTCTGCTGGTTAAAGCCTTGGTATATCTGGGCCTTCTTGTTTTATGGCACTGGGAGTCTTATAAATAGTTAACGGGACATTGTGATTGCTTTTCGCCTTCAGACTACTGGATGCTGCTCTGTGTGCTTGTTTTCTGCAAAATGACTTTCAATGACAGTCTGAGTAATTTTATTGTTATTTGCTAACAGAATAATGATTTGCTCAAATGCACTTGAAAAATGTAGGTTGAAATGATTGTTAGAGAATGGACATTTAATTGTTTATGGCACTTTGTTTATAAATGAGCATGCCTCTTTATTGTGCATTTTTAGACGCGATGTGAATGTTTAAGCATAAAAACAATATTGTGAAAGTACTATATAGGTAAGAGGGCGTTGGGGATATAGCTCCTTATCACTGTCGATGACCAAAGAGAATGCTTACTGCCTTCAGGCTGATCACAGCTTCCCTGTATGGGCTGGAGCATGCAGAGTATAAAACAGGAATGATATTGTTCAACGTTTGTGAAACGCTGTCAGGACACCGTTGCATTGAGGTCAAGGACGCATTGCCGCACTCTCAAGTGAAAGGTGGCGATGAGGACAAAAAAACAAAAATGTCCCCAACAGTCAAATCTTGTGGGGCCCTTGTAAGTTATACTCACTGTTTGGAGACAAAATGGTGGACGTTTTTTGACTGAGCGAGTGAGCGCGAGACTTAGGGTAGTGGTTGCTTAATAGCCTTGGCACAACCAAGGGCCAGACTGAGAGCCCAAAGCAGTCCTGGCAATATTGACGGACCAGCCCCGACCCCCGGAGGCAGGGGAGGGGCAAGCGTGAAGCGTTGCTGCTTTTGTTACTGATGCCGATATTGCATCACTGCTGCAAAACCAGTCCCCAGTAACAAATTCGGGTCCCACCAGTTCAAAATCGGCCCCCACCCTTTCAGCCTACCAGGAAATTACCAGATGCCCACGTCACACGGCCAGTCCTGCCCTGGGTAGAACTAATGAGAAGGCACTTAACACTGCGCTTCCTCGCAGATTTCAAAAAGGGAATGCAATCCGGGGCAGAATAAGAAAAGTTTTGGAATTGGTTAACTGTCCTAGCTCTAGGTTGCACAATCTGCCCATAGTGTCATCATAGAGTGAGAAAATTATCCATAGATTCTCATTTCACGAAAGTACCAGACCTCATCATAATAACATATTTTGTATAAAGTGCTAAAATCAATATTTGACCTGAACCCTTCAGGTAGCGTTTCACCAAACTGTTTGCTTTCTCCTCCCGGGTTTTGCTGATTCTCTTGTTAGGGATTTCAGGCCTGGTGCCCTTTCTCACTGCAAATTCAGTGTGACGGTGCGCACACCCTTCCTACACACGTTAGGAAGTGGTGCTTACCTGGGGTTGCAAGTATGTGTCTGGCCTGCATTGCAGGCGAGTGTGCACCCTCGCACCAATGGTGCTCTTAAACACATGTACAGCCTGCCACTGCAGGCTGATGCAAGCAATTTTGTGTTTTCTCAGTCTGGCCTGTTTACATACCTAGCTATCCTGAGAGGACTTTTCACTTCCACCCGAGTACCCTGAGGGTACATCTTAAGGGGTGAAGCGAGTGGAAGATGAAAGTCAGGGCAGGTACACATGTGTTTCCCTTGCCCAGGTAGTGCCTGGATTACCTGGGTGCAACTCTGATCAACATGTATCTGATAGAGAGCCTCCTTCTTTCAAGAGCCGCCCCTGCTTCATTCTCCATTCATCCACTGTGTGACCACCCTGTGCTTCGCAGAATCGAGGTGGTGCCGGAAGGCCCCCGGGGACCCCTTTGGCATGACCGCCCATTACTCTCCGCATGTGTCTGCTCCGCATCCTGTGGGTGAACTTCTTGAGTGGGTGCAAAACTCCTTTTGCCGCCTGCCTCCTAATTGACCTTGCTGCCTACCCCCACCTGCTTACTTGGACCCTGACTAAGAGTGACTTCAGCTGCACGCGGCCTAGTTGTCCGGGGGGGGTAGGATGGGGTGTCTCCAATATGTGGGTGTAGGATAGTCAGAGTGAGTTGGAGGGCAGTGGGGGGCTTAGGGCCATGGGGTCCACAGTGTGTAACCTATTGATCTGCTGGGTATCAGTGCACCGCATTAGGGTGCTAAGTGCATGTGTGTGCAAGCGCTTCCATATGGACTTGTCTGCTATCCATTGCGCCGCCTAGCGGTGCAGAGTGAGTGTGTGTGTGGAAGTGACAGTGGTGAACCACCTGTGATTCACGACACTGGACAGCGGTTTGCCTAATATGTTGATTTCTTGCCAGAATAGTGTTACATCTGACATCGGTTTTACCTGTGCGGCCTCGGCCCTCTGTGCTGCTAAAAAGTGTTATAATTTGTGGTATGTACATATTTCTGAGGTCTTTGTGACCTAGGGCGCACCTTATAACTGTGTGCTATTGACTCATAAGAATTGTTAGGGTGGGTCTGGGGTGGACAACGTATTGCACCACATAAGGATGCTGTAGGGGGGGCGTACATTAGGATCTTTCCCAAGTGTACATATCACTGATGTCATTCGAACACGACTTGGCCTAGTACTGCAAGTAATAATTCCCAATGTGATTTATGCCCAGAAATACATGATGCCAAAGTTGTGTTGATTATTATGTGTGTTGAATACAAACGGGATTTCCATATATCACGTGTGAAGTCTCTTTGTGACGCTCAAGGTATTTATCATGAGTGCTGTGCCAATGCTTTATAAATTGCCTCTGTGGTAAACCGGACAACTTAGTGGCAAGCTACTCAAGAGTGAGCGCAGGTTATACAGTGTGTGTAATCACTCACCCTTGACAGGAGAGGTAGGTTCTGCCCGGCCGGGGGCATCCCTTCAGCCAACCAGAAAGTGCCAGTTCCAACATGCAGTTTTTTCCATTTCAACGTGCTATAATAAATACTAATTGTAGATGTTGCCCAAGTTCATGGCACTCACTTAGTGTCAGAATGATGAAAGGATGAGTGGACCATGACAGGTTATTTGAAGGAGGCAGACAAATGCCAATAGTGGGAGATAAGCTTGCTGAGTCATCTGTACGGCAGGTGATGTATACGCCAAGTGTTCCACACGAGTCGTGCTGAGATGTATGCCAATGTGCAAGCATGCTGCCCGCCTATGTGCGTAAATTCGGTTTACGCTTTACGTTAGTTGTTTTTCCTTGATCAGGTCTAGGTTTTTATCTTTTCTTTTAGAAAAACAAACAAAATTCATGTTATAGCCTTTATTATAAACTTTAAATCTTGGTAATTTTATTTAAATAACAAAATCCTGCAAGGAGTAACTGTGTCACTCATTTTATTAACTGATGGTAAAGCCTTTTTTAATTGAGCTTTAATGGGAACAGATGATGTCTGCTCGGCAGCCGCTGCCAACTTGCCATCATTTTCTCAGCACACTCTCCATCTTCCTGGTGAGATGATTGCACCCTTCCTGTTGAAAAAATTGTATAGCAGCTAAAAAGCACAGAGTCCTTGGGTTTAGGTCACCCGAGAGGAATGCTGAATTTATGACCTCTGTCGCTGCCTTTTTTGCTCTTTTTTATGATTATGGAAGCACACACAGGGGGAAAAGAAAGATGTCAAGTTATTATGGATCAATTTCCCTCTGCTAAAATTTGTTCTGCTGGCTTCGTAATTATAGAGCGTGCAGGCAAACCACAAGCTGTCCTTTCTGATCCCTGCCTATCATGTGTGGGCATTATTTTGCAGATAGTCCTTGGGTTTTATCTACAGTGCTGCAGGTAGACTACTGATGTACTAGCACCTTTGGTAATATTGCATTTGGGATCCATATAAGGTAACTGAAAATTCTGGAGGAAACCGTAAAATTCACCAACAATTCAACAGCTCAGTTTCGTCGGCCATACTATTCACATGGTAGAAGAAACCCAAGGAGCAGACTTTAACATATTGTGCATCATTCATCAAGCTTTTTTTAAACAGAGGCGCTCACTCCCTCGCTGTGTAATGACTGCACCAAGCACCCTACTTAAAAATCCCCGTGATCCTCGGCCTCTTTACTTTGAAAGTTTGAAGAGTAAAATCACATTATGACTTGCAGATCTTTTGAAGCCTTGTCTCCTAGCAGGCAGAATGCTTACCCCTCTGTCTCAGAAAGAATTAAAACTCAGGGGCATATTATCAAGGGCTTTATCGCTGCTTTAGCGGCACTTTTTGCCTCTAAAGCGGCGATAATTTTATCGCCCTATTAGCAAGTTGTCGCTAACAGGCGTTAGCGACAGCTTTCAGGCGTTAGAGGCCGCGTTTTCCATCGCCTTGCATGTCAGCGATAATTATCGCTAATGACATGCAAGGAAGGCGTTCCCTACTGAAAGCGACTGAAAACAGTCGCTAACACCACTACCCCCTATTAGCAAGGCAGGCGAAGCGATAAAATAATTCGCGCTAAGTGCGTTTATCGCTAGATTTTATCACCTGCTAGTGAGGATGACTTACCTGTTTAAAGTATAGGAGGTGGATTCTAATGCTGAATCCACCTTAGCGATAATGCGAGAATATCGCTGCTTTTCCAGCGATATTCTCACATTTTGCCGCTTATCGCTGGAAATTTTATCGCTATGGAGATAAACCTTATTAATAGGGTGTTATCTCAGCGATATTTTCCAGCGATAGGCGGCGTTAAACAAATTCGCGCTAAGCGCGGTTAGCGATAAATATCGCTATTCCTTGATAATATGCCCCTCAGTTATTTCCTGTTAAATTCTTTGATAGCTGATCCAACCATTCATCTGTTTTCAGGAGCTCAAATGTACCTCTTAGATATATGCACGTTCTGCAAATATTTAGTGTGCATTGTCAAAGTTAAAATGTTCTTTAGACCAGTGCTTCAAAAGGGCTGAGACTGTCAGACAACTGAGTACCTGCCTAACTTTAATTTGAAAGGGGTAGTACCAGCACTTCTCACCAGGGAAGCACTATGTGTAATCGGAGAGTATTTGCACTTCTCAGAAGCAAAGTGGTACTCTGGTGTACTCATTAGCTGCACTTCAGTATTTGTATTTAAGCTTAGAACTTGTAAATATAAGTGCAATCCTTTCAGATCAAGTAATACCAGTTGTGAAGTTTTCTTAAAAGATCCAAAGTTTGCCACCTACCTATTAAAGAGACTGATCGCACCTTATTGTCACCCATTTTCTTAGTCATACTCAATGAAACAGTGGCAGCAGCCCTCTTGAAGCAGAAAGGGTACTTTTTCCAAAGAGATGTCAATACCTACTATTTGTGTTTTGAGTTTGGGTTCAACAATGTTTATAACAAGGTTCAAAAGGTGTAAATCAGAATGGGGAATGTTCATCCTCGACTAATGTGAATGTTCTACTCCAAGTTTATTTGGCCGATGTGACATTGAAAGTGTTAGATATTAACAAATTCTCAGTTTCATTACACCTCAAAGCAAGTTCACGTCATCCCATGATTGAGGGTGGTTAAGGGAGGTGACTCTTGGTTGGGTTAAGGGTTATGATTATCTTGTTTTTTGTTTCTTGAGACATTAAGCAGAGTGGTTGGCTAAGCGTATCTTTCTAATTTTTACAGCGACCCTGACGAAGAACCAGATAGGTTCGAAATGCATTGGGTTATACCGAAAGTCTTGTTGTAAAATATGATTGACTGCACACGCTCATGTTAAAGCCTGGATTGGCAACAGAAAGCGTTTTGAAAATGCATGAATAAAAGTATTCAGTGCAATCTACCTGTCTCCGGATTGATTCTACATAAATACAGAGATTATGATAACTAATCTGATAAATTGACTGGTTTAGCATGGATTACTTGGTTTACAGTGAAAGCTTGGTTTACATGGAATACTTTGTTTCCTCAAAGCAGTGCAGCAGCTGGGGCCGCAAAATGCGGCACCTTTTTTCTGTGTCTTTGACATACTGTGATGGGACGATTCACGGTGCTGTTTTGCACGCACGTATATTGGCAGTTTCAGCAAAAATTAACAAGAAGATAAGGGAAGGAGTGCATTCGCTATTCTATTTACATTTACTTTTAGAAAGGTGGCATTTTCTTGTCCCAACCATTTGGTTCCTGCAGCTTGTATCCTGGGCCACATGAATTCTTGTAGCTGGCAGTTGGTCCTTGTGTATTGCTCTCAGACAGTTAAACGGGGAATAGGTGTTGGCACGATGGCCCATCTCTGACTTGACGGGGCGCAGAGCTGTCACTTACCACACTTGCACATCACAAAGCCTCTGTCTGAACACACTCACGAAAACTTTGACACTAGTATTTTGTGTCCCCAGACAAGGCGGGGCCAGGGCAGGGAGGCAGGAAATTCCAAACCCCTCTGGGGATGGAAACTGCAGAACCTCCTCCGACTTCAAAGCTGGCACCAAGTATAAATATTGGACCCTCAGACTCAACTTTTCAGTACACCCCTGGACCTGTGGAAGACTCAGAAAGACTGCTATGCTGCACTGCAAGAAGGACTGCTCTGCAAGAAGGACTGCTACTCTGTTGCCCTGCTGCCTGAGTGAAAAGGCTGGACCTGTGTCTTGATCCCAGGACCACAAGAGTGACTCCAAGGGCTAGTTGGCTGGCCTGCTGATCAGAGCCCCAGGGACAGTAAAGGCTCCAACCACCTCCAACCCGCCTGGACTCAGTCCGCTGTGAGTCTTGCCTCCTGTCCTGGACCTTTGGAAGTGGGCCTGAAGATGCTCTGCCATCCCAGCTGCGGTCTTGTGGGCAGAACAGACACAGGGTGATGCATCTTCTCGCAGCTGCATTTCAGAACCACTGCAGCGCAACACATCCTGATGCCAGACTTTGCATCGCAGCCCACAGTCCCCTCGAAACCGTCACTGTGCGACGCAGATCTTCACATCACAAGCCGATCATCGATGGCATCCTCGACAATGATGTAGATATTCACATCGCAGCCCTGCAGCTTCTTCGGAAATGTAGCTTTGATGCAGGAGTTTACATCTCAAGCCCCCCACCAACGGCATCCTCGACAACAATGAAGGACTCCGCATCGTAGCCCAGCAGCTCCACGGAACTTCCTCTGAGATGCGTATCCTCGACGTGGGATTTGGCAGCGCTCCTCAACCAGGATTTAAGGTACTTTGTTCAGTGGGCCTAACTTGGTCTGTGTATCCGGCTCACGCTTCATCACAGACAGCCTGAACTTGTGACTTTGTCCTGATCAGGCAAGACAGATAACCCCAATTGCCACTTTGTGCTTCTAGGCATTATTTTCACTTAAATCTTTGAAATTGCATATCTCCGGTTCTGCTGATTGGATTTGTGTCGTTTTAGTCTCAAATAATTGTATTAAATGTCACTCTATTGTTCTCAATTGATGTGGGATTTTCTTTATGTAGAGGAAAGAATAGAACCGGATGTTTTGATGTCCTTAAAATATCCAAGAGCGGTATGTCCAGACTTTTGACAGGGCAGTGGCCAGAATATCCTGCCTCTTTTTTTATATATATTAGTTCACACTGGATTTATCTCCAGACGTGGAAGGGAAATATTGTACCACTGATGCACATGAAATGAAATGGTGAACAATTAAAATTATATAGATTCATAGTATTACTTGCTATAGGTGATCAGTTATTTGTGAAACTAATTTTGGTGAATCTTTAAAGTTGGTACAAAGACTATAATTTACTACCAACTGAGCAGCTGAGCTTTAGAAGTTGATGTACAATGGGTGATAAGTGTGGACCCCTGGATCTCTAGAAGCCACAAGGCCTGGGAGTTAGGCCTCTTCTTCTGTTTGATAGACTTATGGCTTCCATTTCATTCAGTAGACACAAAGGACTTGTGGATGAAGTTAAGTATATGAGGATTAGCAAGAATCTAATTATGATTATAATATGCAGCGGCGTAGCTAGCCCTATGGGCGCCTGTGGCGGTCTCTGCGCTTGCAAGCCGCAGTGGAGAATGGGGCATGGGGGGGCTGGCGAGCATTTTCTCCGTTTGTCGCCCTGGGGCAAACGCATTGAGGAGCGGGGGCGAGGGGGGTACTTGCTGTTGCCGCCCCGAGATGGCAGGTGATAGCGGGGGGAGGCCGCCGCCCCAAAAACTTGTGCCGCCCAGGGCGGACCACCCCTTCCGCCCCCCCTAGCTATGCCACGGATAATATGACAATATTTTAAAGATGTGTCTAAAATATCAAGAATGGTATATTGTCACCTTGCTTATGTACTGATAATTGACTCCTGTGGAATAATACCCCACAGAAGTTTAATATGTTATGAAAGTAATCCAGTGCAAGGTTCTGGGCTGCGTTTTCCCCCAAGACAGTTTGAGGGTATTCACAAACTCTGACCCTTTATTACTATTGAAATTGTGGGAAATCTAATCCATTTAAGGACATGACAAAGCCCATTTCTAGGAATGCGTCGCAAATGAAACACCAAAAATATTTGTGAGCAAGTCCTGGCCTATATTTACTCATTGTCTTATGAATCGGGCCCTACTTGTTTATTCTGTTCTGGGTTAGATTAATAAAATGTCGTGTTCCCATTGGCTGGGTTAGACGAGCACCTCTTGGAGACAACACCCGATGTGGGGCTGAGATCGGAGCTTGAAAACTTTCGATATTTGGGTTTCCAAGTGGCGCATATCACTGCCAAGCAACATGCTTATAATGTGGCCAGTGTACTGAAAGTCTCCATGGCCTTTATTAGATTCCGGAATGGTACTCTTACCTCAATGCGTATATGTTTTACAGAACCCACAGTGCTTAAAACATTGGACCACCTTTAGAGAAAATCATGGAGAGCCTGCTCTATTGAACGAATATTTATCTTTAAATTCTGGAAGTTTATGCTTTTTATCATGGTTTTAACACTTTTTACCTATTTTACTTGGCACCTTGCACTTTATACAAATGTTGTCTAATGTCAGATTGCTTTGTGTCTTTTTGTGCCAAAAATTGGCCGAATAAATATTAATTGATGATGATGATGCTGATGACTTGTTTCTATGAATCATGCCACTAGTTCTTAAACTTACATCAAGAATGTTATTCTAGCAAAGGTGTGGGGGAGAATAATCCCTATAAAGTCTGGGAGGGATGGGTAGAGAGGAAGTGAAGGAAAACACCAAAAATAAATAGTTGGGATTGTGAAGATGGAGAGGATAAGACACAAGGTGGGAAGGTATAAGGGAGTGGATAGGGGTGGATGTATCAAATAGATGAGCTGTGTCGAATGTGGTGGTAATCCACGTCATCGTGTTGTATGTAAAGTGTAAACCATCGGAAATAAGAGCTGCTCTGCAATGTGTGTCTGTGGGTGTTTGCATTCCTATAAAAGTGTTGCAATGTGTGTCTGTGGGTGTTTGCATTCCTATAAAAGTGTTGCAATGTGTGTCTGTGGGTGTTTGCATTCCTATAAAAGTGTTGCAATGTGTGTCTGTGGGTGTTTGCATTCCTATAAAAGTGTTGCAATGTGTGTCTGTGGGTGTTTGCATTCCTATAAAAGTGTTGCAATGTGTGTCTGTGGGTGTTTGCATTCCTATAAAAGTGTTGCAATGTGTGTCTGTGGGTGTTTGCATTCCTATAAAAGTGTTGCAATGTGTGTCTGTGGGTGTTTGCATTCCTATAAAAGTGTTGCAATGTGTGTCTGTGGGTGTTTGCATTCCTATAAAAGTGTTGCAATGTGTGTCTGTGGGTGTTTGCATTCCTATAAAAGTGTTGCAATGTGTGTCTGTGGGTGTTTGCATTCCTATAAAAGTGTTGCAATGTGTGTCTGTGGGTGTTTGCATTCCTATAAAAGTGTTGCAATGTGTGTCTGTGGGTGTTTGCATTCCTATAAAAGTGTTGCAATGTGTGTCTGTGGGTGTTTGCATTCCTATAAAAGTGTTGCAATGTGTGTCTGTGGGTGTTTGCATTCCTATAAAAGTGTTGCAATGTGTGTCTGTGGGTGTTTGCATTCCTATAAAAGTGTTGCAATGTGTGTCTGTGGGTGTTTGCATTCCTATAAAAGTGTTGCAATGTGTGTCTGTGGGTGTTTGCATTCCTATAAAAGTGTTGCAATGTGTGTCTGTGGGTGTTTGCATTCCTATAAAAGTGTTGCAATGTGTGTCTGTGGGTGTTTGCATTCCTATAAAAGTGTTGCAATGTGTGTCTGTGGGTGTTTGCATTCCTATAAAAGTGTTGCAATGTGTGTCTGTGGGTGTTTGCATTCCTATAAAAGTGTTGCAATGTGTGTCTGTGGGTGTTTGCATTCCTATAAAAGTGTTGCAATGTGTGTCTGTGGGTGTTTGCATTCCTATAAAAGTGTTGCAATGTGTGTCTGTGGGTGTTTGCATTCCTATAAAAGTGTTGCAATGTGTGTCTGTGGGTGTTTGCATTCCTATAAAAGTGTTGCAATGTGTGTCTGTGGGTGTTTGCATTCCTATAAAAGTGTTGCAATGTGTGTCTGTGGGTGTTTGCATTCCTATAAAAGTGTTGCAATGTGTGTCTGTGGGTGTTTGCATTCCTATAAAAGTGTTGCAATGTGTGTCTGTGGGTGTTTGCATTCCTATAAAAGTGTTGCAATGTGTGTCTGTGGGTGTTTGCATTCCTATAAAAGTGTTGCAATGTGTGTCTGTGGGTGTTTGCATTCCTATAAAAGTGTTGCAATGTGTGTCTGTGGGTGTTTGCATTCCTATAAAAGTGTTGCAATGTGTGTCTGTGGGTGTTTGCATTCCTATAAAAGTGTTGCAATGTGTGTCTGTGGGTGTTTGCATTCCTATAAAAGTGTTGCAATGTGTGTCTGTGGGTGTTTGCATTCCTATAAAAGTGTTGCAATGTGTGTCTGTGGGTGTTTGCATTCCTATAAAAGTGTTGCAATGTGTGTCTGTGGGTGTTTGCATTCCTATAAAAGTGTTGCAATGTGTGTCTGTGGGTGTTTGCATTGACGTTTTTCCTATAAAAGTGTTGCAATGTGTGTCTGTGGGTGTTTGCATTCCTATAAAAGTGTTGCAATGTGTGTCTGTGGGTGTTTGCATTCCTATAAAAGTGTTGCAATGTGTGTCTGTGGGTGTTTGCATTCCTATAAAAGTGTTGCAATGTGTGTCTGTGGGTGTTTGCATTCCTATAAAAGTGTTGCAATGCGTAAATGAATCAGTACAAAATAAATATGGAATAAAACAAGAGAACCTTGAGTGTCCAATGCTGATTTGCTTGTTCATTCACCGTGTTTTAGTTTCTTTATTTCTAACATGCTTTCCTTTCATTTGTGTGCTTGTAGCAACCAAACACCAGTCAGCACAATAGGCTAATAATACCTGTGCTGTGTGCCATGGTGCTGCATTGTTTCCAAACCTGGGAATGCAAATGTGTCTCTATCGAATAATATCTCAAACTGATTCATCCTCTGCTAACAGAAGGAACCCTCTTCCTCACATTCCAAATCTGTTCAATAATCCTTGACATGAGAATGAATGCACCGCTCAGAAATAGACAATACAAGATATGAAAAATAAAACAGTCAATGTTTGAGCACCATGCTGTGTGTGTGTGGCCGGTTTTAGTGACCTTGCTTGCAATAAATTGGCTCCTACATATTTCCAGAAATAATGATAAGGGAAGCTCTCGGAGCAGTACTTGCACATTGCCCCGGCCGCCTCGGAGCCCCGGGGAGATTTCTAAGAGGTGTTTCATCTCAGTGACAGCACTGAAGTAAAGCCAGAGTGGCATTTGCGGTGGCTTGCTATCGTCTATGTTTTTTTCTAAATTACAAGAACGTTAGCTGTGTCTTGAATTACTGGGAACCTCAGGGGAAGTCACCCATCCCTTGCTTGAAGCCAGATTGTGCGCATGGGGTGGGGGCGCCGAGTGTTTGAGGGGCCACATAACACAAACTTTTTTACCTGTTTAGAAGTGCAGTTCAAATTCATTTTCAGCATTTTTAGGTCTGTCGAAAGCCAACATTTACTATAATTACTAATAAGGGGCCAGCCCTCTTCATCCATTAGTCTGGTATTGTGCCATTCATAAATTTCTTTTGCCCACTACAGCATACAGAATGGGACACTAGACCACCGCTTCACTGTGAGTGAGGGTATTCTGCCCTTTCACAAAGAGCTCATTCGCACACAACATAGATATCTTCAAATCCAGGAATGATTATGCCAATGTGAGCTCATTCGCACACAACATAGGTATCTTCAAATCCAGGAATGACTATGCCAATGTGAGCTCATTCGCACACAACATAGGTATCTTCAAATCCAGGAATGACTATGCCAATGTGTACTTTTTCCAGACCAAAACTAATTATTGCTTCTAGCAGATGCATTTTTAAAGAATTTAACAATAAAGTTTAGCCAACACAAAACAACCAGTGACAAAGCCAAAAGGCTGACAACCAATGCCAGTTCTTTGCCAATGCTTTTTGTTACTCGGTGGGTGAAGGTACATACTTGGTGAAGGCTGGCAACGGTTCACAACTTCTCCCAAGGTGAAGTTTTGATTATCTTGTCAACTGCAGAAGACAATTTCCTGATAGTGGATATCTGCCATTCGAGGATGGGACAGCCTGTGGACGAAAATCACCATCAGATAAATCTTGCTGAAAGCTTTGTGAAGTTTGTTGGGAACAGGGAGGGGCATCAGGTATAATTTATTTATCTTCTACAACTCTAAAATTCCTTTAGCCCTGCAAGTTAACACAGCAGCCGCTTTACACCCATATCCCACAATTCCACAATGCTAAAAATCCTGCCATGTGGATGGGAATTTTGGGTGGTGGGGTATCCTTGAATGAGGCTGCCAATTGACAGTAGCAGTCCACTCGGCCCGTTGCTGCAAAGAGTGGCTACAAGTATCTTTTTCTATTTTAAACTTCAAAAAATCCGCACTTTCTGAAGCTTGTAAAGTTTCAAAAACATTGTGCAATGTTCAGAGTGCACAGACTTCACAAATTCACAAACCATTCAGTGTCAGTCTGTTAATCAAAAACATTTTGTACCTTTTTCTGACATTGTTAGAAATGGGGGCTCTAGTTGGCAGTGGTATGCACCCTGTCCAAGTAGGGACCCTTCCTTCTAGTCAGGATAAGGGGGTTACACACCCAAGATAACCCCTGCTCACCCCCTGCGACACCGCCGCCCGCAACCTCAGACAGTGGATCGACGACTGCGCCAACACCCTCGCCCCGCTCAAGAATCCGCCCAACAGCCACACCAGCAAGAAAGCCACCTGGTTCACCGAAGACCTCCAGGCCTCCAAACGAACATGCCGAAAACTGGAGAAGATCTGGCTCCACGAACGGACAGCGGACAGCTACGCCGCCCACAAGAGCGCCACCCGCAGTCACCATCACCTCATCAGATCCGCCAAAAGGGCCTCACTCAAAGACCGCCTAGACAACAACGCACACAACAGCAAAGAGCTCTTCAACATCGTGAAGGAACTCTCCAACCCCAGCTCCAACACCAACGACATCCCGCCATCGCGAGACCTGTGTGACTCACTGGCCACCTTCTTCCACCGCAAAATCGCCGACATCCACGACAGCTTCAACACCACGACCGCCCCGGCAACCACCGAGACCACTGCCCCCACAACCACCAACCGCCTGCTCTCCTGGACCAACATCAACGACGAGGACACCAGCGAGATCATGAACACCATCCACTCCAGCTCACCGCTAGACCCGTGCCCTCACCACGTCTTCAACAAAGCCAGTGCAGCCATCGCGCCCCATCTCCGGAAAATAATAAACATCTCCTTCGAGACAGCAACCTTCCCGGAAAGCTGGAAGCACGCCGAGATCACCGCCTTACTCAAGAAACCCAAGGCAGACCCCAAGGACCTCAAGAACTTCCGACCCATCTCTCTGCTCCCGTTCCCCGCGAAGGTCACCGAGAAAATCGTCAACAAACAACTGACCCGCTACCTCGAGGAGAACAACATCCTGGACCCTTCCCAGTCCGGCTTCCGCAGCAACCACAGCACCGAAACCGCCCTCATCGCCGCCACCGATGACATCAGGACCCTGCTAGACAACGGAGAAACAGCAGCCCTCATCCTCCTGGACCTATCAGCCGCCTTCGACACGGTCTGCCACCACACACTACGAACACGCCTTCACGACGCCGGGATCCAAGAGAAGGCCCTGGACTGGACCACATCCTTCCTCTCCGGCAGAACACAAAGCGTCCGCCTCGCCCCCTTCCGATCCAAAGCCACCAAGATCATCTGCGGCGTACCCCAAGGCTCCTCCCTCAGCCCAACGCTGTTCAACATCTACATGGCACCCTCGCCCACGTCGCCCGACAGCACAACCTCAACATCATCTCCTACGCCGACGACACCCAGCTGATCCTCTCCCTCACCAAAGACCCTCACACCGCCAAAGCCCACCTCCACGAAGGAATGAAGGCCGTCGCCGAATGGATGAGTACCAGCCGCCTGAAGCTGAACTCGGACAAGACGGAGGTCCTCATCCTTGGTTCCAACCCTTCAGCATGGGACGACTCCTGGTGGCCGACATCACTGGGAACAGCCCCGACACCCACCGACCACGCACGCAACCTAGGGGTCATCCTCGACCCCACCCTCTCCATGACTAAGCAGGTCAACGCCGTTTCCTCATCCTGCTTCAACACCCTCCGAATGCTCCGCAGGATCTTCAAGTGGATCCCCACCGAAACAAGAAAAACAGTCACCCAGGCCCTCGTCACCAGCAGGCTGGACTACGGAAACGCCCTCTACGCAGGAACGACAACTAAGCTCCTGAGACGGCTGCAACGCATCCAGAACGCCTCTGCACGTCTTATCCTCGACATCCCCCAACGCAGCCACATCACACCCCACCTGAGAGACCTGCACTGGCTCCCTGTCAACAAGAGGATAACCTTCAAGCTCCTCACCCACGCACACAAAGCACTCCACAACTCCGGACCAGCCTACCTCAACAGACGACTCAGCTTCTACACCCCCACCCGCCAGCTCCGCTCCACCAGCCTCGCCCTCGCCATCCGGAAAACGACCGCCGGCGGCAGATCCTTCTCCCACCTCGCCGCCAAGACCTGGAACACCCTCCCCACCAACCTTCGGCAGACCCAAGACCTACTGGCCTTCAGAAGACTCCTCAAGACCTGGCTCTTCGATCAGTAGCAGCACCACCCCCCTCTTCCCCCAGCGCCTTGAGACCCTCGCGGGTATGTAGTGCGCTTTATAAGTGACATGATTGATTGATTGGTAGCTTGGCACGAGCAGTCAGGCCTATCTCAGAGGCAATGTGTAAAGTATTTGTACATAACACACACAATAACTCAGTGAAAAGACTACAAATGGACACCACACCAGTTTAGACAAATAAAGTATCTTTATTTGAACCAAACAAGCCCAAAAACAACAAAAATCCAACATACGCAACTCAAAATATCACTTTTAAAAGGTTTAAGCAATTTTGTCCATAGAACTCTATGGATGCGGTGATTTTACACAAAGTACCTTTAGATACATCAAAATCGACAAATAAAAAACAGCCGTAGAGGAGGAAAGCGTTGTAAAACACAGCAATGCATTGGTTCCTTAGTCCCTGGGGAGTCAGTTCTGCTGCACGCAGGAGGAGTGTTGCGTGGAATCTGGACTGTAAGGGTAAGCGATGCATCGAAATCCAAGACGGTTCTGGTCTGCGGGTGATGCGGTGGAAAACTGAGTGCAAAAGTGCGATGTGTGGAAATCCAGGACATGGTGGAGGTCGATGCGGCAGCAGCAAACAGGTGCTATGTCGATTTCTTCAACCATGGTCCAATGATGTGTCGATGCTTTCAGCCGCACAACAGGGCCTCCGTTGCAGTGGTCTCAGGCTTCGAGACACGGTGCGCTGAACTTGGGCTGCAGCAGTTTCTTCAGCAGCGGGCAGGTGCTGCGTTGAAACCTTTCCCGCACTGCAGTGCTATGTCGGACAAACAGGTGCTGGAAGGGCGATGCGTCGATTTTGATGGTTTCAAGCAGTAAACCAACCTCCAAGGGCCCAGAACAGGAATTGGCACCACAAGGCAGGCCACAACTCCCAGCAGTGGAGTTCAGGGATGCTGCAAATGAAGTCTTTGATAGCCCTGAGACTTCTTAACAGGAGGCAAGCACACACAAGCCCTTTGAGAAACTTTTCAAGCAGGATACACAGCAAAGTCCAGTCCTTTTTCTCTCCAAAGCAGAAGCAACAACTACAGGCCAACCCATCAAAGCAACACACAGCAAAGGGAGTACTCCTCCTTACAGCTCTTCAGCTCTTCTCCTTGGCAGAGTCTCCTCTTGGTCTAGAAGTTTTCTAAATGTCTGGGGTTTTAGGTCCAATACTTATACCTCTTTTGGCCTATGAAGTAGGCATACTTCAAAAAAATGTCTTTGTAGTTCACAAGTTCCTGCCTTGGCTCCAGACACACTCCAATGGGTGGAGACAGCATTGTGAGAGGACAGGCACAGCCCTATTCAGGTGTCAGTGACAACTCCTCCCACCACTCTTACTCAGGAAGACCCATCAGCTTGGCGATGGGCCATCAGGATACGCAGGACACACCTCAGCTCCCTTTCGTGTGGCTGTCTACAGTGAATGCACAAACCAGCCCCTGTCAGTCTAAACCAGACGTTAATCCCACAGGCAGGCAGAGGCACAGGATGGTTAACCAAGAAAATGCCCACTTTCTAAAAGTGCCATTTTCAAACACATAATTTAAAAACCAAATTCACTAAAAGTTGTATCTTTAAATTCTGAGTTAAGAGAGCCCAAACCCCAAATCTCTATCTCTTCCCAATTAAAAGCTACACTTGTAAGATTTTACAAGGCAGCTCCAATGATAACCTATGGGAGAGACAGGCCTTGCAATACTGAAAAACGAAATTGTCTGTATTTTTACTATCCTTACATGTAAAACACCCCAGCGCATGTCCTACCTTTCACATATACTGCACCCTGCCCACGGGGCTACCTTGGGCCTATCTTAGCAGTGCCTTACATATAGAGAAATGGAAGGTTAGGGTCTGGCAATTGAGTGCACTTGCCAGGTCGACATGCCAGTTTAAAACTGCACTCACAGACAGTGCAATGGCAGGCCTGAGACAAGTTTACAGGGCTACTCAGGGTGGCAACACCAGTGCTGCAGGCCCACTAGTAGTATTTGATTTAGAAGCCCTGGGTACACACAGTGCACTTAACTAGGGACTTACCAGTAAACCAAATATGGCAATCATGGCTAACCAATCATAATTACAATTTATACAGAGAGCATATGTACGTTAGCACGGATTAGCAGTGGTAAAGTGCCCAGTGCCTTATAGCCAACAAAAACAGGTCAGGAAAAATAAGAAGAAGCAAAAAGTTTGGGGATAACCCTGCAAAAAGGGCCATTTCCAACAGTATATGACTGCGAGTGATACACTACACGGTAAGGGCACAATTTTCCGCTTCTGAGACTTCAAGAAGCACGCATATGTAAGCATAACTAGCCTCTAATACTGTGTACTGATTCTTTAAAGGCGTGTGTAAGAGGGAAGATCAAAGTCTCAAGAGAAGGAATACATCAAAGTAAAGCAATTAGGAGCATGCTGGAGACTTAGATAAATAGTGAAGAAAAGTTAATGTGCAGTAAAGGAATGATAGCAAATATAGTAAAGAAATGACTGTCATTCAATTTTCCCAACTGTAACATTAGTGCAGCAGTTTTCAAAATCACTTGGTACATCCTATAACTGCAAACAACATGTACTATGGTTACACCAAATGACATAAGGCCTAATCACAAAACATTTCTGACTGGCGCTATTTCATGTCTTTGGTGGGAAATTAAGGCAGAGCTTGGTGCAAAAACTTTTACCACCGTATTATTAACTCCAGTTGTTTGAGGTGGTAATGTGTGACCTGAATGTTTGTGCATATTTGTTGTGTGAGACTTTGTCCTGTAGGTGCTAGTATATGACAAGAATGTTTGTTCATATTTGTTGTGCAGAATTTTGTTGTGGTGGTGATGTGATCTGTTGTTTTTGTGCTTATGTGTTGTACTGTGTTGCAATGTGATTTTGTATTCTGCTTTGACTGTTTTGTTGTGTTGTGCTCAGGTATAATGTTATTGTTTTGTTATTTTTGTGTATGTTGTTGCGCTCCGTTGCTAACTTTAGACATCTAAACAAATGCAGCACACACATTTAATGTTCCTGTGACAAGCACCCATTTACCATTGTCTATGGTGGTGAATCAGCCCTGCTCCAGCACTTCAACTACTTAAGACAGCAGTAAGTTCAAAACTGTGGCAGAGAGATGTCTAACATTAGCCCTTTCATTTCTCGCTTTATGTGACACGGCTCATAAACTGTGTTTGAGGCAAACATTTATGAGCTGAGCTGAAGGTCTTGCTGACTTTTCTGCTACAACCCTTTTCTCACCGGACCAAAATATTCCCCATTACATGGGGAAGTAAGTAAGTCTGTTTTTATATAGCGCAGCTACTCACCCTTACGGGTCTCAAGGCGCTGGGGGCCGTCATGGAAATTAAGTGAGCTATTGCCCAGAGTCACATGGTGCTGAGCTGAGTTGCCGCTGGAGCCGGGGATTGAACTGTGAACCCTGTGCTCCGAAGTCAGCTGCCCTGGCCGCTGCACCACACCTCTCCACTATGCTTCGAGAAATCATTAGCGGTGTATCAGAAAGAGGAACCACATGCATACGGTACCTCACCACAACACACCTCAATGTTTGTACACAATGAAAAAAAAGTGTTATAAGGGTTGTATGTCAGAATATTGTTTACTAGAATATTGGCTGATACAAATACCAACACCAAAATATGGTTTATACAAACAACGACCTTTAACTATAGATTTTCTTTTATTACTTCCAGAGGGGTGATATTTTTGCATACGATATTTAGGATACAATATTTACATCAAACAACATTGTGAATATGATATTCTGTAATCACACCTATGGGACGGAACGTTGTTCTCAGCATTCCAACTTAGAATTTGCATTTTGAAACATTGAATTTTGCTGCAATGAAAGCCATGCATTCCTCAAAGATCTGTCACTCTTCATTCTGTTTCCAAGTAAGTTGCATAGCTTGGCTAGTGTTTAACCATTCTTTTTATTGGCGTTTTCAATACAGAAATCACAGTTCGTTCAATCTTAACTCAGGCACACCCCACTTGAACATCATCAGCACATGTACTCCTATTCCCCCACCATCACATCTTCAAATATTACATTTAGAAGCTTGATTAACAGCAGTTACATATATTGTCCAGTTATACAATAATACTGACTCTGTATCGCAGCCATCCTCTCATAATCTGAGGTGTTTTTGTGGGCACCCCCACGTCTCACTTGTTGGTTTCTCCAACACACAGCACAAATCTAGGTTGGATTTCCATTCATCAATATTTAGCGGGGGATTGCCCCTAGTTATGAGCTCTTTATGCCAGTGTCCATTCTACATGGTCAAGCTGGCCCAAATCCCGCTCCCATCGCCCTTTCAATTCATGAAAGTTTCAGGTGAATTATTAGTCAGCAATCTATATATGGCTGAAATAAGGACAAGCATAGGTAATGGAGACATAATTACTTTTAGCCTCCAATGGATTGCAGTCAGGTATATCTTTGATGGTTGCTAAATATTCCATTAGAGCAGGCTTCTCCAACGAGTAGCTTGTGAGCTCCTGGTAGCTCTCCTGTGTGCGGCCCAGTTCACTAAATTAGAAGCATTGGCTTGGTTGAATTAATACATGTATACCAAAATTCAAGACACAGTGTGTGTATTTTCGGGACTCAGGAGCTGGTGTTTAAGAAAGATGGCTGAAATTTCCAAACATATTTAAAGCTGATTTTTCAGTGATAAATGATGGGCAGTTCAGGAGATGATATTACTTTTGTGCCAAGGATTTCGCAGCTGTGGCTGTCATGTATTATACACAAGGAGGCATTCCACATTCACAAAGCCTTTTTTTAATATATCACTGCTTGCAACTGTGGCTGATGATGAAGTGATCACTGCTGGTAATCTTACTAATGTAATCTTGTCTGATGTGGTCACTGTTACAACAATAATAATATTAGTAGCTCAGGATATTTTTCACTGATCATAAGTGTTAGGCCTGGTAGCCTTAGGGTGGGCTTCCCCCCAACATATTGCCTTCCTCCTCCACTTTTCTGACCTTGTTTTTTCTGGTATTAGGGCTCTGCACACTTTACCACTGCTAACCAACGCTAAAGTGCATGTGCTCTCCCCCATAAACGTGGTAATGTTGGTTCATCCCCGATTAGCATATTTAATTTACTTAAAAGTCCCTTGTAAAGTAGTAATACATGCACCCAGGGCCTGCAAATTAAATGCTACTAGTGGGCCTGCATCACTGATTGTTCCACTCACATAAGTAACCATTTAACCATGTCTCAGGTCTGTCATTGCAGAACCTGTGGTGCAGTTTACACTGCCTTGTTGACTTGGTAAAATAAACCTTTTGCCAGGCCCAAACCTTCCCTTTTTATACATAAAAGTCAACCCTAAGGTAGGCCCTTGACAATCTAGAGGGCAGGGTGCAATGTATTTAAAAGGCAGGACATGTACTTTCAAGTCTTACATGTCCTGGTAGTGAAGAAACTCTCAAAGTTATTTTTACTACCGCAAGGCATTAGCTCTCTTACAGGAAAACATTAGGATTACCTTATTGCATTTTATAAGTGTAATTTCCAATTGGGAAGAGATGAACTTTTCAGCTCTGGTGTCTCTGGAATCACAATTTAAATGCAAACTGATTGTGTAGTTTGATTTTAAATTGCAATTCTAGAAAGTTGGCATTTTCTTGCTTTAGTCATTTCATGCCTGCAGCCTGCCTCTGATCTCATGACTGGGTGTAGTTGGGCTTTGTGTATTCCTCCTAGACAGCCACATACAAAGGGAGCTTAGGTGTGTCTCAATGGGCAGGATGGGAGGGAGGAGCTGGGCACAGCCTCACTTACACCTGAATAGACTGTGTCCTGTCCAAACACAAAGGGCTGCATACCCCCTACAGTGAGTCTGGAGCCAGGAAAGGAAAAAAGGACATCTGTGCACTTCAAAGGCACCACTGGGTATAAGTACTGGACCTCAGACACCACCACTTCAGTGCACATCTGGACCTGTGGATACTCTGGCAAAAAGAAAGACTGCTGTGCTGCTGAAGGACTGCCACTCTGCTGGACTGCACTCTGCTCGACTCCTGATTTGCTAAGCTGATGTGCTGCCTGCTGCCCTTTTGCCTGGGTGACAGGACCTGCATCTCTTGAACCCAGAGTGACTCCAGAGGCTAGTTGGCTGGCATTCTGATATGAAGCCTCAGGAACAGAACAAGCTTCCATCCCGACTTGCATCGGCACCAGGACTATGCCATTTGTGGATCTACTGTGCCAAGTTGTGCCACGCCAGGCCTGGACCTTTGGAAGTAGGCCTGAGGTGCATACCAGCGGAGGCCAAGCAGAACCAGCTCATCTCCTTGCCTGAGTAGCGCATCCCCAAGCAGATCTGACACTTCAGCGTTGCTGCATGGATTGGACCCATCGCAAAAGACTCACATCGACACTGCATCGTGGGACTGACACCATGCCTTTGGAACCGCCACTGCGCGATGCTCTCCCCGGTGCAGCTTCTCGCATCTCTTATCGATGGCAGCACTGCCGACTACGCTGAAACTCCGCAGCACAGCTTCAGCACTCATCAGTACGACTGCACATTGCATTCCCGACATCGGACTTCACATCGCAAGCACCATTGACGGGATCCTTGACATCAACGCAACAGGACCTCAATCAATCAATTAATCAAGTGACTTATCAAGCATGACTACTCACTCGTAAGGGTTTCAAGGCGCTGGGGGGGCCTCACACCGGAGCCTCGTCGCATCTCGGATCCAACGCAGCACCTCAGCTGCATGACTCATCTTCAGAGCAGATCCATGCAACGCTCCTCAAACAGGATTTAAGATGCTCTGTTCGGTGGGCCTAACTGGGTCTGTGTAGCCGGCCCATGCTCCATTACAGTCGGCCTGAACTTGTGACTTTGGCCCGGTCCGGTGCGACCAGATTCCCCCCAATAGCGCTTTGTGCTTTTTGGCGCTGTTTTTCACTATATACTTCAAAATACTAAGAGCCAGATGTACGACCCTTTTTTGCGGTCGCAAACGGGAGATCGGGCCATTTTCAACCGCAAAAAAGGGTTATGGCATGTACAAACGCTATTTTGCGAGTCACTGACTCGTAAAATAGCGTTTGCAACTCTCGCTATTAGGAAAGGGCATCCCTTCCTAATAGCGAGACTCAATGCCATTTACTATTGTTTTGCGGACGCAAAACACTCGCAGTTTACCACCTACTTCAAGTAGGTGGTAAACCACTCGCAAACAGGACCACTGCCTGCCCTTAAAAAATTAAACTGAAAAGTTTCATTTTTCTTTTTTAAATGCATTAAAAAAAAACTGCTTCATTTAAAAGCAGTCCCAGACATGGTGGTCTGTGACCGCAGCAGGCCACCATCCCTGGAAGTGGTAGCCATTCCCAATGGGGTCGCAAATTGCGCTTGCCTCATGAATATTAATGAGGCATGCAATTTGTCACCCCTTTGGGAATCGCTAACAGTGTCTGAGACACTGTTGTACATTCACTTTTGCGAGTTGCAAATTGCGAGTCGCAATCCGCAACGCGCAAAACTGAATGGTTGTACATCTGGCCCTAAATCTCTGGTTATACTAATTGGATTTTTGTCGTTTTGGTCTTGTTTTATCTTTTAAATTCCAAGCAATGTTTCCAAGCTGGTGTGGAATCATTTTGTTTGGTGTTTTAACTGTTTTACTGTTTGAAATGGTGCACAGATACTTTACACACTGCCTCTAAGTTAAGCCTGACTGCTCTGTGCCAATCTACGGGAGGGTGAGCACAGGTTGTTGTTGGTTTTGCTTGTACCTTACCCTGACTAGGATTGTGGTTATTGCTTGACCAGGGCTTACACCCCAGCTAACCACTGATCCTATTTCAAAGAATAATTAGCTCTTATTATGGAAAAGGTGGGAAACCCTTGCATTAGGGCATGCACAATTAAAAGTATTTAAAGAATTTGGAGCTCTCTAGACCAAATTTGTTTTGCATGTCTTCAAATGATTTTAGAGTGTTAGATGCAAGTACGTTTCCCAAACATGATATTTCTAAGTCGTTCAGTGAACTGAACCCTTCACAGAAATTAAATTGTGGAAGTTTATTATTCAACCATAAGGGAATCTCCACTCTAGGTTGCTTGTCCATTTTATTTGTATGACTGAGGCTTTCCATGTGGCCAGAACCGTTTTAGTAATGTGGAAACTTTAACGGGAAGTTTTCCCAGTAAATATAGTGAATATGGCGTCTCCACCCATTGCCCATAGCTTAAGCCCATAGGACTGTGCTTGATTTGTAAAAGAACGAGTGGTGGGGCCCGAAACTCTGTTCAGAAGCCTGCAGCCACTGCAATTCAATGTTGGCACTCTGAATACGAAGTCTGTGTTGGAGAGTTGATTATTAGTAGGGGTAAGTATGCACCCACCACTATCAATAAGGCCACCAATGCAATACATGGTCCAGTCAAGATCTCAATAGATTAGCACCTGGCTTAAACCCTGCTAGCAGGCTGCTAGCAGGCAGGCTTGACTTAGGAGACAGGTATATAAATTATTTAAATACACCAATACATTAAATAAGTAAGACACCACACACGATAAAAATCCCGCATCAATTTATGAAAATTGGAAATATTTTTATCAGTAAAATGTCACAAAAATGACAAAAATCCAATATAGGTACCTATAGATATGAATTTTTAATGATTAACCACTTTCTAGTGCTTAAAAACATAAAGCGGCAACTTGGTACATCTGGTCGTTCTTGACCGGGACAAAGCTAAAGTTCGAGGCTGATCGCGATGGAGCCATGGTCGATACACTAAGCGAGAGGCCCCGGTCAAAATTTAACCTTCTGACTTTTCTGGAGGATTTTCTCTCAATTTTGTGCGTTCCCCCTCCAGCAGGCCGATTTCGATGCGACACGAGACCCCAGTCAAAACCTGGAAGTCTGAAGATCCGGAGTTTTCAGCGGAACAAACCTGAAATAAAGGCCGGGCCGCGGTTAAGGTAGCCGGCTTGACTCTCGACGTCAGGTCATACCACTTATGGAGCTTTTTCAAAACGTTTTTCTAAACTTCTCCAAACTTCTGGAACTTCTTCCTGTTGTTCCTCTTGAGGGTTCAAAGTGTCCAATCACAAATCCAAGTCTAGATGCTATGAGATGGTCCTTGAAAGAGTGGGACTACTGTTCCCACAATGCACCCTGCCAAATCCTTAAAAGTCCACTGGACGCACTCCAGGCTGGGGACTGCTTGAGGGAGGTGGTGCAGGGAAGCTCTGTTAACCTGTTGCTTTCAGGGAGTCAACTCATCAATCCTTTTTGAAGCAGGGCAAAGTCGTCAGAGATGTAGTTCCAAGTGCGCAGAAGGAGCATTCTTTCAGATTGCAATCCTCTGGGGTGCAGACTAGGGTTGCAGCAGGGCAGTCCTTCTTCTTGTAGTTTCAGGCAGAACATTTGTGTTGCTATGCAGCTCTCACATATTTATTCAATGATCTACAGGGGGCACCCCTGTCCAATTGGATGCAGGGTGCCACCCAAAAGCCTGACAGCTTCCTCCAAAGTGTGGCATATTCTTGGCCCACAAAGCACTGCACTTTAAAATGCAAGATGGATATTTTCTCTCCCTTGGAGTAAGATCTGGCTAAACCATCCCACTGGTGTGGCTCATTTCCCTTAACACTCTCCCTTCAGCTCCTGCAAATTCCATTCCCAGGCCTGCCATCTGGCTGGGGGTACAGGAAGATGGGGTAGGCCTGGCTTGCATTCCTTACTGTCCTGCTCTCATTGAAGGCCAGTTTGATTTACACAGCCCCGACCTGGCCTGTTCTCTGCAGCTGCAGAGCTGCCCCATCACATAACCTCTGCTCTATGTAGGCCACTTAACACCACATCAAAGAAGCTTGACTGAGCCTGTTAAGGCTGACCAATCAGGAGAGGCTGGTAGAAGGCTGAATTTTGGCTCACAAAAAGAAAGTCCTATAACTTCTTTCCATGTACTAGGTCTGATAAATAAACCAGTGGCAAGTGGTTGGATTTATCATTGCCAATCTTTTAAGTCCTTGAATGATATTGTGAGCCCCTTACTAGCAATATATATTCTTAAATAACATATTCCAATGTTAGCCTATGGAGCTAATTATCTACAATGGGTGAAAACTAAATTGGCAGTTTTCCCCTCAACAGGGCTTATAAAGAATATGTTATACTGTGCCTGCTTATAGGTATATGGCACCCACGCCTGGGGCATCTAGGGGGAACCTTGGGGTGACTTATATGTAAAAATAAGGTAGATTATCACTTTGGAATTACTTTTAATTGCAAAGTCGAATTTGCATATAATTTACTTTTAAAGACAGTCTGCAAAGCAGGGCTGCCTTTAAAAATGACAGCAGGAAACATATTAGTGCACTCTCCAGTGCAGGAAATCTACTGGGCATCTAAAACCCCCTGCCCTATTATATACTGGGATTTATAGGTAAAGTGAATCCCCCTTGCCTTATTATATACTAGGGACTTACAGGGGTCGTCATTGCCAATTGTAATTATACCTAATTACTGTATACCTTTTTCATCAGGGCACAGTCAGAGTCAGTTACCACTAATATCAGTAAAAAGAAATGGGGGTGAACAGGGCAAAAAGGATGACTTTCTCACAGTCTGGTGGTATTAAATCCACCTCATGCCTCTTTAATCCACTACCAAGCAATTCCCTGCCCTTTATTTTTTTACTCCTGCAGGCTCCTGCTTTCTCCCCCGTGATGGTTTTTCCATCTTTCTCTTCCTCAATTTTTACAATTTGTGTGTTTTTCACTCTCACACTATCTAGTAAATATCTGATGCAGAAAGTAAATGCCACACCCCAAAAATAAGTGCTGATGGCACTCACCGGCAACCACCAATGCAAGGCTAGCTTGAATCCAGTGGCAAAGTGAGCAAGGGACCGATGTCTGGGCATTCCCTGCCAACTTAGGCTGAACAAAGCAAAAACAATAGGATGATGGATGGAGCGCTGAAACTTTTCAGACACTCACCCCCAGTCATTATTAGATCTGGGTTAAAACCATCATCGTTCTTTTGATCACTTCGCCACCCCAGTTCAGACCCAGCCCTATGCAAATCAGTCTTGATCCTGCTCCTCATGGGAACAGTCCAGACCGAACTGCCAAGTAAGGTCCTCCCTGGCCTGGAAACAAGCATCCGGTGACCGGTTAAGTGGTAGTTTACCACTGCTATCCAGTGCTAAAGTGCTTGTGCACTCTCCCTAAAACATGGTACAATTGGCCTACACCTAATTGGCACATTTAATGTTCTTGTAAGACCCTGGTAAATGGTACTGCTTGTACACAGGGCCTGTAAATTAAATGCTACTAGTGGGCCTACAGCATTGATTGTCCCACCCACTGAAGTAGCCCTGTAAAACATGTTGCAGACCTGCCACTGCTTCCTGTAGTGCAGTTTTAAGCTGCCATTTTGACATGGCAATAAACCTTTTGCCAGGCTTAAACCTTCCCTCTTAATACATATAATCACCCCTAAGGTTCATAGGATAGGGTGCATTGTATTTAAAATGTAGGACGTGGGTTTGTGTTTTGCATGTCCTGATAGTGAAAAACACCTAAAGTTGTTTTTCACTATTGTAAGACCTATCTCTCCCATAAGATTACATTAGGTTATCTTATTTCATTTAATAAGTGATAACGTAAGTTTTGCAGCAGATAGGAAAATTATGTTTGCACTTAAATGAATTGTAATTTTAAATCCTCTTTAATGGTAAAGTCAGATTTTAAGTCACAATTCTGAAAATGACACATTTACAAAGTTGCAAAAACAACAAAGTGATGGATGAAATGCTTGAATTAATCTCAGCCACTGTCAATCACTCAGGGACTTATCCCAAGCCATTGATTTTCACGCACCATGAATGAATGGGTATTTTTTATTTGCATAATTACTTCAAATCATTGCAAAGTTGCAGTACGATATCAAAATTATTGTATAAATACGTATCTCACACCATTATAATACATATATCGAATCGTATATCAAAATAAAAAAAATATCATTTGAACACCGGTCTCGGACCATTTGTAAAATGTGGGTTTTACCCTAATATACATTGATTTAAAATTAAGTTTAGAAAAGTCTGAGTCCCTTATATGTTCTTGACAAAAAAAGTCACTTAATGCGTTACGAGTCTTGTGGGGACCGTATGGTCCTTTTCTGGAGGGGGATCCTCACCGTTCGTCTCCTTCTGTTACTACAGGAGTCTCAGCAATTGCAACAGCACAATTTTCATCTGTGCAGTTTTCAATTAGGACCCTTCGTGTCAAATTCATGATTTTGCCAAATTTGTCCAGAACCGAGGGCTCTGTGCAGGACTGGAGCAGGGCCACTGCATCAACGCATTTTCTGAGCCCATGCCTTAAAACATTGGTTTTAACAATTTGTGTCGGTGTTGCAGTAGGGCAGGGCAGCAACATATTAGGTGTACCAACGATTCTGTACTATAGTTGCACAACCTGCATCTGCTTATATTGCTCAACGATTTCCAGCCCGGGTTCAGTTCCTTTATTGGCAGGGGGACTAGGCGTGCCCATTGAATTTCTTTCAAGCACTTCCTTCCTAGGGGGTTGTTCATGTATGGCCGAATTTTGTGCGACTCATATGCTTTAGTTAAGTCGACCAACCCTCTGATGTCTTTGAGTCTAGCTATGTCTTCATTCCTTGATATCTGGGTGATTTGATTATTTAGCGCCCTCTTTATTGCTGGATAATTTAGTTCCTCATGGGACCAGGGTGCTGTGGTTAAGCCCAACTCAGCCACTGTCTCCAGACAGTACTTCTCCCATGGGTTCAGTACCCCTTCATATATGGTTCTCAATACCTCCTTAAGGGATCCTTTCTGGGCTTTTACTGTCTTCAACTAGAGTTTTACCAATGTGCTCCCGCATTCGTATTTTTGTTGTACCAGGCCAAACTCAAGCCGGATCAGGGCTTTTCGTGTGTATTTAGGGAGCCTGAAAAGCCTTTCGTAACACCGGCACTGGGCTTTTTTTATCATCTTTTCCATCTTACCTGGGAATGCATGTGATACGTACCCAGCAACAGCGAGCAATTTAGATTTTGGTACTCTCATAATTGGTTTCGTGGTAGGGCTGTATAAATTATCTTGTAGTTTGCACAGTGGGTAGATGGTGGCTTGTATTTTAGCATGCGTCTTAACCTGGTGCAAGGTTGCCTTGCCTTTATCGTTCAACCACACTTCTAGGTAGTGGTATGCTCTTTCTGTGGCTATGTTATTACTGCCCAGTCTCCACGTTAAGCATGTTTTCTTCAAGTATTTACCAAACACCACGACTTTCGTTTTGCCGGGGTTAGCCACGAGCTCGTTGTCCTGGTTGGAGATATGTAATGCATTCAAACCGCTTTGCAAACCTACTCTGGTGTGATTGAGAATCACCAGATCATCAGCATACTGGAGCACATGTAGTCGTTGCTGTCCAATTTTCGGGGTTGCCAAGCTTGCTCCTTGTAGGGCTTTCCCCAAGTCTGCCGTGTAAAGGTTGAAGAGTGTTGGTGCTAAAACGCAGACCCGCTTTAGGCCTCGGTCAGTTGCCAGCTTGTGTGTGACCGTGTCCCCCACCAGTTTGATTCTCACCCAAGTGTTGGTGTACAATGACATAATTGCCTTCAGTAGTTTAGCTGGGATCTTCCAGCTGGACAGTTTGTGCCATAGCTCGCTTCGGTTTACCCTGTTGAAGACTGCCGAATAGTCTACAAAGCATGCAAATACCGGCAGATTGTTACTGGAATTTGCCTGTAGTGCCAGGAACAAGAGAGCCATTATGGTTATCTATAGTAGAACAGCCTTTTCGGAATCCAGTTTGGTAAAAAGGTAGTATTTCATTGTCCTCGATCCAGGCTGTTAGTTCCTGTAGCAGAGTACTGGCATAGGCTTTACCTTCAACGTCTAACAAGGCAATGAGTCTATAGTTTTTTGGGTCTGTTTCTGCTCACTTCTTGTATATTGGCTGCAGTAGCGAGCAGCGCCAGGCATCCGGCACCTCTCCCAAAGCTCTGCATTCCGTGTACAAAGGTGATAGCAACTCCGCCCACCCCTTGGGGTCCTGCTTAAACAGTCTGACCGATAGGCCGTTGGGTCCAGGGGCTTTCTCACTTTTTATCCTTTTTGTGACCTTTATGATCTTTTTCGGGTCCTGGGCTTGGCCCGCCTCCTGTGTCTGGTCTTCTTCCTCCACTTCAGCCCTTTCTGACCTGGGGGACTTTCTGATGTTTTGGCCTCCGGGTTTCATTGTGTTAATTTCTGCCGTATGGTCAAGCCAGGCTTCTACTGTGACTGCGTTCCGCCTTTCCATTTTTATGCTTTCCATCTTGGCTTTATGCTCCCAGAATAGCTTCTGTTTGTTAGGTTTGCATAAATCAAATAGCTTGATCCATTCCTTCTCCATCGTCTGGCATTTTTGTTTCCATGTTAAGTGTTTGTGGTTCCTATGGGCTTGTTTATAAACTCTCTCTGCCCCCCGGGGAGCCACTTTTTGATATGCCCGTCTGGCCTGTCTGAGAGTGCGGGTGCTGTTCTTCAGCCTTTTGTTGTATTTCCCGATTCATTCTTGGTACCCCACCGTTTTGGGGGCTGTATTCCTCGCCCCTTTCAACAGAGCTGCCGGCAGTTCTTCAATCCAGGTGGCCCAGCTCAGGATGGCTGGGGAGAGAAGCTTACTATGTCCCTTATGTGCTAATCCCAGCTTCCTAGACTCCCAATTCGAGACCGTGAATTGGTTCCATCTAATCCTCTTCACTGCTTTGTGCTCCTTCCACCCTTGTGTATTGCTTATGGGCACCAATTCTTCACGGCATTCACAATGAAGATTAAATTCTGCGATGAGCATTGCGTGGTCACTTGTGTCATGTTGATGTACTCGGAAGTCCAGAATTCTATTCCACATACTTTTCCTAATGAAGGTATAGTCAATTGTAGTTTGATTATTGAAGGTCAAGAAATTTGAATCCTTGGGGCTATGTTGCTCAGTCCAGACCTGAGCTGAGATTAGACCAAACGACCTTAGAAAGTTATTGAATTCTTTTTCTGCCGGTACACCTTGACCGTTATCCGGACTCAGGTGGTGAAGATTAAAGTCCCCAGTAATGATCAGGTCCAAATAGGTATATTCACAGAGTACTTCCTCTAAAATTGCAATGATCCATTTGGTGTTTGCCAATTTCGGAGCCCCGTTATGGTTAAGATATACATTGTTGATTAAGAGCTCTTTTCTGGATTTACCCTCCCATAGACCATTTATCACAACACACTGTGCCACGTCTATTGGTTTCCCAATCTCTTCAATTGAGACCTCTACTGCATGTTTGACGTAAATTGAGAGACCACCCGAGGGCCTGCCGTGAGCGTGTAGTTTCCTGGCTGGCACATGGATACTGGCAAAGCCTTGTAAGTGGACGTCTTCTATGGCCTCTGATTCCTGTAGGCAGAGAATGTCCCCCTCCTGGATCGTTTCCATTGCTGATACACTGTTTCTTGTGCTTACAATTCCTGCCACAATCCATGTTATGAGCCTCAGACTTGTCTTGTGAGCTCTATTTGCTGATCCCTCAACATTTTATTGTAGTGGAATTGCGACTTTTGCCTTATTTTGCGCTTTAGGGCTAGGAATACAGCTTAGTATGACCTCCATGCAAAGTGGTGGCTTTGCTGGATGCCTTTCTTGTCGGGGTCCTGTGCCAGCCTTCGTCTGCTGTATTTCTTTCAATTACTTTCCTCTCACTGTGACCCTTTGTTTCACTCTTTTCACCCACCATGCCACCTCAGTTTGGACACAGCTATTTGCAAAGCAGTCTTGACCCTGCTCCTCATGGGAACAGTCCAGCCCGAATTGCCAGGCCAGGCCCTCCCTGACCTGGAACTCAAGGAACCCATTAAGGCTGGGTCCAAACTGAGGTCTGCACTCTAGAAACCACATAAATTCATCAGTTATAGTTACAGGTATCTCAAGTAACTATAACTTGCGCCCTCGCCATGCACTGCTAAGAACCCCACATATTACATCACTCATGACATCTTCTATGACATAATTGATAATATCACTGCACCATTTGCAATTGAATTATTGATGTGAAAACTGTGCATGATGGGGGCGTGAGTTATGGTTACATTAAGGCACAAGTTATAGTTGCTTGAGATAACTGTAACTGTAACTGGTGATTTTCTGTGGTTTTTAGAGTTTAAAATGTTATGTTGTTACTGAACATTTTACCTGACTTTTACTTTACTTGAACCTTTTTTCAGTGAACAGATATATATATATATATATATATATATATATATATCCAATGAGATTCCCCACTTCAACCTCCAGACGGCGATGAAGAAGGCGCGAACTCCACTTATTAAGGCGTAAGATGCTTTTATTCACCAACAGTCATGACGCGTTTCGGCCGGAGAACCGGCCTTGATCACATGTATATATATATATATGTGTATGTGTGTGTGTATATATATGTATGAAAAGTCGCTGGTTGTGCCCCTGAGCTGTGTCAAAGCCCATTCTTGAAGTAGAGTGGGGTTTGGGATGCAATATGTGACCTGTCAGTCGGCACTAGTAATCGACACGCCCTCTCAGTCAGGAGCTACACGGCTGCCGTCAAAAGTTGGAGTGTGTATGGAATGATTGTAGGAGAGTAGGATCTGCCTCTTATGTTGCCCCCACTTTTTTTCTGATGTTAGCACTGGTTTCTGGCTATAGTCTGGCTGGGTCCCTGCCAATCAGGGCCCCAGCCTCTCTGTTCTCTCTAAACGACATGGAGTGCACTCTAGGTGCACTAGTGATTGGATACTGTGGTGCCTTATGAGTCCCTAGTATATGGTACCTTAGGTGCCAAGGGCATAGGTACTTCACAGGCCTACCAGGGGCTGCAGCATGTGTTATGCCACCCCTGGGAAGCAGTCTAAATCTGACACCACAGGCCTGCTACTGCAGCCTGGGTGAGGTGGTGCTAGCACCCCTCACTGAGATATAGGTTTCCTATGTCTCTCCTGCACACACATATAAACCTATCAGTCACCCCTAAGGCAGGCCCTATCAATCCTGAGGGCAGGGTGCTTGGCTTCTATGTGAGGGGGTGCCTCTGCCTGAGCAGGGCCCCTCTGCAGCTCTCAGAGTCTATTCTCTGGTGCTGTTTGTGGATGCGGTTAAACCATATACTATTTAAGTGCATTATATCCTCGCGGTAAATGCTAACTTTGGAATGGCTGCATCAAAACATGTCGTGTTTGGTGTCAAACATCTTGGAATACTACCCCCCGCCAATCTTGGCGGCGGGGGTAGCATTCCACCCTTCTAGAGGGATAAGACATGTACCTGCTGTGGAAACGCGGTAGAATCCTAAAGAGCCCTGGCATCACAAAATGGATGCCACCAGTCACAGACACTGGGCTGCCCTCCTGCTGATGACCGAAACTCGCAGTGGAGGAAGCCCAACAATAGGCATCCTGTCACAGGGAGGTGTAACCACCTTCCAGACAGGGTTTAGTGTATTGGGGCTGGGTGGGTGCACTCTTAGAGTGCTTTGAAGTCCTGCACTGGGGGAGCAGAAGGCTCCTCTGTGCATATGCCAGTTCAAACCAGCTCAGGGGCTACCTGCCCCTGCTCTGGCGCGAAACTGGACAAAGGGAAGTGGGTGTAGCCACCCCCTCCCTTGACCCTCCCATAGGTGGGGTCATAGAGCTAGTCCATCCCCTCTTTTTAGTATAAGAGGGGGAACCTTGCCATTGCAAAGCAGATAACCCCTGGACGACGCTCTACAGAATAATCCTGGCCCTTCGACGTTCCACTACCTTTGGAAGACAGAAGAATCTCCCTTGGAGTCAAGGAGTGACTCCCCTGCTTGGCAGGCACCAAAAACGACAACGACGGTCGCAAACTACGCCGCTCCCGCCGGAGTCCGAAGTCCCTGCAGCCCAAGAAGTGGATTTCCTGACCTCTCCCAGGCCATCGTGAGTCCCCAGCGAAGCTGAGGCAAGTGGACCCCACGAGTAACGAGGAACCGCGACCCCTGGGTACCGTGCACTATTGTCGAGTGCAACCCCTTCACAACGTTCTGCGAACTTGTGCTTTGGACCACGTGTGGTCCCGACCTCCAGCAGGAATCCCTCCGAAGATCAGAGGCCTACACCGTCCCGAGTGACCGTGGGCCCCTGTTGAGTGATTCCGCCCGAGGTGTCTTCGCGATCCCTTGCCCGCCGGCTTGTGGGTCCCCAGAAGACTTCTTAAAGAAACCAAAGGGCTCCCCTGGTTGCTCCAGGCCTGCCCTGACTTACCCTCGCTGGGTGAGTCCCTCAGACCTTGCTGGTCTGCGCCATCGACTTTTCTTCATCTCCCCGAGACTTGCTGCTGCCAAGGCTTGTTGGCTCCTATCGAGTTGCCGACACCGCAGTCAGCTGCAGACGTCGAGGGACACACCGAATCCAGCTCCTGGTCGTCGTCGACACCTCCTGGACCACGTGGCTGAAGAGTCAAGGCACCCGCAACCGACCTGAATCAACCGACGACGGTGGGCATCCATCTTCCTTGCCCCGGGTCACTGCCTAGTGACTTTGAACACTGTCCCCTCTGCTTTCAGGTCATCCTTCTTCAGAATCCAGGCTTGGATTCCACCGGACACTTCTTCAGCTCCCGCAAGCAGCAAGTCTTCTTTGTTCGCCATTGAAAACGACGCCGCGACCCGACACCAAAGGACACCTGTGCACCCGGCTTCCCTGGGTGAGGTAACTCCAGCACTACGGTGCTCCTGTGGGTGTGGGCCCTAGAACTACTTACCCTGTAAGTGACTTGCTTGTAGGTTCTCCCGAAGTATCCTAAAACTCTTTATTTCCAACCGCGACTTGCCCCATTGAAGTTAACGGCGATTCGCGCCTGTGTATCCACACTGCACGCGTCCCCCGTGGGTCCTTTACTTACCTGCCTTGGGTGGTTTTGTGAGGCCCCAGCACTTCTGAAGGCCCTAGGCCTTGTCTCCCTGCAAGTCGTTGTCTCTAAGTCTCTTACTTAGTATATGGTCTGGTACGCCCCTAGGGCCCCAGCCATATTTTGTGCTTAACTTATTGTGAAACGTTGATTTGTGCATATGTTTGTCTTCTAATCTCATAAAGAGATTAGTAGAGAGTTATTTAGAAATAAATACATATATATTTGATATATATACCTGTGTGGTGTCTTTTCATTTGGTGATTCAAGAGATTATATGGTAAAACAAGCTGCTTTACATTCCTCCGAGACTTAGCCTGAAGGCTGCTCTCCACAGCTACCACTAGGATAGCTTTCTTTAAAAGGTTGTCTTAAACCTATCTACCATAAGAGTCGATTTGCCCTGGTGCAAGGTGTCCACTTTAATTAGTGAACAGCATATACCAGGCCAACTTCTCACATTGGTGGGCAGCGTGTGGGATTCCAGCTTGCCATTGTTTTACCAGAAAATCTCTATTTGAATTACTAACTGAAAACCATTATAGGTACTCAAGGTACATATAAAGTCAAGCTTAGTATCAATAAGTTCTACTGAACTTAGAGCTGTGTGCCAAGGGATAGCACACCCTTTCCACAGCTCAAGCTAGGATCAGTAGGCCACAAACTAGTGTAGGTAGTACAACACTGCACAACACTAGAATGTCCTTAAAGGGTGGACCCAGTGGATCCACTCAGCCTCAGTATAAGGACATGGCTTTCTCTGACTTGAGAGCCATGTGTGTTGACAGACACCTGAGGATAGGACAGAGTCCCTCAACCCTGCACCTGATAGATCTGCTAACAGCAGATGACCTTAGATTGGCTCTAGGAGCTAAAGGGTTTGAATCAGTGGGTGGGTCAGTCATAGTATCTGGGTCAGATGATGAAAATCAGAATGACCAAGACTCTGTGATTGAAGGGCCAGGCTCCAAGGGGCCTGAAAAGGACAGAGGAATTCTCCCTAAGAGAACTGACAGAGAGGAGGAGAGGCACAGATCCCCTTCCAGGGAATCTGACCACTCTTATCACTCTGGCAGAGAATTTGTCCAGCAGAGGAGCTCATACTTTTCCTTAAGAGAGACCTCCTCTGAGAGAAGGTGCAAACTGCTCCAGTATGAGGAAGCCAGAGTGGCCCTCAGAACCAAGCAGTTGGCACTGGATAGGGAAGCCCTGGAGATCCAGAGAGCTTCTAGAAAAGAGGGGTTAGAACCCCTGGTGGCAGCAACAGTGTCCCTAGAGGCAGAGAATATATTCCTGACCATAGGAACCTGAGCAAGGTTGTTCCTCCCTACCAGAGTGGGGATGATATCCACAAGTGGATAACTGCTATGGAGAGGGCCTGTAGAGTACAGCAGGTCCCCCAAAAGCAGTGGGCAGCAATCTTGTGGCTCTCCTTTTCAGATAAAGGAAGAGACAAGCTCCTCACTGTTAGAGAGGAGGATGCTGATGATTATGAGGTCCTGAAGAGTGCACTGATAGATGGGTTTGGCTTAACCACTGAGCAGTACAGGTTAAAGTTCAGAGATACCCAGAAGGCACAGACTCAGGACTGGACTGACTTTGTTGATTGTGCAACCAAGGCTCTAGAGGGTTGGCTGGTTGGCAGTAGGGTTACTGATTTCAAGGGATTGTATAATCTGATGATGAGAGAACAGATCCTAAATAATTGCCAGAACCAGTTGTTGCATCAGTACCTGGTGGACTCTGATCTGACCTCTCCCCAAGAATTGGGAAAGAAGGCAGACAAATGGGTCAGAACCAGGGTGAGGCAGAAAACCCAGAACCAAGGGGGTGACACTAAGAAGCAAGATCCTAAAGGCTCTGAGAAAGGTGGGGATAAGTCAAAAGACCAGAAGTCTTCACAAGGGCCCCAAAAATCTGCATCTGGTGGGGAGTCACAGTCCAACAAGGGAAAAGGCCAAAAGAAGCCCTGGTGCAAATTCTGTAAACAGAAAGGGCACTGGACTTCTGATTGTACCAAGTCCAAAGACCAAACCACCACCACTCCTGCCCCTAAGGCAACTGTGCCCCCTAGCTCAGCTACTGGTGGAGGTGGAACTCAGAATAAGGGTGTAGTAGGGTTGACCCTGGGTTCTGAAGTGGATTCTGACCTAGTCAGAGTGACCACTCAGGCAATGCTGATTTGTGAGGGAAACATTGATATGTCCTTCCTAGTAAGCCCCAGTAATCTGGGCAAGTACAAACAGCAGCCTTTGATAAATGGCAAACAGGCTTTGGCATTTAGGGACACAGGTGCTAGTGTCACCATGGTGGCAGAGGACCTAGTGGACCCTGGACAGATCATCCTGGGTGAAATGTACCAGGTGACCAATGCAAGCAATGTCCAGACCAACCATAGTCTGGCAGTTGTGAATTTCTCCTGGGGAGGGGTAACTGGCCTCAAGAAGGTTGTAGTCAGTGCAGACCTCCCTGTAGAATGTCTATTGGGCAATGATCTAGAGACTTCAGCCTGGTCTGAAGTAGAGTTATGGACTCATGCTGAGATGTTGGGCATCCCTGCAGAGGTATTTGCTGTGACCAGGTCACAAGCAAGAATGCATGACACTGAACCAGCTCTGGATCCTGGAACAATGGACCAGATGCTTCCCAAGAGGAGGAGCAGTAGGGTTAAGGCAGTGCCTTCCCCTCTGTCTCAGATCAAGGATTCACTTCCAGAGGGAGGTGAAGCAGAACCTGAAGAAGGAACTGCCCCAGAGGGACTTGAACCTGACCAGGTTGAGTTCTTGGGGGCAGGGGGCCCTTCCAGGGAAGATCTGAGTAAGGAGCAACAGTGCTGCCCCTCTCTTGAACCCCTCAGACAGCAGGCTGCTGCTGAGGCTGCTGGGAGTGCTAGTGGGTCCCATAAAGTTTATTGGGATGAGGAACTCCTATATTCTGAGGGTAGAGACCCAGCCCCTGGAGCCACCAGGAGGTTGGTAATACCTCAGAAGTTTAGGGGGTTCCTCTTGACCTTAGCACATGATATCCCTTTGGCAGGACACTTGGGCCAAAACAAGACCTGGGACAGGCTTGTTCCACATTTTCATTGGCCACATATGTCAGAGGACACAAAGGAGTTTTGTCGCTCCTGTGTCACTTGCCAAGCCAGTGGTAAGGCAGGTGGCACAACAAAGGCCCCCTGATACCACTACCTGTGGTGGGGGTACCCTTTGAAAGGGTAGGGATTGACATTGTTGGTCCCCTTGACCCTCAGACTGCATCTGGGCACAGATTTATCCTGGTGGTAGTGGATCATGCCACCAGGTACCCAGAGGCAATTCCTCTGAGGACCACCACAGCACCTGTGGTGGCAAGAGCCCTCATTGGAGTTTTCTCCAGAGTGGGTTTTCCAAAGGAGGTCATTTCTGACAGAGGTACCAACTTCATGTCAGGATATCTGAAAGCAATGTGGAAGGAGTGTGGTGTAACTTATAAGTTCACCACCCCCTATCACCCACAATGCAATGGTTTAGTTGAACGCTTCAACAAAACCTTGAAAGGAATGATTAAAGGACTCCCAGAGAAGCTTAGGCGGAAATGGGACCTTCTTCTTCCTTGCCTGTTGTTTGCCTACAGAGAGGTTCCACAGAAGGGGGTTGGTTACAGCCCATTTGAGCTTCTGTTTGGGCATCCTGTGAGAGGTCCACTATGTTTGGTAAAAGAGGGCTGGGAGTTACCTCTCAAGCCCCCCAAACAAGATGTGATGGACTATGTACTTGGTCTCCGCTCCCGGATGGCAGAGTACATGAAAAAGGCAACCAAAAACCTGGAGGCCAGCCAAGAATTGCAAAAAGCTTGGCATGACCAAAGGCTGTGCTGACTGTATACCAGCCAGGACAGAAAGTGTGGGTGTTGGAGCCTGTGGCCCCAGCAGCCCTCCAGGACAAGTGGAGTGGCCCCCATACAATAGTTGAACAGAAGGGAGAAGTCACCTATCTGGTGAATCTTGGAACTCCCAGGAGCCCCCTAAGGGTGCTTCATGTCAACAGATTAAAGCCATATGTTGACAGGGCTGACATGGGCTTGCTCATGGCAACTGATGAGGACCAGGAGGAGGAGAGTGACCCTCTCCCTGACCTGCTCTCTCAGAACCCTGATGATGGGTCAGTAGATGGTGTTGCTTTGGCAAGCAGCCTCACTGACCATCAGCAAACTGAGTGCAGACAAGTTCTGCAACAGTTTAGACATATGTTTAGCCTGACCCCTAGTCAGACTACCTGGTGCACCCATGAGGTGGACACTGGGGACAGTCTGCCTGTAAAGAATAAAATCTACAGGCAACCTGACCATGTCAGGGACTGTATCAGGACTGAAGTCCAGAAAATGTTGGAGTTAGGCGTGATTGAGCCTTCAGATAGCCCTTGGGCTAGCCCAGTAGTCCTGGTACCCAAGCCTCATACCCAGGGTGGTAAGAAAGAAATGAGGTTTTGTGTAGACTACAGAGGCCTCAATGCAGTCACTAGGACTGATGCCTATCCCATACCAAGGGCAGATGAGCTGATTGATACTTTGGCCTCAGCCAAGTATCTAAGCACATTTGACCTAACAGCTGGCTACTGGCAAATCAGATTAGCTGATGATGCAAAAGCCAAAACAGCATTTTCGACCCCTGGTGGGCACTACCACTTTGTGGTGATGCCCTTTGGATTGAAAAATGCACCTGCCACTTTTCAGAGGTTGGTGAATAAAGTTCTGGCAGGGATGGAAACTTATTGCTCAGCTTATCTAGATGATATTGCTGTCTTTAGTTCCTCCTGGCAGGATCACCTGGTCCACCTCAGAAATGTTTTGGAGGCCCTGCAGAAAGCAGGCCTCACTATCAAGGCCACCAAGTGCCAGATAGGGCAGAGTCAGGTTGTGTACCTGGGCCACCTTGTAGGTGGAGGCCAGGTTCAGCCTTTGCAGAGCAAAATCCAAACCATACTGGAATGGGTTGCTCCAACCACCCAGACACAGGTGAGAGCCTTCTTGGGCCTGACTGGGTACTATAGGAGGTTTGTCAAGGGATATGGATCTATAGTGACCCCCTTGAATGATCTTACCTCTAAGAAAATGCCAAAAAAGGTTCAGTGGACAGCTAGCTGTCAAAAGGCATTTGAAGACCTAAAGCAGGCCATGTGCACTGCCCCCATCTTACAGAGTCCAGACTACACCAAAAAGTTCATTGTCCAAACAGATGCTTCTGAGCTGGGTGTGGGAGCTGTACTGTCTCAACTGAATGATGAAGGTCAAGACCAGCCAGTAGCTTTTATTAGCAGAAGGCTGACCCCTAGAGAGAAACGTTGGTCAGCTATAGAGAGGGAGGCCTTTGCTGTGGTATGGGCCCTGAAGAAGCTGAGGCCATACTTGTTTGGTACTCACTTCATAGTTCAGACTGACCACAAGCCCCTCCTATGGCTAAAGCAGATGAAAGGTGAAAACCCAAAACTTTTGAGGTGGTCCATTTCCCTACAGGGGATGGACTATACAGTGGAACATAGGCCTGGGACCCAACATGCCAATGCAGATGGACTCTCAAGGTATTTCCACTTTGAACACGAAGACTCAACTGGTCAAGGTTAGTTTAGTGTCCCTACGTTTGGGGGGGTTGTGTAGGAGAGTAGGATCTGCCTCTTATGTTGCCCCCACTTTTTTTCTGATGTTAGCACTGGTTTCTGGCTATAGTCTGGCTGGGTCCCTGCCAATCAGGGCCCCAGCCTCTCTGTTCTCTCTAAACGACATGGAGTGCACTCTAGGTGCACTAGTGATTGGATACTGTGGTGCCTTATGAGTCCCTAGTATATGGTACCTTAGGTGCCAAGGGCATAGGTACTTCACAGGCCTACCAGGGGCTGCAGCATGTGTTATGCCACCCCTGGGAAGCAGTCTAAATCTGACACCACAGGCCTGCTACTGCAGCCTGGGTGAGGTGGTGCTAGCACCCCTCACTGAGATATAGGTTTCCTATGTCTCTCCTGCACACACATATAAACCTATCAGTCACCCCTAAGGCAGGCCCTATCAATCCTGAGGGCAGGGTGCTTGGCTTCTATGTGAGGGGGTGCCTCTGCCTGAGCAGGGCCCCTCTGCAGCTCTCAGAGTCTATTCTCTGGTGCTGTTTGTGGATGCGGTTAAACCATATACTATTTAAGTGCATTATATCCTCGCGGTAAATGCTAACTTTGGAATGGCTGCATCAAAACATGTCGTGTTTGGTGTCAAACATCTTGGAATACTACCCCCCGCCAATCTTGGCGGCGGGGGTAGCATTCCACCCTTCTAGAGGGATAAGACATGTACCTGCTGTGGAAACGCGGTAGAATCCTAAAGAGCCCTGGCATCACAAAATGGATGCCACCAGTCACAGACACTGGGCTGCCCTCCTGCTGATGACCGAAACTCGCAGTGGAGGAAGCCCAACAATAGGCATCCTGTCACAGGGAGGTGTAACCACCTTCCAGACAGGGTTTAGTGTATTGGGGCTGGGTGGGTGCACTCTTAGAGTGCTTTGAAGTCCTGCACTGGGGGAGCAGAAGGCTCCTCTGTGCATATGCCAGTTCAAACCAGCTCAGGGGCTACCTGCCCCTGCTCTGGCGCGAAACTGGACAAAGGGAAGTGGGTGTAGCCACCCCCTCCCTTGACCCTCCCATAGGTGGGGTCATAGAGCTAGTCCATCCCCTCTTTTAGTATAAGAGGGGGAACCTTGCCATTGCAAAGCAGATAACCCCTGGACGACGCTCTACAGAAGAATCCTGGCCCTTCGACGTTCCACTACCTTTGGAAGACAGAAGAATCTCCCTTGGAGTCAAGGAGTGACTCCCCTGCTTGGCAGGCACCAAAAACGACAACGACGGTCGCAAACTACGCCGCTCCCGCCGGAGTCCGAAGTCCCTGCAGCCCAAGAAGTGGATTTCCTGACCTCTCCCAGGCCATCGTGAGTCCCCAGCGAAGCTGAGGCAAGTGGACCCCACGAGTAACGAGGAACCGCGACCCCTGGGTACCGTGCACTATTGTCGAGTGCAACCCCTTCACAACGTTCTGCGAACTTGTGCTTTGGACCACGTGTGGTCCCGACCTCCAGCAGGAACCCCTCCGAAGATCAGAGGCCTACACTGTCCCGAGTGACCGTGGGCCCCTGTTGAGTGATTCCGCCCGAGGTGTCTTCGCGATCCCTTGCCCGCCGGCTTGTGGGTCCCCAGAAGACTTCTTAAAGAAACCAAAGGGCTCCCCTGGTTGCTCCAGGCCTGCCCTGACTTACCCTCGCTGGGTGAGTCCCTCAGACCTTGCTGGTCTGCGCCATCGACTTTTCTTCATCTCCCCGAGACTTGCTGCTGCCAAGGCTTGTTGGCTCCTATCGAGTTGCCGACACCGCAGTCAGCTGCAGACGTCGAGGGACACACCGAATCCAGCTCCTGGTCATCGTCGACACCTCCTGGACCACGTGGCTGAAGAGTCAAGGCACCCGCAACCGACCTGAATCAACCGACGACGGTGGGCATCCATCTTCCTTGCCCCGGGTCACTGCCTAGTGACTTTGAACACTGTCCCCTCTGCTTTCAGGTCATCCTTCTTCAGAATCCAGGCTTGGATTCCACCGGACACTTCTTCAGCTCCCGCAAGCAGCAAGTCTTCTTTGTTCGCCATTGAAAACGACGCCGCGACCCGACACCAAAGGACACCTGTGCACCCGGCTTCCCTGGGTGAGGTAACTCCAGCACTACGGTGCTCCTGTGGGTGTGGGCCCTAGAACTACTTACCCTGTAAGTGACTTGCTTGTAGGTTCTCCCGAAGTATCCTAAAACTCTTTATTTCCAACCGCGACTTGCCCCATTGAAGTTAACGGCGATTCGCGCCTGTGTATCCACACTGCACGCGTCCCCCGTGGGTCCTTTACTTACCTGCCTTGGGTGGTTTTGTGAGGCCCCAGCACTTCTGAAGGCCCTAGGCCTTGTCTCCCTGCAAGTCGTTGTCTCTAAGTCTCTTACTTAGTATATGGTCTGGTACGCCCCTAGGGCCCCAGCCATATTTTGTGCTTAACTTATTGTGAAACGTTGATTTGTGCATATGTTTGTCTTCTAATCTCATAAAGAGATTAGTAGAGAGTTATTTAGAAATAAATACATATATATTTGATATATATACCTGTGTGGTGTCTTTTCATTTGGTGATTCAAGAGATTATATGGTAAAACAAGCTGCTTTCCATTCCTCCGAGACTTAGCCTGAAGGCTGCTCTCCACAGCTACCACTAGGATAGCTTTCTTTAAAAGGTTGTCTTAAACCTATCTACCATAAGAGTCGATTTGCCCTGGTGCAAGGTGTCCACTTTAATTAGTGAACAGCATATACCAGGCCAACTTCTCACAATGATACACCGCGGGCCCCCTCTGCAGTGAGGTTTTGCATTGTTGCATGGGGAGAGAGGAAGCAGTATTCACTGCGAGAAGGGACACCACCATAGCGAGCAGACCACCGGAAAAAAATTCACCGGTGGATAAGATTTTGCAGCCGGCAAGCCGACGTATGTTTGGGCATTAATATGTGCACGAACACTAGTTACTTAACTAACGCTCGCAAAAGGGATCTGCTCAACATGTATTCAGAGGCCGAATTTGAGACAAGTGCGGCTAAAAAGAAGGGACATTATATTTTTAGGAGACTTGTGAGGGATTACACATGCTCCAATAGGAGCCAACATTTGTGGATTTAAGGACTCCCAGCTGAGGAACCCTTCATGAGAAACTGGCATTGAGAAAGGCAATCAGCTGAAACGCGTCTGCCAAAGCGTTTCAAGGACTGCACACAGACATCTTTGTACTCACATTCCTGGTGGTTTAATAAACTCGCTGGTTGTGCACCTGAGCCGTGTCGAAGCCCATTCTGAAGTAGAGTGGGGTTTGGGAAGCAAAATATAAATATATATATATCTATATATCTATATCTATTATCTACTGGCGGTCGCCAGTAGATAGTTATAGTTAGGACCTAGTTTCCATAGGAAAAGCGTTTTTTCTTTTCCCAATAACTTTGGCGCCGGTTGACGAATCTTCGCGAAATTTTCAAAACTAGTGGGGCGCTCCGGTCAGCTCCTGTCCTGAAAGTTTCGGGGTGATTCGGCAAGCGGGGGCCGAGAAAAAAGGGGGGTCCCAAAACGTGTTTTCTCCATGTTATTTCCCATAGGAAACTTTAGACACGCCTACAGCCCGAACTGCTGAACGGAATTACGCCAAATTTTGCAAAAAGGTAGCCCTTGGTTCAGAAAGAGCCCTTGTTGTTAAATGATGTAAATCTGTCCAGTATTTCCTGAGAAATTCAAAAAATAGAGGTCAAAAAATCATTTTCCCATAGGAAACTTTAGACACGGTTACAGCTGAAACTGCTGAACGGATTTACACCAAATTTGGCAAAAAGGTAGCCCTTTGTTCAGAAAGAGACCTTTTTTTTAAATGGTGTAAATCCGTTCAGTAGTTGCTGAGAAAATCAAAAAATAAAAGTTTCGATATCTATGGCCGCGGTGGATCCGCGCACCCTGCCGAACACGAGCTGCATTATAATTGGCTGTCAACACTTCAAACCCGGAAGTGTTGGCAGCCATCTTGTGCCTCAGAACCGAGGCACAAGAAAAGAGAAAAAGAAACGCGCAAAACAAGAAAAGGGGGCAGTGTAGAAACACCCTGCCCCCTAGGCCTGCTCAGGGGGTCCCACAAGGACCCCCAGGGCCAAAAAAAGCATTTTTTTTTTTTTTTTAAATCGCCGGGATTCGCGCACCCAGCGCGAATTTCGGCCAAAAATTTAAAAAAAACGAAGCGCGGGCTCCGGCGCTTCGTTTAATTAAGCCCCCGGGTGGGCCATGTCCCGGGGGCATGCAGAAATAAAATTGCGGGGGCCCAGGGGGACCCCCGCAGCCCCGGGGACCACCACCCCCCGGGGCTTTCATTCATTATTTGCGGGGGGCACACTGCCCCCCCGCAGCCCCGGGGACCGCCACCCCCGGGGCTTCTTTTTAAAAATAAAATATACCTGGGTGGGGGGCTTGAGACCCCCCACATGCCCCGAGGACCGCCACCTCCCCGGGGCAATATAATGCAAATTTGGGGGTCCGTTACGGACCCCCGAGCCCCGGCGACCACCACCTTCCCGGGGCTGTGCATTGGTTGGGAGGGGGGCTGCCTCCTGGAGCCTGTGATGGCCCTGGGGACCGCCACCCCCCCAGGGCCGGCTCCTGCAGTGTCTTGGGGTGCCCACCCCCGAGACTCTGCTGTTTGCTATGGCAGGACGGGAGCACCCTGCCGAACACGAGCTGCATTATAATTGGCTGTCAACACTTCAAACCCGGAAGTGTTGGCAGCCATCTTGTGCCTCGGAACCGAGGCACAAGAAAAGAGAAAAAGAAACGCGCAAAACAAGAAAAGGGGGCAGGGTAGAAACACCCTGCCCCCTAGGCCTGCTCAGGGGGTCCCACAAGGACCCCCAGGGCCAAAAAAAGCATTTTTTTTTTTTTAAATCGCTGGGATTCGCGCACCCAGCGCGAATTTCGGCCAAAAATTTTAAAAAAACGAAGCGCGGGCTCCGGCGCTTCGTTTAATTAAGCCCCCGGGTGGGCCACGTCCCGGGGGCATGCAGAAATAAAATTGCGGGGGCCCAGGGGGACCCCCGCAGCCCCGGGGACCGCCACCCCCCGGGGCTTTCATTCATTATTTGCGGGGGGCACACTGCCCCCCCGCAGCCCCGGGGACCGCCACCCCCCGGGGCTTCTTTTTTTAAAATAAAATATACCTGGGTGGGGGGGCTTGAGACCCCCCACACGCCCCGGGGACCGCCACCTCCCCGGGGCAATATAATGCAAATTTGGGGGTCCGTTACGGACCCCCCGAGCCCCGGGGACCACCACCTTCCCGGGGCTGTGCATTGGTTGGGAGGGGGGCCGCCTCCTGGAGCCTGTGATGGCCCTGGGGACCGCCACCCCCCCAGGGCCGGCTCCTGCAGTGTCTTGGGGTGCCCACCCCCGGGACTCTGCTGTTTGCTATGGCAGGACAAGAGCCTCGCGGCTCCCGCCCTGCCATAGCAAACTGTGGTTTGGATTTTGGAAGAGAGAGCAGGAAACCTGCTCTCTCTTCCAAAATCCAAACCAGATTGCTTTTCCACACGGGGAGCTGCATGTCAGCAGCTCCCCATGTGGAAAAGCAATGCCGGCTCCCGCAGGACGCGGGGAGCCGGCGGGACCGTGGGGGCATTGGGGCTCCCCCCACGGTCCCCAACGAGAGGCCAGGCCCCGGGGGATGGGGTCCCCGGGGCCAGAAGTGGCCAGGGAGGGGGGCCACGCGGCCCCCCTCCCCCATAATAAAATATTTTAAAAAAACACGCAAAGGCCGGCCCCGGGGGATGGGGTCCCCGGGGCCATAAATGGCCTGAGGAGGGGGGCCACGCAGCCCCCTCCAAATAAATAATAAAAAAAAAAAACACTGGCCATGCCCCGGGGGATGGGGTCCCCGGGGCCGAATATGGCCTCTGGAGGGGGGCCACGCGGCCCCCTTCCATTTATTTAAAAATAGGGGTCAGGCCCTGGGGGATGGGGTCCCCAGGGCCCATAAAATAGAAAAGGAAGGGGGGCCACACAGCTCCCCTTCTTAAAAATAAAAAAAAATAAAAAAAGACCGGCATCGCCGAGGCCCCGCCCCCTCCCAGCAACACTCTGCAAACGCGCCCTGTGGCGCGTTTTAAGTTTGGGAATTAATTCCCCTTCAATACTGGGGGTCCCTGGGGCCAACTAGCCCACCAGGTACCTCCAGTAAGCGCCACAGGGCTGCGTTGCAGAGAGGTGGTCCAGGCCATGCCCCTTTTACACCTCTCTGCAACGCAGCTCTGTGGCGCTTACTGGAGGTACCTGGTGGGCTAGTTGGACCCCAGGGACCCTCAGGATTCAAGGGGACTTTATCCCACAACTTAAAACGCGCCATGGGGCGCGTTTGCACAGTGGTGAAGGGAGGGGGCGGGGCCTGAGGTGACATGTGTGCAAACACGCCCTGTGGCGCGTTTTAAGTTGGGGAATTAAGTCCCCTTCGATCCTGAGGGCCCTGGGGGCCAACTAGCCCACCAGGTATCTCCAGTAAGCGCCACAGGCCTGCGTTGCAGAGAGGTGGTCCAGGCCACGCCCCTTTTTACCCCTCTCTGCAACGCAGCTCTGTGGCGCTTACTGGAGGTACCTCGTGGGCTAGTTGGACCCCAGGGACCCTGAGGATTCAAGGGGACTTTATCCCCCAACTTAAAACGCGCCACGGGGTGCGTTTGCACAGTGGTGAAGGGAGGGACAGGGGCCTGAGGTGACATGTGTGGAAACACGCCCTGTGGCGCGTTTTAAGTTGGGGAATTAATACCCCTTCAATCCTGAGGGCCCCTGGGGGCCAACTAGGCCACCAGGTACCTCCAGTAAGCGCCACAGGCCTGCGTTGCAGAGAGGTGGTCCAGGCCACGCCCCTTTTTACACCTCTCTGCAACGCAGCTCTGTGGCGCTTACTGGAGGTACCTAGTGGGCTAGTTGGACCCCAGGGACCCTCAGGATTCAAGGGGACTTAATCTCCCAACTTAAAACGGCCACAGGGCGTGTTTGCACACATGTCACCTCAGGCCCCCCCCTCCCTTCACCACTGTGCAAACGCGCCCCGTGGCGCGTTTTAAGAGGTAGTTTTAATCCCCCTGCCCTATTATGTACTAGGGCCTTACAGAGGAGGTCATGCTAATCACAGGGGTACCCCAACGCATAGTGTTCCCTAGTGTATGTAGGTGTTTTCACTGTATTCTAAGTGTCTTTTAGCATAGCACTGGCTCTAGGCCTAGTTACTCAGAGTCAGTTACCACCAGTACCCGTCTGAAAAAGTTGTGGGCACAGGATGATCTTGCAACAAGGCCTCTTTCTGCTCCTCTGTTGGTTCTTTCTGCACATGTCTTGCTTCTTCCTGAACTTTTCTTCGTCTTTGTGGAATTCTGTTGCTTCTTTCTGCATTTCTTTTGCTTTTTTCTGTGCATTTTTTCTTCTTTCTTCACATGTCCTACCTGTTTAGGCATAGTTAGAAACTAGCATTTAAAAAACCTTTGCAATTCACTTAAAAAACCATAGGTTTCAAGCACGTTATAGTTAGAAATTAGCATTTAAAAAACCTTTGAAATTCACTGAAAAAACCATGGGTTTCAGGCACGTTATAGTTAGAAATTAGCATTTAAAAAACCTTAGAAATTCACTGAAAAAACCATAGGTTTTAGGGAAAGTTATAGTTAGTTGGACATTTCACTCGTACAAAACCAGAGAAATTCCCCCGTTATAGTTAGTTCAGCTAACTGTAACTCGTGCCCCCGCAATGCACTGCTGATGACGTCACATATTACATCACTCATGACATGGTCAGTGACATCACTGATCACATCACTGATGACATCTCAAATGACATCACTGATGACATCATCCATGTGATAATTTGATGCATCTTCTCACGCCCTAATATAACCATTGATACACCCACTCTAAATTACAGACTGCCATTCTCAAAACCATAGACACTCCAACACCAATAACTACATACCCACTCACTGATTCTTAGGTTTACACACACATCCACTCACTCACCCGTACAGTAACTCATACTTATGGTCACTCAGTACAGGACTATCATATGCACTCATACACCTACATAAGACACTCACACACCGCCACTTATCCATAGACGTACTCACACACCTAGTCAGTCATGCAAATAATTAATCACACTGCCATTTACTCACCTATACAGTTATACACACACCAGCTCAATTACTCATACAAATACTAGCACATTCTTACGCTCTTATACAATCACTGATACAAGCACACACTCATCCATACAGCCACTCTCACAATCACACACTCTCACTTATAGCCATTTATATACTCCAACACACATATATACTGCCTTTCACATATGTAGTTACTTACACATGTACCACTGAGATATACATTCACTCACTAACACACCCATACACACACTCACCCACCCATACAGTCCATCACAGATGCACTCTTGAAACCATGCACCCAGTGAATCACCCACTCACACATCTATGCACAGAGTCACACACACCCCACCCACACAAACACTCAGGCACCCATACAGATACTCAGACAACCAATCAATAACCCATATAGACACTCATGTAGCTATTCACAAACCCATGCAGCCGCTTACACACCAACATACAGACGGATACAGACATTCACACAGTTTAGTCACTAACCCATGCATTCAGTAAGATACGTTTAATCACTCACTTATAGAGTCAGTCACGCACCTACTAAATCATCCATTCAGACACTTATACACCCACTCATTCTTCAATACGCCTTTCCCTATATATATTAAACATATTTAAACTTTACAGAAACACACAGTCACTGGATGATGTCATCAGTGATGTCATCAGTGATGTCATTTGAGATGTCATCAGTAATGTCATCAGTGATGTCACTGACCATGTCATGAGTGATGTAATATGTGACGTCATCAGCAGTGCATTGTGGGGGCGCAAGTTATAGTTCGCTGAACTAACTATAACGGGGGAATTTCACGGGTTTTGTACGAGTGCAATGTCCAACTAACTATAACTTTCCCTAAAACCTATGGTTTTTTCAGTGAATATATATATATATATATATATAGAAATATATAGATATTACAGTTGTAAGGGATATACAAGAAACGAGGTTACTGGTTGAGGTAGGTGGAACCATACTCAAGTACTAACCACAATCTTTGTCAGGGTGAAGTCACAAGCAAACTCAAAATTAACTTGTGCTTAACATTCTGGCAGTTTGGCACAGAGCAGTCATGCTTAACTTATGGCAATGTGTAAAGTATTTATGCGCAAAAGAAACAATTGATGGACGGAATGCTGGACAATACAATCATTCACCCCCAGTCACAAGGATCTGGGTTAAATCCATAATTCTTTTGCTCACCACACCACCCCAGTTTGGACCCAGCCATATGCAAATCAGTCTTGACCGTGTTCCTTGTGGGAACAGTCCAGCCCGAACTGCCAAGCCAGGTCCTCCCTGGACCGGAAACAAGCATCCTGGGACCGGTTTCAGGGCATCACCCTTCTTCGGCCAGGCTAGCTTGAAGCCAGTGGTGTAGTGAGCACGGGACCCACGTCTGGGCATACCCTTCCCACTTAGGGCGACATATGCAAAAGAAACAATTGATGGACGGAATGCTGGACAATACAATCATTCACCCCCAGTCACAAGGATCTGGGTTAAATCCATAATTCTTTTGCTCACCACACCACCCCAGTTTGGCCCCAGCCATATGCAAATCAGTCTTGACCGTGTTCCTTGTGGGAACAGTCCAGCCCGAACTGCCAAGCCAGGTCCTCCCTGGACCGGAAACAAGCATCCTGGGACCGGTTTCAGGGCATCACCCTTCTTCGGCCAGGCTAGCTTGAAGCCAGTGGTGTAGTGAGCACGGGACCCACGTCTGGGCATACCCTTCCCACTTAGGGCGACATATGCTAGAGAAACAATTGATGGACGGAATGCTGGACAATACAATTGAGAAAGGCAATCAGCCGAAACGCATCTGCCAAAGCGTTTCAAGGACTGCACACAGACATCTTTGTACTCACATTCCTGGCGGTTTAATAAACTCGCTGGTTGTGCACCTGAGCCGTGTCGAAGCCCATTCTTGAAGTAGAGTGGGGTTTGGGAAGCAAAATATAAATATATATATATATATATATATATATATATATATATATATATATATATATATCTATCTATATATATAGATATAGAAATATAGATAGATATAGATATTACAGTTGTAAGGGATATACAAGAAACAAGGTTACTGGTTGAGGTAGGTGGAACCATACTCAAGTACTAACCACAATCTTTGTCAGGGTGAAGTCACAAGCAAACTCAAAATTAACTTGTGCTTAACATTCTGGCAGTTTGGCACAGAGCAGTCATGCTTAACTTATGGCAATGTGTAAAGTATTTATGCAGCACTTCAAACAGTATTAAAGTGAAAACACAACACAAGAAAACTCCCACACCAATGTAGAAAAATAGATTAAAATTCAATATATACTTTTGGCACCAAAATGACAAAAATCCAGTTAGCAGAACCGTAGATATGTGATTTTAAAGATTTAAGGGAAAATAGCGCCAGAAAGCATAAAGTGTCACTCACGGCTATGTGGTCGTGCAAGTCTGGGTGAAAGTTCCAAGTTCAGGCCGACTGCGATGGAGCGCGGGTTGGATACAGGGACCAGGTTAGTCCCACTGAAAGAGTTACCTTCAAAGTTCATCGTAACCATTTCCGTTTGCGGTGGAAGGGGCCGTGAGGAGCATGAAGAGCTTTGCTGATGCTTATCGGTGTAGCGCGAAGAACAGGCTGGACATTGCAGATGGTGGTCGCTGTAGCTCAAAGTTCCTGTTGGCATCGCAGACGTTCCTTGACGGAGCTTTTTGTTGATGGTCACTGCAAGCTGTTGATGCTGTGGAGCGAAGTGTAGTCCTTGCACTACCGGGCGCCATTGGCAGTCGCTGTGGCTCAAAGAGTCGGGTTTGCCATCGCTTTGCATTGGCGGGTGGCAAGATCTTGATGCAAATGGGCTAGTTCAAGGAGAGTCCAAAAACTTCAGGGAGGCTCAACTGAGGCCATACCAAGGTTCCAGGACCTGATGGGCACCACTTGGGGGTCAGGAACTCACTCCAGCAGAGGCTAGCAGGGCTCAGGCAGACCCAGTTGCAGGTACAAGCAGCAGGTCAGCTGGGAAGTTGCAGGGAGCCTCTGGAGCTTGTTATGTCCCTGTATTTCAGAAAAGGAGGTCAGCTGGCTGACCCTTTAGGTCACTTCAGCGTGGGATGAAGGGTGAAGGTCCAGTCATCTTTCTCAGTAAGCAGGGCAGCAGAGTAGCAGGGCAGTAGAGAGGCTGTCCTTCTGGCAACAAAGCAGCACAGCAGCCCTTCTCCTGTAGTATCTATAGGTCCAGAGGTGTACTGAAGAGTTGAGGTCTGAGGTCTAATATTTCTACTTGGTGCTCACTTTGAAGTAGGAGAAAATACTGGAGGTTTCCAGCTCCCTGAGGTGCTTGGAATTTGCTGCCTCCCTGCCCTGGCCCCAGTTTGTGGTGGGGTCACAATGGACTAGTGTTGAACCCCTTTGTTAGAGTGCTCAGGCAGGGCCTTTCTGATGTTCAAGTGTGGTAGGTGACAGCTCTTCCCCCTCATTAACTTAGAGTGGCCCACCCTGCAAAACATCTATCTTCTATTTGTCTCACTGTCTTGAAGTAATACCCAAAGACGAACTGCCAGCTACACCTAGTCATGTGAACAAGGATCATGCTGCAGGCACCAAATGGTTAGAACAAGAAAATACCAACTTTCTAAAAACATCTGTTACCATTAAAGAAGGCTTTTAATTACAGTTCTGTACACTTCAAACTCGACCTGTATACCTGCTCTCAATAGGAAGTCACAGCTTATTAAATATAATGACTGCTTATTAAATATATCCTATGGGCGAGGTAGGCCTTGCAATAGTAAAAAATCATTTTAAGATTTTTTCACTACCAAGACATGTAAAACTTAAAAGTATATGTCCAACTTTTTAAATACACTGCACCATGCCTTCTGGGCTGTTTAGGGCCTACCATAGGGGTGACTTATATGTATTAAAAAGGAAGGTTTGGGCCTGGCAATAGGTTTATTTTGCCAGGTCGAAATGGCAGTTTAAAACTGCACACACAGGCTGCAAAGGCAGACCTGAGGCATGTTTAACGAGTTACATAACTGGGTGGCACAGCCAGTGCTGCAGGCCCACCAATAGCATTTAATTTACAGGCCCTGGGTACATGTAGTATGAATTTGCTAGTGACTTACAAATAAGTTAAATAGGCCAAGTGAGTGTAAACCAATTTTACCATGTTTTAGGGAGAGAGCACAAGCACTTTAGCACTGGTAAATTGCGCAGAGTCCTGAAAGCCAACAAAAATTGGATTCAGAAAACAGGAGGGTGAAGGCAAAAAGTTTTGAGATGACCCTGCAGAAAGGACCAAGTCCAGCAGGACATTTAAGAAGAAAGTGCATTTACCAATGCTTATCTCCAAGGAGGGTAATTCATTAAAGCGTATGATTTCAATACCAATCGATACCCATTTCTGAATCAATGTAAGGTGCAGGTATAACCAGGGAGCATAGGAGGGACAGGACATCTCCATAATTTCTTTGTTAAAATTAAATTGCTTATCATGTACATTCTTTTATTGAAGAACAAGCCTAAAAGAGAAATTCAGTACTGAAATTGGCGAGCGCACAGAGTTACGACTTTTAGTCAACTACTTTGAAACAAGATGTTAGTGGGTGCTGTATTCTACTGTGTGGAGAGGTAGTGTGAATTGCAGAAGTGTCTGTACAGTTCTAATGATGTAGATGGAAATGTTGATTGAAGCACAGCTGGAGAAGGTGTGTCTTCTGTTTTTTCTTTTAGTATTGTTTCCATTCTGGTATGTCCTAGCTTGTAGTGTGGCATTGTCCACCTTAGGTAGTTACTTTCTCTGCCAGGCAGGGGGGAACCAGTTCTGGTATTTTTGTATATGAATCAGCTTATCTTGAAGATGATGCTGTCTTGGAGGGGGATCTAAGGTAGTTTCATCAACGTTGGAATGAAAACCTCACATTGTATAGGCCTTCGATAACATGCACTGCCGCATGTAGGATGTCTTTCACAGAAGCAGTGTGGTTTCAATGAGATAGCAGGGCATCTAGGTACGAGGGGGCAAAGCTTTGACTGTTGTTCTAAACTCGTTTTCCAGGAGGTACAGTTTCACTTTCTTAAGGTAGGAGAGCTGGTACAATTCTGCTTGGTTTTGTAGCAAATGTGATCATTGAAGGATGCATTGGAGTCAAGTGATTTTGCATTTGGTGTGAACTGAGGAATGAGTGTTTACTGAGTACAAGGACATTTTTGTTCAGTTAAGGTTGGTCTCTCAGAATATATGAGGGCAACCGCATATTGTCTAAGGACCAAATGGGGGTGTGTGAAGACCAAATTGGTTTTGAAGGCCAGCTGGTTGTGTCTGTAAGGGAATTCTGAGGGTGCAACAGGGTTTTTTTGAGGGCTTGATGGTGGGGTCGGATGTCAGATTCAGGGTCTCTGAAGGCCAGCTGAGGAGTATAGGTATCATCTGGGGGTGACCTAAGAAAGGTTCAGAATTTATTGAGGCCAAGCAGGGGTATCTAATGGCACACCAAGGGTCTCTAAGGGCTGATTTGGACTGTTAAGGATCAGCTGAGTGTGGAGGCATTCTAAGGGTCTCTGACACCATGCTTATGTATTATGACTACATAAAGAATAAATCTGTGGCTAAACCAAGAGGCTCACAAATATATACTAGTGGTGTGTGAAGGCAGGCTGGGTGACACCTGGACTTGTCTAGGGCAACATGAAGGTGTTTAAGGTGAGGACTGAGGGCCTCCTGGCAGTAGCTATAGCCAGTTGGATGTTATGAGAGAGAGTATGAGGTGTTTGAAAGGGTATTGAGGGGTCTGGGGTCTGGCTGGGAGTCTCTGAGAGCCTTTGTGGAATGACTGAATGCAGGCTGATGGTCTCTGGGCAACACCTGTGTTAGATCTCACAGCCTTAGGGTGGTCTTCCCCTAACCTTTTGCTTGCTTACCTCCACTTTTGGTGTATTCTTTTTGTTGGCCTTAGGACGCTGAGTACTTTGCCCCTGCTAACCAGTCTTGAAGTGCCTGTGCTTCTCCTCTAAACATGTTTAATTGACTTATCCAAAATTGGTATATTTAATTTTTTTGTAAGTCCCTAGTAGAGTGCACTACCTGTGCCCAGGGCCTGTAAATTAAATGCTACTAGTGGGCCTGCAGCACTGATTGTGCCACTAACACAAGTAGCCCTTTAAACATGTCTCAGGCCTGCCACTGCAGATCCTGTGTTTGCAGTGTGCACTGCCCTGTGGACTTGGCATTTAAAACCCCTTGCCAAGCCTTAAACTCCCCTTTTATTACATATAGGTCACCCCTAAGGTAGGCCTTAAGTATACCATAGGGCAGGGTGCTGTGTAAGTAAAAGATAGGGCATGTACATTTACATTTTACAAATGTCCTGGTAGTGAAAAACACCTAAATGCATATTTCACTACTGTGATGTCTAACACTCTCATAGGTTAACACTGGGAATTCCTTATTACACTTTTTAACTGTAATCTCTGATTGAGAAGGAGTAGCTCTGTCATGTTTAATGTCATTGGAATGGTAATGATAAATCCTCTTTGCTGGCAGAGTTGGATTTAACATTACTATTTTAGGAATGCCGTTTTCAGAAAGATAGTATTACTCTGCTCTTGTGCCTGCAGCCTGTCTCCAATATGCGTCTTGAGTAGGTGACAGCTGGACTTTGTGCAATCTCTTTAGTCAGCCACACACAAAGGAAGGTTAGGTGTGATTGAGTGGCCATGTGCATCCTGATGGGTCATCCTGGGCAGGATGGGAGGGAAGAGTAGACACTTACAACTGAATGGGCAGTGTTCTGTCCTCACACAAAGGGTTGCATACCCCACTGTAGTGAGTCTGGAGCCAGGGCTGGGAAGGGAGGATCTCTGCACACTTCAAAGCCCCTCTTTGAAGACATCTCCACTTCAAAGGCACAGCTGGGTAAGTACTGGGTCTCTGACCCCACTAAATCAGATACTTCTGGACCTGTAAAGAAACTTTGCCAGGAAGAAGGACTGCTGTGCTGCTACAAGGACTGCCACTCTGCTAGACTGCTACTCTGGAAGTACTGCTTTTCTGCTGTGCTGCCCTGCTGCCTGCTGCCTGCTACCCTCTGCCCCTGCTGACTCTGCCTTTATCGCAGAGTGATCGCCCAGGGCATGCTGACTTGCCTCCTGTTATGAGACTCAGGGATATCAAAGTCTCACCTCCTGCTCCTGTGCCTGGTTTATTGAAAGTGGATCATGGTGCTTGATCCAGCGGAACCGAGTCATCCTCTTCTGCGCGAAGCAGAATCAACGATGTTGCGGGAACAAAACCAGCGCATCACACTCGGACCAGTGCATTGCCACTAGAACCGACTCATCAGAATAGATGCATCGTGGCCTCTGCAGTGAGAGACGATCGACGCATCCCCTTGACTGTGTGGAGAAACCTGGTGCATCCGCTTCAGAACCAACGCATCTCTGCTTCGGCATTTTGTTTTCGGAACCGGCGCATCACCATAGTTGCGTGGAGAAAATTGATGTATCACCTTGACTGCAGGATCGACACCGATGCATCGCTTGACTGCATCTCGCTAATGTTACCAGGATCAAGGTACTTTGTTCAGCGGTCCTTACATGGCTCCTGTATCTGGTCCGTGCTCCATTGTGGCTGGCCTGAACTCTTGACTTTGCCCCAGTCCAGTGCGACCAGATAACCCCATAGGCGCTTATTGCATCTAAGCGCTATATTTACATTTAATCTTTACAAATGTATATCTCGACTTCTGTTTTTCTTAACTGGTGTGGAGTCTTTTTGTGGTGTTTTCACTCAGTTACTGTTTGAAGTCTAGCACAAACACTTTAGACATTGCCTCTTAAGTTAAGCCCGTCTGCTCTGTGCCAAGCTACCAGAGGGTGAGCACAGATTAATTTATGGTGTGTATCTAACTTACCAAAATACGCAAGTCCTGATTAAGGGGGAACTCTACTCTTTTTTAGAGTACCAGGGGCAGTCTAAAGCTATCTCTGCCAAGAAGCTGGCTTCGCCAAGATGCCAGTCATACCTAGTTCCCAGTGTTCAAATTTTAAATGTTTGTCAATACACCAAATAACACCATCTCATGAACAAAACTAGAAAAAAGTGTAAGAGGTCAGAAAGTACCTCACGTAAGCATCATCAAGGGAGCTGCTGGTTGGTACTCACCAGTTTGCTCACGCTATCATCATTGGTAACTTTCATGACTCTGAAGAAAGAAAAAAGGTAGTGTCCTAATTTTTAGAGGTGAAGGAAAGGAAAGAAAGTGGAAGAGAATGCAATATCGATGCTTATGTCATTCTTAGCCAATCGGACCCCGTGGTGAGAAAGAAGAAAGTTGCTTCTCCAAGCTAAAATGATTTGTGACTCACTTGCAGGTATACATACTTTATTGATCGCAGTGATCACACTCAGATTAGAAGAACGGCATGGGTTAGACCATTTCAGTTAGAAAGGCCGAAATGTTTCATTGCCACTTATTTTCGGCAATTTCATCAGGGCTTGGGACCGGTCTCCACCTCACCCATACTTCAAACACAACCTGTGGTGATTGACAAACAATAAAAGAAAGATGGTGCCAAACATTTAAACACACATTGAAATTATGGTTTACTAGCAATATTGCCAAGACATTAATGCATGCGAATGTACGAGGTAATGCCATATTTATCAAGTGGTTGCTAACAGAGTTTGTACCAGCAACACACCATTCAAGGAGCACGTACAACTTTTAGCCACACATCCCCTGCAGAAAGTAGCAGTCGCCGCTCATCAGCCGGTGGATATATGTACATAAATTTTATTTTAATTGATGTGCACTGACCATGTCTCCTAGGGGCCACCCATGTTCACCCTATAATCAGTGAGTGCCCACCTCAGATCCATAATCCTAACCTGCTAGGTAAGATTCCAATCCTTTGCAGCCTCGCAGTACATTCGTTTAACGCTAAAAGCATCACTGACTGTATTCTGTACTACTCCAGTCTCTGGGGAACTGCCAATCATATCGCCACAGCACTATGCCGTACTTTGCCGTGACCGGCGGTATCACGCTGTTAATTGACCATTGCCTGGCAGCCCCACTCCCCACATTCGTGCTACCATACTCTTACCACACAAGTGGTCGTCTCTGTCGTGCAATCATTCAGGACACTGAGAGTTTTCATGCGCTCCTTAATGAGCGTGACGCGCATCCCGGAAAGACATCGGAAAGCCCGCCCACTGACCTCAATCAGCATTCACGTTCACCCCGTAGTGTGAGAGTATGGTGGCAAGAATGTGGGGAGCGGGGCTGCCCGGCAATGGTCAATTAACAGCATGATACTGCTGGTCACGGCAAAGTAAGACATAGTGCTGTGGCGATATGATTGGCAGTTCCCCAGAGACTGGAGTAGTACAGAATACAGTCAGTGATGCTTTTAGCGTTAAACAAATGTACTGCGAGGCTGCAAAGGATTGGAATATTACCTAGCAGGATAGGTTTATGGATGTAAGGTGGGCACTCACTGATTATAGGGTGAACATGGGTGGCCCCCAGGAGACATGGTCAGTGCACATCAATTAAAATAAAATGTATGTACATATATCTACAGGTTGACGAGCGGCGACTGCTACTTTCTGCAGGGGATGCGTGGCTAAAAGTTGTGCGTGCTCCCTGAATGGTGTGTTGCTGGTACGAACTCTGTTAGCAACCACCTGGTAAATATGGCATTACCTCGTACATTGACATGCATTAATGTCTTGGCAATATTGCTAGTAAACCATAATTTCAATGTGTGTTTAAATGTTTGGAACCATCTTTCTTTTATTGTTTGTCAATCACCACAGGTTGTGTTTGAAGTATCAGTGAGGTGGAGACCGGGCCCCAAGCCCTGATGAAATTGCCGAAAATAAGTGGCAATGAAACATGTCGGCCTTTCTAACTGAAATGGTCTAACACATGCCGTTCTTTTAATCTGAGTGTGTTCACTGCAATCAATAAAGTATGTATACCTGCAAGTGAGGCACAATTCATTTTAGCTTGGAGAAGCAACTTTCTTCTTTCTCACCACGGGGTCTGATTGGCTAAGAATGACATAAGCATCGATATTGCATTCTCTTCCACTTTCTTTCCTTTCCTTCACCTCTAAAAATTAGGACACTACCTTTTTTCTTTCTTCACGGTCATGAAAGTTACCAATGATGATAGCGTGAGCAAACTGGTGAGTACCAACCAGCAGCTCCCTTGGTGATGCTTACGTGAGGTACTTCATGACCTCTTACACTTTTTTCTAGTTTTGTTCATGAGATGAGGTGTTACTTGGTGTATTGACAAAGATTTTAAATTTGAACACTGGGAACTAGGTATGACTGGCATCTTGGCGAAGCCAGCTTCTTGGCAGAGATAGCTTCAGACTGCCCCTGGTACTCTAAAAAAGAATAGTGTTCCCCCATAATCAGGTCTTGTGTATTATGATTTAGTGAGTTGAGAGCGACCTGGTTACTTTTCCCTCTTTTGCTCCCCTTTTGTTGATGTGTATCTAACTTACCCTTTCTAGGATTGTGATTCCTGCTTGGACAGGGTGCGTACCTCTGCCAACTAGAAACCCAATTACTAACATCCCAGTATACTCTACTGACCAGTTGGGGTGTCTGAAAGTGGGCCACGGGCTGGCTGTGGTAGCTAATGATAATATAGAGGTGTTGCAATGCTCCCTGAGCCTTACAATCTTTGAGGCTATACTGATGATCTATGGGGGTGGGCATTGTGTAATGGCAACATGAGGGTACCTCGATCATAAGATCTGATGCCTTCAAGATCTGTAAAGGCAGTCTTGAAGTGTCTGAAGTGGGGCTGTTATAACAAGGACAACCAGGTCATGTTTACTCAGTCCCATGGCTTTGAAAGCCACAGGCCAGTGATTAATTTTCAAATCCAAAAAAAACGAAGCCTGAACTTCTTGTTCTCAAGACTTTGCATGTGCTGAAAAAGGATTGTGCCACAAAGTGACAAATGTTGCTCAAAATAAATGTCTGAGTCAGGGTCTGCTGAAGCCTAGATTTTCTTCTTTTTCCCTTTCCAAGCACAGTCCTGGGTAGCAGCCCTGCTACATGGAAAGCACCACAGATACTCCTCTGTGGTTTGTTTGTGATTCTCTATCAGACAAATTTCTAAGTTTGTTAAACAGTCTTATTTTAGGTCATTTATTTTTCTAGTTGATGATTATTTCATTAAGGTCACAAGGAATACATCTGTTAATTGTGTATTTCAATTTAGACATTATGGACCACATGTACATAGGTTTCATTTTGTTATTTCCATATAGCGAATTTTTGTGATTTGGCTAGTAGGAAATCGCAAACACCTATGTTCTAATGTGTCCTTGACACATTTAGTGATTCCTAATGGGGTTGCAATTGACCTTCCTCATTAATATTCATGAGGTAGTCGCAGTTTGCGACCAGTTGGGAATTGCTAAAAACACAGGGATGGTGGCCTGCTGGGGTCAGCAGACCACCATGTATGTGTTTGCTTTTAAATAAAGCAACATTTTATTTTTTTTCAATGCAGCCTGTTTTCTTGAAGGAAAACAGGATGCTTTTCAAGAAGAAAAATTTTAACGTTTCAGTTTCATTTTTTAAGAGTGGGCAGTGGTCCCTGGGGCCACTGTCTGCTCTTAAAAATTACTTGTGCATGCATTCACAAAGGAGAAGGCGTTCCCTGGGAACCCCTTTCCATTTGCGAATCGGTTACCACCTACTTGAAGTAGGCGGAAAAATGTGAATGTTTTTTTACCACATTTCGGTCACAGAACATTCTTACAAAGCACTGTGAGTCGCTATTAGGAAGGGACGACCTTAACACGCCCCTTCCTAATACCGAATTGCTAACCCATTTTGCGATTTGGTAATAGGTTACCGAATCGCAAAATGGGTTTGGTACAGAGGAAACCTCATTTTTCTGGTCGCAAACGGCCCAATTCTGGGAATTGGGACATTTGTAACCAGAAAAAAACTACGTACATGTGGCCTTTAATGTTTATATTCAAACGTCACTTTAGTAGATAGTTGTAATTCTGATTTTTATAATCTGATTAAAGGTTTTTTACAACAATTGTGGGGCTCCCAAACACTCACAAATTTGAAAGCCTCTAGTAAACATTGTTCAGATTATACTGTACGACGTATCTAAAGGTAATAATGGTAGATCACCGCTGGTCCTCCTTCTAGCATGGTTGAAATAATGTTGTAGGACATATTCTTCAGATAACGGTATGGTCAAGATTGTTTCTTTAATAGGCATTGTTAAAATGATGCTGTAAGAAGCATTGGTCAGGTACTTCAAGTAACAATTAAGATGTGTCCCCTGTATGTCTATGTGCTGTTTACTGTGCCATAATAATTAGTTGTATGAATGCATTTGTTCAAACTAATTATATAACTAAAATAAATAATTTCAGATATTTCTATTTCCATGAAGAGAATCTGAAGATTTTATGTAATTTCCTCTCATTTACAGGCCATTCTAATAAAATGTGTTAGGATAATATAAGATTCCACGTTCAGTAAAATTTTTGTTCCATCCGCCTAATGCGCTTACAACTGCACAACCCTTTATGTTGACCACATTATAGTGTATACCCACCAGTGGCGGTTTCTGGTTGAGGGCGTCGGGGCTCCGCCCCCTTTACTTTAGCTGGCACACTTTAGCTGGCACTGCCAATATAAAGGCAAAATGTTTTATCTTAAGAAAATGCACACAGCCACAGCCTTAACACACATCATTAGTTTATTTTTTCAGTGCTGCACACTGCCTGCCACTCACTTTGCGATGACACTGCAGTCTGCAGTGACGCTGACGCTCAGTGTAACAAAGTCTTCAGCATTTGCCGGCTGACGATCTCACAGCCCTGAGGTCTGTGATGTCATCAGATCGGCAAAGACATAGAGTTGCAGACCAGTCTCCACCCCCTGATGCCGTTGGGATAAAATTAACCCTGGGCGTTTTACAGTGAAGCCCTGTAATCCCGGGGCTTCACGTCAATCAGGGAGTGGAGAATATGGTCACCCCGCCCTTTCCCAACTCGTCACTGTGACGAGTTGGGAAAGGGCGGGGTAGAGGCTGCAAACAGATGGGAAGCAGAGAAATCGAGTCTGCGCAGATTAGAGGTGGCTGCTTCCCGCGCTGCACTTTGAGAGTGACGCATTTAAGCTGCAGCACTTCACCCATGTGTGTTCCAGAGCAGCCAGAAACCAACTTGTGGACCTAGCCTCGACTCATGGGCTGTCACGAGCACCAGAGATTTCACATGTTGTTTCAGGCGGGCCATAGGTTAGTGTTATTTATTTTTTTTAAAAACATTCTTTCTTGATTTCGCCGCCTTTAAAAAAATATATATTGTGGCCTCGCCTCACATCTCTCTTCCCACACTCTCTTTAGCGAGAAAGTATGTTTATGTGGAGTTTCACTCCCGGTTATCCCGTCACAGACCTTGTGCTCTCAGTCTCCTTGCCCCTCCTCGGGAGTCCAACAGTAAAGTGCGTGCTTCTGGGCACGTGCCTATCTGCTACAAAATATTCATGCATGTGTATGTATTTGTGTGTGGCATGCCTGCTTATGTACATTTGCTTTTGACAAATCTGTTTATGCCACAACATTTCAGCAATTATTCGTATATCCACACCCATCTGATTTTAAGGGAGTACGAATGGGTCTAATTGTATCAGTTTCAGTCACTAAATGTGTGCACACACTAAGCTAATATTTCGTTAATAGTGAACAACGAGCACGTGGTGAGGTTTTCAAAGGGTATGTAGAAAGCGCCTCACAAAGTGCAGTTTCTGACACCAGTTACCGCATCATTGTTTTCTTTCTTCAGTTATTCTCCAATCTGGGTTAATATTTTGCATTGTTCTTTGCTGCAGGGGAATCTAATTCATGGCGTTTAGGGAGGGTTTGCATTTTTGATTGTTCTACCTCACGATCTTCTGCTACCTTCCGCTATGAAAGTGTCAAAGTGAAAGCCCAGTCACTTTAAGATAGAGGCTTTTCACTTGAGCTGGATATACTATTGCATGCCAGGGTTTGAGGCCATCTGTGGAAACGTCATGCCAGAGGTACTCCCTTAAGACACATTCCCTATGTCCCCCCTCCACTCCCCACCCCCATACCTCCACTCCTATGTGTTCAGTACTCTTTAATCCAACACCAATTCGGACCAGACCTTTAGTCTGGTGTCCTGTGCCCGTGGGGGTGTGCGGGTATCATTTAAAAATTGAGTATATTGTGAATAAGGGCAGGAGTTGTGGCTGAATAATGAGGTGCAGCTTGAAAGTAAAAGGCCCACTTGTGTTGGCAGCTGTGGTACCTGCCTTACTTGTCTAGGCATAAGATACTGGGTGATGAGCCGTCTGGGTCTTCGTGACAGATCTTAAGTTAACCCTAATTTTCAAAAACCTGGCCAAGTGGACACTTTAACAAAGTCACCTACTATGGTATTTGCAAGGCACTGGAATTATGCGATTGTGCGACTGCGGTAGATTTGCAGCATTTGCCACATAATCCATCATCTGCTGCATAATCAGCAGATTTTAACAAAAAAAAATTCTTCCTAGCTCACATGGTTCAAAAGTTACTGAAAAGGAAGCGACGTGTTTCTGTGCAGTGGAAGGCCCTTTGCAAAGGTTGACTGGTCACCTTTCTGTTGCTTGTTGCTATATTTGGTTGTTAAACTGGTACTAATGAGGTGTAACCAAAACCCAGCCAGTGTCAAAAAGTGTAAAAATGACAAATAATGAAGTAATGCTATCACAAAATCTACTTCATTATGCTGCCTAATTTGCATTTTCTTGCCGCATAATCTGGCTCTCCCCTCGCCATAATTGCAGTGGCCCTTGGTATTCCCCATCTCCAGATTCTTCCTTTCAGCCTGGTATTGAGAAAAAAACAGAGAAAACTGTATTTTTTAAATATTCTCAATTGAGTTTAAATCTTGTATTTTCCTGGAAATATAGGCAAGAGTATTATCACTCTGTTTAAATATGTGATGTGTAGTTTTTTAATATCGCTAATCATTTTAACAGCTTTGTTTTTTTTAATGTTTGTTTTTAAAATGACTTATGGGTCATGAACACACAAACTTTCTTTGACTGAAATACTGACTGATTGATTAACTAACAGGATGACTGATAAACCAGTAAATAGGCAAGTGAGTGAATTAATTGGAGAGTGTGAGAGTGATTGAGTGACCAAGGGAGTGAGTGACTTGGGGCTTCCATTGAGTGGATCAGGTCAAATCATTAGTGATACAAAAAAGGAGTAGCTGCCAAATTCAGTAAGAGGGTGCTAGAAACTAGGTGAGGGTGTGAGTGTGCCAATAACTGAGGTAGTGAGTGAGAGTGAATAAGGGGCTACAGCAAAAGTGCAGACGAGTTATTAGATGAAATGATGCAGTTTGAATAATACAGTGAGCATATCTGACCGAGTACATGAGTGAGTGAATTGACTTGAAAATGCACCATTCCCCCATTCTTTTTTCAAAATGTTCCCGCGGGGGAGAACCCCCGCAAACCCCCCTTATAGTGGTTGGGCTCGCTCGCTCACCACATGTCACACATCCCAAACTTTTACGCCTCAACACTTTCAAATGTCACCAGCCGCCACTGATACCCACCTGCCGTTCATCGCTAAGGTTTACCTCATATGGTTACCTATCCATCGCCCAACAGCACCAGTTATTTTTTTAAATAATTTGACAGCCCCACTCAAAGTTCTTTTTCCACATATATCACCTGTCTTTTGAGCATATTCTGCAAACATTAACAGAATCTCCCACTTCAAATAGGTTTTGTGAAGTTATTTTCCTCCACAGCCTCATATGTGATCTATATCAACAAATGCTCTGTATCCAATCTGAAGTTGTGAGCGTGATTGCAAATACATGACTAATTCAGGCTACTCAGCACTTTGTAAATACGGGGACAATGCGAGTTGGGGCTCTTTACAAAATGTAAATCTTTATCCATAGCACCGAATTTGTAAGTAATTTCCTGATATTGAGCATTAAGACTATTGCTGGTTCCGCTAATAAATGTCCAAGCCATGGAGTTGGTGTCAGCAATATGCAACCATGCGATTTTTTATGTAATCATTATGCAGTGGAATAGATAAGGTTGCTGGATTCTCTTTGGTAGTTTAAATAATAATTTCGATGAACATTTAATTAGCTGATAAAGTCGATCATGCACATTTTTCTTTCAGAACTGAGAAACTGTCTAGATTTCTCAGCTTGTAAGTACTACACCTGATAATACGTTTGTCAATGTCATGTCTTTTATGCTGTTCTCTTGATTACATTACTCATATGACACTTTTTAAATAGACGGTTTAAAAGTCATGCATTGTCAAAACTAATTAGGATCACCTATGAAAGGAGAAATGAAAACAATACGTCATTGTATTACTGTCTAGTAAGGTATGATGTGTTGATCTAAAAATGACAATGCTCATAGAGAACCTGAAACATTGGCATGTACAAAAAGAAATTTAAATCTCTCACCCTCAGCTAGCTGCTAATCTTTCTATTGCCCTAGAAAGCTTAAAAGGAAAGGAGAGGCCTTTGAGGCATCATTTATCTTTGGATTTTAAAGTGTGTTCAATACTGAGTTCTGCTACATTTAGAGGTGGGGGAAATACTGTGTTTTTGACATTGGAGACTCAGGGCCAGATGTACGACGGATTTTTGTGTGCGCAAATGGGTTTTAGACCCGTTTGAACATGCAAAAAACCTGTGGGCCATGTACTAACCCTTTTTTGCAAGTCGCTAATAAATAGCGACTCGCAAAAAAGGGGTAGCGACTCGCTATTAGGAAGGGGTGTTCCGAGGGCGTCCCATCCTAATAGCGATTCTGAACCCTATGTAAGAATGTTTTGTGACCGCAATTGCGGTCGCAAAACACTCGCAGTTTACCACCCTCTTCAAGAGGGTGGTAAACCATTCGCAAATGGGAAGGGGACCTCAGGGGACCCCTTCCCATTTGTGAATGGGTTCGCAAACATTTTTTCAGTGCAGGCAGTGGTCACAGGGACCACTACCTGCCCTTAAAAAATGAAACAAAAACGTTTCATTTAAAAAAAAAAAATCCAAACGGGCTGCATTTCAAAAAAATAAACTGCTTCATTTAAATTTAAAAGCAGTCCCAGACATGGAGGTCTTCTTATCCCTCATTAATTTTCACAGAGAACATTTTATTTTTATTATGCTTTACCCAGTACTTAAAAACCTGCATCCAGATGTCATACCAGCTGCTCTTATAATCAACTTAAGGCCTTCCCTTAGGGCTTGGCTAGAAGGTTGCCTCGTGTTATGTGGAGGGACAAGCATGGCTCCTGATGCTCCATTCTCTTTACACTTTACCTTCACTTTGGCTATTTTTTATATTTTTGCCAGAGTGCTCCCACTGATTTGGCAGGAGCACATTCAGCTGGGCCGCAATGCCAGGGCAGAGAGGTGAGCACTGTTTGTTATTTTCCTAAAGTAATCTCCTAAAGTGACAAATGATTTTAGGAAATGAACAAGATCCCTGGCATGCTCGAGGTTTTCATCCAGGAAGTGGACAAGCATTTTTGCATTTTTACTCTCTGGCCCTTTCAACAGCACTCTCACCGGTGGACCAGAGCTGGCCACAGTGCCTCTGACAGCAGAAGAGACAGAGGGCCAGATGTACGACCATTGGCAATTGCGACTCGCAAATTGCACCAAATTGCCAGTCGCAATTTGCGAGTCGCAATTGCCAATGTACAACAGTGTCTGAGACACTGTTTGCGATTCCCAATGGGGTCGCAAATTGCATGCCTCATGCATATTAATGAGGCTGTCCCAATTTGCGACCCCATTGGGAATGGCTGGCACTCCCAGGGATGGTGGCCTGCTGGGGTCAGCAGACTGCCATTAGGGTGAAATAAAACACACACATGCACACATACACATATTGGGAATAGAAAAAACAGAAAATAGGCCATGGGGCATGGGACTATGGGCCAGATGTACTAACATTGGGAATAGGTGTATACAACACGTAACAGCGTCTCAACAGGTAATAATTAGACAATTTTACAAAAAACATGCACAACATTTGCAAGAAGAAGGAAACAGGGAGGCATTAATGGTTATTGCAATAAATGCAAAGAGCAGTCTGTATTCAAACAAAGTGCGATGAGGGCACTATATAATATTGAATGTGAATGTAACCTGTACAAACTTGTGCACATATATGCTCGTGAAAAAAGTGAACGGCGCAAAGTGACAATTGAAAACAGCAAGAGACAGCGCAAGAGAACAGTATTGTCAATATATACAAAAGAACACTTTTTAGTGGTTCAGATTCATTCACAAAGATTTAAAGAAGGTAGGTTATTTGATTAACCACAAAGATTGCGCCAAGGAATTGCTCTGAGTGGTCAACGGCGTTTCGACCTGTTGTCAGTTCAGGTCATCTTCAGGAACAGATTACAGATTTGAAAGTGCTGCGTAAGGTTGGGAACCACTACCTGCTCTTAAAAAATGCTGGACAATACAATCATTCACCCCCAGTCACAAGGATCTGGGTTAAATCCATAATTCTTATGCTCACCACACCACCCCAGTTTGGACCCAGCCATATGCAAATCAGTCTTGACCCTGTTCCTTGTGGGAACAGTCCAGCCCGAACTGCCATGCCAGGTCCTCCCTGGACCGGAAACAAGCATCCTGGGACCGGTTTCAGGGCATCACCCTTCTTCGGCCAGGCTAGCTTGAAGCCAGTGGTGTAGTGAGCACGGGACCCACGTCTGGGCATACCCTTCCCACTTAGGGCGACATATGCAAAAGAAACAATTGATGGACGGAATGCTGGACAATACAATTGAGAAAGGCAATCAGCCGAAACGCATCTGCCAAAGCGTTTCAAGGACTGCACACAGACATCTTTGTACTCACATTCCTGGTGGTTTAATAAACTCGCTGGTTGTGCACCTGAGCCGTGTCGAAGCCCATTCTTGAAGTAGAGTGGGGTTTGAGAAGCAAAATATAAATAAATATATATAAGGCTTCTTGTGAGGCTGAAACGCGTTGTTTTGATTAAACACCCTTGGATTTTCCGTGAGTCTGTGGTTCCTGAGAGCATTTGTCAATCGACTTCTTTGTGATTTAAGTTAACCGGCACGCTCCGCCGGTGTATATGCCACCTCCCACGGGCCCCCAGCAGTCGGCAGGAGCTTTCTGTGGATATATATATATATATAGATATATATATATCTATATATATATATAGAGATATAGTAATATAGATAGATATAGATATTACAGTTGTAAGGGATATACAAGAAACAAGGTTACTGGTTGAGGTAGGTGGAACCATACTCAAGTACTAACCACAATCTTTGTCAGGGTGAAGTCTCAAGCAAACTCAAAATTAACTTGTGCTTAACATTCTGGCAGTTTGGCACAGAGCAGTCATGCTTAACTTATGGCAATGTGTAAAGTATTTATGCAGCACTTCAAACAGTATTAAAGTGAAAACACAACACAAGAAATCTCCCACACCAATGTAGAAAAATAGATTAAAATTCAATATATACTTTTGGCACCAAAATGACAAAAATCCAGTTAGCAGAACCGTAGATATGTGATTTTAAAGATTTAAGGGAAAATAGCGCCAGAAAGCATAAAGTGTCACTCACGGCTATGTGGTAGTGCAAGTCTGGGTGAAAGTTCCAAGTTCAGGCCGACTGCGATGGAGCGCGGGTTGGATACAGGGACCAGGTTAGTCCCACTGAAAGAGTTACCTTCAAAGTTCATCGTAACCATTTCCGTTCGCGGTGGAAGGGGCCGTGAGGAGCATGAAGAGCTTTGCGGATGCTTATCAGTGTAGCGCGAAGAACAGGCTGGACATTGCAGATGGTGGTCGCTGTAGCTCAAAGTTCCTGTTGGCATCGCAGACGTTCCTTGACTGAGCTTTTTGTTGATGGTCACTGCAAGCTGTTGATGCTGTGGAGCGAAGTGTAGTCCTTGCACTACCGGGCGCCATTGGCAGTCGCTGTGGCTCAAAGAGTCGGGTTTGCCATCGCTTTGCATTGGCGGGTGGCAAGATCTTGATGCAAATGGGCTAGTTCAAGGAGAGTCCAAAAACTTCAGGGAGGCTCAACTGAGGCCATACCAAGGTTCCAGGACCTGATGGGCACCACTTGGGGTCAGGAACTCACTCCAGCAGAGGCTAGCAGGGCTCAGGCAGATCCAGTTGCAGGTACAGGCAGCAGGTCAGCTGGGCAGTTGCAGGGAGCCTCTGGAGCTTGTTATGTCCCTGTATTTCAGAAAAGGAGGTCAGCTGGCTGACCCTTTAGGTCACTTCAGCGTGGGATGAAGGGAAAAGGTCCAGTCATCTTTCTCAGTAAGCAGGGCAGAAGAGTAGCAGGGCAGTAGAGAGGCTGTCCTTCTGGCAACAAAGCAGCACAGCAGCCCTTCTCCTGTAGTATCTATAGGTCCAGAGGTGTACTGAAGAGTTGAGGTCTGAGGTCTAATATTTCTACTTGGTGCTCACTTTGAAGTAGGAGAAAATACTGGAGGTTTCCAGCTCCCTGAGGTGCTTGGAATTTCCTGCCTCCCTGCCCTGGCCCCAGTTTGTGGTGGGGTCACAATGGACTAGTGTTGAACCCCTTTGTTAGAGTGCTCAGGCAGGGCCTTTCTGATGTTCAAGTGTGGTAGGTGACAGCTCTTCCCCCTCATTAACTTAGAGTGGCCCACCCTGCCAACACCTATCTTCCATTTGTCTCACTGTCTTGAAGTAATACCCAAAGACGAACTGCCAGCTACACCTAGTCATGTGAACAAGGATCATGCTGCAGGCACCAAATGGTTAGAACAAGAAAATACCAACTTTCTAAAAACATTTGTTACCATTAAAGAAGGCTTTTAATTACAGTTCTGTACATTTCAAACTCGACCTGTATACTTGCTCTCAATAGGAAGTCACAGCTTATTAAATATAATGACTGCTTATTAAATGTATCCTATGGGCGAGGTAGGCCTTGCAATAGTAAAAAATCAATTTAAGATTTTTTCACTTCCAAGACATGTAAAACTTAAAAGTATATGTCCAACTTTTTAAATACACTGCACCATGCCCTAGGTGTGACTTATATGTATTAAAAAGGAAGGTTTGGGCCTGGCAATAGGTTTATTTTGCCAGGTCGAAATGGCAGTTTAAAACTGCACACACAGGCTGCAAAGGCAGACCTGAGGCATGTTTAACGAGTTACATAACTGGGTGGCACAGCCAGTGCTGCAGGCCCACCAATAGCATTTAATTTACAGGCCCAGGGTACATGTAGTATGAATTTGCTAGTGACTTACAAATAAGTTAAATAGGCCAGGTGAGTGTAAACCAATTTTACCATGTTTTAGGGAGAGAGCACAAGCACTTTAGCACTGGTAAATTGCGCAGAGTCCTGAGAGCCAACAAAAATGGGATTCAGAAAACAGGAGGGTGAAGGCAAAAAGTTTTGAGATGACCCTGCAGAAAGGACCAAGTCCAGCAGGACATTTAAGAAGAAAGTGCATTTACCAATGCTTATCTCCAATGAGGGTAATTCATTAAAACGTATGATTTCAATACCAATCGATACCCATTTCTGAATCAATGTAAGGTGCAGGTATAACCAGGGAGCATAGGAGGGAAAGGACATCTCCATAATTTCTTTGTTAAAATTAAATTGCTTATCATGTACATTCTTTTATTGAAGAACAAGCCTAAAAGAGAAATTCAGTACTGAAATTGGCGAGCGCACAGAGTTACGACTTTTAGTCAACTACTTTGAAACAAGATGTTAGTGGGTGCTGTATTCTACTGTGTGGAGAGGTAGTGTGAATTGCAGAAGTGTCTGTACAGTTCTAATGATTTAGATGGAAATGTTGATTGAAGCACAGCTGGAGAAGGTGTGTCTTCTGTTTTTTTTTTTTAGTATTTTTTCCATTCTGGTATGTCCTAGCTTGTAGTGTGGCATTGTCCACCTTAGGTAGTTACTTTCTCTGCCAGACAGGGGGGAACCAGTTCTGGTATTTTTGTATATGATTCAGCTTATCTTGAAGATGATGCTGTCTTGGAGGGGGATCTAAGGTAGTTTCATCAACGTTGGAATGAAAACCTCACATTTTATAGGCCTTCGATAACATGCACTGCCGCATGTAGGATGTCTTTCACAGAAGCAGTGTGGTTTCAATGAGATAGCAGGGCATCTAGGTACGAGGGGACAAAGCTTTGACTGTTGTTCTAAACTCGTTTTCCAGGAGGTACAGTTTCACTTTCTTAAGGTAGGAGAGCTGGTACAATGCTGCTTGGTTTTGTAGCAAATGTGATCATTGAAGGATGCATTGGAGTCAAGTGATTTTGCATTTGGTGTGAACTGAGGAATGAGTGTTTACTGAGTACAAGGAAATTTTTGTTCAGTTAAGGTTGGTCTCTCAGAATGTATGAGGGCAACCGCATATTGTCTAAGGACCAAATGGGGGTGTGTGAAGACCAAATTGGTTTTGAAGGCCAGCTGGATGTGTCTGTAGGGGAATTCTGAGGGTGCAACAGGGTTTTTTTGAGGGCTTGATGGTGGGGTCGGATGTCAGATTCAGGGTCTCTGAAGGCCGGCTGAGGAGTATAGGTATCATCTGGGGGTGACCTAAGAAAGGTTCAGAATTTATTGAGGCCAAGCAGGGGTATCTAATGGCACACCAAGGGTCTCCAAGGGCTGATTTGGACTGTTAAGGATCAGCTGAGTGTGGAGGCATTCTAAGGGTCTCTGACACCATGCTTATGTATTATGACTGCATAAAGAATACATCTGTGGCTAAACCAAGAGGCTCACAAATATATACTAGTGATGTGTGAAGGCAGGCTGGGTGACACCTGGACTTGTCTAGGGCAACATGAAGGTGTTTAAGGTGAGGACTGAGGGCCTCCTGGCAGTAGCTATAGCCAGTTGGATGTTATGAGAGAGAGTATGAGGTGTTTGAAAGGGTATTGAGGGGTCTGGGGTCTGGCTGGGAGTCTCTGAGAGCCTTTGTGGAATGACTGAATGCAGGCTGATGGTCTCTGGGCAACACCTGTGTTAGATCTCACAGCCTTAGGGTGGTCTTCCCCTAACCTTTTGCTTGCTTACCTCCACTTTTGGTGTATTCTTTTGTTGGCCTTAGGACGCTGAGTACTTTGCCCCTGCTAACCAGTATTGAAGTGCCTGTGCTTCTCCTCTAAACATGTTTAATTGACTTATCCAAAATTGGTATATTTAATTTTTTTGTAAGTCCCTAGTAGAGTGCACTACCTGTGCCCAGGGCCTGTAAATTAAATGCTACTAGTGGGCCTGCAGCACTGATTGTGCCACTAACACAAGTAGCCCTTTAAACATGTCTCAGGCCTGCCACTGCAGAGCCTGTGTTTGCAGTTTGCACTGCCCTGTGGATTTGGCATTTAAAACCCCTTGCCAAGCCTTAAACTCCCCTTTCATTACATATAGGTCACCCCTTAGGTAGGCCCTAAGTATACCATAGGGCAGGGTGCTGTGTAAGTAAAAGATAGTACATGTACATTTAAATTTTACAAATGTCCTGGTAGTGAAAAACACCTAAATGCATTTTTCACTACTGTGATGTCTAACACTCTCATAGGTTAACACTGGGAATTCCTTATTACACTTTTTAACTGTAATCTCTGATTGAGAAGGAGTAGCTCTGTCATGTTTAATGTCATTGGAATGGTAATGATAAATCCTCTTTGCTGGCAGAGTTGGATTTAACATTACTATTTTAGGAATGCCGCTTTCAGAAAGATAGTATTACTCTGCTCTTGTGCCTGCAGCCTGTCTCCAATATGCGTCTTGAGTAGGTGACAGCTGGACTTTGTGCAATCCCTTTAGTCAGCCACACACAAAGGAAGGTTAGGTGTGATTGAGTGGCCATCTGCATCCTGATGGGTCATCCTGGGCAGGATGGGAGGGAAGAGTAGACACTTACATCTGAATGGGCAGTGTTCTGTCCTCACACAAAGGGTTGCATACCCCACTGTAGTGAGTCTGGAGCCAGGGCTGGGAAGGCAGGATCTCTGCACACTTCAAAGCCCCTCTTTAAAGACATCTCCACTTCAAAGGCACAGCTGGGTATGTACTGGGTCTCTGACCCCACTAAATCAGACACTTCTGGACCTGTAAAGAAACTTTTCCAGGAAGAAGGACTGCTGTGCTGCTACAAGGACTTCCACTCTGCTAGACTGCTACTCTGGAAGTACTGCTTTTCTGCTGTGCTGCCCTGCTGCCTGCTACCCTCTGCCCCTGCTGACTCTGCCTTTATCCCAGAGTGATCGCCCAGGGCATGCTGACTTGCCTCCTGTTATGAGACTCAGGGATATCAAAGTCTCACCTCCTGTGCCTGGTTTATTGAAAGTGGATCATGGTGCTTGATCCAGCGGAACCGATGCACCCTCTTCTGCCGAAGCTGAATCAACGATGTTGCGGGAACAAAACCAGCGCATCACACTCGGACCAGTGCATTGCCTCTAGAACCAACTCATCAGAATAGATGCATCGTGGCCTCTGCAGTGAGAGACGATCGACGCATCCCCTTGACTGTGTGGAGAAACCTGGTGCATCCGCTTCAGAACCAACGCATCTCTGCTTCGGCATTTTGTTTTCGGAACCGGCGCATCACCATAGTTGCGTGGAGAAAATTGATGTATCACCTTGACTGCAAGATCGACACCGATGCATCGCTTGACTGCATCTCGCTAATGTTACCAGGATCAAGGTACTTTGTTCAGCGGTCCTTGAATGGCTCCTGTATCTGGTCCGTGCTCCATTGTGGCTGGCCTGAACTCTTGACTTTGCCCCAGTCCAGTGCGACCAGATAACCCCATAGGCGCTTATTGCATCTAAGCGCTATATTTACATTTAATCTTTACAAATGTATATCTCGACTTCTGTTTTTCTTAACTGGTGTGGAGTCTTTTTGTGGTGTTTTCACTCAGTTACTGTTTGAAGTCTAGCACAAACACTTTAGACATTGCCTCTTAAGTTAAGCCCGTCTGCTCTGTGCCAAGCTACCAGAGGGTGAGCACAGGTTAATTTATGGTGTGTATCTAACTTACCAAAATACACAAGTCCTGATTAAGGGGGAACACTATTCTTTTTTAGAGTACCAGGGGCAGTCTGAAGCTATCTCTGCCAAGAAGCTGGCTTCGCCAAGATGCCAGTCATACCTAGTTCCCAGTGTTCAAATTTTAAATGTTTGTCAATACACCAAATAACACCTTATCTCATGAACAAAACTAGAAAAAAGTGTAAGAGGTCAGAAAGTACCTCACATAAGCATCATCAAGGGAGCTGCTGGTTGGTACTCACCAGTTTGCTCACGCTATCATCATTGGTAACTTTCATGACTGTGAAGAAAGAAAAAAGGTAGTGTCCTAATTTTTAGTGGTGAAGGAAAGGAAAGAAAGTGGAAGAGAATGCAATATCGATGCTTATGTCATTCTTAGCCAATCGGACCCCGTGGTGAGAAAGAAGAAAGTTGCTTCTCCAAGCTAAAATGATTTGTGACTCACTTGCAGGTATACATACTTTATTAATCGCAGTGATCACACTCAGATTAGAAGAACGGCATGGGTTAGACCATTTCAGTTAGAAAGGCCGACATGTTTCATTGCCACTTATTTTCGGCAATTTCATCAGGGCTTGGGACCGGTCTCCACCTCACCCATACTTCAAACACAACCTGTGGTGATTGACAAACAATAAAAGAAAGATGGTGCCAAACATTTAAACACACATTGAAATTATGGTTTACTAGCAATATTGCCAAGACATTAATGCATGCGAATGTACGAGGTAATGCCATATTTACCAAGTGGTTGCTAACAGAGTTTGTACCAGCAACACACCATTCAGGGAGCACGCACAACTTTTAGCCACACATCCCCTGCAGAAAGTAGCAGTCGCCGCTCGTCAGCCTGTGGATATATGTATATACATTTTATTTTAATTGATGTGCACTGACCATGTCTCCTAGGGGCCACCCATGTTCACCCTATAATCAGTGAGTGCCCACCTCACATCCATAATCCTAACCTGCTAGGTAAGATTCCAATCCTTTGCAGCCTCGCAGTACATTCGTTTAACGCTAAAAGCATCACTGACTGTATTCTGTACTACTCCAGTCTCTGGGGAACTGCCAATCATATCGCCACAGCACTCTGCCGTACTTTGCCGTGACCGGCGGTATCACGCTGTTAATTGACCATTGCCTGGCAGCCCCACTCCCCACATTCGTGCTACCTTTTTTCTTTCTTCAGGGTCATGAAAGTTACCAATGATGATAGCGTGAGCAAACTGGTGAGTACCAACCAGCAGCTCCCTTGGTGATGCTTACGTGAGGTACTTCATGACCTCTTACACTTTTTTCTAGTTTTGTTCATGAGATGAGGTGTTATTTGGTGTATTGACAAAGATTTTAAATTTGAACACTGGGAACTAGGTATGACTGGCATCTTGGCGAAGCCAGCTTCTTGACAGAGATAGCTTCAGACTGCCCCTGGTACTCTAAAAAAGAATAGTGTACCCCCATAATCAGGTCTTGTGTATTATGATTTAGTAAGTTGAGAGCGACCTGGTTACTTTTCCCTCTTTTGCTCCCCTTTTGTTGATGTGTATCTAACTTACCCTTTCTAGGATTGTGATTCCTGCTTGGACAGGGTGCGTACCTCTGCCAACTAGAAACCCAATTTCTAACATCCCAGTATACTCTACTGACCAGTTGGGGTGTCTGAAAGTGGGCCATGGGCTGGCTGTGGTAGCTAATGATAATATAGAGGTGTTGCAATGCTCCCTGAGCCTTACAAGCTTTGAGGGTATACTGAGGATCTATGGGGGTGGGCATTGTGTAATGGCAACATGAGGGTACCTCGATCATAAGATCTGATGCCTTCAAGATCTGTAAAGGAAGGCTTGAAGTGTCTGAAGTGGGGCTGTTATAACAAGGACAACCAGGTCATGTTTACTCAGTCCCATGGCTTTGAAAGCCACAGGCCAGTGATTAATTTTCAAATCCAAAAAAAACGAAGCCTGAACTTCTTGTTCTCAAGACTTGGCATGTGCTGAAAAAGGATTGTGCCACAAAGTGACAAATGTTGCTCAAAATAAATGTCTGAGTCAGGGTCTGCTGAAGCCTAGATTTTATTCTTTTTCCCTTTCCAAGCACAGTCCTGGGTAGCAGCCCTGCTACATGGAAAGCACCACAGATACTCCTCTGTGGTTTGTGTGTGATTTTCTATCAGACAAATTTCTAAGTTTGTTAAACAGTCTTATTTTAGGTCATTTATTTTTCTAGTTGATGATTATTTCATTAAGGTCACAAGGAATACATCTGTTAATTGTGTATTTCAATTTAGACATTATGGACCACATGTACATAGGTTTCATTTTGTTATTTCCATATAGCGAATTTTTGTGATTTGGCTAGTAGGAAATCGCAAACACCTATGTACTAATGTGTCCTTGACACATTTAGTGATTCCTAATGGGGTTGCAATTGACCTTCCTCATTAATATTCATGAGGTAGTCGCAGTTTGCGACCAGTTGGGAATTGCTAAAAACACAGGGATGGTGGCCTGCTGGGGTCAGCAGACCACCATGTATGTGTTTGCTTTTAAATAAAGCAACATTTTATTTTTTTTCAATGCAGCCTGTTTTCTTGAAGGAAAACAGGATGCTTTTCAAGAAGAAACATTTTAACGTTTCAGTTTCATTTTTTAAGAGTGGGCAGTGGTCCCTGGGGCCACTGTCTGCTCTTAAAAATTATTTGTGCATGCATTCACAAAGGAGAAGGCGTTCCCTGGGAACCCCTTTCCATTTGCGAATCGGTTACCACCTACTTGAAGTAGGCGGAAAATGTGAATGTTTTTTTACCACATTTCGGTCACAGAACATTCTTACAAAGCACTGTGAGTCGCTATTAGGAAGGGACGACCTTAACACGCCCCTTCCTAATACCGAATTGCTAACCCATTTTGCGATTTGGTAATAGGTTACCGAATCGCAAAATGGGTTTGGTACAGAGGAAACCTCATTTTTCCGGTCGCAAACGGCCCAATTCTGCGAATTGGGACATTTGTAACCAGAAAAAAACTACGTACATGTGGCCTTTAATGTTTATATTCAAACTTCACTTTAGTAGATAGTTGTAATTCTGATTTTTATAATCTGATTAAAGGTTTTTTACAACAATTGTGGGGCTCCCAAACACTCACAAATTTGAAAGCCTCTAGTAAACATTGTTCAGATTATACTGTACGACGTATCTAAAGGTAATAATGGTAGATCACCGCTGGTCCTCCTTCTAGCATGGTTGAAATAATGTTGTAGGACATATTCTTCAGATAACGGTATGGTCAAGATTGTTTCTTTAATAGGCATTGTTAAAATGATGCTGTAAGAAGCATTGGTCAGGTACTTAAAGTAACAATTAAGATGTGTCCCCTGTATGTCTATGTGCTGTTTACTGTGCCATAATAATTAGTTGTATGAATGCATTTGTTCAAACTAATTATATAACTAAAATAACTAATTTCAGATATTTCTATTTCCATGAAGAGAATCTGAAGATTTTATGTAATTTCCTCTCATTTACAGGCCATTCTAATAAAATGTGTTAGGATAATATAAGATTCCACGTTCAGTAAAATTTTTGTTCCATCCGCCTAATGCGCTTACAACTGCACAACCCTTTATGTTGACCACATTATAGTGTATACTCACCAGTGGCGGTTTCTGGTTGAGGGCGTCGGGGCTCCGCCCCCTTTACTTTAGCTGGCACACTTTAGCTGGCACTGCCAATATAAAGGCAAAGTGTTTTATCTTAAGAAAATGCACACAGCCACAGCCTTAACACACATCATTAGTTTATTTTTTCAGTGCTGCACACTGCCTGCCACTCACTTTGCGATGACACTGCAGTCTGCAGTGACGCTGACGCTCAGTGTAACAAAGTCTTCAGCATTTGCCGGCTGACGATCTCACAGCCCTGAGGTCTGTGATGTCATCAGATCGGCAAAGACATAGAGTTGCAGACCAGTCTCCACCCCCTGATGCCGTTGGGATAAAATTAACCCTGGGCGTTTACAGTGAAGCCCTGTAATCCCGGGGCTTCACGTCAATCAGGGAGTGGAGAATATGGTCACCCCGCCCTTTCCCAACTCGTCACTGTGACGAGTTGGGAAAGGGCGGGGTAGAGGCTGCAAACAGATGGGAAGCAGAGAAATCGAGTCTGCGCAGATTAGAGGTGGCTGCTTCCCGCGCTGCACTTTGAGAGTGACGCATTTAAGCTGCAGCACTTCACCCATGTGTGTTCCAGAGCAGCAAGAAACCAACTTGTGGACCTAGCCTCGACTCATGGGCTGTCACGAGCACCAGAGATTTCACATGTTGTTTCAGGCGGGCCATAGGTTAGTGTTATTTATTTTTTTAAAAAACATTCTTTCTTGATTTCGCCGCCTTTAAAAAAATATATATTGTGGCCTCGCCTCACATCTCTCTTCCCACACTCTCTTTAGCGAGAAAGTATGTTTATGTGGAGTTTCACTCCCGGTTATCCCGTCACAGACCTTGTGCTCTCAGTCTCCTTGCCCCTCCTCGGGAGTCCAACAGTAAAGTGCATGCTTCTGGGCACGTGCCTATCTGCTACAAAATATTCATGCATGTGTATGTATTTGTGTGTGGCATGCCTGCTTATGTACATTTGCTTTTGACAAATCTGTTTATGCCACAACATTTCAGCAATTATTCGTATATCCACACCCATCTGATTTTAAGGGAGTACGAATGGGTCTAATTGTATCAGTTTCAGTCACTAAATGTGTGCACACACTAAGCTAATATTTCGTTAATAGTGAACAACGAGCACGTGGTGAGGTTTTCAAAGGGTATGTAGAAAGCGCCTCACAAAGTGCAGTTTCTGACACCAGTTACCGCATCATTGTTTTCTTTCTTCAGTTATTCTCCAATCTGGGTTAATATTTTGCATTGTTCTTTGCTGCAGGGGAATCTAATTCATGGCGTTTAGGGAGGGTTTGCATTTTTGATTGTTCTACCTCACGATCTTCTGCTACCTTCCGCTATGAAAGTGTCAAAGTGAAAGCCCAGTCACCTTAAGATAGAGGCTTTTCACTCGAGCTGGATATACTATTGCATGCCAGCGTTTGAGGCCATCTGTGGAAACGTCATGCCAGAGGTACTCCCTTAAGACACATTCCCTATGTCCCCCCTCCACTCCCCACCCCCATACCTCCACTCCTATGTGTTCAGTACTCTTTAATCCAACACCAATTCGGACCAGACCTTTAGTCTGTGTCCTGTGCCCGTGGGGGTGTGCGGGTATCATTTAAAAATTGAGTATATTGTGAATAAGGGCAGGAGTTGTGGCGGAATAATGAGGTGCAGCTTGAAAGTAAAAGGCCCACTTGTGTTGGCAGCTGTGGTACCTGCCTTACTTGTCTAGGCCTAAGATACTGGGTGATGAGCCGTCTGGGTCTTCGTGACAGATCTTAAGTTAACCCTAATTTTCAAAAACCTGGCCAAGTGGACACTTTAACAAAGTCACCTACTATGGTATTTGCAAGGCACTGGAATTATGCGATTGTGCGACCGCGGTAGATTTGCAGCATTTGCCACATAATCCATCATCTGCTGCATAATCAGCAGATTTTAACAAACAAAAAATTCTTCCTAGCTCACATGGTTCAAAAGTTACTGAAAAGGAAGCGACGAGTTTCTGTGCAGTGGAAGGCCCTTTGCAAAGGTTGACTGGTCACCTTTCTGTTGCTTGTTGCTATATTTGGTTGTTAAACTGGTACTAATGAGGTGTAACCAAAACCCAGCCAGTGTCAAAAAGTGTAAAAATGACAAATAATGAAGTAATGCTATCACAAAATCTACTTCATTATGCTGCCTAATTTGCATTTTCTTGCCGCATAATCTGGCTCTCCCCTCACCATAATTGCAGTGGCCCTTGGTATTCCCCATCTCCAGATTCTTCCTTTCAGCCTGGTATTGAGAAAAACCAGAGAAAACTGTATTTTTTAAATATTCTCAATTGAGTTTAAATCTTGTATTTTCCTGGAAATATAGGCAAGAGTATTATCACTCTGTTTAAATATGTGATGTGTAGTTTTTTAATATCGCTAATCATTTTAACAGCTTTGTTTTTTTTAATGTTTGTTTTTAAAATGATTTATGGGTCATGAACACACAGACTTTCTTTGACTGAAATACTGACTGATTGATTAACTAACAGGATGACTGATAAACCAGTAAATAGGCAAGTGAGTGAATTAATTGGAGAGTGTGAGAGTGATTGAGTGACCAAGGGAGTGAGTGACTTGGGGCTTCCATTGAGTGGATCAGGTCAAATCATTAGTGATACAAAAAAAGGAGTAGCTGCCAAATTCAGTAAGAGGGTGCTAGAAACTAGGTGAGGGTGTGAGTGTGCCAATAACTGAGGTAGTGAGTGAGAGTGAATAAGGGGCTACAGCAAAAGTGCAGACGAGTTATTAGATGAAATGATGCAGTTTGAATAATACAGTGAGCATATCTGACCGAGTACGTGAGTGAGTGAATTGGCTTGAAAATGCACCATTTCCCCATTCTTTTTTCAAAATTTTCCCGCGGGGGAGAACACCCGCAAACCCCCCTTACAGTGGTTGGGCTCGCTCGCTCACCACATGTCACACATCCCAAACTTTTACGCCTCACCACTTTCAAATGTCACCAGCCGCCACTGATACCCACCTGCCGTTCATCGCTAAGGTTTACCTCATATGGTCACCTATCCATCGCCCAACAGCACCAGTTATTTTTTTAAATAATTTGACAGCCCCACTCAAAGTTCTTTTTCCACATATATCACCTGTCTTTTGAGCATATTCTGCAAACATTAACAGAATCTCCCACTTCAAATAGGTTTTGTGAAGTTATTTTCCTCCACAGCCTCATATGTGATCTATATCAACAAATGCTCTGTATCCAATCTGAAGTTGTGAGCGTGATTGCAAATACATGATTAATTCAGGCTACTCAGCACATTGCAAATACGGGGACAATGCGAGTTGGAGCTCTTTACAAAAGGTAAATCTTTATCCATAGCACCGGATTTGTAAGTAATTTCCTGATATTGAGCATTAAGACTATTGCTGGTTCCGCAGCCGCAAATAAATGTCTAAGCCATGGAGTTGGTGTCAGCAATATGCAACCATGCGATTTTTTATGTAATCATTATGCAGTGGAATAGATAAGGTTGCTGGATTCTCTTTGGTAGTTTAAATAATAATTTCGATGAACATTTAATTAGCTGATAAAGTCGATCATGCACATTTTTCTTTCAGAACTGAGAAACTGTCTAGATTTCTCAGCTTGTAAGTACTACACCTGATAATACGTTTGTCAATGTCATGTCTTTTATGCTGTTCTCTTGATTACATTACTCATATGACACTTTTTAAATAGACGGTTTAAAAGGCATGCATTGTCAAAACTAATTAGGATCACCTATGAAAGGAGAAATTAAAACAATACGTCATTGTATTAGTGTCTAGTAAGGTATGATGTGTTGATCTAAAAATGACAATGCTCATAGAGAACCTGAAACATTGGCATGTACAAAAACACAATTTAAATCTCTCACCCTCAGCTAGCTGCTAATCTTTCTATTGCCCTAGAAAGCTTAAAAGGAAAGGAGAGGCCTTTAAGGCATCATTTATCTTTGGATTTTAAAGTGTGTTCAATACTGAGTTCTGCTACATTTAGAGGTGGGGGAAATACTGTGTTTTTGACATTGGAGACTCAGGGCCAGATGTACAACGGATTTTTGTGTGCGCAAATGGGTTTTAGACCCGTTTGAACATGCAAAAAACCTGTGGGCCATGTACTAACCCTATTTTGCAAGTCACTAATAAATAGCGACTCGCATAAAAGGGTTAGCTACTCGCTATTAGGAAGGGGTGTTCCGAGGGCGTCCCTTCCTAATAGCGATTCTGAACCCTATGTAAGAATGTTTTGTGACCGCAATTGCAGTTGCAAAACACTCGCAGTTTACCACCCTCTTCAAGAGGATGGTAAACCATTCGCAAATGGGAAGGAGACCTCAGGGGACCCCCTTCCCATTTGTGAATGGGTTCGCAAACATTTTTTTAGTGCAGGCAGTGGTCACAGGGACCACTACCTGCCCTTAAAAAATGAAACAAAAACTTTTTTTTTTTTTAATCCAAACGGGCTGCATTTCAAAAAAATAAACTGCTTCATTTAAATTTAAAAGCAGTCCCAGACATGGAGGTCTTCTTATGTCTCCTTAATTTTCACAGAGAAAATTTTATTTTTATTATGCTTTAGCCAGTACTTAAAAACCTGCATCCAGATGTCATACCGGCTGCTCTTATAATCAACTTAAGGCCTTTCCTTAGGGCTTGGCTAGAAGGTTGCCTCGTGTTATGTGGAGGGACAAGCATGGCTCCTGATGCTCCATTCTCTTTACACTTTACCTTCACTTTGGCTATTTTTTATATTTTTGCCAGAGTGCTCCCACTGATTTGGCAGGAGCACTTTCAGCTGGGCCGCAATGCCATGGCAGAGAGGTGAGCACTATTTGTTATTTTCCTAAAGTAATCTCCTAAAGTGACAAATGATTTTAGGAAATGAACAAGATCCCTGGCATGCTCGAGGTTTTCATCCAGGAAGTGGACAAGCCTTTTTGCATTTTTACTCTCTGGCCCTTTCAACAGCATTCTCACCGGTGGACCAGAGCTGGCCACAGTGCCTCTGACAGCAGAAGAGACAGAGGGCCAGATGTACGACCATTGGCAATTGCGACTCGCAAATTGCACCAAATTGCCAGTCGCAATTTGCGAGTTGCAATTGCCAATGTACAACAGTTTCTGAGACACTGTTTGCGATTCCCAATGGCGTCGCAAATTGCATGCCTCATGCATATTAATGAGGCTGTCCCAATTTGCGACCCCATTGCGAATGGCTGGCACTCCCAGGGATGGTGGCCTGCTGGGGTCAGCAGACTGCCATTAGGGTGAAATAAAACACACACATGCACACATACACATATTGGGAATAGAAAAAACAGAAAATAGGCCATGGGGCATGGGACTATGGGCCAGATGTACTAACATTGGGAATAAGTGTATACAACACGTAACAGCGTGTAACAGCGTCTCAACAGGTAATACTTAGACAGTTTTACAAAAAACATGCACAACATTTGCAAGAAGAAGGAAACAGGGAGGCATTAATGGTTATTGCAATAAATGCAAAGAGCAGTCTGTATTCAAACAAAGTGCGATGATGGCACTATATAACATTGAATGTGAATGTAACCTGCACAAACTTGTGCACATATATGCTCGTGAAAAAAGTGAACGGCGCAAAGTGACAATTAAAAACAGCAAGAGACAGCGCAAGAGAACAGTATTGTCAATATATACAAAAGAACACTTTTTAGTGGTTCAGATTCATTCACAAAGATTTAAAGAAGGTAGGTTATTTGATTAACCACAAAGATTGCGCCAAGGAATTGCTCTGAGTGGTCGACGGCGTTTCGACCTGTTGTCAGTTCAGGTCATCTTCAGGAACAGATTACAGATTTGAAAGTGCTGCGTAAGGTTGGGAACCACTACCTGCTCTTAAAAAATATTTGTTTTCCATTCTCAAAGGATTTCAATTTGTGAATGGGTGACCACCTCCTTCAAGGAGTCAGTAAAATATGAATGTTTACATCTCATTCAGATTCAGTATTTGGAAGTGGCGCCTTAAACACTCCCTGTTAGTCTTGGCCTCTTTGGCGTGGTTTCCCCTGAATCTTTGCCTCTATCTCCTGTATTTTTGATGCTGTGCTGGATTTTGTTTTTGCTGGCTTAGATGCTTTGGGCACTTTGCCACTGATGATCAGTGTCAAAGTGCAAGTGCTCCCTGTGTAAATTGTTTATTATGTTTGGTTCTCCCTGATTGGCATATTTGATTTCTGGTCAGTCCCTAGTAAAGTGCAGTGAGTGTGCCGGGGCTGGTAAATCAAATACTACTAGTGGGCCTGCAAAAGACACACAATTGATGGACGGAATGCAGAACAAATCAAAACATTCACCCCCAGTCAAGAGATCTGGGTTAAATCCATCATTCTTTTGCTCACAATGCCACCCCAGTTTAGACCTGGCCATATGCAAATCAGTCTTGACCCTGTGCCTCATGGGAACAGTCCAGCCCGAACTGCTAAGCCAGGTCCTCCCTGGACCGGAAACAAGCAACCTAGGACCGGTTTCGGGGTATCACCCCTCTTCAGCCAGGATAGCTTGAATCCAGTGGCACAGTGAGCACGGGACCCACGTCTTTTTGCACTAGTGGACCTGCAGCACTGATTCTGCCACCCACATGAGTAGTTCTGAAACGGTAACTCAGACCTGCCATGGCAGTGTCTGCGTGCAGTTGTTAACTGCCATGTCGACTTGGCAAGTGCACCCACTTGCCAGGCCCTAACCTTCCCTTTTCTTACATGTAAGTCACCCCTAAGGTAGGCCCAAGGTACCCCTGTGGGCAGGGTGCAGTGTATGTGAAAGGTAGGACATGCTCTTATGTGTGTGGCATGTCCTGATAGTGAATTACTGCCAATTTCGTTTTTCACTACCTGTTCCCCTAGGACAGAATGGGGAGTTTGTTTATAACATCTTATAAACATAACTGCCCCTGGGAACAAGATGGGAAAATAAAGTTTAGTATGCCTGAACTCAGAATGTTAAAATGCATCTTTTAGTGAGGGTGATTTTTACATTCTGTGTTTGAAAATGCCACTTTTAGAAAGTAGGTATTTTCTTGTTTAGCCATCCAGTGTGCCTCTGCTAGGATGTGGATTGACTGTCTGGGTTTGGAGTGTCAGGGGCTGGGGCTGGGGAGGAGCAGTGGCTCCAGAGAGCCTGATGAGTCAGGGCTGGGCTGAATAGACCTGGGCTGCATTTAGAGTAGGGGGAGGAGATTTCCTTTCAACGGAATGGGCCTGGTCTGCTTTCCACAATGCTGTCTCCACCTCCTGCCAGAAAGCTGCACCAGAGAGGACAGAACTGGTTTTCACTGACTTGACTTGCTTGAGGAAAATCTCCAAGGGTTTGAGTAGAGCTTGCCTCCTGTTTTGAAGTCTCAGGAACACAAAGACTTCACCGCCAGCTCCCCTGAACTTCCTTGCTGGGAGTTCTGACCTGCCAAGAAGTGCCTGTGACTGGGTGGGGCCTCTGGAGGTTGTTTCTGCTGCTGGGAGCTGGAAAGCAACACAACAACCAAAAAATCGACGCATCACTTTTCTCGCGTCAGTTTTCGGACACAACACTGTGGTGTGAGAAGAATCTCCACGCATCACGCGCCGTTGCTGAAACCGACTCAGCGCCTGTTGCCGCTGCAAGAATCGACGCATCGAGGGATCGCAGCTGAATAAATCGATGCAGCGCTAGATCAACGACGCCGCGTCACTTGCCGACGCATCCTGGATTCCCACGCATTGTCCCTGTGTGGCAAGTTTTCCCCGACACATCACCCGCGGATTGGAGTCGTCTCAGAATCTACGCATCACTTCCCCCTACAGACCGGACCCGACGCACCACTCCCCTGTGCCCAGATGAACTGTTGCATTGCATCCACGAAGGTCTCAGGAATACACGCATCTCTTTGTTTTCAACGCTTCCCATTGCTGCGGCTGTTTGGCTTGGTGAATTTTGTCGCAACGACAGGTACTTTGCAAGAAATCACGCATCCATAGTTTTCTATGGACTCAGTTGCTAAACCCTTTTTAAAGTTATTTTTCTTAATACTTGTATGTTGGATTTTTGTCGTTTTGGTCTTGTTAAGTTTAGGTAAAGATACTTTATTTTTCTAAATAGGTGTGGTGTCCACTTGTGGTGTTATCACTGTGTTACTGTGTGTTTTGAGTACAAATACTTTACACATTGCCTTTGAGCTAAGCCTGTGTGCTCGTGCCAAGCTACCAAGGGGGTGAGCAGGGGTTATCTAGCGTGTGTATCCCCCTTTCCCTGACTAGAAGCAGGGATCCCTATTTGGAAAAAGGTACCTACCTCTGCCAACTAGAGACCCCCATTTCTAACACTCCCCTTCCAAATACCGATTTTCAAACAAAATTACGATTCGGCAACGTGTTTCCAAATCGCAATTTGTGTTTTGCAGATATGTAAAAGCATTTTTGCAGTTGGAAATGGCCTGATTGGCCGGTACCGACCACACAAATGCTTTGTACATGAAGACCATAGTTCTGTTGAACTTTACTTTCGCCTCACACCTTTTAAAGAGGATTCTTTAGCCTTGGAACCCAACTACTATAAAGATGCAAGCAGAGCCTTCCCATGTCTTGCCCCTACATAGTGATCTGTAGGACTTGCATCCTACTAATTACTCCCTACCATGGACAGTTTCTATGGGGTATATTCATCCGTGTAGCTGACTTTTCAGATTGTAACTTTTAGACTAATTTTCCCTAAATCTCACTCTACTAAGAGGACATTACCTCTGGGCTCCCCCCTCCCAAAGTCACTCTATCTATGAACACAGTTGGTATCTGATTAGACTTTGCATGTTGGACACTCTGTGGTCTGAGGGATTAAGGCTACTACTCAGCTCCTGGTTCACACACTAGCAATGTGTACTGTGGGCACAGCCTCCTCCCAGGATTTAACAATGGGAAAAACAAACCAGGGACACTGCTCACTCCCAGGAACCCATTCTATCACCAGGAATCTGAGAATTCACTTCTCCTCCTAGTTACCACTGAAAGAAATATAACTAGAGACTCAGCTTCATTATAGTATCCCATACTTTCGAAAAGGACTGGGCACTCCACGCACTTCTAGGGTCCCACTCTAGCAGCATGGATGAGCAATAAAGTTCCTTTCCAGAATCCCACACAAGCAATGGGATTATGGAATGGCCAGAAACCTGGAATATATCAGTACGCACCTGTAAGAAAGTTGATAATTTGTTAAAGGAGGTGAGAACCCATTTCAAGTAATAATCACAGTCTTTGTAATAATAAACCTGTGCTTAACCCACTGTCTGATAGCTTGGCACAAAGCAGTCAGGCTTAACTTTGAAGCAATGTGTAAAGAATTTATTCAGCATTCAAACAGTAATAAAGTGAAAGCACAACACAATACTGTGGTAGAGCACCAGTAGAGTACAGGATCTGTGCGGCACACTGGAAGCTGTACACCTTTTGTTGTTGGGTGGGAACTGTGCAGTGCTGCGATGCATACATAGCGATGTGTGGGTCCATTGAACCACCATTCAGGAGCTGCACAGTACTATGACGTGAGGTTCTCTGATAATGCGGCCCTTACATCGGCCCTGCGTCAGATCCAGTAAAGCAGGGGCTTTGCAGTGCTGTGATGCGAGGCCCTGCATTGTCCTCTGCTGTTCTGTGTGTGATACGGTGAATCCGCAGATCAGGAGCTGCAAGGTGCTGCAATGCAAAGCTGTGCATCCGTCTGCGCCACATTGCATTGGATCCGGTGAAACATTCAGTTGAGCAGGGAGGAGTACACTCTAATTCCAGTCAAGGGTCCGAGCCTTGAAGGCAGCACTTGGGGGGGGTCAGGACTTTCTCCCACGGAGGTCAGTAGAGGGGACTAGTCATATCTAGTTGGGTCTGGTCAGCTCAAAAGCAAGAGAGACATCTGGAAGCTTGTTGTGTCCCTGTAGCTCAAACAGGAGGTCAGACAGTTGTCCCTTGGAGTCACCTGGTCCTGGGTTCAAGGCAAGCAAGTCCAGTCTTCCTCTTTCAGACAGCAAGGCAGTCCTTCTTCGGAATCTTCTAAATTCCAGGAGAGTTCTGATTTCAGGTTCTGAGGAATTCACTTTTATATCCCATGCCTGCCTGTGGGTGGTGGTCACCCCTTTGTCTACCCATAAAACTGGTTCTAGTCAGTTATTCCCCTTCCCCTGGGTTTGACTCCAGCCTGGTTAGTGAATGGTTATGTTGGCTCTAGGTGAAATATTGTCTAAAGACAGCCGTTTTGTATTGAAGAAAGCTTGCTTAGAACCTCTTAATCCAAAACCCACAACGACTAAATTGTAGAATAAATCTAGTTGTGTGATTTCATTTTTGTGAAACCCACTGGCACAGACTGCCTCCCTCTGCTCTTACCTTTTCACCTCTGTAACATCTCACCTACACAAGCCGCTGAAACCGAGTCAAAGTTAAAAAGCCACTTTGAACCTCTCGTCCTGGCATATTCCAAGCTGCGAAAAACCCGAGACCTAACAGGGAGAAACCACTGCTCGAATATTCTTATCATGTATCCTCTTCTGCCACCAGATGCACATCTTCTTCTTGGAACTTTTTTTTCATCTTGTTCGTGTGGCATCTGCTTTGGCTGCCAGTTGCAACAAGCTCCCACTGTCATGAACTGAACTTTGATAACATTTCTACCCTTTGGGCTACTGCTTTGAAAGCTCCATTGAATTATATTAAGCAACAGTTAATTCTATTTTTATTTCTTCATCCTAGGCACTTCAAAGAAGACTCTTGAATATATGTTAAATATTTGATATCTTCCTAGATTTGGTCCTTCATGCTTTTTATGTGTGATTCCTGCGTGCTCCTGCATAGTTTGCACTCTCCTGTCTCTTCTCGAGCCCACCAATACATTGATGACATCCCTAATGTGGGCACCACCTAATGTTATTACTAACCGGCAGTCTCAGGATAAGAACGCCTGTGTCTTCGGAGAGGGCCGGCTTTAGGGCGGCGCTACCAGTGCAGCCCAACTGGGCGCTGACCTGGAGGAGGGGCACTAACCTCAGGGGGGGTGCTATGTTTAGCAATAATTTACGATTTAAAAGCACCTGCTGCAGAGTTCCTTGTGTATCCAGCTTTCAGGCAGCAATGAAAATGTCAAGACAACTCTTGTGATTAATGTTCCTGCTAGAGAGAGATCGATCAGAGTTTTGTCTAGTGGCAGCTTTGACTCGCCAAAAAGTAGCGCATAGGGTTAATATGCCTGCTGCAAAGAACAGAACTGTATTTTTTGTGGATAGCTGAGTGGATTAGTAAAGCCAGCCTTTAACAGTGCTTTAAAACAAATGAACCATATGTGAGAGCGAGGCTATGGAGAGATGAGGGGCACTTTTGCCCAGTGGTAGTGAGGAAGTCTGAGGAGGAGGTCATGGGGGCAGGGACCAAAAAAGATTATTGCACTAATCACCACCGGTGCTAAATCTGGCCCTGTCTTCAGAGCCTCCCTGAAGGCGAGCCGGCAGATGCCTTGATGGATTTGGAAAGGAGCAAGCTCCATATTGTCAAACCCAGGGGCAGCTCCTCTGCTAAGGTGGAGGAGCATCACCCCACTGCCTTTCAGCACTGCAAAAAAACGAAAAATAAAATGATAATCACGCGCTGTTATTATCATTTTATTTTTCCATGCTGAGGCAATTTTGCGGGGTGGGGCGGGGCTGAACTGGGCAGCGCATGGGGGAGAAGTTGTGGGCACCCTCCTGAGTGTGCATGGATGTTTGGCCACCTGTCTCGGGCTGGCCAAACAGTCATGCACACTTTGCATGTTCCCCACCCAGGCTGCGTTACACAGAAGCCAGGAAGAGGACGGAGAGGACAGGAGAGAGGCAGTGGCCGGCCAGCCAACTGGTCAGCAGGTAAGTGATCTTTTTTTTTTTTTTTGTTATTCTAAACCAGCCCTCCCGGCCCCACTACTGCTTCCCAGAAGCAGCCGCCACTGGTCAAACCCTTCTGTTCAAAAAGTTCTGGCATCTGGCAGTCACTTCTCTGCAAATAATTTGTTATCACAATTTGTAAATAGCATTCAATAGATTTAAATTTTCACAGTGAAAATCTTTTATTTTTATTTTAGAGCATGGCATTCTTACTTGAGACAAACAGAAGTATTAGTGTGAATTTATGGGTGGACTCGGTAGGTGGGGAAGGCAACATTAGGTTTTGAAAGTGCCAGGCAAAAGTCTGTAAAAGGGACGTAATGCTGGAAACTGGAGCGAGTGCATGAACATCAAATTAATAGTAAACTACATAATGTGCAGACTGAAAGAGCCTGGCACTTTTGTGTTATAAGTAGAAAGATAATGAGTAGCAGCGGATATGATCTTTAATTATCCTTTACAGAGCATTCCGTATCCTCTCGTCTTAGCAACTGTGCTAAATGTTCATCTCACTATATGGCGGGTGTAATTCTTTAATTAGGGATTAGGGCCATGTGCTGATCCTGTACTACTGTAATCAGATCTCCTGCTGAGGGTAATTGCTGTACATGAAGCACAAAGCTGATGCATACTATGAAATGCCTTTCTAGCTGTTGGAGCTGTGGGAAATGAAGGGTGTGATGACAAGGGGAAGATTGCAACAGCTTCTGGGACACTTTGTTTGTGCTGCCTGTTTTCTGTTTCAGTAGGCGTTGTACAGGCGCCAGTGGTGGCTGGCAGGGAACGGGGGGATGGGGGAACAAAATACAAATAAAAAACCCACTTTCCTCCTCATGGCCGCCGTCCCTCCACTGTCGCCTCTCCGCTTCTCCGGCGAGTCCCAGAAGCAGGAGGCACACAAGCTCCCCTAAGCCATACAGCATTGTGATTGGTCTGGGCACCCTGGTTCGCCTCTCAGAGGGGGACAGGGAGCCTGTGCATGTTCTCCACCAAGGCTGTGTATTATAGCCCGGTGGAGAACATCCTAAGTGCACATGACTGTTTGGCCAGACCAAGATGGCCGGCCAAAACGTTATGAGCACTTATGTGCATGAACCACTCCTCCTCCCTGTGCCACCAGCCCACCCCGCTCTAATCCAGCCCCGTACATCTGAAAAATAAAATGATAATAACGGTGGTATTATCATTTTATTTTTCCTTTTCCCTTCTCTGAGAGCAGTGGGGCGAATATACTGACCATATCAAGGAATAATAATGATAACACTCCTCATCAGGATGAACTCTCAAAGTCACTAAATTAACCTGAGCTCAACATCCTCGTAGCTACGGCACAGAGCAGACAAGCTTAACTAAGGGCAATGTATAAAGTATTTATGCAGGTCCCAAACAATTATAAAGTAAAAAAAAAAAACAAGCAATAAAAATCTCAAACTAAATTATAAAAATAGGAAAAGCTTAATAAGCAAAATGACGATAAAGGGAACTGGCTAATTGAAGTTTTAATGTTTTAAGAAGAAATTGCACAAAAACGTGCTAAGCATCAACAGGGCGTAGCTTTTGGGGGGGGTTGTTGGGTTGTTACACCCCCTAAAAAGTGTATTCTACAGTAAATAGTTGGGTACAGGTGCTTTTAGTCGGTTATGGTGAGGTATCTGTCAGATTCAACCCTAGATTTTTACATGCCTACACTTAAAAACACACACACACACACTCTCGCTCGTCTCTGCCTTAAAACTTAGCTAGTTTGAAACCTATTGTGTTTTAAGTACCCCTAACAAACCGCATTCCTCTCTCTTTCCACTGCCTTTTAATCCCCTCTCATGTATTTATTCTCATAATGTATTATAACAAGATATGCCAGCGCGATTGTTGGGAAATCTGTAGCTTACATCCCCCCAACTTACTGACCAAGCTACTCCCCTGAGCACCAGTGATAATCTCTGAGAGCGATGGGTACCTAGGTGTAATTTGAGACTAACCTCAAAGGAGCCCTGGTTGTATACGCCAAGTGTATTGGTCCTGGTGGAAATCTGGGAATCAAAAAGTTCTAATAAGTTTCAAAGTCCCACCTCAGAAATGGACTTTGACACTTTTTGGAAGAATAGCATTGCAATTCCTTCCAAGTCTCAATGCAGAATGAAACCATGTCATTTTTTGGGAGGTGAGAGGACCTTTGATTTGGACAAATCTGAGATCCAATCTAACACTATGGAACTGCTGGTAGGATACTTTTTCTGGCTGGTCCCACTGAAGCTCTGAAAAAAAAAGTTTTCAAAAGTTTCCAAAACTTTCTTCTGGTGCTCAAACAACCACAGGAGTAAACGTCTAAGGTGACCAGAACCACAGAGGAAGGGATTTGGCACACTCAAGGTGTCGGGCAGAGGCCATCTGCAAATTCCAGTCCAAGTCAAGTTTCTGCTGGTCTGTGTGTTGTTGCCCTGTAGCCACACAAGAGGTCAGCTAACTGACCCTTGATGTCACCTCTCTCTGTCCTGGGTGTATGGGAGAGTAGGTCCAGACCATTAGGGCTCCTCTCAGGTCACAGTTAGCAGGTCCAGTTCTCTTCTGATCTTCTTCAGGTCTAGAAAGTGTTCCAAGGATCCTGCCTTGTGATGCCAAATTTATGCCTGGCACTAGCTAGCGGGTGGGGTAACTCCTGAGCACTCCTTAGTCAATGGGGTAAAAGTTCTCGAGGGAACTGTTACAGCTGTACCTGTTTGCCCTACTGCAAACAATCCTACAGTGACCCTCACCGTTAAAATCCAAGATGGGGAAACCCTTCTTCTCCTGTACAGAGCCTGTGTGCCCACCCAGAGGTGTGGGCAGAGTAATAGCAGTCCCCAACCTATTCTTTGACTTACAAACCCTGACCAGTGTCAGTGCCATTTTGGAACTAATCACTGGTGGGAACAATCCATTTGTAATGTCATACATGTTCTGCTCTTACATATTATGCACCCTACCTTGTAGATAGCAAGGTGTGCTTAGTGGTGACATATTCAATATTTAAAATCTAGTTTTCTTACATGTAGAAAGAGAGATTTTGACAAGTCTTAGTAGTAAGGTTCAAGCTGCTGCTGTCGGCTACACATGGTAGGCCTCAAGCCATGTTTTTCAGGCCCACTCTGTGGATGGCACAATAGGTGCTGCAGGCCACAGGTGGCATTTAACTCATAGGCCCGGGGTACATTTTCTATACCATATATTAGGGACTTATAGGCAAGTTAAAAAAGTCAATCAGGGATGTCAATTTAATCATGTTTTAATGGGGAGCACATGCACTTTACTCTTGTACAGAAGGAGTAACAGTGCACAAATTTCTAAGTCCGGCGAGAATAAGATTCAAAGGTGAGAAATCTGAAGTCACCCCACTGAAAAAGACAGATTTTCTACTAGAGTCAAGTAAACATGCATCCTTTATTTGTCAACAGAAACATAAACAGTGTTGTCTGTAAAGAGTTCCTGATCCCACAGCTAACAATAAATATAGTCATAGAACTACAGCTCAAAAAATAAGACATTGACACCCAAAACATATTACAGACCGACTCAGACGCAAGTCTGTGATGAAAGCCTCAGAAAAGTGTGGAAAAACACTGCAGAGAACGTCCAACACTGCAAACGTTAACGAAAGACTGTATGCTATACAAGTGGCAATAACCCAACACAACATATATAAATACACACAAATCTTTTTCAGTTCCCATAGCTGCTTATTTTACGATTCTGGTATTATGGCAGATATAATTGGAAATTATGTTTTTTTTTTGTACTTTTCCAGAGATAAACGACAGCTAGCAATTGCACTCTCACAGCTTTCTAATAGAGAGTACACTAGTGTAGAAAACAGTTACTTTTCTACTTCACTAAGTACATTTCTTTACAAGGAGCTCTACATAATTATGTTTTGCTGCTTGGTATATAGAAAGTGAGGCGATAAGCGAAGATATGTGGCATAAAAGTGTGGGCTTTTTGATGTCCTTCCTTTGAAATGTCGCTGGAGGAAATAGGCTTGTCAGCCGGATATTTTGAAGCCTCGCCTGCCTGGCGGACTACTAATTAAAAAGCGAAGTGGTTGCTCAATGCAATGTGGTAAGGGCGTATTAATATGGTTTTATAGACGCTAGACAAGACTCTCTGACAGCTCGCATGGATGCTACAGCTGGCGACGGTGACACTCGTCTAAGTGAATCTTTCTCTCTGCCAAATTCAAGTTGATTTTCCACTTTGTTATTGGACTTTCTGTGCAGATGTAGGACTTAATTTGATTACACTGACTTTTACGTATTGAAGTTTCACGTAAGCATTCCTTTGCCGAAACGACTGCATTGCAAGCATGTTAAATATGTGCTGCATACTGAGAAAAGGACTAGAGAGCCGCACACCGAGGACAACTACCCGAAGCCATCTTTAGTCCATCTTTGAACTGATGTCTCGTGCATAATAAAGAGAAGAATAAAGTTAAAAGTTTCGATTTAGATTTACAAAAAGCTAAGAGGGTATTACATATCTCAATGATAATTTCTTCAGAAAAAGAACGTTCTTAAAAATGTGTAGGTTGAGGGGCAAGGAATTCAGATCCAGAGGATGGTAAACGGCAAAAATATACCAAGGCATGCGTTTCTCTCTGAAAACTAGTTGACAAATTATATTATCTTATAAACATAAAAATACCCCAAAACACTGTGGTTGGGGGCAAGATCTAAAATGCTTATTTACCAGTGAGATTTACCACTTATTGTTAGTGGGCAGCACTAGTGGCGGCTGGTATTTAACAGCGGTGAGGGGGCGGGTCGGGGGGATGGGTGGGAATGGAAAAAAAATAAAACACTTACCTGTGTGCCGCTGCCGCCGCCTCTCGGTCCTGTTCGCCTGCTTCCAGGACTCCAGGGCAGGAAGCAGAGAGCACCTGGCTCCCCTGAGCCAATCACAACGCTGCATTGTGATTGGTCTGAGCGCTGTGGTTCGGTGCTCAGCCAGGGAATGGGAGCCTGGGCATGTTCTCCACCTAGGCTGTAATGCAGCCTGGGTGGAGAACATGCAAAGTGCGCATGACTGTTTGGCCGGCCCAGACGGCCGGCCAAAGCGTCATGCACACTTGGAGTGGGCAAACCACTCCTACTCTGCCCTGTGATCAGAGCAGCCCGCCCCGCCTTTACCCTGCTGAGCAAGGACGGAAAAATAAAATGATAATAACAATAAGTTATCATTTTATTTTTTCATTGTTGACCTGCTCAGTGGGGCGACGGTCCTCCGCCTCAGCGGAGTAGCCGCCCCTGGGCAGCACCCCGAATACACTCATGAGCTCATATGTGACTGCAAATATTGTTACAAATGGCATGATTGATTGCATCACATATGATTGACCAATCAGGCGTAACGAAACTTGAGGGCCCACCCTCTGCAAAATACATGGAGGGCCCTCCCCCGGATCCCAGCCAGGAGCTCTCAGGCGAGGTACCCACCACCCGTGCACAGTGCCGAAAGGGGCCCCCTGCAGCTCGGGTATTCTAACAAACTGTCTCCATGGTGAATCAACAGATTGGGGCCAGCAAAAGAATTCTGGATCAATTGGGTGCATCAAAAAGGTCACCAAATCCATATATTACTAAGACTATCTGTCATATGATCCACATTTTGGCCCAGATTTATTAACACTTTGCGCTCTGTTTTTGTCCCATAAGTGACACATACCCACTGTAAAGTGTAGTGGTGGGGTTTCCTTTCCAACCCAAATCCTGATGTGCTCTGGAAAGTTGCCTGAAATAATGAAATAATGAAATGAAGCACTATGCACTAATGTGTGCTACTGTGTATTAAGGGGTTGTACCTTGGGTGGTACATGTGCATTTCCATGTAGTTTTGAAGCAAATCCCGATCTACTATCATTTGTAGACAGGGATTTGCACAAAAATAATAAACCTCCTTGATGCAGATATAACAGTTGAGCAACTTTTAGAAATGTCACATTTTTCAACTTTGAATGTGCGCTGCACTACACAGCACATATATAAGTAGGAAAAGTATTACAACACTTATGCATCTCAGCATGCACACACCCTGCACTATAGTGATTTGGCACATGGCAAATCAGCTGGAGTACATCAGCTGGGGGAGAGAACAACAGTGTCATATCCTAGCAGATATGGCATTCTTTTTCTCTCACCATTTAGTGCAGCACAACACAGCAACTTTGGTTGTTGCGCTATGTTGTGCCAAAAAAACTTAGTAAATCCGTATTTTATTACTAAAATGCTTATTACAGTTTTTATTTTTTTAACAAGAGGGTTAGAAATAAGATTGTTATTAACAACGGAGGGCAGTGTATATACAACATATTCAGGAATGAATATTTAATGATGAATTATTATATATGATTGTTGAGGAAGGCATCAAATAAGAAACATATCTTTGTACAGTAGGAGGCAAATTATTATTTTTCAGCACAACAAAGTGCTGAATTGCATAGGGGTTGAGAAATATGTGGTGCCCTGCTTCTGTCCTCCCCTGTGCTGGCGCAATATAAAGGCTTCCTAGCACCATGCACTGCTTTTGAACCATGGTGCAGAGGTCTGTGTGTACTATTTAGCATACACTTCCAGTACAAATTCCCATGCTTAAACAAATTCTGAAACATTCTACACATTGTATATGAATGAAAACATTTTTCCTTGTTAGTGCCAGCTTAAAAAAGACTTTATTTTTTTACGCTAAGCCTGGTCGAACTATCTTTAGAGCTTATGCTTTGCATAAAACTATAGGTGTTTGCACAGATCCACCCAAGTAACACCAAAGTAGCCCCCTTGAAACAACATAACGTATTTGTAAAGCGCACATTCACCCAGAACAGTATCTTGGCGCTGAATAACAAATGTTTATTGTTACCCATCTCAGTGGCACTCATTTTATCGACCTCTGAAGGACGAAAGGCTGAGTGGCCTGGCCTGGATTTGAACCTATGACCATGAGGTCAAACACAAGCCCCCACAGTAGACGCATTAGTCCAGTAAGCCACCAGAACCAGCTAAAGTGGCATCAAGCGGTTCAAATCACTATTTACACTACGAAAACTGCACCTCTCCAGTGCAAACACATTTTGTGCTGGAAAGTACATACCCTTGCAAAACTTTGTGTCTCTTTGTGCCAGCGCAGTCTTTATTAATCTGGACCTAGGTTGTGTGTGTATAGCATGTTTCTACTAGAGCATCTTGTCACCTAATATTTGATGCCATGTTCATGAATCCCAAGAGCCATAACTCGTCAATATGGAGTAATAAATACCTGAACATTTTGCCTGCATAGTAGTAATAGTCCCAGTTGATGGGTAGTGGTAAGGGCCTTTGTCTGTGACATGTGAGAAATTCTTACATATGTAATTTATGCAGGATGCAAATAGTGATTCTTTTTATATACTGCAACATCAGTTTACAACACAGCCAGCCAGTATTGCAAGGGGGCGGTCAGAGTGTAGAAAAAGTATGTATGGATGGATGATATCTCTATATCTGGCCAAAAGGCAATGGAGTACTACACATGGACAAATGCAAACTTAAAGTCAGCAAATAATAGTAAAGGAAGATGTGTTGCTGACGGTTAATGCATTGTGATTGTGATAATACATGCCAAACATTTTACAACTTTTAATAAAGTCTTACTTTTAGTAAGACACTTCCAAAAAACACAAGGTGCAGTATTGTTCTGCTGAGTCATTTCTCATTGGAAAGAGGTGCTTCCTGAGGTTCCTAGTGTGGACATAGATTAATTGTGGAACTGAAGACCAGTTTTAAAATGCATTTGGTAGATGCAGAATAAAAGGGGACTTACCTTTTATTATATGGACTGTTACTCAACGAACCCACATCACACTCCACCTCAGGCAACTCCACTGTCTCCCCATACAGAAGAGATGCCAATTCAAGCTGCTGACCCACACACACAAGACTCTATGCAACCAAGGACCTAGCTTCATTAACAACCCCCTGAACTTCCACCAGCTGTTGAGAAGACTATGCTCCGCCTCCCTCTCACTTGCCCATACTCCCCACATCTACCAAAGCAGAAGTGGAGGATGCTCCTTCTGCCACATTGCACCAAAGACCTGGAACAGCCTCCCCATGCAACTCCGGACCATCACCTCACTTCTGGAATTCCGAATGTCCCTCAAAACCTGGCTATTCGAATAAGGCTCTGGGAACTGTAAGCACCTGAATATGCCGCGCTTCGTAAATCCTGATTGATTGATTAACTCATGTAGACTTATTTTCTCTCAGTACTGCCTTCCTTGTTTTACACAAGCCATTTTCTTCTGGAAGGTAGGAAGCTAATGTTCATAAAATGACCTTTCATGGAAGGCATTATTTGTTGGTAAAAAACATTTCAAATAGTGCTACAGCATCGTGTTTTTCCTAAAGAAACCTTCATATTGACTCTCAATGTCACAGAATGACAAACAATTTTCCTTTCCTTTTTTTAAATTTGCATCCAATAGTATAATGACATGTAAGCAAAGCATCCATGATCGGTTCTGATGGCAGCAAATGAAGTACATGGCCGCTAGTTCCATAAGCAATGATTCACCAGGATCACATATACCTGCACCAGTGTACCTGTCAAATCTTCATAGACCCAGTCATTAGCAAAGCCATCTTGAGTACACTTTTAATAATCACAACTTTATAGTAGAAAACCTTAAAACTGTAAAACCGGCTAACCTCGCCCCCCCCCCCCATTCTCATGTGAAGTGTAGCGCTGTACCATTCAGTACTGATATACTTCAGTGTCACAATGGAGGTCTCAAGCGATGACAAAAGTCTGTGGAGTAACCTTATACTTAATCCAGGGCAGGGATGTCATTCTGTACCCCGATGTCCCCATATCGTGAACCATCAGTTCATGTGTGCCACTGACTACCTAGGGAGTGGGCTACTTGTCGATATCTCGTCGTCTACCCTCATTGCTTCCGGCAACGCTTCCCATGCTCGAGCAAATTCAAGTATGCCCCTACTTTTTATAGCTTCTCGAAAGAGGGTGATGCTTTCATACTGTGCCCACTTGATATGCTTCTCCACCGGTGGGCCCACCAATGAGTCCCACTTAAGTATTATCTGGTGTTTGGCCAGGATCAAGACCATGTCAATGTATCTGGATGTGAGTTTATTTTTAGCTGGATTCAGATACAATCCCAACAACAATTTTCCTTTCCTTGCTACATAATTTTGTAAACTATTAAATATTTTGGGCCTTATTACGATGTCGGTCGGACTTGCGTCCGACCGACACTGTTTCGTGGAAGAAACCGCCCGACCATAGGTCGGCGGTACTGCCGCTCAATTAGCATGCGACGGCACATAGTGCGGTCGGAAACTTCCATTTTCCAATGGGAGCTTGTGCGCTGGGCTGAAAACGCCGGCAGGACAAGCTCCCATTGAAAAATGGAAGTTTGTAAACATCCCTGCACCGTGTGGCAGGCACAGTGTGCAGGGACATTTAGGGTGCACCGCCGTCATCCTAATGCAGCTGTCAGAGTTTAAACCTACCATGTCATTCGGAGGCTTTCCGACCGACATCATAATTAGGCCCTTTGTCTCTTCATTGCTGCATAATTACAGTGTTCTTGGCTATGATCAACTATACTGTCTTGCCTCTCCCCTAGAAAACATAAATTACACCAATGATGACTTCACAGATCCATTTTGTGGGCATAATACATTCAGAGTCATGTGACACACCTGTATATGGGCACACCATGTCTTCTACCATGTGTATGTAGATTGAGTGATAATCTATGCCCATTCCTACACAACCTGCAGGGCATTTACCATTTTATTCCACAATAGTTCTGAAAGGATGGGCTTAAATGTGTGTATCCATGTCCACTAAGTACATAGACCTCATACACAGGCAGTGCTTAATTTGTAAAATAATATGTTCCAGGGCCCTTGTCATTAGGCTTCTGTAGCTTGCACCACCCATTGCCCCTGTCAGCACTCCCAATGACAGTGCCAAACCAACTACTAATCATCACACTAGTACAAATGTGACAATACGGACTGTTCCAGGTCCCTAAAGATATAAGAATGGCTTGGGTGGCAGCAATTGTTCATTTTTAATTGTTTATCCAATTGTTGTGCTTGTGTCTAAATTAGACGAACAGCACCACCATGTAGCAGACTGTCATATGTGCAGATGTTGACAATTAAGTGCCGGTGCCGAGCACCGGATACCACCAGCTTAAATTAAGCACTGTTCACAGGTCTGCAGACCCAGTAGCCAAAATAAAATTTACTTTTGCATAAACGGAGAGTTCTTTCTCCACCTCTCTGCAGTCCTCCTCCTCAGTGTGATCAACCTGCAAACCTCCAGCTGTACAAAATTATTTTTTCAACTGGGGTCCCTTACAAAGAGTACAACTTTAATTCTTAGGGACGCTTTGGACTCTGGTTTCTCCCAGTATGTTTCAGGACCTCCATACCTTACTTACTTTTTCATTTTCCCATTTCTCTAGATTGTGCTCCTTCTATTACTTTCCTAATGCTTTATTCAAAGTTATTCCTTATATGCTTCAACTTTGTTAATAAGTGAAGAGAATATATTATATGAATCCACTGCTTAATTTGTAATTTTAAAAAAGTGCCTGACACTTGTCAGGAGGCCACTGAAGCTTCCTCCACACATTGCCCCTTGTCAGCACTGTCAGTGACAGTACCAACATGTAATTTGGTGTAATGTAACGTGGATTTGTAGAATGCTGCTTGTCACCCATGAGGATATCCAGGTACTGAGCAAGTGAGTGTAATGTGTGTGGTGAGGCTAGGCCTGAATACAGGCAGTCGCGATGGTCTCGCAGGAAGACTAATAGAATAGCCAGGTCTTCAGCTTCTTGTGGAATTCAAGAAGTGAAGAGAAGGCCCTGATGTGTTGGCAAGTTTGTTTCAGGATTTGGAGGTTTGGTAGAAGAATGATCTGCCTCCCATTCTGCTTCTGTGGATGCTGGGTGTGTGTGCGAGTGATGCTGAGCAAAGTTGTCTGGTGTGTTGGTGGAATTGAATTGATTGATTGATGAGGATAGCGGGCAGCAAGGTCGATGGGGGAGTTGCAGGGGTCCGAAGTTTCTGTAGATCTTGGTGATATTTTCGTGGAAGAATTTGGAGAGGTTGCTGAAGACCTTCTTGGCTAGGGGTGAGGTTTGGGTTGCGTCTGTTGGGTTGGTGAATTCCTTGACAATGCTGCAAAGTTCCTTGCAGTTGTTGGATATAGATTTGATTCTCAGGGTGAGGGCCTTTTTCTTGGTCTTTTTTGCTTGATGGTGATAGTGTCTAAGTGCAGCCTTGTAGTTGTTTCTTGTAGTGGTTCCTCAGATGGTTCTCTGTTTCCTTTCGAGTTGTTTGCACACTCACTTGGATTCTCTGAGGTCAGAGTTGTACCAGCTAGCTTGATTGTTGGATCTGTTGGGTTTGGTGTTTTTCGGGGGCACCAGCGTATTGGCGCAGGTGGTGATCCAGTTATTGAAGTTGTTTGTGTCATTGAGGAGGTTGTTGGTGGGGTCTGGGTAGTTTAGTTGGAGGGCGTTGAGCCATTCTGTTTTTGTAACTTTCTTTCAGCAGTGTCTTGGGGTGTTGCTAAACTCTGTAGGAGTGGTGGGTGGACCTGTTATGTGGAAGTGAACGGCAGAGTGGTCAGTCCATGTGAGTGGAGTGATGTGGCTGGCTTTCACCTTGTCACTGGAGGGGAAGATGGGGTCTGGCAATATGGGTAGGGCATTGTACAAGATGGGTGAAGTCGATGTTCTGTAGGCTTACAAGCAAGTCTGTGGAGCTGGAGTCCGTGGGGTCGTTGAGATCACCTAGGAGTATGAAGTCTTTGGTGCTCATGGCAAGGGCTGTAGTGAGGTTGATGAGGAGGTTGCTAAAGTGAGTGTGAGGTCCTGGGAGCTGCTATGTAGGGGTGCCTTTGCCAGTGATTTTACAGTCTGTCTGAATCTTGAAGTGCATGTTTTCCATAAAAGTGGCTTCTGGGTCAGTGTGAGAGGTACACATGATAGTGTCTCTGTGGATGAAAGCGAGTCCTCCTCCTTGTTTATAGGGTCAGTCGTGGTGCACAAGTTTGTATCCAGTAGGGATGGATGGGGTGTCTGGCACAGATGTCGGAATGAGCAAGGTTTCAGTGAGGAAGAGGAGGTCTGGTGTGTGGGAGTTGATGAGGTCTTAAATTTGGGTGAAATGCTTGCTTAGTGAGCGTTTGCTGAGGAGCATGCATGGGAGTGAATGTTGTTGTACGGGGTGGGTGTGTGGTGCTGTATGAGTGCGGGTCTTGAGTTCTGACTTGGTGAGGGGTGTGGTGTGTGTGTGGGCGGTGTGAGTGAGTTTGTGGCGGCAGGTGAAGTGGCAAAGCGAGGAGTCAAAGGGGCCCATCATGGACTGAGGTGCGGCTCGACAGCAGCGTTCATGGCAGCGTCCAGGGTTGAGCAGGTGGAGTACATCAGCAGTGTAGCTGCGGGAGGCATTTGGACCTGGGTTCCTGGAGCTGGCCGTGGTTACAGCACATCTACTAACCATTACACTCCTACAAGCATGACAGTTCAGACTATTCTAGTCCCCAAAGCTTTAAGAATGGCTTGGGTGGCAGGTGTGAGCCATTTTAATTTATATCATATTAATAATAAGTTGTTGTTGTGCTCATCTCTAAATTAGACAGCGCCACCATGTGACTTACTGTGATAAATACAGGTATTGACATTTAAGTGCCGAGCACCGGGAACCACTGCTCAAATTAAGCACTGCCTGCATCCCGCAGAAACGTAATGTAGCACTATAATATTTCCTCAATTTCCTATGTAGTACAGAGGAAATTAATTGATGAGTATCCAAGTATGCACTCCATAAGATGCTAACTCTTATGCATACCATTCAATATATGCGATCTGCTGCAAGGATGTAAAATACTAACTTGACAACGTGGGATAGGGATCTGGTTATGACCTTCTCTCTTGATGCTCCTAAACCCTACCTGCAATGATTGTTGAGCTAGAAGGCATTTTAACTACATTAGTGAACAAGGATTATGTGCTTGTTGATATAAACTAAAAATAGAAGTGACATACATGTACGTAGGTACTCTACCATCGTCAGAATTATTGAGTAGCTATTTCAGCATGATTGACAGAAAGAGCTGTGTTCATATAAAAGAAATGGGAGACATTCAGATTGAATTGCAAGAGACATGGTAGCGTTCTTGACTCTGGTATTGAAGAAAAGACTATTGGAAAAGTAGAGGAAGTAGAAGGGACATTTTAAGGAACCCTACACAAACTCAGAAAGATCTTATTTTAACATACATACAAAAAGTTGGGCTTTCAAATATAAATTAATAATGTAAAAATAATGGTGATAGTAAGTGAAGCAAAACAGATAAAGATAAGGTCTTCATTTGTAGCTGTGGCATTTGTAACATGTCTGGTTTTAATTAATTCAAAAATGTATTCTACAGTCGTCAAGTGCAGTAACGTGGGAGCTGGTAAATACAGCACTTTACAGTAATGTTAATTAAAGGGGGCGGAATTACCGCCCTAATTAAAACAGGGTGTAATGAGGCCCTTGTGATGCGTCCCGATACAAACCATAAAATAAAGTGGAAAGATCATTCGAGTAGCCTGTGTTGTGAAACGTTTTAGCCCTATGACTGAATTGGTAGCCTTGTATTGTATGTAGTCCCTGGTAATGTCCAAGGTTCAATTATGATACCATATCCAATGTTAAAGGCGCTTTTCATATTTTAGGCCTTAGGTCTAGTACCAGTGCTTAATTTGGGCCGGTGGTTTCCGGTGCTCGGTACTGGCACTTAATTGTAAACACCGGCACTTGTGACAGCTTCCACATGGTGGCGCTGTCTGTCTAATTTAGAAATGAGCAGGACAATAGTTTTTCATTAATTTAATATATATTAAATAATGACTAATGGCTGCCTCCCCAACAATTCTTATAGCTTTGGGGGCGGGGAATAGTCTGAATTGTCATCGGCAGCGCTGGCAGGGGCAATGGGTGGAGCAAGAAGCAGTGGCCTCCTGACGAGGGTCCTGGCACTTTTTTTTTTTTTTACAAAGTAAGCACTGTCTAGTACATCTTCTAGCACTGTGGCTTCTAGTGCTATGAGCATACCATAGGTGTCACTCTGCGCTTAGCTTTAGTCCATCCATTATGGTCCTAGGACCCATACATCAAAGCGGCTTCCTTCTTTGTTTGCAAAGGAGATGAATGGACGGTGCAGGTCATGGCTCCTTCTAAACAATGCCTGTAACATAAGCAACCATTTATAATCGCCCAAGGTTCGCTTTTTTTGCAAGGTTTGCATTTCGTGCCAGCCGGCCTCTTTATTTGAACAGGTTAATGTTTTGTTTGGTTAGGGGATGCTCTTGAATGGAGATCAGACAGTACCATGGGGAATGACCTGAGATGTTTCCTTAATGTGCACCTTTACTCCTGATTATAGCTGCTCTTTAACAATCACAAGGTTTTCAGCTAAGGAAAGCATTTAATATTAGAAGGAAGTGGCAATGAGCGTAGAATACCAACAAAGCCTTTTGGCAAGGTTGTTATCTTCTTAGCACCGTTTGTCATTATCTATTATACTTATCAGTATAGAGGCTGAACATGTTAAAAATAATTTAATGAGTCATTCGCCTACCTAAACCAATCGTGCATCCTGGCTGGATGGACAGCATCGAGTGGCATGGGTTATTTGCATAATCTTCCATCATGTCCCCTGGCAGTGGGAAATCTGCCCATGGTCTAGGAGAGTGTTTATTTTTAGGTCTTGCCTACAGGGACCATTAGCTGTCTGGTTATAGCTATTGTCATCACATGCAACATACAGCACAATAACAATGTATCCATACATTTAAATATGCCGAAGGGGACTGTTGGACGGCCCCTTTCAGGCATTGGCTAGTCCGGTTCATCTAATTGTAGGCATTGGCTAACAGGGCTGTCCATTGGGGATGGAATCAACCAATGGGATTCTCAGATGGAAACAGCCGATAAGTAAGTGTGTGTGTGTATATACACACACACACTCACACAACCTCACTCTCTCCCTCGCTCTCCTCACCTCACCTCACCTTGTATGTAGTTACCCCTTCTGGGTGAAATAATGGACCCGAATTCACAAACATGTGGCCACCTACTTTATCCAGGTGGTAAATCTTAGGGGGGCCAGCTTCCTTTTCGGTGGGAGGTGGTTTGGGATAGCAGGACCGCAGAGAGCTTTCACTTCAGCCGGAGTCAGCTTTTCCTGCTCCCTCAGCTAAAGTAGAAGGCTGGGCGGAGGACGGGCACAGCAGCTGCCCCCAACCCCTGCTGCTCCTCAGAGTTCTCTGGATCTTGGTGTCTCAGAGGCCAGGACTATCTGGTCTGCAGTTTGAGGGCCCAATAATTTAGGCCACGTAGTCAATGAAAACCTTGTAGTTGCCTAGAGCCACCCTCTCGCCAAACCCCCAGGGGTGATACTCCCTTGAGTGAAACATAATGAAGTGCTGTGCGTTAATGTGGAGACAGGCTGTGGGGTGCATTATTCTGTTGACAATATCCATGGACTAGCAAATTAATGGTGTGGCCTGTGACACTGAGGACCCAGAACACACCATGAAAAGAAACTGCTGCCATCACAGAATCGGTCTTTCTTTAAAACAGACTTGTTTTGCTTTTCACATAAAAGGAAAGTTAGAAGTGCATGGCAAGCAAATTGGCAAGAAAACTGAGTGTGAATTGTAAAGTAGTTAATCATTTACATATTGTCACTTGATTTCTATTAAAAGAGAATATCACACGATATTTTTCACATGGAGAAATCCTCTTAAGAAGTGATAACGCTTAGTAATGCAGAGTGTTACTCATATACTGAATATAACTCAATAATGCATTTAACAGGTTCGATCAGAAAGAACCATGAGAGATCTGTGGTGTTACATATTATATTTATCCAAACTATCTGAAGTGATTGCAGCCAGTTCATGCCATATAATCCTATCCAAATATGCTATAGCTGTTATAAGAATAGCAAACATATTAAGCCAGACAAATTATTTTTATCTACAAATTATATCCAGACATAGGAATATTTGTACAACTGCATGAGAGATATAACAACCGATACATTTTAGGTATAGGATATTTTCCTTTACTTTTATTTTGTTTTTTGGGATTTTGCATTTTGATTTCTGGTGTGTGAATGACGGGCCTTCTGTCGTCTTTAACTCAGGAGCCATTTTAAAATTTCATTTTCTCTACCAATGCAGAATGTTACAGAATGACGTGCCTGATTCCAAGTGATGTTACAGAGAAGTGCAAGTATTATTTTTAGAGAGCAGATTATAAACTAATTAGCAGTTCTTGCTCCCAGCGCTTCAGTTTATGGTTTAGTAATGGGTGGGGAGCTGGCTAATGTTTCAATCCCCCAGAAGGGGTTTTCCCTGGTCAAGTCTTCCTTGTTGCAGGTTGAGAGGCTGCTGCAGCCCTTCTCTCACAAGGGCAGTTGCAATTGGATCATGAACTATTTATTATATATGGTCTTTTGACATTTAATGCCACTAAACTCCGTGCCTAAAAGTAAAGCACACTGAGCAGTTCAAATTCGAGGATAACATTTCATAGTCTTTTTGATTTTTCATTTATTAGTGCCTTCAAGGCCTGCTCTACCTGGAAGTAGAAAGGGCTTAAACTAGCGGGTAGCTTCTTAAAGGTAGGAGCAGCCCCCTGCTGACTACTGAAATATTCGGAAGGCTCTGTGGACCTGTTTTCAGTTGGGTCAGCCAAGAATAAATTGAAAAATCAAAGTGAAAATCCACTTTACATCCCCGCAGAGAAGCAGTGTGCATGATGTCATGTCCTCCAGGAAAGGACATTGTTATATAAGTAGGTCAGCGGTCTGGCTGATCCAGACAGAAGTGAGATGCCAGGAACTTCCTGGGTGGAGACAGGAAGTACTAGTTTTCCCTCTCACTACATTGAGGGAAGCAGAGAGAATAGGACGTGCGGAGAGTAGCTCCACATCAGTAGGCCATGTATAAAAGCTGAGAAATTAATAAAGATGAGTTAATAGCCTGATGCCAGGTGCTGTCTTTTATGCAGAGTGTTATGCTTGCCAGTGTTGTGAAGAGAAACCAATCCAGAACAGGACAACTGGCAACGAGGGTGTGATCGAAGATCACGCCTGCAGATAACGGAGGCAAGTAATATAAGAAAGTACCGGTGCTGAGGAAGCACAAATTACCTGCAGCGAGCATGCAGCATTAAAGAAAAGCAGGAATTCTCTGAGCTACAAGCCATGCATGCTGCAGCCGAGTGGCGGCCATTTTGAAGTCAGGCAAGTTGAGAGTCAATCCATTGAAGTCTATGGGGTGGCCATCTTGAAGTCAGGCACCCTGAGACAAATCCACTAAAATTAATGAGGCGGCCATATTGGAATCAGGCAATCCAAGCCTAACTCACTGAAGCCTACTGAGACAGCCATACTAATGGCAGACACCAAGCCAGGTTGGCTTTTGAAAGGAATACACATAGCTGGGGGCATCAAAGCTGGAACAGCTCTACAAGGAAAATGTGAAGCTGCCGGAAAGAATACAGTGGTCACCTTTGAGTGAGCTTTCCCAAAATCAAAGAAAAACAACTATACGCAAGATCTCTACCGAAGAGGGCCAACAAATAATACTTAAAGTATAGTGAGCAGTCCTGTGGCATTATCATACTAGCACATTCCACCATCATGTCGGTGGGAAAAGAAACACAAAAATCTAACCCCTGCATTGAAGTGCCACCCCCAGTGACACAGACCGGCACCCAGAGTTTGGGACCCAAATGGAACCGGTGGCTGGAGTCACTGGATGAATTTCTTGCAACAACCGGTGAGCGAAGAGACGAAAAACGTCTGCTACTACTACTTCAGCTGGTGGGGCATGAAGGCCGGCGCCTAATCAGAACATTTTCAACAAAGGACACAGAGACATATGAAAAACTCAAAGAGACACTACGTGCCCATTACAACACAGAGAAAGACGTGGATCAAGAACGCCTCATCTTCAACGCAGCACGGCAGGAACCAGGTGAATCATTAACAAATTTCATTACAAGGTTACAAAGTCTGGTACAATACTGCAATTTCAATACATTCACAAATGAGGAAGCAATTCGACTCAGGGTAATTGAGGGCTGTTCAATACCAGACACGAAGCGCAAGATCCTTCAAAAGCAGCTCTCGCTAAAGGAAATCATCAGGAGGGCCGAAGCTGGAGAGCGGGCCAAAGCAAGAGAATTGCACCTCAATGCAAGAAAGGAAGACAAGAGAAATGAGATGTTTCTCATGTCAGTGAGTAAAGCCCAAGAAACCAAAAGTGCCAGAAAGAGTGAGGGCAAAGGCAGACCAGAGACAAGATATCACGATAGACAAAGTGACATGAAATACTCAGATTCAACAATACAAAAGGCAGTGGAGGATGGCAAACAAAAGACCGGGACAATCCGGGATTGTGACAGCCAAACTGAAATAACTTCAAGGAGTCATTCATCAAACTTTCCAGATTATTCTGAAGAAGCATCAAGCAGTGGGACAGATCACACAAATGGAACAGACGACACCATGCCCAACAAGCGTGAAGAAAAAAAAACTACAGAAGATTGGGCAATTCACACCAACTCTGGAAACCGGTATATAAACACGTCCGAGCCACCCACTGTTCATCGAACTTCTTAGACTTTTCAGAAGAAGCATCAAGCAGTGGGATATATCACACACATGGCACAGACGACAGTGCGCCCAACAAGCGAGAAGAAGAAACAAACCACATAAGACTGGGCAATTCACTAAGACACCGGAAACAGGTATGCAAACGCACTCAAGACACCATGACAATAAGGAGAAAACTGAGAGGAGACAATTAACATCACATGAGAGGAGCAGAGATAAAATGCACTGGGGCCAAACAAAATAAATAAACACTTGGCTATCAAATTATCCCTCCGTTGCAAGAGCACATAAGACACTTCGAGAGATGTACCCAAAGAAACGTCCCAAAGATAGCTCCGACTCAAGGAGCAGTTCATCACAGTCCATCAGCTCAAGAGATTCAGCAGTCAGAACACACCCAAAAGAACTTCCTCAAAGGAAATCAGCAGAAGATTCATCTGATTCAGAAAGCATGTCTGCACAATCACTCAGGTCAACAGAATCAAGATCAAGAAAATGCCCATGCCGTCAATCACCCAAATGCACAATGGAATCAGAGAACGTTCTCCCTGTTCAGAGCAAAACATCACATGCCGATGACTCAGAACAATCACTTACCCCACAACGCAACATGTCATGTCAGTTATATTCACATCAAGACATGAGTAATATACCTTCACCTCTGATGGGGACAGCTCGGCTGACTCAAAGGGCTTGCAGAATGAGAACGAATGTATGGGACATTACCCAAAAATGTTGGCAAAAGGCTGTCTCATCACTCTGTAAGAAAGGCAAAAATGTGTTGACAGAGACATGTCATTCTCAAGGAAAGGGGGATGAGAAAGGAACATGCATATGCCCGGATGGTCAAAGACTTCAACATTCCCAAACGCAACTGGGAGTGGGTGAGGCAAACAGAACAAGTAAATGGGTCCCAGAGCCGACCCTTGTTCTCGTGAAGCATCGAAACAACAAACACCTTTCTCAACAGAAACCCCACTCAACATCCACAGAGCTAACAAACCAATCAAGGAGCCCAAAGGATGCTCACCTCACCAACGAACACTCCCCGCAACAGACATCACCCGCAACATCTGCAGAACCACTCTCAACATTCACAGAGCAAAGAAACCAACTACAGAGCCCAAAGGATGCACTGAAGAGATTGACTGAATTTCTTTGTAATTGGGGGAGAGATGTTATGTCTTCTAAGAAAGGACATTGTTTTATAAGTAGGTCAGCAGAGCTAACAAACCAATCAAGGAGCCGAAAGGATGCTCACCTCATTAACGAACACTCCCCGCAACAGACATCACCCTCAACATCCGCAGAACCACTCTCAACATTTGCGGAGCAAAGAAACCAACTACAGAGCCCAAAGGATGCACTGAAGAGATTGACTGAATTTCTTTGTAAGTGGGGGGGAGATGTCATGTCCTCCAGGAAAGGACATTGTTATATAAGTAGGTCAGTGGTCTAGCTGATCCAGACAGAAGTGAGATGCCAGGAACTTCCTGGGTGGAGACAGGAAGTACTAGCTTTCCCTCTCACTACATTGAGGAAAGCAGAGAGAATAGGACGTGTGGAGAGTAGCTCCACTTCAGTGGCCATGTATAAAGGCTGAGAAATTAATAAAGATGAGTTAATAGCCTGATGCCAGGTGCTGTCTTTTATGCAGAGTGTTATGCTTGCCAGTGTTGTGAAGAGAAACCAATCCAGAACAGGACACATCCATTAATGTAACTGACTTTTCCTAACCCTCCCAGGCTGTGTAAGACCTGCTACAATGCAGTGACAATTCTAGCCTTGTAATTGGCATTTCGATTAAAAGACTCTTTGTTATGGCTTTTTAAGCTTTTTGTTCAGTACTATTTTTCCAGTTCACTTTCTCTTTGTAGATTGTGTGCCACTGTTTTTTTTCTTTCTTCTTATTACATTTTCTACAGTTGACTAAACTTGAGTTGGACCTTTACGTTAGATGCTCCTTTTACTGTATAGTTGTTTACTTTCTATGTTAAACACAATGCCTCATGCACACTTCTCTCAGGGTTATCCTTCTGCTAAGGCCAGGTTATGAGAAGTGAGCTCACTTTACCCTTAGTGAACAGTTGTTTTCTTTGCTAATCCCCCTGATTTGGCATTGTAGAGGTCCTGACACAGCTCACACTCACACCTTGTCCCTTCTCTCCCACAGTCTGCCAGTTAGGTTCTAGAGGTGGGCGTAGCTGGCATAATTCTCTCTTGCATATTTACTCATAATTTGCGCAACATTACTCATAATTATGCGTAATTCATTGAAAAGCATAAAGCAGCATTTAGCACTATTTTCTTAGTGCAAAATGTACCGTCGTGTCCAAAATGGGCTCGAGGATGCATTTTGCTCTAAAAGAAATAGCACTAAATGCTACAGGACATGAACAACAGTAGTCGGCAGCCACCCGCTCTCTCTTAGTTTGTTCTTCCTGTGCTCCTGCTGTAGGTTTTATGCCCCAAATTACTCTTAGTTACTCAAGCCGGCATCATTGCGCAATTTTGGTAATTTCTCATTACAAGAGTAAGTGTAATTACTCCGATTACTCCGGCGTAATTTAAATTTCGGCCAGGCCTATTAGGTTCCCTGTAGTCAACACTACGGTTTTCTTTCTTCCAGCTTACATTAGTACCTAGTTAAAAGGAAGAGACAGACCTCTTTTCTTTCCTTACTTGAAGCGAATTTCAATTTCCCATACCAAAACGCTTGACAAGAGACTATAGGAGCAGGGTGGCTTTACTTATTTTAGCTACTTTTGGCTAATTGTTACAGATTCTCACAGGCAGATCTTACACACTCAGTCCTCTGTAGCAGAAAAAGTGTTCGTCATAAGTCTTCTCGCCTCGTTTCAACATTCACTCCTTTATCAAGGGTGCCCTTCGCTGAGCCTGTTTTAACCTGATGTTATCCAGTGGCGGCTCCTCCGCTAAGGCGGCGGAGCGTCGCCCCACTGCTTTGTTGCAGTGAAAGACAGAGGAAATAAAATGATAATAACTCACGTTATTATCATTTTATTTTCTCTTACTTCCGCCCACAGCTTAGCGTGAGGGGCGGGGGAAGGGGAGGAGTGGAGTGGTAGCACCCTCCTAAGGTGTGCAATGACTGCTTGGACGGCCCTCTCGGGCATCGCAGCCTACGTGGAGAACATGCCCCGGCCTCCAGTCAGCGTCTGAGTGCCAAAAAACGGTGCTCAGACCAATCACAATGCTTCTATGGCAGCAATGTGATTGGCGACTGGGAGCCTGGGTGTGTTTCCTGTGGCCGAGCGAGGGAGGACTACAGAGGAGAGACGTGCGAGGAAGCTGCAAAAAGGTAAGTTTTTATCTTTTAATTTGATTTTTTCATAGCTGCTTCCCCCACGTCCTCCCCCCTCCCGCGTCCTCCCTCCTACCACACGCGTCCTCGCCCCCTCCCACCCCCGCCCCCCTACCTCCGATTGGTGCCGGCCACAACTGTGTTATACAACTCTGTTAGCAAAGTTACAATGCATTTCTTTTACAGGGCTAGGTAGAATGTGTCACTTATAGCTACAGACAGTAAGAGCATAGCAGAGAGCCCCAGGCTATCACTTTATCTCGCTGCACTCACATCCACCCCCCTGCTCGTGAACTCTGTCTTGTTTCTATGACTGTAATCATCTTTCACTGTAATTATACAATTACATGCCGTGGAAGTGTCGTGCCTCTCAACACTCGCATAAACAAAGCATTACCACTGACCGTAAAATTGCAGCCTTCAATGCAAATGATTTACTTAGTGTTTTCCTCAGTGTATTTTACACTTGGAGAACGGTATAATATTCCCTCTGTGCTGAGTCAGTAAACATAAATATTACAAACTCAGTACACACACCGTACTCGCCACTGGGCCTTTGAAAGGCCTGCCAGTGGATGGAAAATATGAACGAGAAAACTATTTTCCAGTTTGTCTTATTTGGCTTTAGCCTACAAGTGTCCAATTGGGGGACAAAAGCGAACCTAAAAGTCAATGAACTAGCATTGGCAATGCAATAGTTCTAGCTTATGAATGCACTGTCAAGGCAGGCCTAAAAATCCATGTCAGTTAACGACTGCCCGCCTCCCATCTGTGCTGTGCTGCCAGAGAAAACCGCCGTTTATCTAGTTACCTGAGGCACTTTATTAGCATTGCAATGGCATGTGTGCCCCTGAAAATTCAAGCTCAGGCAGCTGGGGAAAAAATCCACATGATCATAGCTGTGTGAAGGACAAGCACTTTTTTGTGGAAGCACACAACTTCTGCCCAGTCAAAACATGTACTCCTGGCTCCCAACTTGTGGGCGGAGCCCAAGCCCCTCTCCTGGTCCTACTCACATATTTGTCTTGAAACAACTTTGCTGTCAAGCCAGACCATAAACATGAAATGAAAAGTATGCTGCCTTACTTAGTGAGGTACCCTCGCACCCCCACTGTGGCTTGGCAAAGTGCAATTGATCTGCAATGAAGGATGTCTATTTATTTGATTGTGATATCACTACACTGTTTCATAAGCTCAAGATAATGCATGCCTGAGAGCAGTATGCAGTTTGGGAGCCAGAAACGAGGAGCACTCGATATTGCTTCGAACACCAACTATGTGTGAGTTTTACTTTCAAAAACTAACTATTGCAAATGCTAAATTGGTAACAGGTGCGCGGCAAAAACACCCAGATGTGGAAAAAGCAAAATAGAAGGAACAGGGTATGGCGAGGAGGTGGGGACAAGAGATGCAAATCAGAAAAGGGCAACGGGAAAGAGGGAAAGAGGAAGAAGTGAAGAGAGAAAACGTATGTTAAGAAATAGACACAAAAATGGCAATGGAGCAAAATTGTGGTACCTAGAATTTGCGGGAGAAAGAATTCCAGGAGAAGCATTCACTGTCAAGGACAATAGGTTTTGGCTCTAAAATGCAGAGCTTTCGGCCTTGCCAGTGCTTTTTGCTGACTGCACGCGAGCGCAACTGTGACAAAGCATTCACACACATGCGGCAATATTGTAACCAGCTTTCTAAAGAAAATCCATTTCAAGATGGCTGACATGCATTGTGACACACACATGCTTGAGTCGTGATATGTTTATGTGATGTGTGTGTGCTGACGCATCATTACTTAGAGCACCATCCTTATTTACAATGTTTAGCTTTGTTAGAGCGATACATTAAAATGTATAGAAAGTATGTAAGAAGGGTGCACAAAGCACAAGAAAGGATGCAAGTAGCCAGACAGCACTTTACAGATGCTAGGCCCTCATAAAAAATAATGAAGTACAAAAATAAATAAGCAGGGCAACGTGGCAAGAAGCATCAGGAAACAGGGGATAGAAGGAAGCAAAAGAGCCCTAGGGAAGGGAAAAAAACAGGAAGAGAGAGAAAGAAAACACATGCACTTCCAAGGAGTGCTCTCCCAAAAAAACAAGGACACAACTCATCAAGGAGCGGACCCAAAGTCCACTCTATGCATATGGAATGCATTGGTAACAATAGGTTTGGCCAACAGATAGGTAAAGCTAAAGCTGTCTGTAGACTAGACCTAAAAAGGAAATACCCGGAGGAGAATCAGAGAATCAAGAGGCTGGAGAGGAGAAAGGGAGAAGCAGAGGCACTGCAGTCAGGTGATAGGCAGAAGAGGAATGGGAAGAATGACACCATTAAGGAACCAGAGAGGGGTTAGAGATAAGATAAGGGCAGTGCTTAATTTGTAAAGGAGTAAGTGTTGGGGATCATAGTTTTGCTCAGAAGTCTGTGGCTGATGCTCTTGAAGGTCAGGGTGCTGAATACTAGGGCTGCATAATCTTGATTCCACCTCATGCCTCTTTAATCCAACTCCAGATACTCCCTGACTCCTTATGTCACCAGTGCAGATTCTTTTGAATTTATGCTTTCACAGTTTGCCAGGGGTTTTGACCTTTCTCTTCCTTCTTCTTTCTTCCTACTGTGCTTTCTCTCTCTTGCTCTGGATCAGAGTCTATTGAAGAACAATAATTGCTGGTCTCCAAAAAAGAGTGCCAGGGGGCCCCACCTGCAACTGCAGCTCAAATGAAGTGCTGGACAGAGAATAGCAGCTTGCTTGGGTGCTGTCTGCAGCACTAGAACAAAAGTGGTAGATTCAAGATGATGACACTAGCTGTCCTTCATGAAACACGGAAAATAAACGTACATTGAATCAAGGAGAAATAGTAATTGGGCATTGGTTATGTTGGCACATAGTGAAAGCAATGGTATGAACTTTGCACGTTTGCATGTTTTCCTGAGAGAATAACCAGAACAGGAGATGCACACAAACCACAAATGCTTCTCTGAAGAGTGCATATGGATCAGGGCAATATCAATTGAAGGTTAACAGTGTTTATGCAGAGTTGGATGCTGGATATGGAAGATAGCTAAGTGTACTCTTGGGTGTCAGTAGGAGATATTAGCAAATCTCTGAAAGGCTTGGAAGCTGTAGGTAAGCTGTAGACATCTGGGAAGACAGAACTCCACAGAATAGCAGAGACAAACAAGCTGAGGACTTCAGGGGGTGAGACCCTGGATAAAGGGTGGACAAGATGGCAGTAAAACTGACAGAGGAAAGTTGTTGAATCGTACAGAGAGGTAGTGCTGAAACTGAATAAAGAACCGAAAAAAGTAAATACTTCTCTGTTTATTGATTTTACTTATCATTATAAGAAAGAACTGTAGACAGCTGCTGAAGGGGCATTGGGGGCATCTAACATCACCTTGGGCTTTCTAGCACAAACTCCCATCTGTCCATGGTTGTTTCCATGAACTTCAAAAAACACTTGTTTATGTAGAACAGTGTCAATCAATGGAGCCTTACCCGCCAACCTTACCCGCAGTTGGCGGGTAAGGCTCTATTCATTGCTATCTTTAAGTAATCTTGGACCTAGGTGGGTGATTTATGAAATACAGTGATTCTCAACCGTGGTCTAGGGCACACTGGGGGTCCACAAACCTTACTCAGGGGGTCTGTGACTGCTTAGAAAATTAAATAATTATAACAGATTTATAAAGTGCACATAAATGAAGAAGCAAATTGTAAAATTGAAAATTTTAAAACGTTCTGTAAATGTGAAGGAATTTGAAATGGAGACCTCAGTCAAATGTAGAAACGCTCCAACCTTCCTATTAAAATTACAATTTCAATTGTTTTTATATTTGTTTGTGAAATAAATCAAATATTTCATAATTCGTTTATTTCTTTGCTGAATTCTTGTGCCTCTATTTTTGTGTACTGTTTTGCGGACCGAAATAGCTTAGACCGGGATCCCCTGCTTTCAGTAATGACTCAGTGGGTGTCCCCAGTTTACAAAAATGATTCAGTATGGGTCCCCGGATTTGATTAATGAATAAGTGGGGGTCCACACTGTCGAAAGGTTAAGAACCACTGATATAACACATTACATTTTTAATTCACTTCTGAATGTTATTATTTGCCAGTGTTTTTTTTGAACACTTGTGGTAATATTTTTATTTTGACATATTGTATTACTGATCTTGCTCAGGCAGTTTACATTTGTGGGTGTTTTTTTAGTAGCTCGAGGTTATGTGAGGTGTGGATTATTTTGCCAGGAAAAGGCTATCAAGAGACACATTGTTGACTTTTATTTTTGTAGAGCACGAATGTGGCCGATGGGCACTAGAGCACTTTAAAAGAAAACAGGAATTCAATAGAGCATTGCAGCGGTGAGCAAGACAGTTGGGTCAAAACAAAGGAAAATTAGGCAACAGATAAGCAATCATGATCTTAGTCACATGTCTATCAAATATAAGAATTGATCGTGGCCTTAGTCAAATTGTTTCCAAAGTAGCTGAATTCTGAGTTCCTTTTTGATTGGCTGCAAGATGAGGGTCATGTGAAGGGCTGGTGGAAGGGGGTTGCAGATTCTTGTTGCACGTCCTGAGAAGGCCTGTTTCATACAATTGTATTGTTTAAATGCGGGATGCTTCAGAAAAAGGGATTCTGGTTTTCTCCTTTCCCGTTGGGCACCAAAGATTTTCAGTTTGCTATACAGGTAGGAGGAAAGCGATCTGAATCAAGAATAAACCGTCTTAGCCAATACAGCCATAGCCATATGGTGCATACACCTTTAATATTATTAGCCTCTAACATAGAGAAAACACGTATTTAATATTTTCAGCACTATGTCAACTTCTGTATCTTTTGTAATATCTGCCAGGACTGCCGATTTAACACACCCATCCAGGAAAACAACTCCAGTGCACATGATTAGGATATTGCAGTAAATATGGAAGGAAGTTAAAGTTACATATTTCTTGCATGCACATAGACAAACTGTCTAAGGACTTCTGCTCGAAATGCCTCACCTGGAAGTGGGGGATAATGAGGAGGCGGTGAGGGAAGTTACAAGAGCCACCAAGAGCCTCGGTAGTGCTCCATGATGATGGAGAACCAGGACCAGATCCAAGATATCCTCGACAGGCTGAACAAACTGAAAAGTAAAACCAGTGAGCCCATTTTATCCTGAGGGCATCAGAGTTGTTCGGAAATTGTCAGATGCGTGTGTGTCTGCATACGATTAACAACTCTAAAGCACTATAGGAAAGCTGTTAAAAAGCATGTGGCATCTTCTATATTTTATGCATTTTTTGCAGTATTATACAGCACAAACTCGACCCGTAAGCTTTGGAGCACTTTACATGAGCACCAGTTACATTTCCCAAGGACACATTCGTTTTTTGTTTTTTTTAGGCACATGGAAAAAAGGGAATTGCCTAGAATAACGGTCTATTGAGGTGAGACCGAGATTCGAACCTGGTTCCCCAATCAGCAGTGCTGGCCTTAGCGCCACATCCTCTCCCCTTACATTTTAATTGTGTTGTCGAATCTAGAACTACACTGGTAATCATTAGCAGAAGGAAACAGATTACTACCTCAAAAATAGCACAGAGTGATACCTTGAACCAAGCTATTTGTTTGAAAGGTATGTTACACAATTGCAATTAACTGGATTATTATTTGTGGTTGGCAGCTGCCCCTCTCAAGCAACAATAACTCTTGTGAGGGTGAACCCTTAAAGTCATTAAATTAACATGAGTTCAACCCCTAATAGCTAAGGCACTGAGCAAACATGCATAACTTAGAGCAGAATGCATAGTATTTATGCCGTAGCAAAACAATCATAAAGTCAGAGGACCAAGCAGCAAAAATCCCAAACCAAATAAGAAAAAAAGGGAAAAATGTAATGTACAATATGACACCAAAATGACTAAACTCTAAAAGGGGAACTGGTGATATGAATTTTTAAAGATTTAAGTGGGAAAGGCATCAAGAACAAGTAAAGCTTCAATGATTGTCAATGGTCCTAGTAGACCGGGATCCAGGTGCAATTTCAGGTTGACTGTGATGATGCCTGAGTCGGATACATCAAGTTGGTTGGCCCCAGTGAAAGTCTGTAAGTCAAAAATTTCGAAAATGTTTCCATGTCCTACTGGGGTGGAGGAAATGTTTTCAAAAGTTTACAAACTTTCTTCTGATGGCAAAACAATCACAGGAGTATGCTTCTAAACCCATCAGGACCACAGAGAAGGCACTTAAAGACTCATAGGGTATCATGGAGAGGCCAACAGCAAGGTCTAGGCTAGGTCCAGTTGCCATTGGTCAGCTGGGTACTTCCAGGAAAAGGCCTCTTGCAGTTTTTTGTGTCCCTATAGCCACACAGGAGATGAGCAAACTGACCCTTGAAATCCACTTCTTCTGGGTACCAGGGGGAGCAGGTCTAGTCCTTCAGGGGCTCCTTTCAGGTCACAGACAGCAGGTCCAGTCCTCTTCTGGTCTTCCGAAGTTCCAGAAAGTGTTCTGATGGGGTGACACGTTTATGCCTGCCACTAGCTAGTGCCCCTTAGGATTTCCTAACCAAAGGTGTTTAAGTTCCTAGCGGCAACCCTACTAAATTTATGTTTGCCTTACTACAGACAGGACCAAAAAATCATGTTTCAGGGCATTTAGAGTATTGTGAACGTCTTCAGCCGCAGTAAGCTTGGGCTCTGAAGATTGTGGGTGTGTAGGGTAGTGCACTATGGTCATCACTAGTGTCCTCCCACATCTAACACTAAAATCTAGTTTGAAATATGCACTGTACCCACAGCAAACCCAGAGACAGCACTCTGGTAGGACAAAAGCAGTGTCCTTCAGCAGCTAGACAGGGGATACACAGGAATAGTTCTAGCATCCTGTTATCCACCTTTCAAGTATACCAAAGTGTTACATGTGACTCAACTGGCAGGATGTCAACGGAACAGGCCTCAGCCCCCAGCCTGCATATTCTCTTGAGCTCAGATGAAGCATCACTGCCCATTCACATCAGCCTGTGTGCTCCTGGGAGGAATTTGACACACCTTTTACATGTCTTCCCAGGCTGAGAGTTGCTGGAGAGTTAATGCAAATTAGTCTCCAAGATCTACACGCAGGGAAAAGGTAACTTTTTTAAGTTATTTTTTGTTTAATATTTATTAAAACATGACTTTACCATTGAATTGGATTTTAGTAACTATTAAAAATAGTTGTTGAATTATTTTTCTAGTTGGTCCTGTTCCAAAAATCTGTACTCTGATTTTCTACACAGGACAGCAAGGCCTGCCACAGTGAAAATACCGTTTGTGGCCTTGCTCCTACTTCTTAAATACCGTGCACCCTGTCTTGTGGGCTTGAAGGCCTAGATAGAGGTGACATAGTATTTAAAAGGAGGTTCTATGCCTTTCAAAAGGGGTTAATTTGTCAGGTCGCACTGCAGGTTTTATACTGCAGCAGTCAGGCTACACAGGTTAGGCCTGTAGCCCTGTCTGTTTGGACTACCACTGTAGTGTAAGGCTCAATAGGTGATGCAGTCCACAAGTGACATTTAACTTCCAGGACTTGGATGCACTTTCTGCAGTATATATCAGGGGATTACAGGCATATTAAATGCACCAGTTAGAAATAAGCCAATTCAGCCATGTTTAAAGGGGGGAGCACAGGAACGTTACTCCTGATTAGCATGGCTAACGTTCACGGAGTCCTAAAACTAGCAAAGGCAAAAAATCTAAGGTAACCCTGCAGAAAAGACGGATTTCCTACATCAATGAATTTAAATCATTGTACAATTTTCTTACTGTAATGCCAAAAATCTTGGATGCATGAGACATGAATGTATTTTAGTCTCCTTGGAGTACCGTCTTATAAAGAATATTATACTGTGCCTGGGGGTCCTATATGATGATAGTACTGTTTTGTGACTTGTAATACCCTTACAATGTACACTTGGGCTAGTTTATCAGATATATCATCTGAGTGGCATGAGCCTAGTACCAGAAAACTCTACATGGAATTGAGATGAGTCACATGAAGAAATCTCACATATAACCATTCAGTCTTCTCCCATAATCATCTTACTGACATGTGAGTTACAAACGTTGATGAATATTCTTGAAGGTCCATTGCAAGAAAATCTTATTAGGGCAGCATTCCAGGCACTGCATTTCAGTAAAGGAGAAATGTTTAGATTTAGAATTCCAATCTAAACATGTTTCTTAAATGGGGAAATTAGCGAATAAGTGGACAAAAATAGTCCCTCAGCCCCATCCTATTGGAACAAAAGCAAGAGAGATAGACGTTGGAGAAAATGTCCAGAAAAACTCCAAGAAAGTAAACCACCCCCCAGTATTCTGCATAAGTTCCACGTCCTCTCTTCATTTGCCCTCGCATCAGTTGCCTTCGTATGCAGCTTGATTTTTTTCAACACCCCTATTCCTTGACCCCTCCACTATTCTTTTCAGACCAACTAACAGACTCACATGTCTACAACTCAAACTAATTTCATATTTCCTATACTAATTCCCCACTAATCCTATTTGGGTCCGGAGTAGCATGCTACCCGCCAAAAAGTGATTCAGCACCTCATCAGGGGTAGCAAGCGTTATATAAATGCAAACTCTTCCCTCCACTATCCTTTTTCAATCCAAATAACAAACTCACATGTCTACCGCTCAAATTAATTTCATATCTCCCTATACTAATTCACCACTAACCCTCTTTAGGTTCCGTAGTAGAATGCTACTCGCCGAAAAGAGCTTTGAGGCCTCGTCAGGGGACGTAAGCGATATATAAATACAATTACAATTAAGTGCTCTCTGCTGCCCTGTCTGCTGTGGGAGGATAGCCCCATTAAAGAAAAAAAGTAATGATGCTGCATGCAGAGGGAGCAAGAGAGGGAGCGAGGACATGTGTGGACTGGCCTGCCCGCTGGTGGGATGCTCCTGCTATGATTAGTTGCTGAAAGTGGTTCTTAAGCTGCAGGTCTCCCAACATGGAGGTGGAAATGTAGGTCTTATCTGGCTGGTAAGCTGTCCTGTTCATTTTCAGCTGCTAATGACTTTTTGTCTTTCACAGGCCAGCTTAGTCCGTCAAATCCTGCCGGGAGCGCGGCTGCTGCATATAATTAGAGACCTGTATTATACAGCAGCACTGGAGGAGGGATTGTCTGATTCTGAAGAAAAGGAACCAGTGTCACCACGAGAAAAAAAACATTAAGTGAAGGAAATTGTCTTGTGCATGATGAAGTGAGCCAAATGGAATATTGATTTGCTCTTTTTCACTTGAAGAGTAAATTGGTTTTGAAATCTAGAAAATAAAATGTAGTGATTGGACTTCATTACCTAATTTATATAACTTCCAGACAGCTTTAAATTTATGGTAATAACAAGAAATGAGAAAATTACGTCCATCAATCTCACACACACACTCAAACACTTCGCACGCTCAGGGTTCTTGCTATAAATGAGTCCAAAATTCTGCAGAGGATTAAGTTCTCAACCGCTTACACATCAGACAAGCATTTTAAAATTTAAAACTCTGGACCGGTTGACTAATGGAGTTGTATAAAAGAAGTATGCGCGCCGCAACATATCATATGGTTATTTGAACAAATTATTGAACGAGAAATGTAATAAGTACCTTACCTGCCAGAGTCTTACGGATCTATCAACAGGTCTTGGTATCATTTGGAAGAACATCACATGTAAGCATCATTAGTTAACAGAGAGAAGTCTATTATGGCCATGGACATTCTCCTAGGAGATAGTTTGTCTTGTTGCACCTCTAACTTTGGTATGCCCTGGTGATGGTCATAAATCTGTGTATCCATGTAGTCAGTTTCCCAATCCTTCTCTGACATATGCGGCCTCTGACAAAATCTTGTTAACAAGGACAGGATAACTGTGAGCCGCTCCACCTTCACTGCCAAACAATGCAGCCATAGATACATTTTTTGTGTGTGAACAAATCCCATTTGCACTTGTGGACAAATGGGGGTGTTTAATGGTAGTTCACATAGTCATTGCGTCATTGATGCCTACTGGTTATCAGTTAATATGTGCGATGTGGGAAAAAAAGACTAAAAGTTTGCAAAAGTCCAAAGTCATGACATAACCATACTTGAATTCTTCCCCATGTCTTTCATAATTAACTACCTTAACTTTCAAAGACTTTATTAGAACACATAATCAGATTTTATACAACAATGTTTTATTGATTGCGTAGAAAGGGGCTATATTGACCTTGAACCTCTATTTGACATATTTAGTTTCTTAATATGTAACTCAACACATTTGTGTGAGTCATACATGGGTGGGTAAAACATTCTTAGTTTCCCAACCATACTTCACACTCCCCGCATTTTTCTCCTTAAAACTTCTTTCTTCTTTTTTATAGCTTTAGTTACATATGAGTATACACACATAGACCCTGAGATTTGGTTCAATATTGCCTTTAAGAGGTTCTGGTGACACCCTAAATGATGAGACCGCAGGCCAAGTGGTTTGCAAATATCACCAGAATCCTAAAATAGCAATATAGGACTATAATACATGGTAATCTGTAATCGTATAAAAACCTATCTTTAATTTCTTTATAATACATGGGATTCAGCAATTCCTATATAAAAAACTTGTCTTTAATTTGTTTATAATAGGAGACTTGTGAATCACCTAGACACTTAATATATAAAAATGACAGCAGAACTCAACTGTAATAACTTAATTACAGTTGAGTTCTGACATCACAATGCCTACTGCCAGAGAAGCCGTGGAGGAGAAAGGATGGTCAGGTCACAGAGCATAATTAAACCAGCTATTTAAAGAACGAGAAAGGAACATGGGTTTTCTTTCTTCTGCTTTGTTTTTCTAACTGAACATTAACAAGCAGAAAGGAGATATTTACAGCAACATTGTTTATTTTTTTGCACTCTTTAGGTAATTATAGAAATGCTAGTCTTTCTGCATCAACACTTTTGAGCTACTGCCCCTTTTTCTTTTGACTTGTAATAAACTGCCTCTAATATCTTTTTGCAACAAATATCTAACAGTTTTTTTGATGCATTTAATTTTGCACCAGAGATTCCATTTTTATTCTTCATGTTCATAAACTAACTCTCTCTTTCATATGAAAGAGCTACGCACCAACAATCTAAGTGTTTTGTGGGAAAGGTGATGGTGTGATCATGTATTATAAGGAATAAACTAGACCCTACTTCAAATGAAAGGATATTGCAAGTCACTTTAGAGTTGCATCACCTTATAAATGAACTTGGCCTTCGGCCTCGTTCCTCTATATGGTCATGGAACTCTAGGGGAATTTATATCATACCCATTACCCATTAATTCATTTATATATTACATTTTTATCTTGTGGTGGTTAACTTCAAAAAGCTATGTTCTTCATAGAGCAGCATACAATAGGCACTGACTGTAATTAAATGTTTTAGGGATATATTTCATAAATAAATTGTTAACAAAAAAATAGGCAGTGTTGAGGGTCACCAAATGTATCTGAATTACATATAATTTATATATTTAATATTTCGAATAATTGTTATAATATTAATATTATTAATATAATATATATTGGGACCCATGTTTCCTTTAACTTGTGACCGCTTACTATTTTTTTGTGTTTTCTATAAATACTCTATTATGTTCAATGGGAGGGTGTTGCAGTATCAGTATTTGTGTATGTGTGGTACTGGACTTACTACTGCTCCTTTTGACAGACAGTAGTAACTTGCACTCGTAAATTTGGCTTCACCTTTTGTTTCAGGTGGTGGAGACATGCAATCTTTACTTTTGAGTAACTTTACACTCATAATTGGTCAATAGCGAAAAGTAGCAAAGTTACTCAAAAGCGTTAGAGTAAACTTAGTCTCAAGTGTAAGTTACCTTTGTGAATAGCCCTGGTAATGTTATCTACTTGGATAGTTGGTATAGCCAGAAGGGTTAAGGATGTATAAAAAAAAGGCCCGGTTACGATCTTGGCAGACAGGGTTACTCGGTCACAAACATGACGGATGTCCCATCTGCCAAATTACAATCCAATAATATCCTATGGAACTTGTAACTTGGCAGATGGGATATCCATCGCGTTTGTGATGGAGTATCCCAACTGCCAAGATCTTAATCAGGCCCTAAGTCATCTGTCTGGTTGGTAGAGATGGAACATATTGGATATATTCTACCTGGTGAACAGCCATTGAGTGCATCGGGTAGTAGGCACAGGGGCCCAGATTTAATCATCTTTCATGCAACACACAACCATATTTTCTCCACGTTTTCTGCTTAGTGTTCTGTAAGGTAGGAATACACAAGGCAGAGCCATATCTATTAATATTGGACTAATGCTGCTGTCGTGCCATGTGCTGTCACTTGAAATGGCTGTCTTGCATACCTTTTTCTGTTAAAGTACAAATTGTTATGTATAGACAAACATAAAAGCATGCCATGGACTGCATGTGTGCTGTGCAATTCTGTACACCTGCAGTGTGTGGAGTTTTTTTTTGGAAGAATTAAAGCATTTCCCCTTGTTAGTGCCTGCTTCAAGGAGGGATTCGTTTTTGACAAAAAGCCAGATTTGGATATCTTAGAAGATTGGGCTTTGCTTCAAAATCTCTATATGTTTGCGCTATTCCATCCAAAAAATGCCCCATTAGTACCCGCTTGACGAAAAACAATGCAATGTGACACAAAGTGCTTTTAGCCTTGACAAAAGCACTTGAGCTGGAAAGTATATATCATGCAGCACTCTGCCTCACTTTGCGACACTTTGCACTAGTGCAGGGTGTCAGAAAGTGGATTATTAGTTGAAGTGGAGGGTAGTCCTCTTCAAGAATAATGTCATTATTACTTACTAGGTCCAGTTAGGCCTCAATAATTTAAAACCTTGGTAGCTGTAGCTCAGAAAAGACAGACTTAATTTAGGAGAAATATGTAAAGCATTTATCGGTATCAAAACAGTCAAAAAGTAGAAAACACAACACAATAAAAATCCCACTCTAACTTATAAAATTAGACAACATTTTAATGAGCAAATAGACACCTAAATGATAGCAATCAGATGTAGGGAACCAGAGATATGATTTTTAAAGTTTTAGATGTTTCTAACATCAAAAAGCACAAAGCACCAACCTTGGGTATTTGGTTGTGCTTGATCACGTCAAAGTCAAAAGTTAAGACTGACCACAATGGAGCACAGGTCAGAAGCAGGAAAAAAGTTTGTCCTGGTGTAAAGTCTTCCTCCTGGCAATCGTTTTTCTGGAGAAAAGTGCACATTGTCACGTGTGGGTGCCAGGTGGATCCAAAGAGGCCCTTGTGGACAGCGCAGGTTGAAGTGCAGCTCCTTGGTGGAAGCCTCGGCTCTAGTGGGGAGGTTTGATGCTGTCGAAGTTGATGGCAGGAAAACTCCAAGTGGGTTACGTTTGAGTCCAGGGAGGTGTCAGCGGCGGCGGGGTGCTACTTGGTGTTGGTCCCGGTGAAGACCTCTACTTTCGGACTTAGAAATGTTCTGGAAGTCTAAATCCTTTCAGTGGGGCAAACCAGTAAGTTAATCCCAAATTCTAGTTCAATATTGGTGGCTGCAGCTCAACGACATTCCGGTGGTGGCCTCTGGTTCTTTTTGCAGAAAGTTTGGAAATAGTTTATGTGTCCAGTATGGCAGTGTTTGATGGGGAAAGAGTACACTCTAACACAAGCCAAGGATCCATGACCTTTTGGACACCGCTTGGGGGTTAGGACTCAATCTCCCAGAGGCCACCAGCAAGCTCCAGGGCAATTCCAGTTGGAAGTGGTCTGCTGGGCTAAGCAGAAAATCGGGCCCTTGCAGCTTTTGTGTTTCTGGAGGCTAGCCAACTAGCCCTTGAGTCCTCTCTTCTGTCCTGGGAACCAGTGGGGAGCAAGTCCAGCCCTCGCGGTTTCTCTGTACAGGTTCAACAGCAGGTGTGGTCCTTCTTCTGTCTTCCACAGGCCCAGAGGTGTTCTGAAGAGGGTATTGAGTATTCCACTTGTATACCCAGTGCCAGTCTATGGTTGGGGGATTCTCCTGGCCTGTCCCTAACCAATGGGGTAAACGTACCCAGGGGTGCCTCTACCCACTTTTGCAGGACTTCCTGTGTGTTTTACTGTAAACTATACTATGATTGCCCTCTCTACCTAAAACCAGTATGACTTTTACAACATTAAGACCAGGCCATTACGTAAAGGAACATAGTGAAGTCAAGTTCTTTCTTACCCTAGTAAAATAAATCAACAGAGCAATGCCAGTTCTCACATTGACCCAACATTTCAAGCGGTGCCATAACAAGGCAAGTATCCAAAATGCCCTGTAGGTAAAATGTATTTTTCTCTAAGCCTCAGTATGCAAGATTGCCATTGCCACACCTATTTCCTCATTATCGTAGTGTATAAAGCACCATATCCAAGCCGGTACTTCCCCTGTATGCAGAGCACCAGAGCCATGCGAGTGATTACGAGTGTACAGAGTATCTGAGCCAGGACAGTGGTCACACTGCCCCGGTAAGTAAAGCAGGATATTCAGACCAGGCTTCACAATGCTCTAATATGTAAAGTAGCATGCCTAGGTAAGTCTTACATTGTTTCTTCATATAAAGTGCCCTAGCCAGGCCAGGTTTATATTACCTTACTCTCTAAAGCACCACTGGTTGTATGTCACAATATTGAGGTCAATAATAGTTGTTTTCACATGTAGGGCGGCTTATTCACAAAAGCATTGCTGAGTACAGAACGTAGTGCTGCAGGCGTACGACTTTACGCACCCTTACATGCCTTTAGGAATCAGCCCCTGAATGTCCCGCCTCCTACTAGTAAAAGTACAAAAGGGTGTTTTGATGCCAAATCACCAAGGCATGTACAAGCATGTGAAAGTGTACTGCAGCAATATCGATATAACCACAGGTTGACATATAAATGTGATATTTATGCAGAACACTGCATCACTCTACTGCTATGACCATCCATTGGTACCCTGAAGACCTATGATTGTTCTATGGTGGGGCCAGAGAAGAATGCATATGCATACCTGTGGTAGGTCATTCACTTGGCTCCAACATATCTGTCTCCACAAAGTACGTAAACTCTGTTACCTGGGTCCATTTTTGGACATATTGTGCCAATTAGACAAAATCACCCAGTTTGTAATTCAATACTCACAAAAATGCAAGTAAAATGAAGATGTTTTTATTTCAGTGGGATACTATATAAGCAAGTGCTTCTTGAGAAGGGAGCTTATGATAAAAAGAAAAACAGCATCTCTGAAGAAGCAGTGGCCAGTTTGACTGGCCTACAGACAGCTTGCCTCAGCTAATAATAGTCACAAACAGCCAAGTGTTCGGATGTGCAGTTCCCCGGGAGGACAGGTGTGATGTTTGAAGTCGGCACAGAGAGTCTTCTAATTTCTCAGTTTCTTTCATTTTGTTTGCATTTTATACCATTGCTTCTTCCAGATTTTAATTACTAACAGTCATGCCATAAAATTGGCTGCAGGCAGCAAATCTTAATGGGTTGAAGCCTTTCATCTTATATGAGGAATTTAGAAAGTTTAAAAAAACAAGCTGTTGTGGTGTACAGCAGCATGTGAAAATTATGAATATTTTTGAAGTTATGCAGCGAAAAATGTGTTTTATATCACATGAAGTGTCAGAGCAATTTCAATCCCATAATGAAATATAGGTAAAAGCTTTCATATATTCTCAATATATGTCAGCAGAAACTATATTGCTGCTGAAATGTTTGCTCAGTAGTTTTCCTCGTCAATGTTTTTTTTTCAGATCTTCTAATGAATGCAGCCTATATGTATCCTCCTTTGAATGATGCTGATGCTGTACTGTAAGTGCTAATGCTCTCTGGAGCCTAATTAGATGAGAGAAAAATTGCCTATCAGGACTAACATGGGAAAACATGTTTTTGCCCAAATTTAACGTTTCTACTTGGGGGCTGATCTTCAGGGATCTTTTCATGCCAACCTTTAGCTGACTGAGTTAGTAGGGTAGCAAGTTTTGTTACAATCCGTTCAAGAGGTTAAAAAGTGTGACTGACACATAACTACACAGTGGTGACTGCTACTGTTTTTTTGGGGTGTTTTTTTTAGTCCACTGAAAATTCTGCCTCAGGGCCTCCAGACTTTTAAGGTGAGTCAAGCAAAACGCACTAATTAAAATGGTTAAATTGGCATAAATAAAGCAGTGAAAATTCCTCCAAGCCTCTAGCTGCCAGAATCGGTTTGAGCAGGAAGGTTGGATAATCCAAGGGTGGCATCTGCCCCTCAATGGTAGTTCACAGAGAGAGAGGCGTGGGAGACGTTACTGGCTATACATATAGTGCTGGACTATATTACAGCAATGCAGGATATTACGAGGGGTTTGCACAGGGGTCTGAAGTACACGGCCCACTCACAATCAGGGCATTCGAAGAAACAAATACAAATTATTTAAGCTATATGTTGCAAAATCGTTTTACATGTATTGACAGCATATAATGTTAATGCAGACAGCCATATGTGCTTGGACAGATTATCGTCTGGACTTTTGCCCTAAAGTTTTCAGCAGGTCATTCGCAGCAAAGTTACATTGCCAATAAATGGCAAAGGTCAGGATTAGATATGGGTTGATCAATTTGAGATGTTTTTCATAACACATGAGAAAAATTAGTGACATTCATGAGATTAAGTAAATTAATGAATATTAATATTCTGTAGAGCGTATTTTGAAAGATCTGAGGTTAGATTTAGATCTACTTCTGACGTTTCAGGTTTTCGCTTGGCAGATCTGTGTGATTTTATGCAAATAGATTAATTAGGGAATGACAGTTACTTGGAATTTGGTATGCGCAGCATATATGCATATTTTATGGAAATTATAATCCTATTTCAGGAAAACACGTGCCTAGAACACATTTTTAGTGTTTGAAGTCGTATGATTTCCTTTGAATTGTGGGAACACCAGTATGATTTGGAAACGTGTAAACGAAACTTTAAACAATAAATTGCGTATTTTTTCACAAAAATACAGCGTGCCCTTCCTTGGCTAATGAAAAACTCTTTGTGTTTCACCTTAGGACAAATACAGCTTGTAAAATGCTATTTTTAATTTAAAAAAATGAAAAAAGCAAATGCACTTGCACTGTACTTTTAATTTAAATAAATTCACACAAAATTATAGCACATAGCTATGGATATGTGGGTCAAATTACAATATACAAGGGTGTTGGACCTGGCTTTTTCTGCAGGGTCATCCCCAACATTTTTGCCTTCACCCTCCTGTTTTCTCAACCCCTTTTTTGGCTTTTTGGACTCTGCGCACTTTACAACTGCTAACCAGCGCTAAAGTACTTGTGCTCACTCTTTAAAGCATGGTTAAATTGGCTTATACCCTATTGGCGTATTTAATTTACTTATAAGTTCCTTGTAAAGAGGAAATACCTGTGCCCGGGGCCTGTAAATTAAATGTGAGTAGTGGGCCTACAGCACTGACTGTGCCACCCACTTAAGTAGCGCTTTAAACATGCCTCAGACCTGCCATTGCAGCCTGTGTGTGCAGTTTTAAACTGCTATTTCGACCTGGCAAAATAAATGTTTTGCCAGGCCCAAACTTTCCTTTTTAATACATGTAAGTCGCCCCTAGGGTAGGCCTTGGCCAGCCCAGAGGACAGGGTGCAGTGTATTTAAAAAGTTGGACATGTACTTTTAAGTTTTATATGTCCTGGTAGTGAAAAAAATCTTAAATTAGTTTTTCACGAGTGCAATGCCTACCTGTCCTATAGCATAACAGTTCCCTTATTAAATTTAATAGCTGTAACTTCCAATTGGAACCAGTGAGATGGGTCGAATTTGGCGTCTAAAGAATTGCAATTAAAAGCCCTCTTCAATGGTAAAGTCGGATTTGTAATCACAATTCTAAAAAATGCCACTTTTAGAAAGTTGGCATTTTCTTGTCCTAACCATTTGGTGCCTGCTGTCTGATCCTGGGTCACATGACTAGATGTAACTGGCAGTTGGTCTTTGTGTATTGCTCCCAGACAGTGGGAAAAAGGGAAGAGAGGTTTTGGCAGGATGGGCCACTCTGAGTTAACAAGGTGGAGGAGCTGTCACCTGCCACACTTGCACATCACTAAGGCTCTGCCTGAGCACTCTCACAAAGGGCCTGTCACTAGTCTATTGTGATCCAAGTCAAGCTGGGGCCAGGACAGAAATGAAGGAAATGCTTGACACCTCAAGGGGTTGGAGACCTCCAAAAGCTTCTCCAACTTCAAAGTAGGCACTGGGTTAAACTGTTAGACCTCAGACCCCAATTCTTCAGTACAATTCTGGGCCTGTGGATACTCTGCCAGGAAGAAGGACTGTTGTGCTGCTGAAAGTACTCTCACTCTGCTGGACTGCTGCTCTGAGGGGACTGCTGCCCTGCTGACCTGCTGCCTGCTGCCCTCTTGCCTGGGTGAGATGGACTGGACCTGCATCTGTTGAACCAAGAACCCCAGACTGACTCTAAAGCCTAGTTGGCTGGCCTCCTAACTTGAGCCTAAGGGACAGAAGGCTCCAGCAACCTCTACCCCAGCACCTGGACTCTGCCGTCTGTGAGTCTTCCATGCCAAGTGGTGCTACCCTGTCCTGGATCCTTGGAAGTGGCCTAAGGTGCTCTGCCAGCCTTTGCGAATCCAGCGGAACTGACGCATCTGCTCAGCTGTGCAGCACAACCCCGAGCCGATCCGACACATTGTCGCTGCGTCGTGGATCGGACCCTTGGTAAAGACTGCATTCTGGGAAATTAGATGCCTCCGATGTCAGGAGAACTGAGTGGGCCTGCCACCCATGTCGCTTTGAAAGTTGAGTATGACTCCCAAGCGGAGAGTATGGGAGCCTAGATGTAGGGGCAGGGCTCCAGTCTACCAACACCATAGTTTCTTATAAAGGGCTTGAAAAGAGCAGAGAGAATTTACCATATTGAGCAAGATTCAAACAGGAATTGCTTTTGATAAAAATGTACTTACGGGTAACACAAATGTCATGCTTCATGTTACCCTATTTAAAGCCAGCTACTATAGATTATGTGATGCAGTGCCATAAAACACAATTTCCCGGTCTACATAAATAGATTGAATCCAATTGCTTCCAGTCTGTCTAGTCACTATTCCCATGCCTATATATGCAGCTGCACATTACTAAAAACATATAGTGGTACCATTTTCACATGTGCACAAGTTAGTGGATATGAGCATATTTTTTCAATGTAACTGTTTTGGTTTCTTACCCTAGATACCATTGAAAGGCTTCAAGACTCACCTTTTACAAAGGTAACTACAGATTTCAATCCATCACAAAGGAATATGAAGATAAGCCATCTGAAAATAGTGTGGCTGTTTAGGGTCTAGCGAACATTTCCTCACTCGTTTTGCTGGCATCTCAGACTTCTTTTTGAATTCTCATTAAGCGTGGATGGTAGTTTTCACTGGATAGGATCATTTCTACAGATACTAGCTACAACTATGACATTTCTAACTCTTCGGATTGTTTGACTTTTCTCTCATTGTTATTGCTCTTGGCTAATTACAGTTGAGGAGAATGACAGGGTAACATAAAAACCACTTTCAGCCCCATTGCTCACTGTGTGCCGAGCACACTAGATCTGGTGCAGTAGACTGATTCACAACATTTACCAGTGAGACACTTAGGGGCATATTATCAACGGCCAGCGATAATTATCGCTGGCCGTGCTGAGCGCCGAATTCCCTAACGCAGGCTATCTCTGGTATTTATCGCCCTGGTAGCGCGTTATTAACAACGCGTTTCCCCAGGGCGATAAGAATTCCAGAGATAGCGAGGTTATCGCCGTTTTGCAGGGAACATCGCTGGTTTTCCAGCGATGTTCCCTGCAAAACGGCGATAACCTTGCTGATACGACCCTGTGGTCGTATCAGCATAATCCATCCCCTATGTCTAACATAGGTAAGTCAGGATTGTAGCAGACGTTAGATTTTGGCGTAAACGGCCGTTTTCGCCAAAATCTAACGTCTGCTACAATCTTATGGGCTGCCTTGTTAATATCGCGATGTGAACATCAGCGATATTTTCAAGGCAGTCCATCCGGGGTACGCCCAGTGACGCCCACTTTGCATCTCATTAGAGATGCAAAGGGGGGCGTCGGGAAAAAGGGTGCTAACATAATATGCATGTTAGCACCCTCTTGTTGATAGGGCGATAGTTTTATCTCCGTTTTTCTGGCTTTTAAAGCCAGAAAAACTGAGATAAAGCCCTTGTAGATATGCCCCTTAGTGCTGCTGGATGCGCGTTGTTTTCCCCATTTCTCTATTGTCCCATCACCTTGCATAGGTGATCAGCGCTGTGTGCTTGGCTGGCAAAGCAGAGAGATGAAGATAATGCCGGTGCTGTCTTCAGCAGCAGTAGAGAACAGCAGGTATTCCATCAGAATAAAAACTAAAAAACCTAGTGGGGCCAAACCACCGAGGACTAAATATTGTGAATGTAACTTTATGTAGGTAAGTATAGGTTTACCATTCCTAACCTCCCATATATTTACCTTGATGATGTATATACCTTCAGGGTGCATGGATGTGGAGATAAGAATAGTAAATTTATACTTACCTACATGCATTTACCTATTTTAGTTTAAATTCATGCTTTGATATTTTAGCCCCACAATATTTTTGAAATTGTGACATACCACTGAACTACACTTACCCTCACAGTTGTATCTTCCGAAAGGTGTCTAGCACACTTTATTACAGAACGGGCCACAGATTGAGATAGCGCTAAATTTGGGTCAGCAGATACCGAGGTGGACTTGCCCTCTATTGATCTCATGCAAATAAGGAAATACGTTGCCTTTGCGCTAGCACCTTATTATAAACAGAGGCAAAGACACCATCTGGAGGTGTAGGTACAGAGCTCCACATAGATGCGACACACAGTTACTACGCCCTCCTGTAAGCACCCCTCGACAAAGGGTTCTAGAGGCTCAAGGGCCTTCCAAGGCTTCCCCCCTGAAAGTGCAGTTGCTTACTGACCCCATCAACATGGCGATCTCTGCCCCTCTTTATAAACAGGCCGGATTGCCACTTACAAAGTGAAAGGTAGAACAGTGGCTTCAAACAACTATTCCACTTTTTACTAATGTGCAGTTCCCAGTACAGGCGAAAATACATGTAAGTGCATTCATAGTCATAAGGGACATTGTCCAAGTCTGCGCCCAGAGCATCCTGCTAAAGGTGCGCTGCAGCAGACTAGGGCAGTCCACCCTATATACAATATGGTCCTGAGTGCTCCTGAATATGCAATAGGTGTAGCATCTCATCCTTTCCTTGGCCATTTGGGTGCCCATGCAACTTGATGCTAAAAGGCTGGAGAGGTTGTGTGTCACACTGTTAAAGATGATAATACAGACCAATAATAATGCATCCAAAATATCACCTTTTTCATTCATTATGTTCAGAGAAGCCCTTGCTTAGAGGTTTGGGCTGAACTGTTTCTATTGGAGCAGGACTGAGGCTGATTTGCCTATGGCTGTGTCTAATCTAAGGTGGCATGATGGGCAAAAAATGATGGGTGGGAATGCTACCCCTAGAGACTGCTAGTGGCTTGTCTATTTGTAAACATTCGTCTCATCACCTTTTGTGTGTCTGTTGTAAAACCCTAAGTGGCCAAGGATATGCCCAGACATGGGTCTTGTGTTTATCGTGCCACTGTAATCGGATAGATTTGCCAGAGTGTATCCTAATGGGTAGACTACTTTAAATTGCCAAAATCTGTCATTATTCACAAGTGCAGCTTTAAGGTTGGTATTTTCTACATGGCTTCCATGTTTAGTAAGATGAGACCAGCAAGCCAGTGAATTTATCAGAATAAAAGGTCCCTCTGAGGGTTGCATAGATGCACTTTCCATTATCACTTTACGCCTTTAAAAGTAAGGTTTGGAAGCAGTGAAGTGCCTCTTCCTTACCTTGCAGAGAGACATCCAATGAAATTAGTTATGGGACTAAGCTGTGCTTCACAAAGCATTGAACACAAAATGTTGTATCACAAAAAGGCCCCTTGTTTATATTGGGGGAGGCCCACCCTGAATGACCCTCACATGATGATGGTATCCAGCCATGCACTATCGTCTAGCAATGATCCTGACATACAGATGGAATGTGACACGCTAAGCCGTTCAAAGCTACTTCACCACACCAAGTATTAGAAGCAACCACCAATACTTGTCACTTGAAATCCCTATCCCCACTGGAGCGACGAAGGCTCCAAGCCAACCCACACACCATTAACCTTTTAAAAATGTGCCCGTCTCCCATTTAAAGGCAAAATTAGTTGCTATCAGATACCTATCCATTTATGGATCTGACTAATATTGTAATACTCACTAATTGTAACCAATAGAGGCTACATAATAATTTTCTTGTACCACATGACCTTTTTATACATGTATGAGACAGTACCGCAACAGGCCATGTCTATCATCCGGTACCCTTATTAGTCCATAGCAATTAACAACTTATCACCAACTGGATAGGCATGGAATCACTGAAGAGATCTAAACATTGATGAGCACCAGATGGCTCTAACACAGTCCACCACTGCAGATCCTGAATACCTATAGAATATGACCTCTTCTTGAATCTTACAATGGCAGTCGCAAAAGGGATGACTGTAATGCAGTCAATTCTGACCACCTATGCCTGCTCAGTACTATAAGTTCACAGACTGCATTACCCTGTGCAGTACCCAGCATAGTGAAGTCTGTCTCTTTCGCCTCCTCATTCATCACACTGCTAAGCGCTCCTTCCCACAACATGTTACCTGCATCTCCGTGGCTATCTTGCATGACATGAAAACATGTCTCACATTGGATCAAGACAAATGTAACACCCTTCCAAACACATATCGTTCAAAGTATAGCATGCTTTCGATGTGGCAAATGCTTCAGCGACCCACATAGAGGGAAGCACTATATAAATTATACAGAATAATACAAAAAATGTAATCATAAGGTCAATATAAATTGACTATTATTAAAACCACTTACGTATTAATGACTGTTAGAAATGGGATTCCTGGTTGGCTGAGGTATGCACCCAGGCCAGGCAGGAACCACAACTCTAGTCAGGGTAAGCTAGATACACACTAAAATGTAACCTGTGCTCAACCTCTGGTAGCTTGGCATAGGGCAGTCAGGCTTATCTAAAGAGGCAATGTGTTAAGTATTTGTGCAACACACACACAGTTACACAATGAATACACCACAAAAAGACTCCACATAGGTTTAGGAAAATAGAGAATATTTATCTGAGTAAAAGAAGACCAAAATGACAAAAATTAAATCAGTAGAAGTCGAGATATGAACTTTTAAAGATTAAATGCAAAACAGTGCTTAGAAGTCAGTAGCGCCCGAAAAGTTACTTGAGGTTGCGAGGAACCGGTGTGAATCCAAAGTTCAGGCCGACCACGATGGAGGGAAAGCCGGCTACAGGACCCATGCAGGGCCCACTGAGAAAGTACCTTGGAAGGAGCAAAGCGTCGACACTGAGGGCTCGTTGCGTCAATCTTGTCCACTCAAACGGGTCGCTTCGTCGTCATTGAGCTTTGCTGGATTGAAGGCAATGTGTCATTGTCAAGCCGCACAGAGTGTTGTCATTGGGCCGTGCAGGCTGTAGACCTGCTGTTATCAAACAGCCTTTGCATCGGCGTCGAAGGGCTATGTGTGGGCTCTGATCGGCGCTAAGGTGATGATGAGTTGGTTTTGTAGCAAAACAACTGCAGAACCCAACTCTGATTACCAGAACTTGGAGAGGGCACCTCAGGCAAGGGTAGGACTCACAGAAGGCAGAGTCCAGCAGCACCAGCAGTATTGCAGGAGTTCGTTTGTGTCCCTGAGACTTCAGAAAACAGTAGGTAAGCCAGCAAGCCCTTGGAGATCACTTGGAGGGAAGGCAGAGTCCAGCTCTCCTTCAGCAGAGTCAGGGAGCAGCAGGGCGACAAGCAGAAAAACAGTCCTTCCAGAAAATTAGTTCAGTTGAGTCCTTTAAGCAGCACAGCAGTCCATCAGACAAAGGTTCAGTTCAAGATCAGAAGGGCCTGATTTTAGGGGTTCAGAGACTCAGTACTTATACCCAAAAGTGTCTTTGATGTAGGGGGTGACTTCAAAGGAGCTCTCTTAAATGCACAGGGATCCCTTTCAATCCAAACCTGTCTGCCAGGCTAACTGTGGGGGTAAATCAGTGCTTTGTTTGTGGACAGCACACTACCTATTGAAGTGTAAGTGTCAGCCACTCCCATTTCTCCATGCCCAGGAAGATCCATCAAAATGCAGATGAATATAGATGAGTGCTCAGAATGCAGATGAGCCTCACCTTCCTGTTTTTGTGGCTGTCTAGAGAGAATGCACAAAGTGTAGTGTTATATGGTTCTTAGGCACATTATCGACATTGCTAAGTTAGCATGAGCTTCGCTGCCATGATGCTGCTTTTGCGCACACTACTACATGACTTTGTTTTTGCAAGACTTTGTTTGTGCCCTTCACATGGGAACGGGTTGCCTTTCACGTCCTCTGCCTTTCCTGGAGTTTAGACTGAACACGATATGCAAGGTCGATAGACAATGCCCCTTGTTATTCTGTTCTGGTCAGTCCCTAGCACCTAGACATAACATGCTACACAGCTGCAGTACTGAAGACTCGTGCTTTGATATTACGTTGTTGCATGTTGTTTTAACACACTTGGACAAAGCCGTTCCATGGAGAAGAGCTCTGCTGTTCCTATGATGTAAACCTTACCTCCAGGCTTTAAGATATGAGGTCTGCTGTCAAAGCCCAGAGATCGTCCTTTTTATAAAATAAACTTCTTCTAGTCAAGGGGAGGGTGGTCAGGCCTATAGGCCCTTATTTCCACAGTCTTTATAAAATGACTTCTCCCTTTGTATTCTATGGAATTGTAACAATGCTAACTGTGCTGAGTTTATGCATTTTGCTGCTAACATTGGCACGTATACTGTATTGTAGAGCACGATAGTTAAAATAAACATTTTGAACTATTTTTGACTCTGCTTATTCTCATTGTGGACAAGTACGAGTGAGTGAGCGAAAGAGTACGTCTTGCTCCCGCGATTCCTGAGAGAGTCTGGAGTGTTGTGTTCTTGGTTGTCTAATCATTTGTAGCTCTGTGATCTTTGGAGGAGAACGAATGAGACACTATAGCTAATCGGTTTGGGATTTTGGGTACTGATGTGGTAGGTTGGTACACCCCTATTCACTGAGGTCCTGTTTTCCTGCGCATAGTTCTGTGTATGTGCAGAATCCCTGCAACATGGCGCCGCCGTTTGGTCTGGTTCTTATCTGCGAGATGCTTGAGTAGTGCTTGTGCTTGTCCACAATACCCTCACCTCTGTTTCCGGAGACAGTTGTGACGGTGTAACCTCCTATATTGATGTTTTTATAGGTTCTTTCAAGCTTGAAGTTTTAAAAGGTTTATCTCTTTATTCTTAACCCGTTATTGCGCTGCCGCGCTCTTGGTTGTTATTCTCTATTATCAGTTATGGCGGTCCCGATTCCGGCCGCTAATAGGGCAGCACTCACGGCATATTTGACTCAAAATGGAGTCCCTAATGCTGGTGTTGCGCTGATTTTTGTAGTAGAGGCAGATGTGGCTTACTGCTTTGAAGTATTTTATTCTTGGGTCACCTTTCCGGCAGTGGATGGGACAGATAACTTGTTTCACGAATATACGCCTACGGCCCTTCCTAATGCTTATCAGCCCTATCGGGCTCTTGAGATTCCGCTTACAGCTTGGCAACCCCAAATTTGGTTTAATGGCGCCCTTCCTCACCCAATAACGCCGGTCCATTTAGGTTCTTTATCGATAGATGGGGCCACGAGGCCTTTTTGGCTGGGTATACCCCTCACCCGCGTCGTTTAACGACAGCGATGCTTGCAGAACTGCACGTGTTACATACGTCTTTGATACGCATGCATAGGGCTGTTATGCAGTTCATGTCGCGCAACTTTCAGGTGGGACCACCTGGCGTTGCTGCGCAACCTGCGGGACCTGGTGGTGTGACCATCAGTCTCCTTATGGTTAATTCAGTAATGGGCAAGCGACCACAGAATAGGGATTAATTACCTTATTGGCTTGCTGAAAAATTTGGACAACTAGAGGCTGTCTTTCCAAATACCTCTCCTGTGGAAAAACACAGGATATTGACTATTAGTTTGCCAAAAGACTTACTTACCGAGTTGGCTGATTGTAACACCTGGGGTAAGGTATTTGCAGCGGTATATTCAAAGTGTTTCGGCACTCCTTCCATGACCGTACTCCCTTCAGTGATTAAACGTGTTCAAGATGAACGTGGAGCCGAAGCGGCTGTGGAGCTGGGGATGAGATTGGTGGGGGTGTTCGACATGGTTGCAGATATGATCCTTGAAAATGTCAAAGGCGATGCAGTAAGCTTTCAAGTGGCAAATCGCTTGGAGGCTGTCCCTGATGCAGACAAATCACGCAAATTGCCAAAGATTATTGCAAAGGCTTATAAAACCATTGGCCGCAATAGTCTGGGAGTTAAGCCTTTTACTTAAACGCAAACTCAAACACAACAAAAGGCCCAGACTGATAAAGATGGGCAACCGTTCTTTCCTAAAAAGAACTGGAAAAATAAAAAACAGGGGCAGCAACAACAGAAGCAAGGTTCGCGTGCTGGTTCACCGACACCTGAGTCTTCTGAGCGTACTTATGACTTGTGCAACCGCGCGAAGATTAAGACTCCTGATAGATTTCAAGTCCCTGATCAGTGTTCTCCTCGTTCTTCACTGGACTCATCTGGCTCTCAAGTCAGAGGAGGGGAGCGCCAGGATCATGGCAAAAGTCATCCTGCGCCACAGGGACGTGATCAGCCTCGACAGCTTGAAGGCAAAGGAAAACAAGAGGATCTACCTCGTTTTCGACCCCAGTTTCAGAAGAAAAGATTTGCGCTCTAACAGCGAGGTATGCCTCAGACGGTGAGAACGCGACTCCTGGATTGGACATGGGAAGTGACTCTGCTCGACAGCGCAGTGGAAGCTACCATAGTGCGGGAGGCTCTGCGTCCCTGTCTGGAGGCGACAGCAACTGATACCTTCGTTACAGTAGAGACTGCAGAAACCCGGGTTGCCCCCCCGGATAGGCTCTATGAAATAATTTTCCAAATTGAAGGTGATGTACCTCGTCCAATCAAGGTGGTGTTCTGGGAGAATTTAACGTCCTCATATGACATTCTGTTGGCGGAGGCAGATTGGCCTCCACCCTTTGTGTTGGCAGCTCCTAGGGGAGAAGACGTGATACTTCCGAGTTTTTCGCGTTACGTCCCTGAAGAGCATGCCCAGACTTTGGCTGCGGGGTGGGCTTGTGCCCTAGCCCCAGCGGTGTATTGTAATCAGGTGGGTTGGGATGTTAATTCACTGGCTCATGAAATACCTTTACGCTCTATGCCTCAGCCACAACCGCAATATCCAATCAGACGTGAAGCAAAAGCTTCCGTTTGTGATATTCTAACACAGTTGGAGTATCAAGGAGTGATTGAATCATGTACATCACCGATGAATAATTCTCTCTTTACGGTATCAAAACCTGATGGTTCTTATCGGATTGTATTGGATTACCGAGAATTGAACAGTCATTGCCGCACATTTGCGGTGCAAAACACTTACAGCTCAGCGCTGGTGAACAGCCTTGTTCGTAAGAAATACAAAACTACACTTGACATTTCTAATGGTTTCAATAGTCACAATCTCGCTCCTGAGAGCCGTGATTTGACAGCATTCACTGCAGTCGGGAATCAGAAAACATTTACGCGATTGCCTATGGGGTATAAGAATAGACCCGGGACATTTGCAGCACGTGTCGTGTCATTATTGCACGACATAGATCCAGATGCGTTCTCGTACGTTGATGACATTTATCTGATGGACGACGAACTTATGCCGCATCTAGTCCGAGTCGACAATATTATTTTGTCCTTTGCCGACTATGGATACAAATTCAATTTTGCAAAATCGCACATCGCCCATTTGGCGGTGCTCTTTTTGGGCTATGAGCTTAATAATGAAGGAAAGGGCTTGGCCCCTCACTTCTTGGAGAAATGTACACAATTGCGACCACCTTCTACACTGAAGAAACTTCAGTCTTTGCTGGGTTTTTTGAATTTCAGGAGGACATACATTCCCGATTATGCCCAGCGTATCAAACCGCTCTATGCGTTGATACAACCAACTTTTTCTTCTGCCAGCTGGCTTCCGGAACATGCTACTATTCTAACTTGTTTGCAAACAGACTTGCTTACAACTAACTACTTGTTGACACGTGACAGCACCACAAACCTAGTAATACGTATAGTTTCTGGGACAGTGGGTTTCACTTACTTGATGTTCAATGAAGGAGACACAGTTCCAATTGCATACAAATCACATTTATACACTGCTGCTGAAATGCGCTTTTCAACTGTTGAAAAAATATTGACGGCAGTACAGATGGCGATTCTAAAAGAACGCTCACTTGCGCAAGGCAAACGCATTCTTATGGTCACGCCCTTCCCTGTTTTGGAAGCCGTGACTAAGGCGAGTGTATCCAACTCGAAAGCATTACATCCCCGTTGGATACAATGGGCTACTTCTTTGACATCGGCTGATGTCACGTTTATCTTTGATCCTTCCTTACAGACACAGGAGTTTTTACAGTATGAACACGTTCATCCTCCACCCTTGTTTCTGCTTCCCTTACATGAGTACAAATGCATTATTTACACCGATGGCTCGGCTCAACCGGCCACGGGTTCCAAACATGCCTATTCAGCCGCTTGCGCAATTGTTGCTGGCTCATTTGTTAATGGAGAGTTTAAGTCTTCCATTGTGCACACTCAAGCACTTGGAGACTGTATGGCACAATTGGCGGAGCTGCGTGCTCTTGTACTTGCTCTCGAGTTTGCTGATCCAACTGTGAATACTCTTATTGTGTGCGATTCTTATTACTGTTTCCAGTCTTTTAATGACAACTTGTTCTTTTGGTCTCGGAATGACTATCGCGATTCCAAAGGCAGCGCAATTAAGCATAAAACGCTTTGGGTTCGAGTGGCAGATCTTAAACAACGTCTGCTCCTCATTCATGTTATACATACTCTTGGCCATCAGCGTGTGGGAGCACATGTTCTTGGTAATTCTTTGGCTGATGAAGCGGCCAAGTCTGCAGTAGCCACGTGCTCCGTAGCAGCAGTTACAAGATCCAAGACTAAAATAGATAATGAGATTTTGGCAGCTGCAACGAGGGAGGGAACTGCTTATCCTCAGGGTTTCCCTTCGAAATACTCTTATCATATAACTCCTGAACAAGTTCCTTATGCTTTGATTCCTTCTGTTGGGACAGTCTCTATTTTACAGCAACGTTACTGGTGGCGTGGTTTATATAAACAGACCCGTAATTATGTCCTTTCTTGTGACATTTGTCAGCAAATCAAGCCGTCTACGGTCACCCGCCCACCACAAACACAGCTGTGTATTTTTAATCAACCTTTTGGCTGTATCTATCTTGATCACTGCGGTCCTCTTTCTTCTGATACTGCGTCTAAATATATCTTTGTAGCAGTTGATTCGTGCACTAGATTCCTTTGGGTTTGGCCACAACGCAGTGCTGACGCTCGAAATGTCTTCAGGGATTTGCGTGTCTTTGTAGGGATGTTTGCCTGTGGCACCTTCCATTCTGACCAAGGTCCAGCGTTCGCCTCTAAGGCGTACAAGGATGCAATGAAGTCAATGGGGGTGCTGGTGCAGTTTTCGTCTCCATATAGGCCTGAGGGCAATTCAATTGTGGAGCGAATGAACTGTGACTTAAAGCAATCCTTGACAGCTAGAGTCTTAGGTACTGGCAGGAACTGGCTGGCCCACTTGTATGGGGTTCAACGTGCACTCAATAACCTCCCTAGACGATCTCTGGGTGGGCGGACCCCATACAAAATGCTCTAGACCTTGATGGTCTAGACGTTGTGGCGGCTGCCACAACCTTTGACGTAGATCTTCATTCTACTGTGTTACAGGGTCTACAAAAGACCCGTGACAGCTTTGCAACTGAACATTTACCCTCTTCCACTGATGCAGCACTGCTGATTCCAGTTGCCGGTTGGCTTCCGAAAATCGGAGATCTAGTACGAGAAAAGCTGGAGAACAAAAAAGAATGTGGTCCCTCTTATCGTGCACCGGTTCCAGTGCTTGGACTGAAGGGTACTCGTACAGCTATTTTACCTCCTTTACCTGGTCGCAAAGACAACAGATATATTTCAGTGGACAATGTCAAACTACACCATGTGGCCGATTCTGAATAGTGTCACACCTGCAGTTTCGTGCAACGCAATTTCATTGGATCCACTGACTTCATCATCTTCCACCGCTCCTCGTAGGGCTTAGAATGTGATGGACACTATCATTGATCTTTCACCTTTCCGACCTCTATCTTCTACCATGGATGTCGAGTATATATATCATCCTGATGAGTCTGTCAGTGAAGTGCCGAACAGTCCCGGAGAACATCAAGCGGACCTGGCACTTCCACCTCTGATAAATCAACCTACGAATGGCTGCTATGGACATCATGCCAGTCTCTCTTCCGGCTCTTCTTTCTCGACATCCCGTTTGGCTGACACACCGACTAAATTAAGAATTTTTTTCGCTTGGTTAAAAAAGACTTACCTGGTCCCTCCTTGGACCTACATTTGGTTGCTGCTTGTCCTGATTTTTCTCTTCATGTCGATTGGTTTTGTGACTGTGTTCTTTTTGCTCATCAATGGTCATTATTTACCAGAACGCTCTGCAGTGAACTTGGTCGATGGAGTTCTGACTTCTCACACATCGTCCCATATCATGAAACGTGATCACTCTCATGTTAACATTTCAGCATTCCCGATTCCAGATGGCATCGTTTGGGACAAAGTTGCCTACGAAGTCCACGGTCAGACCGAGGTGCTTCGCATACCATACGTGTTTTGCGTCTCTCTAGGAGATGTGGTAACACGGGACATACATTCGGATGACTGGGATGTGCAAGCAGTACATGCACTATTTTCAGATTTAAAATATTATGCTGCTTTTGATGCTGAAGATTTGTATTTAAATTCGGCCAATTATGGGGATTTATTTTGTTATCAGCATTATGGGCATCATTTTTTACACAAAACAAACACGTTAAGACCTGTTTTTAATTATACACAATGGGAACATTGTCCTACTCCCATAAAGGGGAGTTCTAAAACATTTAGGGATGAATTCACTTACTTTACAGATTATGACATATCTAATCCGGAATCCTATTTCTTTAAACTTCGTTCAACTACACAATCCAAATTTATGTTAATACACACAAAAATGGTTTATTCCAACTTGTTGCGAAATAAATTGGCTACGCAGGGTTATGATCATTGGAAAGATACTGTTGATTTAAAATCTATCTGGGGCACAAAGCCTTGGCAGGTTCAGGGAACTAAAGCTTTACATCGTGCCTGCCTGATCCCAGCACAAATTCTGTTTTTAAATGATACTGTGTACCAAACAACTTGTTTTGGCCTCGCAACTGTCAAAACTTTAAACACGCCATCCATTCCGTCTTTAGCGGAATATGCTAATTGGCGCACACACACAAATCATACCATTGAGGCATTGCAAGCTTTGCTTCGCAATTACACCTTCAATGTCTCTGAAGTTGATTCTTCTGGGTGGTTGGTGTGGCAAACTAATTCAAATGCATGTCAAATGCGTTTTTATAATGTAACACCTGGTTTCACACAGACTAGACCGGACCCATGTTATCCAAGTTCCCATTCGGTTACCACATACTCGGTGGGTAAATTGTGCCAACAATCGTTGGAACATTCTACGCTGGCATCAGTGAAGCAACATCTTTCTCTGCTGTCGCATGACATTAATTTGGCTGATTTTCTCTTGGGACCCAGGGCTCCAAGGCCAAAAAGATTCATGTATGCCGCTTACAATGAAATTTGGAAACTTTCACAGATGGAAGCTGCTTTTCGTCTGCGCCAAATTGATCAAGCCAATTTAGAAAAGGTTCTTGCCGTAGTAGACAATAGCATAAACACACTTTCCTCACGCATTTATACGTTGGATAATATTGTTTCATCTGTTATTGATATTGTTCAAAGTGATGTATCTGTGTTATATCATGGTCAAAATCAGTTAGGATCTGTTATGCAATTTGTTTGGACATTGCAAACTCTTAAAATGGGAAAAGTACCTTGGGATTATTTAAATGCCACTGCTTTATTCTTGCCATTTAATCTGACTGATAAACAAAGGTTTATGTCCATGAAAGATGCAACATACACACTATTGCATATTGAACAATTAGAGCCCTTGCCGTTTTCTGTAGCGGAAACCGATTCTGCTGTTTGGTTAATTCAGGGGGTTATTTCTCTCCCTTTTTCGCTGTTTCATTTCAAATCATGCATGCAACATTTTCCGATTGGCCGTTATGAACCACTGGGTAGTGCTTTTCTACATGAATTGTGGTCCCTACCTTTTACTTATAGATGTCAGAGAGAGGGTAAGGAAGTTTTCCTAACAAGGGAGGACTGCGATTCCACGGTGGGACATTCCCTTGTTTGTAAACACGTTAGGTTGCACGGCGCTTGTAACGTTTCTGCGCCTAATCTGGCCTATTTTTTAAAAGGGACTCCAGTACCATCAATAATTCCCGCTTTTTCATTGCTTACAAATGGCAGTTATCTTATTTTGAATAACCAAGACTGCTGTGGTTTACGGGCAGGAGTCCCGTATTTAGTAACGGTTTCCCAGTGCGTAACTTGTTGTAGCAATGTGCTTTTTCCGCCCCCGCATGGGAGTCTAGATAGCTCAATTTGGCCTTCAATTCCAACTTTGAAAACAGATTTCAACAAGTTGAGCAGGCTCAAAGCGCTATTATTCCAGCAAGAGGTGGCCCTCACTTCCGCCCGCGAGACCTTCCAGTTACAGGTGGCTAAGACTTCTGGAGCGATACAGTCCCTTCTGAACTCCAACCTCCCACTGCATTTTGGAGAACTAATACACCAAATATTTAATGCGTCTGACACCGCAGGCCTTGCACATTTTTTTAAATGTGTGGGATCTGGCCTTGTGTCTTCTTTTCAGACTATATTTGGAGTAATACTGGGTTTTATTCATTTTATTTTTTCCAACGACTTCGGAGGGTTCCCCTTGATTTTGGCATTAGGCGCTGGAATACTGCTTCTCCTGCTCCTGTTGCGCAATGGCTGCTCAACTTGTGGTACTGCACAGACCAGACCAGTTGCAGCTGTACCGTGAACGCATGCAGCAGGTTTTCGGATGCTTTCCATTAGCCATGCTTGGCGTCAGTTATGGATTGATTCACTTTGCGTATTTCACTTGCGTGCAACCAGTCCTTTACTGTCAGCGATGTCCCTTCTATTGGGCACTGGATATATGCCTCTCCAATACGTCATGTCCAGTCCCTGATTTTGACCAGTTGATGGGTCCCTTAGAGGCCCATGACCAGGCTTGTTCTGGGGATGGCCGTACGGCGCGTGCGGCTGCACTTGGAGTTTTGGCGGAATGGGATGTCTGTGCGGCTGCGAGGACCGTCCTGCAACAAAGTTTCATCGAATATCACGCAAGTTGCCCACTCATGCTTTTAGAGGCGTCTGATTACGAGGAGCACGTTTGTTCCTTCGACATACTTAATTGGATGGCATCTCTCTTTTTCACCAACGATAGGGATGATCTTTTGGAGGGAATAGCATTCCTCGGTTCATACACCTTGATGGACTTACCACCTCCTTCATAATAACTTTGTTATCCCGGAGGCAGCTCCCCTTCAATGAGCCCTATTAACAACTTTGAAAAATATTTTTTTTTTCCAAACATTTCGATTTTTTTCCAATTTGGTTTTTTCACCCGTTTGGAACTCTGCTTGACTTGTGAACTCTGGTTTGGTCCTTTATTTCTGTCCTATGGCCTTACCAGGGGGAGGGTGTCATATGGTTCTTAGGCACATTATCGACATTGCTAAGTTAGCATGAGCTTCGCTGCCATGATGCTGCTTTTGCGCACGCTACTACATGACTTTGTTTTTGCAAGACTTTGTTTGTGCCCTTCACATGGGAACGGGTTGCCTTTCGCGTTCTCTGCCTTTCCTGGAGTTTAATCTGAACACGATATGCAAGGTCGATAAACAATGCCCCTTGTTATTCTGTTCTGGTCAGTCCCTAGCACCTAGACATAACATGCTACACAGCTGCAGTACTGAAGACTTGTGCTTTGATATTACGTTGTTGCATGTTGTTTTAACACACTTGGAAAAAGCCATTCCATGGAGAAGAGCTCTGCTGTTCCTATGATGTAAACCTTACCTCCAGGCTTTAAGATATGGGGTCTGCTGTCAAAGCCCAGAGATCGTCCTTTTTATAAAATAAACTTCTTCTAGTCAAGGGGAGGGTGGTCACGCCTATAGGCCCTTATTTCCACAGTCTTTATAAAATGACTTCTTCCTTTGTATTCTATGGAATTGTAACAATGCTAACTGTGCTGAGTTTATGCATTTTGCTGCTAATATTGTCACGTATACTGTATTGTAGAGTACGATAGTTAAAATAAGCATTTTGAACTATTTCAGTGACTCTGCTTATTCTCATTGTGGACAAGTGCGAGTGAGTGAGCGAAAGAGTACGTCTTGCTCCCGCGATTCCTGAGAGAGTCTGGAGTGTTGTGTTCTGGGTTGTCTAATCATTTGTAGCTCCGTGATCTTTGGAGGAGAACGAATGAGACACTACAGCTAGTCGGTTTGGGATTTTGGGTACTGATGTGGTAGGTTGGTACACCCCTATTCACTGAGGTCCTGTTTTCCTGCGCATAGTTCTGTGTATGTGCAGAATCCCTGCAACAGTAGCTGTCACCCAACCCAGATGTGTATTGGAGACAGTCTGTCAGGCACATAGAACAGTAAGTGCAGAGAAATGTCCACTTTCTAAAAGTAAAAGGAACAAATGATGGACGGAATGCTAAACAATGCAAACATTCACCACCTGTCACAAGGATATGGGTTTAATCCATTGTTCATTTGCTCACCACGCCATCTCAGTTTGGACTCAGCCATATGCAAATCAGTCTTGACCCTGCTCCTCATGGGAACAGTCCAGCCCGAACTGCCAATTCAGGTCCTCCCTGGACCAGAAACAAGCATCCTGGGACGGGTTTCGGGGCATCACCCCTCATCAGCCAGGCTAGCTTGAATCCAGTGGCGTAGTGAGCACAGGGCCCACATCTGGGCATACCCTTCCCAGTTAAGGCGACAAAAGCAAAAGGAATAAATGATGGACGGAATGCTGAACAATGCAAACATTCACCACCAGTCACAAGGATCTGGGTTTAATCCATCATTCTTTTGCTCACCATGCCACTCCAGTTTGGACCCAGCCATATACAAATCAGTCTTGACCCTGCTCATGGGAACAGTCCAGCCCAAACTGACAAGCCAGGTCCTCCCTGGACCGGAAACAAGCATCCTGGGACCGGTTTCGGGGCATCACCCCTTATCTGCCAGGCTAGTTTGAATCCAGTGGTGCAGTGAGCACAGGACCCACATCTGGGTATACTCTTACCACTTAGGGCGACAAAAGCAAAAGGAACAAATGATGAACAGAATGCTGAGCAATGCAAACATTCACCACCAGTCACAAGGATTCTGGCTTTAATCCATCGTTCTTTTGCTCACCATGCCACCCCAGTTTGGACCCAGCCATATGCAAATCAGTCTTGAACCTGCTCCTCATGGGAACAGTCCAGCCTGAACTGGCAAGCCAGGTCTTCCCTGGACTGGAAACAAGCATCCTGGGACCGGTTTCGGGGCATCACCCCTCATCTGCTAGGCTAGCTTGAATCATTTATTGCTGCAGCACTTTTCGCCCTAAGTGGGATGGGTATGCCCAGACATGGGTCCCTTGCTCACTGTGCCACTGGATTCAAGTTTCCCTGGCTGATGAGGGGTGTTACCCTGAAACCAGTCCCAGGATGCTTGTTTCCAGTACAGTGAGGACCCAGCTTTGGCAATTCGGACTGACCTGTTCCCATGAGGAACAGGGCCAAAACTGATTTGCATATGGCTGGGTCCAAATTGGGGTGGCATAGTGAGCAAAAGAACAGTGGATTTAACCCAGATCTCTTAACTGGGGGTGAATGTTTGATTCTGTCAGCATTCCATCCATCATTTGTTGCTGCAGCACTTTTTGCGCTAAGTAGGATGGGTATGACCAGACGTAGGTCCCTTGCCTGCTGTATCACTGGATTCAAGCTAGCCTGGCTGATGAGTGGTGTTACCCCGAAACCGGCACCAGAATTTTTATTTCCGGTCCAGGGAAGACCCAGCTTGGTAGTTCAGGCTGGACCATTCCTGTGAGGAACAGGGTCAAGACTGATTTGCATATGGCTGGGTGCAAACTGGGGTGGCATAGTGAGCAAGAGAACGATGGATTTAACCCAGATCTCTTGACTGGGAGTAAATGTTTGATTCTGTCAGCATTCCGTCCATCATTTGTTGCTGCAGCACTCTATAAAAGTGGCATTTCTAAAACAGTAATGTTAAATCCTACTTCACAAGTAAGAAGGATTTCTAATTACCATTCCAAAGATATGAAACATGAAAAAGCTGCTCCTCTCTGATCAGGCATGCTGGATGAACAAGTCTTGCCTTAAATTGGATGGAGCCAAGACAGAGCTTATGATTCTTGGGAGTAATTCCTAGCCTCAAAGGACCCTCGATAGACTGGTTTTCCTTGATCCTCCTCCCGCTCCTAAACCAGCCATAAAAAGTCTGGGGCTATGGCTTGAAAAAACCCTGACCATGGAATACCAGGCTACCAGACTGTCAACTTCCTGTTTTGGAATCATGCGCATGTTGCACAAGATTCTGCCTCTTCTCCACCAGTCCTCAAGGAGGCTAGTAGTGCAGGCTCTGATCATTTCTCTCTTAGATTACGGCAATTTGCTCTACCTAGGTACTCCCAAGGCAGTGAACTGTAAACTCCAGGTCATGCAAAATGTGGCTGCAAGACTGCTCTTGTGTTTTCATAGGTATGATTCAACTAGACAGGGTCTGGTTGACATCCACTGGCTGCCCATTACCCAAAGGATTGAGATTAAATCTCTGTGAATGGTTCACAGAGCCTTTTATGCGAGTGGTCCTCCAATATCTAGCCAACTGGTCACCCCTTACTCCCTAATAGGCTTCTTAGATCCTCCAATTCATTTTTAGTAACTGTCCCCACTGTCAGAAGGGCTTGAAGTGGAGAACAGTCTTTTGGTTTTTACGTGGCCAAGCTGTGGAATGCTCTCCCTCTGGCCATTCGCTCTATGAACAGTGAGCTGAGTTTCCAAAAATTGCTTAAGACATGGCTTTTTAGGAACTGATCCTTAGGTAACACTTCTGGCCTTGGTGTAGGGGTACTTCTGTCCGCCAGCGCTGGGATGCCTTCGGGTCGCCATGTGCTTTATAAATCCCATAGCATAGCATAGGAATTACAGTTTAAAAGTGTATTAAGGAATTCCCAATGTTGGCCTATGAGAATGGTAGGCCTCACAGCAGTGAAAAATAAAATTGGCTGTTTGTCACTACCAGGACATGGCAAACATAAATGTACATGTCCTACCTTTTACTTACATGGCACCCTGTCCATAGGGTTACTTAGGACCTACCTCAGGTGTGACTTCTATGTAACAAAGAGGAATTTAAGGCCTGGCTGGTAGTCTTAAATGCCAAGTCGAAGTGGCAGTAAACTGAACACACAGACACTGCAGTGGCAGGCATGAGACTGGTTTGAAAGGCTAATGAGTACGATGAGTGCTACAGGCCCACTAGTAGCATTAGAAGTAGAGGCCCTGGTTATATGGTGTACCACTTTACAAGGGACTCACCAGTACAGCAAATATGCCAGTCAGGTATACACTAATGTCATCATATTTAGGTGAGAAGCACATTAGGTAAGAAGCACATTCAATTTAGCACAAGTCAGCAGGGGTAAAGTGCTCAGAGTCCTAACGCCAATAAAAAGAACCAGCAAAAAGTGGAGACAAAAGGCAATATGTCTGGGTAAAGACCACCCTAAGGATGACAGGTCTAACAATGACTTTACTTAAACTTTCCTTCCACATAAGTATAATTGGAATTAAGGGTATTACATATATGTGCTTACCTGTCAACTAAGTGGTTAGATCAATATTGTGGGTGTGTTATTATTGTGAAGTGATATAACATTTATAGTGGGGGTGTACCCCTAGTGGCAGCTGAAAAAGAACTTTGACTTCAAAGCGCAATGATAAACATTTCTGTAAACCTATTTCAGATGTTCTTAAAGCTCACGCAGCTTTTTGCATTCACATTATATGCTCTATGAGAGTAAAATATTTTTACTTTCGCAGTCCACAGCCTAAATACTTCATGTTTTTCTTTTCTGTTTGAGGTAACATATGCAATATAACTACGTTCTACTCAGGGAGGAGGGTCTCAAGGTTGTAAGTAAGGTTTTATGGATAGCAGCCAAGTTAACCAATCCTCCCCAAACCGCTCAGGAGACACCATCATTAAATAGGGTCCCACTAAGCACCAAGGGGAAAATGTGGTAAGCCGAAAAACACAGACGTCTTACAGGACATCAGCACGGCGTGTCTCAGGGGCGTTCGTACATCATAGCTGAAGTTGCTGTGACAATCAAGCTCATCAACCAGGATACTGCTGGTGAACTCCTGGACGCTAAGGTGACACCAATGCAAAGCAGACAAGAAAAGCTGTAAGGAGGAAAAATTTGACACAGCAGAAGCACAGCAAAGCTGAACAGAAGAGATAACTCACTAACAAAGGTGGATCTGGGGATCTGAAATGGGGAAAAACGTGAAAGAAGTGAAGGGATGCTGAGATTGATGAACTAGCGTGATTGGGAACCACTGCAATTACAAAGTGTTGTCAGGCCCCCAAGAAATGGTGACTTCATGCAATTGTACCTGCTGTGTCTCTCGTCCCCCAACATGGCTTGGAAGTCAAGAGTTTCCGTGTCATGTGCTCGAATCATTGACCTGTTCTCACGCAAGTTATGCATAACACATCTCAGTCCTTAAAAAGATTTGGAGAGTTCCAAGAAAGTTGTTTACTTTTTAGACTCTCATCGCCCCTCCACTTGGCATCCTTCATGGCCCCAATGGACTACCACCGTAGTACACCTCAATCACCCTCAGCTCGTTGCACTTTTGTTTGTACTTGGGGGCTCCACAGTGCCCATCTTGCCGTCTCAAACTCATAACTCTAATCCCTAATCCCTCTGATGAAGGAACACCCTGCCTACCATTTCACTCTGTCTCAGCTTGTACAATCACAACAGACCAGCTTCTGGGGGAACTGCTGGTAGGAACACTCTGGGTTGTCTTGATTCCACCTCCTCTGCAGCATGTCCTGTTGTGTGCTCTCCTCTCAAGTTTAGGGAACTAAGTGACCACTGAGGGAGTGCCAAGCAGCAGAGTCTTTGCACAGAGAAGTATTAATTATCTCCTATCACACCTGAGCTAGATGTCAAGTGATGCAGTTTGACTCTGTATGTTAGTAGATAATGCCCTATGCAGTAAAATAGGCATACAACATTCTATTTATTCATTGTGCAGTTTTATATGGTGCAAACAAAACCCAAATGGATGACAGAACAGTCAACCAAAATAACTTTATTTATTTTAAGAAAGACCTGAAAAGTATACCAAAATCATCAATTGCACTTAATCACAAATTGCAAAAAACTTTAAGAATTACTATTTAAAACACTAAAAAATAATTTGCCACACATCAAAATATAGTCTTAAAATCATCGTAACAGACAGTAAAAGTTCACAACTTAACTCGTAAATTGAACCTTTTAGAAGTCAGACATAAATACAGAATGCATATTTGTGTTCTTTTGCGCTTATTACATCAAATATACCAGGCAGTTCCTTCTTCCTGTCTTGGATGACAGAACATTTTTCATGAGCACTTAAGGTTTGTTATGTTGCAACTTCTGAGAAAAAGTTACATAAAACAAGAAAGGCAAATGTGTAATCATTCTTTTTGGGCCAAAAACATTTTAAGTACTGGTGGCATCCAGACATGGTTTGCGCTGTCTCTAAACAGTGTCATGGTTCTCTTTTTCAGTTTGATTCCATTAGAGTGAGTATAAAAAGAAGGAATCTTGGTAGGCATTCTCTGTTAGTTTCTGTACTGTAATATTTCATCGAAGGTAGATCAATTATTCTGGGATAAAGTACCTGCTTCCATACATTCTAACTTTTCTGTAATTACCTTAGGAGTGCAAAAAATAAACATGTTGCCATAAATATCTACTTTCTGTTTGTCACTTTACAGCTAGAAAAACAGAGCAGAAGAAAGAAAAGCCATGTTTTGTTTTAGTTCTATAACAGCTACTTTTAATTATGATCCATGTCCATGCCAGCAGGCATTGTGATGTCAGAACTCGACTGTAATGAGCTATTACAGTTGAGTTTGACATTATTTCTTTTTAATCGGTGACTGGGTGTGTCACAAGTCGCCAGTTATAAATAACAAGCATTTGCAATGCAATCGGTCTCGCCTGTGGGACCTTATAAGTATTTACCTATGCTGGATATTATTGCATATTATTGCGTATTTTGTTTCGTGTGCAGCAACCACTGATAAGAGGTTTTAGCCTTCTAGGGGAGTTCACGTTGCAGCATCTCACTGTCTGCCGGTTGCTCCTTTGGGAAACTTCCAGATAACTGAAGCAAGACCCGCAGATTGTAGGCTGGCTACAAAGTGAAACACAGCATTGAGGCTGATTGCAGTAGGGACATGGCTGCTTTTTGCCTTTACAGAGCCTTTATGATGGCATCTTGTAACAAGAGCTGCAGTTTTTAAGCCCCCTCCCCAGCAGCAGGAGCTGCAGCCATTATACTACATGCAGCCGTTACGTGAAGCAAGAACTGCAGCGTCTACCCTAAGTGCTGCGTGACCTGCTGCCGCTGACTGTTCTAGACTGGCTGTTACAGAACCCTTATATTCGAGCCCAATCACGGCGATTTTGGAAAACATACCATCATATATAATGAGGCACTTTTATGCAACTTCTTTACACGTTTCCAGAGAGCAGAGATATACCATAAAAAGTAATTGGGACGAAGTCTTTTTTTTGCAGTGCTCTTTCTTTGTCAAGACAATTTTTATATATGAATAAAACAAAACCACAGGACACAAGATAAGTAGGCAAAACTTTCTGCACGCCACACGTACAGCTGAGTGTTTTAAGGTGGAAGAATTGAATCTTGAGACGGCGGGCCGTATTGCAGATTGTGGCACTGACTAAACCTTCCCTTATCTCAAAGGGAGAGAGTGCATGCGTGCGTTAATCACTAGCTGCCCATCTTGTAAAGTTTCTGGGTAAGTTATCAAACAACATAGACTATTCATGTTATTAATCTCTTGAGAGTTTTTGGCAAAGTGAAGAACCTAGTAATAAATAAGTGTAACTCACCCTGCTGCCCTCGATCCGTTTCCCCCCAAACCCCGAATCAGCATTAAGCTCTGCACAGCAAGAAATATGCGCTGCGTGACAGCCAGGGGGCAGGTAGGATGAAACAGAGGGCTGCATGTGTTTGTTGTCACCACTGCTCCTGAAGAGACCAGACACGCTTTGGCGGAAAGAATGAACCCTACACTCTCGGTGCGCTGCTTAGCAGCAGCTGCAAATAAAAGGCTTGAACAGTCTAACCCGGAAGTACATGATGTCCATTTTACTTTGGGCTTGATTCTGTTCTTCAATGTACAGGAGTGTAGGGCAGTTTCATAGAGATTAGTGTGAGCAGTGCACGTATTGTAATATGGAAACGAAAATGCAATTTTTGGGGCTTTATTTCTACATATGCAGTGTGATGGCAGTGAGGACTAGTTTCACGCATCGTGTTGTTGCCCTCTTCCCATCGAACACGAGAGGCCTAGGGCAGGGGATTTGAAGTGAAATATGACCGCTACCCTTCGGCGACTGCTGGGGCTTGTCCTGAACCGGAGGCGCTAAAAAATGCATGCTTGTATTGCGCATGTGTTCTGGAAACTGCCATCTTTTGGTCAGGCAAAATAAGCCGTCAGCAGCGCGTGCCACCAAAAAAGAGTGCAAATTCACCCAGCCAATCCCACAACAAACAAGCATTTAAAATGCAATAGGACTTGTATTTACCCGAGACCTATTGCATTAAAAACGGGAGTGCGGGCGTTGATGAAGGCACGAACGCGAGTGGGGGGGTGAGGGGCGGGGGGCGAAAAGTCACAGACTGCGGGAGGGGGCGGGGGAAACACAGGGAAGAAAATAGCGTTGGAGTAAAGGGGCCGATATCCTCGGAACTATACAAATGACGACATGGCCATCAGGAGGAGGGACTAACAATCCGAAAACCAATCAGAAGACAGCATTTACGATCTAACTTCAGCAATGCTTTGCTGATCTCCGCTAAAACAACTGCCTTGAGCAGCTTACAAGTGGTCCAGAATACGGCGGCCCGATTGGTGACCAGTGCTCCCCCCCGAACTCCCTCAGGTCCCCTGCTACGTAAATTACACTGGCTGCCTATACGTAAAAGAATAGAATTTAAAATTGGTTGCTTGGTTTTCAAAGGCCTCAACAAAATGGGACCTAAATATCTAGCAGACAAACTGGTTAGATATACACCTTCGCGCACCCTCCGATCAACAGATAAGGGCCTTCTCACTGTCTCGCGCATAAAACAAACTAGGCTAGGAGGTAAAGCATTCTCCTACATAGCCCCACAATTATGGAACCAGCTACCTCTGGATATCCGCCAATGCACTAATTACCTAACTTTCAGGAAAAAACTTAAAACTTCACTTTTTTAGTTCTTCGTGCCTCTCTAGTCGCCATTAGCGCGGAGATACCCCATTTGGGGTGATTCATGCGCTTTATAAATGACATAAATAAAAATAAAAAATAAATAACCCAATCAAAAAGGTGGGCGGAGCTTCCACGAAGCTTCCCCGCTATAGTATATACTGCATGTCTCACAAAGTGAGCAGCGCATACGCGCTGCAACGCTAGGCGAGACCTAAAAATAGAGGGTTTTAATAAGGGATTGCAGAATCCCATGTATTATAAACAAATAATGTGCAGTTCTTAAAAAGAGGCCTATTTAACATACGTGCCATTTGCTCCCAAACAATGAGAGCTCAACATGTAATATTTAAGGACTTGTAATATTTTTCTATGTTTCATTGATGTGTTATAAAAATGGAACGTGGGTGCAATTGCCCAGAAACTAAATACCTGTTTACTGCAGAAAACGACTGTGAGTGCCACATTTTACGTATTGCTGGCCTCATGGGAAGAACTGTATATGTTCCATTGAAAGCATGGTAGTCATTCATGCCAGTATAGTCCAAAGTAAAGTATACCATTCCTGAGAGCATTGCTGGCACTGTCTGTTATTAGTATGTTGCACCTATTGTGCAGCACTATACATGATGCTCGGAAGTGGCATTTCAGAGTAAATGTCCCAGTCAGTGATAATAAGCACATTATTTTTCGCCTCCCTCTAACTCTCAAGTAAATCATAAAGTTAACGTGGGAATTTTGATGCTTAAAGATGTTTGGCACATTAATTCAGTGCTATCGTTTGAGTTTTTAAATATTAAATATAAGCTAATTAAACCTAGATATTCCAGTCTCCACAACCCTTGAAATCGGACAATGTGCAAGTTAGCAAAGGAGCTGCCACCTGAACCATCCCCCTTTCCCAGTTATTAAGCATAACTACTTCTCTAGTGCAGCGGCGGCGCCCCCTCATTAGGGCAGAGGAGCGTCGCCCCCTGCTGCCAGTGCAACAAAAGTGAAAAATAAAACGGTAATAAAATAAACTACCGCTTTATTTTTCACTGCTCCCAGCCTGAGCAGTGTTTGGGGGCGGGGCATTGCTACTGACTGGCAGCAGGGGAGTGGTGCTCACTCCACCAGTTTACACTACGCAAGTCAATTTGGCCGGCTGTCTTGCGACGGCCAGCCTGACTTGCGAAGTATAAACAGCAAGGTGGAGAGCAGGCACAGGCCTCCTGTGCCTGCTGGAGCTTTGAGACAGTCCGCTCCAGCCAATCCTGGTGCTGCTCTCATGCTGCTCATCTGCAGCTTGAGAGCAGCGTTGGACTTTGCAGAAGAGGTTGCCTGAGGCTCCACGAGGTGCTGTCGCGCTGAAGGCATCCATGAAGAAAGAAGAAAAAGACGGAGGAGAGTGAAACACAGGTAAGAACATTAAAAAAATATTTTTTTTAGGTTTTTGGCCCCCACTGAGTTAAGCTCTCGGTCTCCTCAACGCCTCTCCAGTGGTGAGGGTCACCACACGCCACTGATTTACTGCCATGATAATACCACTTCTTTTACATTACAAAGTTGGCTGTTAATCTTAATATTATTGAAAAAGATTTAGGAGCATGGTAAGAAGATTTTGGGCCAGCATTTAAGTTTTTACGATGGCCTGCAAACTGCATATGAAGAAGCAAAACTTGATCCCCACTTTAAATTCTTTCAGCAAAAATTAGTTAGACTTTACTAGACCCTAGACAGAAAGTTCAGTCTGGCATTATCATCAGATATCTGCTGGACATATAATAAAACAAAGTTACAATAGGTCATATGATATTGTTATATAGTAAAATTAAACAATTTTGGCAACATGTTCTAGATGGAACAGACCCAGTTTTGCACGGCTTTGTACTCTCTTTGGTGGGCGGATACTCTGCTAGGCAGTACACACATGAAGGTGCATGGGATATAAGGTAATATAGGCTGGATGCATGCAAAACCGGGTGAAAACAAGACAATAAATTAAAGATAAAGAAAAAAAGGTATACTCTTGCATTAATGCCCCACATACAAAATGAAGAATTGACTGATAAGATGATGTTGTTGCTTCATCTTTGGATGTCACTGAGTCAAGATATGGCTCAGTACTGGTACTTTACCATGTGAAGAAATGTGTTTTATGCTTGATATATTCATTTAAGGTTTTCCCGCACCTTCGTCTCTATTACAAGAAACATCGGTGTGTCCTGAGGAAGATTGTTGCTTTTATGGTTGTTCAACGAAACACTCGTTGACACTCATTTTAGTCCCAAAGAAAGGAGATGGAGAATAGGACAGTAAATAGAGAAGAAAATAAATAGAGAAAAATATCTATGGTCCCAATAGAAGGAGATATCATGGGAGTGCAAAGAGGGAGGGAGACTTATAGAGGTGTTCTATAGTAATATATTGAGTGTTTATTATTTTTATTGAGTAGGTGAATTTTAACATTGTATTTATTTTTGAAAGAATGATGAAAGTCGTATCATTATGGTTGAGTGGTGAGTTGTGGGGGTGTTGGTGGATGCCTTTTTGTAATTTTGACATGAATTTAATAATACTATGAACAATTCTAGGCAAAATAAAGATGATGGTTTCCCATATAAATGAAAGTTTTCAATTGAATGCCACATGTATTATTATTCCTACTCTGGGGCAAATTCATCAAAGGGTTGCCTCGCTCGTGCTCCATGCACTGGGGCGCAAGAGTAATGCAACTCTTATGTTTGATTTATCAAGCCCCGTAAGGCCACCTTGAGTGGCTGATAAATCTAGATTAATGCAACGCAGTGTAAATCACTGCGTTGCGTTACTCTGCCCCAGGGAGGTGTTCCATGGATGGAGCGTGGGTGTTTCCACGCACCACTCATGGGTTTTGGCGCATTCCCAGATTTACTATCACTGGTAAACCTGGGAATGCATAAAAATGCTATCTCTCCCCTGGTGAGGCGTAACGAGGAGGAATATCTTTATTTCTCCTCGTTACTTCCTCTTTCTATGTGTGCAGCACACACAGAAAGAGGAATATGCCACCTGGGATTGTTTTTGTGCAGGAAGGTTTCACTTCCTGCACAAAAACAATCCTGCTTACAACGCAGGCCCCCCTGAACTATGGCGCAAGGGGGCCTGCATTGGCGCTAGGCAGTTAAAAGTGCGCCAGTGCTAGCAAGGACAGGAATGTGCCATATAATGTTAAATACGGCACATTTAAGCCCTTTCCCTATCACGTTGCACAGCAAGGAGACTTGCTGCTCTGCGCTGCATGATTATTTGGTAAATATGATCTAGGCTTTGTTTACGAATGTTTTTATACAATGTGCATGCACTTTATGATGATTGTATCAATAAAATAATAAATTTATTTGATATGATTTTGGAAGAAGTTATCTTTCCTATCCTGATTTGACCATTAATCAAAAAGGAATATATGTCAGGTGGATTAACATTGTTTTTTTGAGAATACTTTACCCCTTTCCTGCGATCTTCAAATTTGTAGATGATGTGTACCTCATTATCATATTTGAAGCAGACATAGTTTAGCGTACTGTGTGGAGAAGATCACAAATAATCACATTTTTTCATCGTTTGCTTTTAAATATGGATCTAAGATGTGGTTGTTGGCATTTAAATTATAGGGATCATATGTAGATTAAAAAGCTTTATTTGAGACAGTAGAAGACCAAAAGGTTAGTCTGTTGAAGAGTAGGCTGTGAGCTATTGATGCTGTCAAGATATGAACATATAATGTATTTGAAAGGAGAGGAAAGAGACACATATAAAACAACATGGAATGCTTATGGACATTTGTATGCTTAGTAAATTAAACAAAATTAATCTTCACACCCGTTTTTAAAAACTTTCTTTCACCTCTTTATTTCACTGTACTTCTCTTGTATCTGGCTGTCATATTATCAGATGATTTGTGCTAATATAATGATTACTACAATGATATTATCACTAGTACAAATGTGATATTAAAAGAACAGGAAAGATAATATTACTGTAGCCTTTTAGCCTGTTGTCGAGGGCTATACTGGCTGTTAAAGGGCCTGAACTTGGGTTATAGGCCAGTGCCGCAGACAAACATTGGAATGTTGGAACTCCGAGGTTATGCCAACCATTATAAGCCGGGATATACTCCATTGCCTTCAGTGGCGCTCTCAACATTCCAGGGTTCTAATATAGCCTTATAGCCCGCCGTAGCGGGCTATACCGGCTATTAAAGGCCCGCTCCAGCGTTAAAGGCCAGAGCTGAAGGCGAGGGCCTTTAACAAGGGAGCGGGACTTTAATAGCCGGTATAGCCCAGCTACGAAGGGCTATAAGGCTATTAGAACATTCTGCCACTAGAGGGCAGAATGCTCTAACAAATAAAACAAAGGCTTTAGGGAGCGCGAGGGGATTGAAATCCCCTCAGGCTCCCTGAAGCCTTTGTTCAGAGCCACAGCTGTGAACAAAGAAACATTGGAATGTTGGAGCTCCGGGCTTATACCAGCCATTATAAGCCCGGAGCTACTCCATTGTTTTCAATGGAGCTCCCAACATTCCAATGTTCTAATAGCCGGTATAGCCCAGCTACGAAGGGATGCCAGGCTATTAGAACATTGTGCCACTAGAGGGCAGAATGTTCTAACAAATAAAACAAAGGCCTCTCAAGCCCGAGGGAATTTAAATCCCCTCGAGCTCCGAGAGGCCTTTGTGAAAACATTGGAATGTTGCTTTGCGGGCCTTTACCGGCCCGTAGAAGCACAGAGCACTCTATTGTCTTCAATGGAGTGCTCCACATTCCAATGTTCTAATACATATTAGATGATTTAATCTGTGTAGTAAATTTACCTTTTCGTTTTCTGGGTGATCACTGCAGATGTTTCAGGGGGGGCAGGGGTTTGGACCCTAATTTTGCTGGCATTAGAACTCTGTGCCCTTTGGCATTTCGAGTTCGTACGATAATATGTGCACCCCATCCCTGGTATTGGTAAAATTGGTTTCATCCAATTGGTCTATTTAACTGTTTGTAACACCATTGGTATATAAAATATGCCTATGGCATGGAAGTTAAATATCATGTGTAGGCTGCAGCGTGTATTTACAGCACCCACATATATGACAGAATAAATGTCTGCCAGGAGCACCACTGTTTTCTGGCTGGACTGCAGTTTAAATTCCCTGCAGTAACACGCCGCAAGGAAAATGAATTTGAAGTGATGGAAAGGCTATTTTTATATTCATAAGGCATCCCTAAACAGTGACTTGTAAGCCCACGGGGAAGGATGCTGATTTATTGGGGTAAGTGTGCTAAAACAGTAAAATAAAACCCAAACATTATTTTACTGTTTATGCTTGCCATACTTTTCCCTAGCCAGTCCTAGATGGAATTAAAATCCTTGGGCCATATTAGCAAGAAACTGCGATAAACATCGCAGAGCGCGCTTAGCGCGAACATAATTATCGCCTGCTATCGCTGGTATATATCGCCACGCTAACGCTGTATTAGCAACAGTTAGCACCATGGCGATATATAATCCAACGATAGCGGGATAAATGGGCCAACATCGCTACAAAACCAGTGATGTTGCATGGGGGACAGGGGAAACCTTGCTGATACGACCCTGTGGTCGTATCAGCAGAATCCACCCCCCCATGTTAAGTATGCACAAGTCAGGTTTTGGGCAGGTGTTAAAATCCAGCGATGACCCCGGTTAGCGCGACTTTTAACGTCGCTAACCGGGGCCAGGGCCTCATTGCTAATAGGCGATAGGCCTGTTAGCGGCTGTTTTCCTGGTCTTGTGGTCGGGAACGCCTACTTTGCATGTCATTAGCGATAAATATCGCTGACATGCAAAGTGGCACTCAACACGCTCGCTTCGCGGGAAAACTGTCGCTAACAACTGTTAGCGACAGCTTGCTGATAGGGCGATAATAATATCGCCGCTTTAGCGGCAAAAAGTGCCGCTAAAGCGGCGATATTGCCCTTGCTAATATGCCCCCCTATTTCCTATCTTCGCCAGGAAAAATGCTAGACAAATGCTTCAGTGTAATGCCCTACTTAATTTTCAAACTCTCTGATTTAATGGCAAAATTTGATTTTTGATAACTGAAGAGGAAAAGTAGCTTTGTAAAAATGTACTTTGTGTGGCCTGACCCAAAATTAGTCCAAAGCCAGTTTTTACCACTTAGTCCCTAGAGACCATATCATTGGTTGGAATAGTTAGCGATTCTAGCTCTAAGGACAGTAGCCTTCCTCTAAAACCCGGAAGAGCAGATGGGCACTTTTCATAGATTAGACAGGGACCGTTGCAAGAGCAAAGGGCAGCTTTAGCACCATCTTGTGTGACTTGGACTTGTCAGGGAGCCTTCTTCTATTCACCCCCAGGAACCTCTAGACAGCCAGGCTCAAATCACAGTAGGGGACAGACCAGTTTAACCCAGTCAAGTTGAAGGAGAGCTTACCTAAGCTTCCAGCCTTGCCCCGCTGGAGGATTCTGTCTTCCAAGAGAAGTGATGAAGTCTGAATGTAAAACCTTAGACTGGGGCAAGGTGGCAAATCTGTCTGACCTGACTTCTCCTTGGTGCTTTAGTGCTTTAAAACTTTAAAAATAAGATTTCCAGTTCTAATTTAAAAAAATCTTGGTGTCTTTTTGGTGATTAAAGTTTTCTTTATTTTTTAAACTGGTTTGGAAATGTTATTGTTTTGTGTTCTGAAATTGATGCTACTGCTTGAACTTAACACACACTTCTCTGGGGATTGCCTGCTGCTTGTGCCATAGATACCTGGGATTGATCAGAGATTCTCTAATTACGGTGTTTTGACCTAAATAAAGTGCATATATCAAGTTGTTAGGGTACCTCATCTCAAAATAATAACCCCATTACTAACAATCTGATAGTTTGCATTTGTAGGAAAATGCCTCTTTTTGTAAGGTCACCCCCATTTGTTTCTGGACTGATGCTGCTGTGCTTTGAATCCACACACTGGGACACTGCTAACCAGGCCCCAGTGACCTCCAAAACATGTTGGAATTGGCTAAAGTTCTGGTTGGCATATTTATCTTAGAAAACTGTAACCAGGGCCTGCAGGGTAAATGTCACTAGTGAACTGCAGCTCATATTGTGTAACCACTAAAGTGAAGATGCAAAGCGTGTCTGCACGCCTGCCCTTGCAGCCTGCATAGGAGTTTCAAAACTGCCAATGCAACCTGGCAGAATAAACCTTTTGAAAAAACGTTCGTAGAATGTACTCCAAGTTCTTCCAAATTTCTTTTGATGCTGAAAGGCAAATATGTAGGGCATGCTGCCCTGGAACGCGCTCTGTCCGTGCTCGTGAATATATGAAATAAAGCTCAAGCCTCGTCAAGCCAAAACAAATGCCAGGATGTACAACCAGAGGAATTTGCAGTCAGACATGTTCATACTTCTTCATCTTGTTTTAATCCATTAGTATTCCATTTTCATCCAAGTTTTATACATTTGGTTCAACAAAGTTCAACAGGTGCCAATCAGGCTTTCCTATAAACACATATCAATTCACAGTTCTTCATAGTGCAGTCCATGAAATGGAACCCAATGCATTTCGGGCACAACTGCCCTTCCTCAGGGGTGACTATAATAAAAACATCCCAACAGTGTTAACAGCAACCAGCTTAAAATCCACTATGACATCTATTTGCATCACGTTAATTTGTGAATCGCTACTTATCAAACACCTCCCTTACAGATATATAAACATACAGAAAATAAACAGCCGACCAATGTTAATGTTAATGTTAATGTTAATTGGAGCTTCTAAAGCGCATATCACCGACTGGTCTCTAAGCGCTGTGAGAGAAGGCACCATAGCGACTCTGATGAGTAGTGCGCCCTAGCTTAAGCCAAATTTGTACCCCAGGCTTCTATGAAGAGGATGGTTTTTAATTTTTTCCTAAAAGGGAGAAGTGCTGGTTCTTTGCGGAGACCTTCTGGCAACTTATTCCAGAGCTGGGGGATCAATGTAGAGAAAGCTCTACCCCCCTTGGAGGAGCTCAAGAAGCGAGCACAGGATAATAACCCAGCGTCTGAAGATCGCAGAGAACGCCCTGGTACATAAGTTACCAGGCGTTCTTTAATATATGCTGGGGCCTGTCCATAGATTGCTTTATGGGCTATACATAGCCCCTTGAATCTAGATCTCTGCTTCACTGGGAGCCAGTGTAGCTGCTGTAATAATGTGCAATGATAATTATCGCGTGTTTCTGCCAAATAAATAAGCATGTTCTCTGCCAAAACTCACATAAAAACATATACATGCAAGTGCTGATCTGCCCAACCCATACCTATGTTCCAGCTTAATTTATAACGTGCAAGAACTAAAAAGTGCCATGATTTAAAATGAAGTTAGCCCTCTATGTAAAACGCACCTAAACATTCCTATCCCAAGTGAACATGCAAATAAAAATGACTTAACTTGTGACATAAAACAACTTAAAAGTGCCTCTATTTAAAGTGCAATTTACCTGCTGCAAAGAAACACCGGAACCTTCTGATCCCAAGTGAACACTGAAAATAAACTGCTCATGTAAAACAGGTGTCTTAAATTAGACCATGAGTGACGACTATGCCACGTGACAGGAAGAAATAAGAGGTTAAACTAAAAGGGCGAGACGAAATTCTATGGCTCTCAATACTCTAACAATTTACTACATGCAATTCGCTAACACTTTTAAAAAAATCGCACTGTACATAATAATAATCCCCACATAAAACTAAACACAAATTTCAACATAGTTGAATTCATTGTCAATAGTAAACCATTCTGATAAATATCCACAATTGCTTCTAAAACAGCGATGAATGGGGATGCATCTCGATGTTCTCAATATATCGGGCTATGCTGAAAAGTGAACTTCAGGTGTACATTCAATTATTGAATGATTAAACGACTCTGCAATCTCTGCGGGTGCAAACTAAACTGTGGACGGAAAAATATGTATCATGAAAAATTATCGTAGAATGCACTCCACGTTCTTCCAAACGTCTTCTGGTGGTTTCTACTGGGGTGAGTCCTGACCGCCAAGTGGTATCTGTAAGGTCCTGGGGCCCTTAGATAAGTGTCAGAGTGTAATCCTCCTGCCTAATCCTACAACCTGAGACTTAGAAATGTTTCCAAAGATTTTTTCCTGGAGAACCAACAGAAGATCAGGACCAACCTGCCAAGTCGATCCACTGAAGTTGCATCGCTGGTAGGCCTAACTTTGCCACAGCTCTTGCTATGTTCTCATCAACAACAGTAAATCCGATTCAGCGGGCCCGGCGCCGAGCGGCATCCCACAATGTTGAACCCTCTCCGGGTACAGCCTGCAGCCTTGCCCCAACTTCCAGAAAAGAGAGTAAATCTGAAGGTACTACTCTTCATCATGTCTGATGCTGAGCAGCATCCAATGGACAGCATCCTGGGAGCGTACTCCAGCCTTTTCCCACTCAGAGCTGTTTCCGCCTTTGCTGCCACCTTCACAGAGACCTCATCCTTTGCCAACCCAGAGCTGATGACCTCATCTTTAAAATCAGCCTGTTAAGTTATGTTGATTTGTCTAGCGCACTAATCACACCAGACGGTGCTTGGGCAGGTGTGTGGGTGTGCGGTCCCCAAGGTGCTTATACAAAGAGCCAGGTCTTCAGCTTCTTGTGGAACTGAAGAAGTGAGGAGGAGGCTCTGATGAGTTGAGGGAGGTCGTTCCATGTCTTGGGTGCGATGTAGGAGGATGAGCGACCTCCAATTTTGCTTCTGCAGACATGGCAAGTGTGTGCGAGTTGTAGTGCGTGGGGAGTGAGGCAGAGCATAGGTGTTTGTTGCCTTGCCCTCTGATGACCTACTGTCTCAAAACGTTTTAGGTCCAATGGTAAGTCCTTGACCAGGACCTGCCTGGGCCTTGTAACCAACCCATGCTCCATTGTGGTCAGCCTTAAACCTTACCTTTCTCCCAGTCCAGTGCGACCAGTTGCTTGCAGTTGGCGCTTTGTGACTTTTGGCACTAAAATGTAATTCAAACTTTAAATATTCATATCTGCGGTTCCCCTTATTAGATTCTTGTCAGTTTGGTGTTATTGTGTTCATTAAAATATTATCTATTTTTAAAAATTGGAGTGGGATCTTTATTCTGTTGTATTTTGAAACTTGCAACAGTTTTTGTACTTCTAAATGCTTTCCATATTTTTTTATTTTAAGCCTCGCTCCTCATAACTAGCAGGGGTTTAGCTCAGGTTTAAATTCTCGAAACCTTTACTTGACCTAACAAGAATATTAACACATATTACTTGTGGTGGCCTACCATTCACTGCAACTGATAATCTACTTTTCCTCAGCATTTATTCATAAACATTAATAAACGTAACATGAAAAAAATAATTTTAAATTCAGTAGACACTACCTGAATACTATTTATCATTTATTTTGTGTAATGATTTGCAAATAATCAGTTGGGGTGTGAAACCACAAGTTTACAGAGCAAAATACATGAGGTTCAGATCCAATCGGTGGCCGGGACCTGTTTTGGGGTATTGAGAATGCTGAGGAACTTTCTCCCCCTGCTCCCAGTCTCTCACAGGAAAACGGTAGTCCAGGCCTTGGTGGTCTCGAGACTGGATTATGTAAATTCCCTGTACTTGGGCCTCCCGGATTATTTACTTGGCCGATTGGAGGTGGTCCAGAATGTGGCGGCCAGAGCCATTTTTCTGGCAGGACCTAGGACACGAACGACCCATCTTCTGTCTTCCTTACACTGGCTTCCGGTTCGGAAGAGGATTCATTTTAAAGCTTTGGTTTTGGTCTTTAAAGCCTTTCATAAGATAGGAGCCCCTTACCTTAGGGAAATATTTCAGCACTATACACCTCAACGAACCTTGAGGTCCTCTGCTCAGCTTCTGACCTCCACTCCAAAGGTCCTGCTTTCCGGGTAGGGGGCAGATCTTTTCAAGTGGTGGCCTCTCGCCTGTGGAATAGCCTACCTCTTTCTCTTAGACAGGTGCAGGACCTCCTCACCTTCAGGAGGAAATTAAAAACATGGGGGCATATTAGCAAGACCCACGTTAAAATTATCGCCGTTTTAGCGGCAGGAAACTGCAGCTAAAACGGCGATAATGGGCTTGCTAATATGCGTTATAGAATTCCAATAGAAGCCCATGTTAGATGTGCAGGACATCTAACCTGGGCTTCTATTGGAATTCCATAACGCATATTAGCAAGCCCATTATCGCCGTTTTAGCGGCAGTTTCCTGCCGCTAAAACTGAGATAATTTTAACGTGGGTCTTGCTAATATGCCCCATGGCTTTTTCAACATTAGATCCTGGCCGGCTTCTGCTTGGGTGCTCTCTGTTGGTGTTATGTGGTTTGTTTTCTCAGCACCGGGACACTCCTAGGAGTAGCCGCGTGCTTTATAAATACCAACTAACATAACATAACAGATCTCGCAAGATCAGAAAACCTAGTAATATAACAGTTTAATGTGTATATGCCATGCAACAAATTTATAGTTTGGAGAGACAGTCCAAGCATATGCCTAAAGATATGTTACCATGTTTTGACTCCTCTAATTGACTTGATGCCTGAGCCTTCCTTAAATCTGGTGGCGCAATGGTTTAAAATGAAAAAGAAAACAGGAATATTAGTATTTGCCAAATTAGCTCACACAATGGACTACTAAAGAATGGCAGAAGGTGAAAAAAGTGATCTATTTTCTTGTACATTAATAGATCTCCTCCTCTCTGCCACTCAATGAGTCCTCTTCTGTGCACCTCAAGGAGCCCTTCCCATCAGACCTCAAACTGGCACAGAACCAGTGCTTCTAAGCATCAGTGAAGAATGTCTTAACTCCCTAACTCCCTAGACCAAGGAATACCCTGTGCCTTTATTCTCCTGGACCATTCCATAGTATTCGCCACAATTGACCATCTTGTACTCCTCGAGTGCTGGCATCAGTGGAACTTTACTTTTTTTCCTTCAAAGCTCCACAGAGCAGGCCAGATTGGTCCTTTTTTTCTCTAGATTCCTCTCCAGATCTTATGCAATCACCCGTGGAGTCCCGCATGTTTCAGCAGTATCTCCTATGCTGTTTAAATTACCCCTATCACTAGGATTCGTGACTCTTATGAACTAGGATATCAATATTTGTGAGTTTGTTCACCAAAATAAACACACTCCAAGCTTCTGACTGGATTAAGGTTTATTCTTATACAATATATTATCACCGTCAACAGTTGCATGCAGACCCCTCGCCAAGGCTCCTCCACTCCAAATTTGGTCTCCACTTCAAATGTCTACATGACCAGTAACATTAAATCCTAAAGACATTCTGATTCTAATACATCACCAATATGCAAGACATAACAAATATCATATGCATATAGATGATACTCATCAACGCATCAAGCCTGATGACAATGTTGGCAACTCATTGGATTTCTCACACTACTTATCTCAGGTTCATTGTTGGATGCTTGCTAAAAAACTTGCTCTGCCTGAATGGTGGGAAAGCCAAAACACTGCTGATGGGATCTGTTATTCCGTTCCATCTTTCTTTTTCCTGGTCTGAGTCCTTGGGCACCTCACTCCTGAAGCCAGTGGATAAAAGCTGTTTCACAGCAGTTTTTCCTTCATTCCTCATATAAATGGTGTCTCTAAATCTGCCTTTCACCATTTGCTCCTAATTTACTGTCATAATAGCAGCAGTAGTATCTCACAATGACTACTGCAACAGCCTCTACTCTGGCCTCTCCAATAAATCTTTACCTAAGCTCCAAAGGGCCCAGAATCATGCTATTTTTCTCCTGTATGGTCTTAATATTTAGAACCACATTTCACCTGCACCGCAATCTCTCCAGTGAAAGAAAGAGCTCATTTCCAATCCTGATGCTTGTCCACAAAGCATTGCATGATCAATCACCGGACGACTTGCCCAAGCTATTCCTCCCTTACCTCCCATCCAGAAGTCTAGAATCCGTCTAGAATCCTCCTCTGCTAATTTACTGTCCATTTGATCATACCAATATAAGAAGTTGGAGACCGGACTCTTCACATGCGAGGATCATCTCTATGAACTTGAACCTGAATTCTCAGATTAAGATCACAGTTGAAACTCAGCTACTCAAACAATCATAGTTAACTAGCTTGCAGTCTCCTTCTGAGACAGATAAGAGCACGATACATACCAAAAACACAATATCCGTCAATTTAGGGGACTTAGGATCACCTTGTGACTATCTTCCTCTTCTAAGGCTTTACCATCTGTTTACAATTTGTTATCACATCACTTGGTTTAGGATTATTGTCACTCTACATATTTGTAGACCCTCTTTTAATCTCTGTACCTGAATCATAGCCTTCTGAGGCTAACTTGAGGGTTGGCAGTGCTTTACAAAAACATCAGGGGCCCTAATACATACAGTTCAATATAATGGGAAACCCAATCTACACTTGAGGGCTTGGGCAATTCAAATAAACGGGTAAACAACGCCTTCAAGGGATTTGTTTGAAATACTCTGTTCTATTGCTTTTGATAAATATTTTTTAGCTGCAAGAATTGTTGATAAACTTGCCACAGAAATGTTATTCAAACATCTTTTATCTAAAAATAATAATTTTGTTCCTTGTAAAAACATAAGGACCAATGAATCAATCACGGAACAATGAATATTCAAAACACGGGTATATATAGAAAACAAATTTTTATCTTTTGAAATTTATCAAGGGTACTACACAGTTATATAAACAATGTAACACGAGGAAAATAGATACAATTGTATGATCCTTCAATGCCACTATTGTAAACACTTCTTCTCATTGTACATTATTTTCCAGAAGAGAGTGTGAGTGTCGAAGTTTCGGTCTCTATGCATTTGTCCATGAGACATCAATATCGATATTAATCCAACTGCTGACTGCTGAACTTTGGCTGCGCTACAAAATCTAACAGAATAAACTCTTTCAACTGAGAAGTGGCTGAGGACGGGAAATTTATTTACACCGTCCAATAAAGCACCAGAGTTCATTTACCTATATCATTTACCTGTATCTCTTGATGATTATTCACCTTAAACAAAGTAGAGTTACAGAACGACGATTGATTTGACATATGTGTGTCAATTGTAATTCTTGAATCTTTGGAAACATCATTCAGGGGTCATTTGTTATATTTATGGTAGTCCTGAAGATGGTCTCATGGACAAATGCATAGAGACCGAAACGTCGACACTCACACTCTCTTCTGGAAAATAATGTACAATGAGAAGAAGTGTTTACAATAGTGGCATTGAAGGATCATACAATTGTATCTATTTTCCTCTTGTTACATTGTTTATATAACTGTGTAGTACCCTTGATAAATTTCAAAAGATAAAAATTTGTTTTCTATATATACCCGTGTTTTGAATATTCATTGTTCCGTGATTGATTCATTGGTCCTTATGTTTTTACAAGGAACAAAATTATTATTTTTTAGATAAAAGATGTTTGAATAACATTTCTGTGGCAAGTTTATCAACAATTCTTGCAGCTAAAAAATATTTATCAAAAGCAATAGAACAGAGTATTTCAAACAAATCCCTTGAAGGCGTTGTTTACCCTAATACATACAGGGCACACTTTCCCAGATTGCGCCATGGGGCACCTTTAAACAGGTGCGCCGGGCACGAACAGGGAAAATGTGCACCCTGTTAGGTTAAATGTCCTGCCCCCAGGACAGCCGTGAACTCGTGCTGCCCTGGGGGCAGCTCATTCCAGTGAAACACAGAGCTGCTGCTTCAAAGGCGCTGCATGTTTCACTGTGCAGGGGGTAACCTGCCTGCCCTTTAAGGAGGGGAGAGAGATCCCCTTGCAAATAGGTGCAGTGAGTGACTACACCCGCCTATAAGGGTTCGTCTGGAGGGTCTATAGAACCTCTTTAACCCCCTCCAGAGGGCTGCCATCAGGGGGCACACTGATAGTCCGCCACCTTTTTGTGGCGCACTCTTAGTGCGTCTCCTGACAGCTTCTTTACTTCTGTGCCCGCATACATAATACGGCGCGGACGCAAAAGTAAAGAAATTCCCTCATTTTATGGAGACACACCCCCATGCAAATGAGGGAGTGGCCACTTGAAAGAGGGCTGGCGCAACATATGTGCCAAAGCTACCTGTATTACAGAAAGGGCCGCAGAAGTGTCCTCGGCTCCTTCTGTAAAACCAATGTGCCCCAAGGGTACACAAAGCAGGCACAAACGCCCATTGCGCCCCCTAGGCACTTCAGTAATGTGGGCCCAGATGTTCTTGAGACTTTTGTCCTGATACTTATGTATACATAAAGTGTGTGTGATTCAATAACGGACTTTACATGTGTGGAAGTATTTGCTTACCTCTGAGAGGTGAACTCTTGCATAAAATATGCACAAGTAGTTATGTACTTAGTTTAGAATAGCAGCCAGTCCTTGTGGAAGAGTACGTGGATTGATCAGGGAAGTAGAATGCAAAGGAGGTGAATATCCTCACAGTAGTAATGTGTGGGTTTGACAAATATATTGCAATTCTTTTTCCACACTTATTTGCACATCCAACCTACACCTGAAAGTGCAAGGCTCAAGTGGTGGTAATAGTGCGAGCAGTCCAGCTTCTTTTATTGAGTGGGTAGGGACAGCAGGGGAGTGTACGAAGGAGTTAACATTGTTTAAACATATTTTCCTTGACAGAAAAAAGCCAATAAAATAAATAAAATTAAAAAAAGAAAGTAAAGTTCAATTTATTTCCAAATGCATGTCCTGCCTGTGCGTTTCAGTACAGAGGATTACTGTAGGAAAGTCACACATTGTGAAGGCTCAATTTTGTAGCATTAGTCATAAGAAAGCGGTTCAGAAAAGTGATCACTCATTTGATTAAATCGCATTTGCTTTCACGCCAAGTTGGCGTCGTGCAAAAGCTTAATTACTCTCTTTCCCAATTTGACATGAGATTAACGTTTTGAATTGCTATCAAGTGTAGCTACTGTTTCCTAGGCTGTACACGTTCAAAACGTGTGACTGTGACCAAGCCCCAGAAGGGGTTAAGGAATATTTCAAATTGTAGGGAAGTAAACAGGTTGCAGCGGTAATGTTTGGCATCCAGTATTGATTTCTTAAAACAATAATTTTGAAAAACAAAAGAATGAAATAACATAAATTCTATATAGCAAAGACAATGACTATCTTGTGATGAATTTAATGGCTAGTGAAGATTTTAATTCTGTGCAAACAATGGATATTTTAAAATTGAATGAAAATACCTTTGAAGCTGAAGCTAGGTATCCAGTGAATTCGCGAATTGGCATGCCCCATACTTCATACACCTAATTGATTACTTCTCTTGAAATAATTGCCTACAGCATCCAATATTACCTCATCTGAAGAACTGTCTCACTTGATTCTTGGCCCGAGGGAAATTCATTTGACTGGAACGAAATCTTCTATCAATTCCAATTATTAGTTTTTGTGCATTTCGTGTAATTTTGTTTTTACTTCCACTCACTCTCTTTGGTGCAATTGTCATCCATAGGAGACTTGTTAGACTAGAAAATGTCTGTCGGAAACTGGATGTGCGCCCAGCGGTATGTGCTAGCAACGTTCACTGAGTGACTTTGGAAACTGCATGGAATATACCATGACCAGGTGTCTCACATGACTTGTATATGTAACTGCACAGCTCGAGTACAGCTTCCAGCAGGGGCTTAGCCTTTGCGGGGGGGAGGGGGGGGGCAAGTGTTTGGGGTGTAACACCCCCTAGTAAATGAATTTTCGGATAAATAGTTGGGTCCAGGTGCTTTCAGTCGGGTATTGTGAGATGCCAGTCGGATTTCACCAGGGATGTTTACATTTACACAGACAAAAATGCACACACACACACTCTCCCGCTCTGATTTGAAAGTCCTCAAAATATTGGTTATTTTACAAAATATTGTGTTTTCTCTCTTATTACCCCTACCAATCTGCATTACTTTCACTTTCCATTGCCCCTTAGGCCCATCGCATGCACCCTGCTTGTCGTATAATGTATTTAAACATTATATGCCAGTCTGATTGCCCGGAAAATCTGAAGCTCACACCCCCTAATCTTACAGATCAAGCTGCGCCCCTGGTTTCCAGACAGGCAAAGGCTCAAGTATATGGCGTGTAATACATATACTTTTTGTGAAAATGGTGTTCCACCAAGTCTCTAGATGCGTTATTAGACATTTTGGGATCTGTCAAGGGTTGGGGTGGGATGTAAACTCCCCATGACATTTAATATACGAGAAAGTGCAACCATCCATAAAACCAGAAGTTCAATTTTAGTTCCTCGATTGTGCATACTGGTGAAAAAGTGGTTGTAGAGAGAATTGCCAAGTAGCAAGGATTAAGTAAGCTCTATCATGATTCTAAATGTAGGACCAAGCTCAAAAAGCTGAAAGTTGGTGATTGGGTTCTCCTAAGAAATCTGAACCAGTTGAGGTCAGCGAAGGTCTCATACAAAAAATTATATTTCATGCCTTCTCATGAAAAGTGTGAATTTCAGTTGTGGACTCTTTTCCTAGATCCAGTGCAAGACTTACCCCACTATGAGATCTCTTAGTGCTATGGAAATTCCTGCGAAGGAAAAACTGTCTTAAAATAATCACTGGTAAACTGGTTGATCAAATAAACAAGTTTTTAATGCCTACCTGAACTTGAAAATATTATATTCAGTTTTCAAAAAAGGACCCCACTATTCCATGATTACTCACTTAAAAGCTGTATTTGATTTTCTTTGGAGCTCACAGATGAATTCATCTGGTTATGCTTGAGTATATTGGTTACAGATATAACACATTTTAGAATCCCTTGAAAAAATACTAAAAAAAAAACATTTGGTTTGGTATAAACCATTACCTCACAAACACAAGCGTTTTGTGGCACACAACAAGAGCCAGTGTTTTATCATTTTGTTAATTAGTTACAAACGGCAGATTCGCTAAATTATTAATCCATTATTGAGAGTAGTGCACATCAATCGTTATAAATGAATTTAACCCAAAATGTCTGGGCACTTTTATACTGGGAGCTTTGTAGGTCTCTCTATTCTGATAAACCTTGGTTCTTCGTATTATATTGTTTCTTGTGCTCTAAAGCTAGCTCATTAATGTGTGCCCTGCTGTGTAGGCTTATAACATTTCAAACAGTGGAGCAAAAATTAGGAGGCCTCATGCTATCAGAACGTCTTAAACAAATGTGTCCAATAGAAGGAGGTTGTTTTGAGGTATTTTTGGTTATGATCACTGTCAGAACCCCTTTTCACTGGGCCATGGAGCAAGCTGGAGTTACTGGGCCAACTCGTGGCGGTTGAAGACTTTTACTCCATATGTCCCGGGGCCCGAGCTACTATGGATTCTGTTCAACTGGGCCAAGCTCCCTCTCTGCACCAGACTCTCAGTAAGGTAGCATCGGACAAGCTGTCAAGGCTCCTTTGGGGGAAGCGCAGATACAGATCAGTGAACATGAATCATAACTCAACATACAATTAGACCGAACAATATATCAATGTCCAGCCAAATACTTGTTTTCATATAAAAAGTATTTTAATTTTAATTCTACACATGCAAAGGTAGACAACATTCAAAAGCAATAACACAATCCCCCTTGAGGTTGGGGGTGTAGTAGTTGTCAGGCCACTACCGGTCCCACTAACTTTAGTGTAACGAGTTCGATGTTATTCCGCATTCACTGATGGCCACATCCAGTGAATGTTAGCTATTAGACCATACTCAAAAGTTCTCCCCTTTGACTCCTTTGAGAAGCTCAGTTACAAGAGTCTACGGGGTCACAGTACTAATCGCAGTATGTCCCCTGGGGCCCCAAAGGCCCAGTTCATGGCATACCCTCTCCGGCAGTATGGAACCCCTCAGCGGTGCAGTGAAGTCTTGCTCTGGTCCGGCAAAGTCGGGCTGCGTGCGGTCACAAGCAGCAGCTTCAGGCAGGCGCAGGCTCTCTCATCCGAGCCACGGTACCGGCTGGTTCTAGCTATTAGGGTAGTTCCTGCTACGGTGATTGCACAGTAAGTCACATTTCTCTTCGGGGGGGGTACTGATCTCCTTGCTCCGACCGGGCTCCGGCAATGTTCTTTGATCTTTTGGCTTCCACCACGGCACTCACAAGTCTGGTCACGCTGACCGATATTCATGGTGACCCCCTTCTGTGACACACTGGACACCCACCACAAGGTCATGCAGGCCTGATGACCACACAAACCTTGCTCCTTGGCTCAGTCCATGGCGGCCCCTCCTGGCACACGGGGATTGCCGTCCACCACATGGGTTACGTCCTGATTGGTGCAAGAGCAGATTCCTCACACCCCGCACAGATGTCCTCATGATAGGGCTCCCCCCGGACCTTGCTCCTTCCAAAACTCTCCTCTTCCTCACAGGGCACACTGGTCTTGGCAAGCAGGCAGGTGCTGGTGCTCCATGCTCCAGGGCAGATGGTCTTGGTTTCCCTGGGTGATGTCACCTTACCTAGCAGGGAGACAAGCAGGCCTGAGCCCCGAGTCCTGGGCACAGGCAGAAGTCTTGCAGAGTTTTCCCTCCTCATACAGCCCGTCTGACTGCTCAGCAGATTATAAAATCTGGGGTCTCAAACTCCCCTACTTATAGTCCTTTTCCGGACGCAAAATGCAATATGTGTTTGAGTCTTTGAAGTTTTATGATGGGGTTCTGCTTCTTTGAAATGGACATCTTTCCCATGTCGTCTTCTTCATATCTATAACAGCTCTCTCTTACTGTGATGTGTCCAGGCCCTTCATTGTGATCTATCATTAAATCAAAGAGCCCTTTGTAATGCACAGAGAAAGCCTGCCTCTCTCATCCACCAGTGCATGTCCCAGCTTGCTGGAATACACAAATCTGGATTGGACGGGGAGTGGGGGGGTATGAATTCCTCCACTCTTTATGTTTTCCACCAGGCAGGTCTTGGCTTCCTAAAATGGAACCCAGGGTGCTCTATGTAATGTAACAGTGCAGGCACACTGTCACTCAGTGTATATCCACAGCACACTTACTGCACAGCACTGTTATCCTCATGTATCATGCCACCACAAGCATAACTACATGCAACACACTGTTCAGTAATCCAGCCTTTCTGTATTGTACCAGAGTATGTAATTTAAAAAACACACACTGTCATCATGCACGTTTACCATGCAGTCACCGTACCACACTTCACCCCTTATGTAGTGCATTTTTTGCATGCACGCACATGCACTCAACACATGTTTCTATCACGCATGCCCTTCCACATCTACCTGATGTAGGCCAGGGAGGAATTAAGCACACAGCAGCAGAACTTTTAAAATGGGGAGAGAGCCTGTGGCCTCACTCCAGTGACACATGGTAAAAAGGTCCTGTTCACTACTACTGATCACTACATGGTATGCTGCCATTACTGAGTTTGTATTGCTTATCTTCTGGGTAAGGCAGTAGCCTTCCACCACTATGAGGGCAGCGCTTTGGGCACCCCTCCAGGTCCAACAAGACCGCAATCGGTGAGACAGACCTATGTCATGGCGCACACACATGATCCGTGTTTGCCTATAAAAATAAATCAGCTTTAGGGAGCCAGACAAGAGTACAGTTGGGGTACACATCTCTTACCATGCAGAGGACTTTTCCTTACCAAAAATCACCAAGGCTCCTTTTATGAGCATAACGGAATTCCCATGTGGCAGTCATCTTCACACAATCATAAATTGTCTGGTGTTCCTGCACCCAAATTTCCTTGGATGGAGAAATACCGGAACTGATATTACCAGCTGAGAAATCCTGCTGGCAAAATTGCATTGGGAATGGCTGCGGTGCAGCCTGGTCACATTCCCTCGCTCTTGCCTGGCCCGCTTCCAAGACATGGGGGAGCAAAATCATCAACCTTCCTGTTAGAAATTGTGTAACTGGTTGACTGGGGTATGAGCCCTGGTCAAACAGCAACACAATACTAGTCAGGGTAAAACATAAACAAACCCCATATTAACCCCTTCGCTGCTTCTGTCGGCCAACGGCCGTCGCGAGCACTACCTCCGTAGTGCTGCGCACGTCCGTTGGCCGATGCGGCCCCGCCCACTCCGCTAAACCGCCGCACCGCGGCGGAATTGCCGCCGCGGTTAAGTGGTTAACCTGTGCTCAACTCCCTGGTAGCTTGGCACAGCGCAGTCATGCTTAACTTATAGGCAATGTGTAAGGTATTTGTGCAACACTTCAAACAATAAAACAATGAAAACACCACACAAAAATACCCCCAGGTTAAGAAATAGAGCAAAATTCAATAAATAAAACAAGACCCAAACAAGAGAAATCCAATCAGTAGGACCTGAGATATGCACTTTTAAAGATTTCAGTAAAAATAGCACATAAAAGCACAAAGCGGCAACTGCGGTTATCTGGTCACTCCAAACCGGGATACAATCACAAATTCAGGCTGAACATGATGGAACGCAGGCCGGGTATATGGACCCATTTGGGACAACGGAACACAGTACCTTAAATCCTGGGGCACGGTCTGCGTGGCGTTGCAAGACTTTGCGACGTCTAGCATCAGTTCCGAGAAGCAGTGCGGCAAGGCTTTGCGGAACTTCGCATCGGTTCCGATGAGGACCACAGTTGGGCTTGGCAGAAGCACCTTCAGACCCTCTTCTAAGGGCCCAGGGCTGGATGGCACCACTTGGGTCCAGGTGCTGGGTTCAAGATTGTTGGAAGCCTGTATTGTCTCTGAGGTTTCTGATTAGGAGGCCAGTCAACTAGCGCTTGGAGTCACTCTGGGCAAGAGAGCAGCAGGCAGCACAGTCAGGCAGCCGTCCAGCAAAGTGGTAGTCCTTTCAGCAGCTCAGCAGTCCTTCTTCCTGGTAGAGTAGTCACAGGTCCAGAAGTGTACTGAAGTGGTGGTTTTTGAGGTCCAGTGTTTATACACAGTTGTGCCTTTGAAGTGGGGAGAAGCTTCTAGAGGCATGCTTTTGAAGTGCACAGATGCCCTGCCTTCCTGGCCCTGGCTCCAGACTAATTACAGAGGGTAATGTAGCCTTTTGTGTGGAGACAGAATGTAGCCTATACAAGTGTAGGTGGGGCTGGGCCCACCTCCTCCCACCCATCCTGCCAGTGATGGCCCAATCAGTCACACCTAAGCTCCTCATTGTGTGTAGCTGTCTAGGAGAAATACACTAGGCCCAACTTTCAACTACACCCAGTCATGTGACGCAGAGACAGGCTGCAGGCACCAAATAGCTAAGGAAAAAAATTCCAATTTTCTAAAAGTGGCAATTTGAGAATTGTAATTTAAAACCGACTGTACCATATGTTAGGATTTTGAATTGTTATTCCAGAGACACCAACTATGAAATGGTTACCTGGTCCCATTTGTAAATTACACTTATAAAATGTAACAAGGTAACCCCAATTTAGGAAGGCCTTGCAGTATTGAAAAACAAATTCATGAGTTTTTCACTACCAGGACATATAAAACTTCAAAGTGCATTTCCAACTTTTAAATACATTGCACCCTGCGCTCTGGGCTGTCCATGGCCTACCCTAGGGATGACTTATATGTATTAAAAAGGGAGGTGTGGGCCTGGCAAAGGTTTTTTTTTATGAGGATGACATGGCAGTTTAAAACGAATACAGCAAAATGTGAAGGGTAAAAGGCAAAAAGTCTGGAGGTGACCCTGCAAAAAAAAAGGGCCAAGTCCAACACTTCCCATCCCCCTCCTGTCCTTCCCACCATCTACTCCCGTCTCTGTCCAGCACTGGCCCCCTCGCACACATTTACATCTTGCTCACCCACATGTAACTGGGATTTCTATGTAGAATTTTGTTCATAAAATAGTGGCTCAGCTCAGTTATTACTTGTTCTCTGGGGTTTAACTCGTAAGAGGAGTAAGTATGTGCAGAGATAATAGTCAGAGATTTAAATTCTGGCTATTCAGAAACTCCTAACTCTTAATCGGGCCCTAGGACGGCTGGTTCTATGCATGGAAATATGAAAGAAGCCCAGTATTTCTCTGTCCCACATTCATGTGTAAACTCACTGCAAAGAGAAGCAGAGAACCTTTTAAAACAAATAATGTTGGCAGGAGATGGATATGTCCCTTTTCCAGTGTATTAAATTATTTACATTTCTACTCTCAGCTATGTAATGGTTCTAGTTGCAAATGACGGAATACCAGTCTGATTATATAGGGCCCACTTTACATGCCTCTTTTGCCTTCTCAACTTCGTCGTACCATTGGATTTCTTAATTTTTATGACGTTTACAAGACTCTTGTGTCAGATATAACAGCCATACATTGCCATGAGTACTCTTACTACCAACATCCTACTAATGGGTATACTCTGCCAGGCAGGCAATACACATACAGATGCATTGCAGAAATTCACTTTTATACACACACTTCCTCCAAAGCCTACTAATTATGGATGTGTTCTCTTCCCTCTCACATCTTTGAAATCACAATAATTCCTTTCATGACACTATTTTACTTCTCTTTTCCCTCCACTGGCAAAGAATTATACAGAAAAGTCGACGAAGAAATGATACTTTCTTGATGAAGTGTATGTAAGATTGTGAACATTTGTGAATACTGATGAGGTGAATAAAGTGTTTCCATTGATGAATGCAAATCCAACCTTTTGTGCACTTATGTGAGGTGTTTAGCAAAATGTCAAATGAATTCAATTTGTAATGCAAAGCAAGATGGCAAACCAATGCAATCCAAAGCTGATGAAAGTATCGCAGTTATACAATGATTTGTAAGTATTCTTCATGCTTTTGCACCATGATACTTTTGGGCTGATTGGCTGTTAATTGACTAGTCCTTGCCTTGCTGCGGACTGACGCATATGCTCCAATTACCATAAAATTATTGACCTTTGTAGAATGGTGCACGCACTTGCTGCAATCACGACACGGACACAGTAGGTTGCGTAGTGCAGACAAAACTGAAACTGCCCGCCAAGACATGCTGCATTTATTAAATGCCTGACGCAGGATGCCAGGTCAAACCATGGTACATACGCTCATGGGGGAATGCAGGCAACCCCCCTCCCCACCCGGCATCCCAAGCCAAGTGATGGTGTCCTAACAGCCTGCAACACTACATCAATACATGATGGCTGTGACAGCCCATGGTGTTTCCAGTGGCGACCGGCCCAGATGGGATCGGGGGTGCTGAGGCAGGGGGGGGGAGCAAGAGGGTGCAAAAAAAGAAAATTAACTTACCTCCTCACCGCATTTCTCCTCTGTAGTCGTCTCTCCACGTCTCTCTGGGCCGGAACAGGAAGCACCAAGGCTCCCCTAAGCCAATCACAATGTTGCAATGCAGCATTCTGATTGGTCTGAGTGCCGTGGTTCGGTGCTCAGGTAGAGACTGGGAGCCTGGACTTGACCTCTACCCAGGCCGGGTGGAGAACATGCAAAGTGCGCATGATGGTTTGGCCGGCCCAACAAGGCCGGGTAAACATTCATGCACACTTACATAGTGCCCACCACTCCTCCCTCTGCAGAGCAGCCCCACACCGCCCTGCGAAGCTGCCGCAGCAGGAAAAAATAAAATGATAATAACAACAAGTTATTATCATTTTATTTTTCCTTTATTCACACTGCTGAAAAGCCACTGGGTTTTTCTTCGATTGGTAGGCAGAATTTACCTCCTGGGTGTTGGTCCTTAATGAGCACCTTGTTCTCCTGGGTGAAAATTGCAGTTCCAAGCACAACGCCGGCGTGAGGCGTATTCGTTGCTTGCTTGCTCATCGGGAGTCAAAGCGATTCAGGGGGTTGGGGTTATCTGCCCTTAGGGGGGGGTGGGAAATGGTGCCCATTATCACCCGGCTTAGGCACAGAGGCTCAGGCAGTACCGGTGGTGGAGTGAGGCATTAGCCTATACTCTCGTAGAAACGTGTAAATGGCACTCTCCACGTTCTTGGCTTCAGCTACAGTTATGCGGATGACTTTCGTCAAAGTCCGCACAAACCTCTCCATCTCCCCGTTGGCTTGGGGCCACCTCGTTGGGATGCGTCAATGCTTTGTATTCCTTGATTAGAGATTTTCTGCCCAGTCTTGGCTGTTGAACAGTGGGCCGTTGTTGGTGCAGGTTTCCTCAATCAGCCTGTGGGTGGCCATGATTTTCTTGACTTCCGTCCGGTATGACTTCCAATTATGATGTGGTTGGCACCATATCCACTTCTGGGTCCTGGGGAAAAAAATCTATGTGAATGAGCATGTGCAAACTGTCAATTAGACTGCCAAAATCTGAGCTGCCGCGGGTCAGTGGGACCTTCCTCCGTGATGACGGGTGCTAGGGCTTCTGGTTGGCCTAACTGCCTGGCAGGCGTGGCAGTCTCCAATGACCTTCCACTTGTTGATGTAGGGCAGGGAACCAGAATTTGCTTCTAAGCCTGTTTTGGGGTTTTACCACTCCTTGGTGAACCCCGTGAGTTAGGAGGGTGGCTCGGTGCCTCAGGCTGCTGGATAGGACTAGCTGAGGCCTTGCATGAGACAGGCTTTGGCTGTCACTGAGAGTTCTTGCTTAGCATGATGTAAGGATTGCAGTTTCAGCTTCGCTTCTTCGGTGCAATGGGTAGAATGGCAGAGGAGACTGCTCCAGTCATGAGTTAATACTGCATTGATGACAATCTGTAAGCAGTCATCTCATTCCATGGCCTCCACAATGTCAGACAGGTACATGGGGATTGGCTTGGACCTCTTGACAAGGAGGCGGACATACTCTTCGGTGTCCTGTGCTTCCTTGACTTCGGAGGGGGTAGCTAGCCGAGTGTGGCGTGACAAGAAGTCTGCAAGTTGCGAGTGCCTGGCCAGTACTCGCCAGTACTCTGTGGTAAAGTTGAACCCTTATCACTGCAGAATACATTTCTCGATTCTGGGTGGGGGTTTAGATGCAAAGCCTCTGAATAATAGGATTAATGGCTTATGGTCAGTGTAGATGGGGAAAGGGTGGCCGCACAAGTACATATAGACTTGGCCCCACCTTCAGTGAATTGTCTCTATTTGCGATTACTATTGTTTGGTAGGCGTGAGCAACTGGGGCCCACTGCCCACAATTCTGACACTGGGATAGTACGGCTCCCAGTCTGGCATGGCAGGTGTCCACTGCTAGCTGAGACTCTTTCCTTGGGTCAAAATATGCTAAGGTTGTATAAGCAGATAATGCTTCTTTTGTGTTGTGGAATAGTTGCCCTTGCTCCTCTCCCCACATGCACAGGCTGGTGGACTTGGTGAGTTTGCCGGGGGCCTGTGATGTACAACAGGTTCTTCACGAACCGTCCACAGTAAGTCACCATATTAAGGAAACTGTGGACTCCTGATACTGAGGTGGGAGCTGGAGCATCGTGAATGTCCTTCACCTTTGCCGGGTCAGGCCCTATGCCATGGTCAGGGAGCTGGTAGCCAAATAAAATGATGCTCTTTCTCAGAAACTCACACTTCTCTCTGTGAAGTGTTAATCCGTGATCTCTCAGCCTAGCGAACACTGCCAGGAGGTGGGTGAAATGCCTGTCCAAAGTTGGGGCGTGTACCAAGATGTCATCAATCATGTTTAGCATCCTAGAGAGACCGGTTAACACCTCCTTGATCATGTGTGGAAGACCTAGGCCGCACTTCATATGCCAAAGTTCAGCTGGGTATATATCCGGAGACCCACGTGGGTGGAAAAGGTTGTCATGGAATGTGAGTCTGGGTGTAATGGTTTCTGGAAGTAGTCTGACCTTAGGTCCATTTTGGAGAACCACTTCAAGCCAAAGAGCTCCCCGATGATGTCATCAATGGTGGGTGTCAGGTGACGCTCTCGTTTGATGACCAGGTTAGGCACTCTCATGTTGACACAGATCTGCATGTCATCTGACTGTTTGGGTTTGTTAGCTACTACGATGGGGGAGACCCATGGAGTAATCCCTGTCACCTGTTCAATAATGCGGGCCTCTTTGAGGTGTCTCAGCTCTTGCTCCATTTAGGGACAGAAATTAAATGCCATCTGCTGGAGGCAGAGTGCTACTGGTACAATTAGCTTGTCGATGTGCAGGTGGACGGCTTTGCCCTTGAGACACTATATGCAGTAAAATAGGGGGGCAAATTATTGCATATGTTTATTTATATCCATTGCGTGAATGGTGAAAGCGATACCCACCAGTTTGAGATCCTGGGCGCTTTGGCAGCTCAGTAGGAAATAAACACCTTATTAGGAAACATAGACTTTGTGGCATTTGCCAGGGTGGTATGATGGGTGACTTCAGTGTGAAAGACTCCTGCAAGCTGCAGTGGTGAGCTGTTACCAAAAGTATAAACCTTGACTTTGGTGGAGCGAAAAGCGATACACACCAGTTTGAGATCCTGGGCACTTTGGCAGCTCAGTAGGAAATCAACACCTTCCTGGGAAACATAGATTTTGTGGCTTTTGCAGGGGTTGTATGATAGGTGACTTCAGCGTGAAAGACTCCTGCAAGCTGCAAAGGTGAGCGGTTACCAAAAGCATAGACCTTGACTTTGGTGGAGCGAAGGGCAGGCATGGAAGGCAGGTTGTGGTACAGGTCTGCGGCCATGAGGTTGATTGAGGCCCCTGTGTCCATTAGAACGGTGATCAGTTGGCCTTAGACTTTGAGGAGGCACATGGGTGCAGACTGGGGATTTGTGCATGGCGATTCGATGGACTGCACAACGTGGACAACTTCTTGCTCCTAGTCGTTCATGTTGCTTTCTGTCAGTGTGTCAGGTGCATGTCGACAGTGCAGAGCTTCTGTTTTGGCTGGATCGCTGGCTATCACTGGGTGGAGCGGCACACTTTGGAGAAATGGTTGTTTCCTGCATGTGGCATACTTCTTGCATCGCGCTGGGCAGTCGCCTTGATAGGGGTAGGGACCTCAACACCATCTGCAGGGTCGGCTTGGGTTTGGATATCTCTGGCTTCAGCTTCCGGGTCTCTTTGTGGATGCCATTGACAGGCTCTTCCTTGATGGGCATTTGGTTGCTGTGTCCATGTGGGCTGCCCTTGCTTTGGAGAGCTCTTTGGACCAGCCTAGGGAAAGGATGTCCTACATCGACATGTTGGGCTTCTGTAAAATGCATTCTCTAACTTGTACAGATGCGCATCCCTGGATGAACTGTGCCCTCATTTCATCCTCTTCATTTGGCAGGGTGCAAGTGCTCACCAGCTCTTTCAGTCAAGCGTGAAATAAATCTACTGACTCATCCAGTTTCTGCCGCGCATGGTAGAGGAGGAAGTGTTCATAGTCAGGGTTTGCAAAGTGTTCAAAGTTAGCGGAGATGGCGTTCTTGAGTGTTGTGTGTATGCTCTGCAGGCCCGCTTCGGCCACAGATTTGGAGATCTTATGCATGTTGACCCGCACAGGTGAAGAAGCAGGGTACACTTCCTGCCATCCTCAATGTCCATTGACTCAAAATACATCTTGAGGCGTTCCAGCCAGGCTTTCCATCAGGCAAATTGCATTGGCGGGGCCCCATAACAACAAAAGCCTCCAGGGCATGGATGGATGTCATGCTGGGGCAACAGCCGCTCGCAAGTCACCTATACATTTGCTGGCAAGGCGTAGGTAGGCTGCATAGTACTCACAGGTGGGAGCAGGAAGCGTGGGCAGTGGTGGCCACCATAATGGGTGGCCACCAGGAGACACTAGTTGCTATAGAGGGCTGATATTGGGCCCTGGAGGTGATGCGGTGGAGGAGCATGTGTGGCACAGTGTGGCCGGGGATCATCAGGCTGGCAGGGCAGCTTGTGATGACACTACATAGTGGCAGGGCCCCACAGAGAACAGGAGTGCAGATGAGGTGATTGGGCATAGGTGACAACTGGAGGGATGCCACTGCACCCAGGGAGGAGCGGGTGTGTCCACTGGAGCGATTGGTAGGCAGCCACTGAGACAATTGCGATGAGGGTGGGAGGGGCTCCCTCCGTGCAAGGTGCTGTTGCGAGCCTGTCACTCAGGGTAGCAGGGAAGCAGGCTGCAGTGGTGAAGGCAGGTGTGTCTGCCGTGCCTTCGAGGCTTGCAGGATGACGGGTCTGTGTGCTGGGCCATCACAGGTGAGGCGAACACTTAAACGTCTGACCTAGGTAGAGTCAAGAAATACCACAGTAGCTGCCCATTATAGGTCAGTTTATTATATAGATACTTTTGAAAGACAATCCTGTGAAAGTTTTTTGACCAACCCATTGACTATGAACACATACGATTGACAGAATCATGGGAGACTTGTCTGTGCTTATGTTCTGGAAAGACTCATATCTTCTTGAGACTAAATCACATGGAAAAGATTACTTGATCCTCTCATCTCCTCATTTTATCCAAAACTGGTTGCCAGTACTTGCTGCAGAATGAATCATACCTACATTGGGCTCCAGTAAAGTCTATTTAATTCCACTGAGAGAGGAAATCACACTCCTCGCATCCTAATAAATGCATAGTGAGAGTATATTGATTCCAATTTTGTCTTCTGGACTGGCCAATTATCGGAACCGCTATGAACATCAGAAAATCTCATCGTCACATTGCTGTAGTTGGTAATTTCCTTACTTTAAAAAAAAATCAGAGGATACACTGTAATGTTGAATAATGGGCAAATCAGAAAGTGATGGAAATCTTTTTCTATCCTGAAGAAGGTCAGCACAAGTACAGAAAAGTTTGAAACATTAGTGACCAATTCTTTCAAATATTCACACTTATCAATAGCTTAATGCTGATAGTGTTGTGTGGATAATTTGTATCTGTGTCTTAACTATTTGGGAATGTTATCTGGAGCATGTAAATCTTAAGTCAATATCAGGCAGCAACCCTAGGTTGCCTCTTAGTGTTATTTTATGTTATGTGTATTTGTATGGCACGCATATCACCCACAAGGATATCCTGGTGACTTGAGAAGGAAGGTGCTGCCCTGACTAGAGCCTATTAGAATAGGTAGGTTTTCAGCTGTTCACTGAATTCTAGGACTGAGCTGGTGACACTGTTATGAAGGGGAAGGTAGTTTCCGCTTTATGAGCCAGGCATGAAAATGAGCAACCGCGGCTCTTCAGATGTGGGCCATGTGGGCAAGCAGGATGCTGGCAGAGTGAAGGTGTTTGGTCGGTGTGTGGAAGATGATGCGGTGGTTCAGGTATGCATTACCTTGATTGTGTAAAGCATTGTATTTATGATTGAAGAGTTTTAAGAAGGCACTTTGTGAAAGATGAGTAAGTGGAGGTTTTTGAGGGAGTTTGAGCGCAAGCATGGCTGCTGTGAACTAGAGTCTCTAACTCTGATGTGCGTTGTAGCCGACATGGAAAGCATTTCCATAATCCAGCTTGCTGGTGATCAGGGCTTGAGTGACAGTACTTCAGGTGTTGAGCGGGTGCCCTCCCTGAAGATTTTCCTGAGAAGCTTGAGGGTGTGGGAGCAGGAGGCGGCGATTGTGATAACCTGGCTCGTCATCAAGATTTGATTGTCATTCAAGATCTCTAGGTTCTTGCTTAGTTCTGATGGCTCAGGTGTCAGTCCTAGTTCTGAGTGCCACCAGGCCAAGGTGTCTTTTCCGAAGAGTACTATCTCCATCTTGTCGGATGCTTGAAGCATTTGGTCTTCATTCAGTTTCCAACTTTGGACATGCAGTTCACTGATATCGTCTGAGTGTTGGAGTTGTCATCAGAGAGGGAGAACATAACCTAGGTCTCATGAGCATACAAGATGATGCTGAGAAAGTGGGCTCAGACGTTGTTGGAGAGCAGGGCCATGTAGACATTGCAGTACATGGAGTACATGGGCGTGAGCGAAGTGCCTTGGGTGACGCCACAGATCAAGTTGAAGGCAGAGGTGGTTATGGGGGCAGTTTGACTGACTAGGTGCGTACGGAGAGGAAGGATATGATATATTGGAGTGTGGGTCAGTGCATTCCATATTCGTGGAGGCGTTGGATGACTATGTGGTGGGAGACTGTGTTGAAAGTGGCAGAGAGGTCGAGGAAGATGAGTGGCAGTGTGTCCATGATAAGTCTGATGTCATCTGCAATGAGGATAGTCTCAGTGCTGTAGTTGGGCTAAAATCCAGATTGGGAAAGGTCCTGGAGGTGGTTGTTGTTAAGGTGCTCAGCCATTAGTCATTTGTTGACAAGTTTTTCCAGGACGTTTGGTGTGTAAGGTAGCAAGGAGATGGGTCTGTAGTTTGCCAGTGTCTCAGCGTCTGCAGAATTTATTTTCAGTAGGGGTAAGATGGTGAAATGTTTCCTGGCATATGGGAAGGTGACTGTGATGACAGAGTTGTTAAGTATCAAAGGGCAGTGCTGATGGGTTTGAGTCCTTTGGTGATGATGAAGCCTGGCTGAGCATCCTATGATGCTCCCAAGTAGATGGAGTGCAAGGTGTTGGTGGTTTCTAGAGAAATAAAGATAGGCTAGCAGATTCAAGGTGTTTTCCATAGTGTTCATCTTGTCTGGTTGGAGGGCGGCAAGGGTAGGAAAATCCAGTTGGTATGTTGTGTATGGTGCTGATTTTATTGCTAAACTAGTGGGAGAGCTAGGTTCATAGTTCCTGTGAGGGAGCGACTGCCGTGGAGCTAGCTGCAAGAGAGGTGAATTCCTTCACTATAGAAAAGATTTATTTAGAGTTGTTGGAGCTGTTTTCAATCTGTTTGGTGGATCTGAGATGTTGGTCTTCAACCCTGTCACTATCAGCATTCCAGCTGTTTTCAGTGGTTTTTGAATGATGTGGGTCATCTGAGTGCAGCTTGCTTGCGATCTACTCCTTTAGGTTATGATGGTTTTCAGCAGGGCCAGGGTGTCTGCGCAGGAGGTGATCCAGGAGTTGAAGCTGGTGATCGATTAGGAGAGGTCATCTAGATATGATGGGCAGCAGGTTTAGAATTCATATTTCCTCAGGGATCTTGTTCCAGTTGTGTTGGGTGGTTTTAGTGAGTGCAGTTCCGTAATGTCATAGTAGGTGGAGGTTGGATCGGATGAGAGAGTTGCTGATCCAGGTGAGTGGAGTGAGCTTGTCCACTGTGATGTCAGAGAAGTCTGTAAAAACAGGGTCGAGGAGATGTCCGGTGATGTGGGTGGGGTCTTTCACTCAGTGTGTTTACATATTCCAGGAGTTTTTCCGTCTTTGGGTCGTTGTGGTCCTCCAGGTGAAAGTTAAGGTCATTAAAGGGGATTAAGGAGCTGGAGTCAAGCACCAGTGGGGTGATGAAGTCCCCCATGGTGTTTCTGAGGTTGTATATGGGTCCAGGAAGTCTGTAGAGCAGGGCCCTCCCAGGGTGGATTTGCTTGAGATGTTGAGTTTGAAAGTCAGGTTTTTGAGATGGTCACTGGAGTTTACAGAATTGATGGAGCAGTGAATGTTTTCTTAATGGGTGATGGCTAGTCCTCCTTCAGGTTTGCCCTGTCTTGCCATCTTGTAGCCAGGAGGGGTGGCCACTGCGATGGTGGGGGTGGGTGTTGGGTGCAACCTAATGAAGGAAAGATTCATGGACAGGTTGTGCAGACTTCAATGGCATGTTTGACAACTGATCGGGTGTTGAGTAGGAGGCATTTCAGGGTGGGGTGGATGCTGCTCATGGAGGAGTTAAGCAGAGCTCTGATGTGTGAGTGGGTGAGGAGGGGGCGGGCATGGCGGGCACAGAGATATGTGGAAAAGGGACAGGCAGCAAAGGAGAATGAGCCTCCGGTACCTTTACATTGTATAGCAGTGCTTGAGCAGGATAAATGCCATTTTGACTGTAGTATGGAAAACTATTGCACTTTTCTTGAATGCAATCATGCTGTTCTTCAGAGTGCAACTGTAGCTTTAACTTATTTTAGCGAATCAAGTAAAACATTGTTATATTTTTTGAGTTTGAAATAAATGTCTTTAAAAATGTCTGCCCCTTCTCCGTGATATTTCCTAAAGTGATGTGTCGTAAAAGTTGGCCCTTATTGCGCAGTACCATGTTGCCGCTTGAGCTTGTAGCCTGACATTGGACTGAAATTGGGCCCTAGGTTTAGATGAAAGAGCGTTTGTGACTGATGTCTTATAGTGCGTGAACACTGTTGAAGAGTAACTGAACGCCCTGACTGTCCCTTCTTATGCGCAGGGCACGGACGTTGACTGGGATGACCTCTGGGACGAGTTTGAAGAGAGGCGCTACCTAAGCGCACGGAAATGGCGGGCCGGAGAAGACCCTTATAAACTGTACGCGTTCAATCAGCGAGAGAGTGAGCGGATCCCCAGTGATCGAGCCATTCGAGACACTAGACATTTCAGGTAATTCCATTCTTTCCAAAATTGCTTCTAGATTCTGTAAACACCTAGCAATCGGAGGGTGTAAACACCTAGCAATCGGAGCAATCGGAGGGTGTAAACACCTAGCAATAGGAGGGTGTAAGCTAGCAATCGGAGGGTGTAAGCACCTAGCAATAGGAGGGTGTAAACACCTAGCAATCGGAGGGTGTAAGCACCTAGCAATCGGAGGATGGCACCTAGCAATTGGAGGGTGTAAACACCTAGCAATAGGAGGGTGTAAACACCTAGCAATCGGAGGGCGTAAGCACCTAGCAATAGGAGGGTGTAAGCACCTAGCAATCGGAGGGTGTAAGCACCTAGCAATAGGAGGGTGTAAACACCTAGCAATAGGAGGGTGAAAGCACCTAGCAATAGGAGGGTGTAAACACCTAGCAATAGGAGGGTGTAAGCACCTAGCAATCGGAGGGTGTAAGCACCTAGCAATCGGAGGGTGTAAGCACCTAGCAATAGGAGGGTGTAAGCACCTAGCAATAGGAGGGTGTAAGCACCTAGCAATAGGAGGGTGTAAGCACCTAGCAATAGGAGGGTGTAAGTGATACTGCGTAAGGTGAAGTTCTGCTGCTATAAGAGCTTATAGTGTACTTCAACTGTTTGTTGTTTCTGAACTTTATGTCATTAGTCCAAATAACCCGACCCCCGATGCACCATCTCTATTGCAAAGATCACTACAAGGCCCTGCTGTTTGAAGGAATGAGCCAAGCTATTATTGCTAATGACATACTACTGCCCCCTGACCAGCGTTAAAGTTGGCTCCAGGGTCAGCTGCCCTTTGCACTCAGCACTGGGCCTGGCCAGAGGATGCTCCCTGCACCCAGAGATGCTGGCCGTGGATGAAGTGGGCTCTGCTCCCGTGCACATGGCCTGGATGAAGCCCAGCCGTGTGTCCTGAGCCTGCTACGTCTGGGAAAAGGTTCATTCGAGAGAACCCGTTAGTGCTGATGTGATATGTGATGCCCTGAGTTATGTCATCAGTATTATCACATGGCATGTCATCTGTGATATCATCGGTGCTGCAATGAGCAGTTCATTGGAAGGGGAGGTATGGCTGCATAGCACGTCATAGCCTGTGAATTTCAATGTTTTTTTGATTTGGGATCTTGACTAAAACGTCGCTTCAGCTGATGTTTTAAGGGAATTTCTATTTTTTTTAAATAACAGACGCTACATTCCAGCTGATGAAAGTACATTAACGCTGAGTGACTTTTTGTGGTGTTTGTATGCTATGCATGGGTGCCAGGCCAACGTAGGAACAGATGTGTCACTGCCAGTGGGTACTGGGAGCCCCATTAGCCCCCCACTCTGTGCATAGGCCCGTTGTAGCATGATCTGCTGCTTTTGGTTGGTCTCTGCAGGTCCTGGCCATACGGTGCAGGCTTTAGGCCCATCCTGTGTTCAGTCTCCATGCCCTTCGAACCTGCAGCACATGCCATTCGGCCCCATGCACAGGGATTGGTCTTCAGCCATCCCTTGCTTCTGACAGGCACAGCTTGTAGCCTTCAATAGTGACCCCTTCGAAGTCTCCCTGCACCGAGAATCTTCCAGGCCAGGACTTTTAACACTCACTGCAGGCATTGAGACAGGCTCTGGCCCAAAACAGGGCCTGCACCCTGGTTTCATGCCAAAGAACACACAGTGCATCGCTACTGGACCAAATGAAGTGGTGCTGAATCTATAGCTTGACATTTAGTCATGCCTTGCACCCAGACCTTGTGTCCCCTGACCATGCTAAACATTGCCCTAGAGTAGCAGCTCAGAAAATGTAGGATTCAAATAGATGATGTGATACACTTAGAACGGACATTAAGTGTCACGCAATTGGGGTGAGGCATTCTTAAAGTAGCATTACAATCATAGCAAACACAAATAATGCTGCTTTAACACAGCTGAGAAAACAGAGGGCGCGATAAATCCAAAAGTGTGACTTGAACAAGGGAAATACGTCATGGAAAAGTGCCAATTGACAGATTAAAATGGACACAGCCTACGTTTCAGGGTAAGAATATAGCATAAACTCAGAACAGATTGGGTGAAAAGAATAGAAGGCATGATAACTGCATACCTTGAGTTATAAAACGCCTCACACTGTCTCAGACAAATGCATACAAAATATGCGAACGTGAAACAGTGGAATCAGATACTGTGAAGTCTAGGAGAGGACAAAGTTACACCGGGTATTCATTTACATACATTACGGTAACTAGACGCACTTGGAAGAGGAAAAATATGCAGGAAGATTACCACAGTTTATTCTACTAATATAACATCGCCGCGCGCGCACCACAGCGGGTCTACCATCAAACGAATTTCCAAATCTGCTGATTCTTTACCACCAGAAATGTGCATCGAAGGAAGAATTAGTGATGTGAGGAAGATGTGTGCATTAAGGACATAAATGTCCCAATTCAGTGTGTTATGCAAATGCAGGCTGCATCTCTCTCTGTCAAATTGTCTCTAGTACTTGTGATCTTTTTTTAATCACCTCTCTTCGTCGCACTGTACTCTCTGGCTTTCCACTCGTCTTCTTCAGCATATACTCTCTGATTTCTCTCTTCCTCCACCTGTGCACAGGTTCTGTCTCTCCCCTTGTCCTCCGTTTGTGCTGGGAGTCATTCCACCCCTTCCATTCCCCACCTGCTGAATTCTACCTCTTCCTTTTGCCCTACATTCTCTTGCATACCTTATTTTCGCCGTGTTTTTGCAGAGGTTTTTCCAGTTCTCTTTGGCGTCTCTCTACCATTCCCCCTGTTCTCTGATATTTCTAATCGCTCTTCTGCCCCTTTACTCACTGCCCTCTCTCTCATCCTTTCTCGAACCTCTCTTCTTGTTCCTTATTTCTCCTCTTCCCTTGCAGACTTTACTCTTTCTCATTCCTTCCATCGCCCTGTGCTGTCTGGCCTTGTGTATTCTATGATCTCTCTCACTGTTCTTCTTTTTTCGCTCAATGATCAGGGGCCTCTCTAACACCTCTATATCTCTCCGCTCTCTGTTTCCCCTCTACAACGTTGACATTTGTCTCTCTCCTGCCCTGAATCCCAGCTATTCCACCAAAGGCCCCTCACTGTGCACAAAGGCCATTGTCCACCGTCTAGGCCACCTAAGGCTCGTGCTGCCGAACACAGTAAACTAACAAATAAAATCCCCTTCTAAAAAAGTGGACTTTTTACACAACTGTCAAGTATCGTCACAGAAAGTAAACTCTCTGAAAGAGAGCATCTGATGGAATTTGAGAGGTCTGAGACATAGCATCTTCTATGCTGCAGGGTCTTGATAGAACCACTTCATAACTTACTGCAACATTCTCTCCGCAAGGGACCATGAGAACCTTTTCATGCCATGGTGTAAGATAATGCCTCTTTTTGACATAATCACCCGCATATTTTGGACTGATGCTGTGCTGCTGTTTTTTTCACTCCTTGCTCTGCTAACCAGACCCCAGTACATGGGCTCTGACTCCTTAAACATGTCAAATTTGGCAATGCTCCTGATTGACACTTTTAGCCTACCTATAAGTCCCTACCATATGATACCATATGCACCCAGGACCTGCAAGTTAAATGTCACTAGTGGACTGCTGCACATGTTTTCTCACCACTAAAGTGATTGTGCAAAACATGACAGCAGGCCTGCCTCCAGTAGCATGGCTGTGCCGGTCTCAACTGCAAATTCGACCTATCAAGAAACCCTCTTTTGATAGGCCTAAACCCTCTTTTAAATATTATTAAGTCTCCCTTAAGTTAGCCTTAAGTACCATATGGCGGGGTGCATGATATTTAAAAGAAGGACCTGTAAATGTTTGACGTTAAACATGTAGTAGGGTTAACTGTTTCATAGGAAATCATTGGGAGTTAACATTTAGTAAGCAAAGTTATCTCCACCTGGAAACTAGATACAAAGTTACTTCTTGAACTTTTTAAAATGTTTGTTACATATCCAATTCATTGGCAATGTCAGATTTGTAACAAATATTCCCTAAAAGGTAGTTTTAAAAAAGTTACCTTTAGCCTGTAGAAGCTCATTTGCATGAGCCTCCAACTGTCATCTAGGAGCTTAATAGTTCCTTGATTAGGTGTAAATAGGTTCCTAGAGCTGAGACAAAAGAGTTGTATGTGAAGAGTTATCCTGTTCCTCTGACAGAATGACCATCTTGTCAATGCCCAGGAACTTTAATATCTTCACAGGGGCCTGCCCTGTCACAAGCAGATGTAGCTTGCACATGCACCTGCCCCCTCTCTTATCTCATTAGCCAGCCAGGCACCAATCCCAGCGGTAGAAGAGCTGCACCCAGAGCCAATTGTGAGTGACCACAGAGGAGTGTTTGCACATTTTCCTGACCACACCTCTAGGGTAGGCGTAAGAGCTATGTACATGGGAAGAAGGTTTCTGTCTTCTTGGTTTTAAGGATAGAGTGGAACTGCAAGATTATTTGCAGTAGAGCACACAGGGAGTGCTGAAAAAGTAGGTAGGGTTACCCCTGGAATCCTTTCCCTATTGGTAAACGTAGGGTTGGGAGTCAGCCCCACCCACAGGCTAGTGCAAGTCATACATCTGGCACCCCAGAGCATCCTTTTCAGTACACTGCTGGACCTGTGGAAGACAGAAGAAGGACTGTACCTGCTGTTGTGACCTGTGAACATTACCCTTAGAGCTAGACCTGCTAACCTGTTTAACTACAGGGGCACACAAACTGTAAGAAGCCCACTTTCCTGAAGAGCCCAGCTCACAAGTTTTAACTGAATCTGCCTGTTGACCCTGCTGGTGACGTCTGTTGAAGTAAGTCCTGCCCATGAAGTGGTGTTCCTGAGGTTCTGGAACCCTGGGCTGGTGTTAATGTACTCCTCATGCCCAAACTGCAGGACCTAGAAACCTTTTGCCAACTTTTCCCCTGAAGAAATGGCAGGAGGCTGGGAATGCTGGCAACTTCGAATAGCCTATTGGACCCAACTTGCTGACCTGCCTCGCTGAAGGAGATCTGACTTTCAGAAAAGCGTCAAAGTCTGAACATAGAGGGCTTCACTGAGAGTAGCGCAGAGCTGCAACCGATCAATGTAGAGACGTTCCTCAGCAAGGATGACAGATTTCGCCCACTGAAAGCTATACACCCTTTGTCGATAATCGCAACCCGTCATCATCAGACTCCGATTCAGCTTGCAGCTTACCCTGCTGTCAAATCATCCATGACTACATTTTCTACAGAAAAATATTCCAAGTCTGAAGGTAACTCTTTGGCCGGGACCTACATGACCCTTGTATCCAACCCGTGCTCAATTGTGCTCAGCCTGACACCTTACCCTTGTTCTGGTCCAGCGTGACCAGTTGCCCACAGTTGGTGCTTGGCTCCTGATGGTGCGATTTTCATTTCCATTTTTATTTTCTTTATTTCATTTAAAACTTCATAAATCCATTACTACGGTTCCCCTTACTAGATTTTTGTCTTTTTGGTCTCCTTATGTTAATTAGAATATTCTTGTTTTAGAAATTGTAGTTGGAGTTTTATTTTGTTGTGTTTTTGACTTTTTAACTGTTTTGGTATTTCTAAATGCCTGTCTGCTCCATGTCATAGCTAGCTGGGGTTGAGCTCAATCAACCAATCAGTAGATTTGTAGACTGCTTCTTGTCACCCGTGAGGGTGTCCAGGCGCTGGCAAGGTCCAGTTGATTAGCCGAATAACCAGATCTTCAGGGACTTTCGGAACTCAGGAAGAGATGGGGAGGTTAAGAGATGAAAGGGTAGCTCGTTCCATATCTTCGCTGTTAGGTAGGAAAATGATCGACCTCCGCATCTGCTACGTCAGATGGGGGTGAAAGAGAAGCGAAGCTGAGGTGTCCAGTGGGCTGATGGAAGTTCAGGCGGTGGTTCAAGTAGGCGGGTCCTCAGTTGTGCAGGGCCTTGTGTGCATGGGTCAGGAGTTTGAACTGGCATCTTTTCTGTACAGGCAGCCAGTTAAGCTCCTTCAGGTAGGGGGTGATGTGGGTTTATCTAGGGAGATCCAAGACGAGTCTGTGGTCTGTAGTCGTTGGAGGAGGTGAGCTGTGATCCCTGCATAGAGAGCGTTGCCGTAGTCCAGTCAGCTGGAGATGAGGGCCTGGGTCATGGTGCACCGTGAGCTTTGGGGAAGCCATTTGAATATGTTAGATGCATGTGGAGGATGAAGAAGCAGGAGGAGGAGACAAAGTTGACCTGAATCGGGATGGTTAGCTTGTTGTCCAGAATGATGCCTAGGTTCCTAGTGTGATCAGTGGAGGTAGGAGTAGGTCAGCTTTAAATTACTGACACCTTTACTAAACTTAACAAGAATAGTGTCATTATTGCTTGTGATGGATTAACAGCCACCCCAACTAATAATTCACTTTGCCACAGACTGAGGAACGCCAGGGATAAGTCTCTTAAGGCGGCAACAGTGCTTAATTTGAGCCAGTGGTTTCCGGTGCTTGGCACCAGCACTTAACTGTCAACACCGTAACTTATGACAGTCTGCTACATTGCAGTACCTTTTATCTAATTTAGAGATCTGCACAACAACAGTTGTTTACATATTCAATATACTTTAAAATGACTATTACCTGCTGCCCAAGCCATCCTTCTACCTTTGGAGGCCTGGAATACTCTAAATTGTCACACTTATTGGAGTGTGATGGTTAGTAGTTGCATTGGTACTAACACTGGCAGCACTGGTAGGGGCAATGGGTGGTGCAAGCTGCAATGGCCACCTGACGTGGGCCCTGGCACTTATTTATTTACAAATTAAGCTCTGGTCGCTGCGATCTAGATTGCTATATCATCAGACTCATCCACCGATAATCCCTGAAAGGATTTATTTACCACCGAAAAAATCACCTACCAACTGGAAGCCATTGAATGTTACCACTGTCAACTTACCAGTTTAATAAGGTGACCAAAAAACAGCTGAAAGCATTATCTCATATAATGCATTTGGAATCTTTTACTAAAAAAAATACTCAGACTATACGACTGCTATGTTTCCAGAAAACGTGACACCAAGTTATATGCTCACCTCAATGGCTAAGACATTTAGACATTCTTCTCACTAATTCAACTTTTGGAATTCTGTAATGCTTGGCCAGAACATAAACATTCTACAACAAGCTGCAGCTCATGTGGTCTCAACATTGGATCCTTAACCCACGTTATATTGATCCAGCGCGATATTAGCAAACTGCATTCATACACCATATACTCACTTGGGCCCACACATTCATACTATGCTAATACTTACGCTGGGTGTCAGATATACTCTTATATCAAAAAAATCCCTGCTACCAATTACCTTCTGATTGAAGAGTAATAACTTACCAATGGATCCTTTGCTAATTGGGAAGTTTAAAATGAGTGACATTCACTATAGTACATAATCCTGAAATAACCACTGAGTCAGGAAGTTTTAAAATGTTTATCTAAAGTTTTAGCAGAGTAAAATACAGAAAAAGACACGGTATTTGATCAGAATACCCATGTGAAAGCAAAGAATAATTATTGCTAATAAATGACGGTTTTTAAGAAAAAGAGAAGATAGGAACAGCAGCGCAACTAAAGGTTGCATATATTTACCTAAGTGCGAGAACCAAACCCTTAGCCAAGGAGTTTGAAAGAATAGGACCCTGGAAGGATGAAGAGCAAGGACCTTCTTCAGGATCAGGACAGGACTGGTGACCTCTCTACAAACGATGCATGCGCCGTTCCCCTCTCTGGCACTCGACTTCTCCTCGATTCTCCCCTCTAATGGACTCCGCCGCCCCCTCCTCAGGACCTCTTCTGGATAGGGATTCAGTCAGCAACCGATCAGCTGGGCAGCCTGGAGCTCTTCTGTATGTTCTCTCTTCTCTGGAATCTAGCTCTGTCTAATTAACTAATGCTATATTCTATTATACCCTTCTACGCCCATGTACCTCCCCTAAATGTTGCTAAAATATGGGACCACTACTTCTGATTGGGCAGGGACAGGAGGTGGATTCTTGCACTATGACAGATTTGGCCTAAATTGTAAAGCCTATTGTCTTTACGTTCCCACCCTTCAAATTAATACATTCGCTTTATTTCCCACCCGTCTCATGACAAATGTACACCAATTTTCATAGACAATGTATCTATGCGCGACAGGAAATACAGTAGTTATAACATCTTTGGCCATCAGGTCACGGCCTTGTGAGACGTCCAAGTTGACTTCATTTTGGCAGTCATTCAGGACACATGCGCAGAACCTTCTGCTTCTCGAGTTTCAAGTCACCAACCCAGGCCCAAGATTACGAATTACTAAAAGTGCAAGAAGGAAATATTAATATCACAAATAAAACGTTTCACTGTATACCCACTTATCTTATTTCTAATCCCATTTAATTATAAAATCCTATCCCGCATTAATTGCGTTAAGAAACGACAATTTAGTAATGACACGAGAGCAAGCTTAAGCATGTGAGAACATTGAACAGCCATTTTAATGCACACTGCGCAGAAGCAGAAATTCCCACCAAGCAAAGAAAGACGTCACACCATGTGATCAGGTTGTGACATGCGCAGATAAAATCCCGCGCTTAAGCGGCCATTTTAGACTAGGAACAAGCGTTATTCGTTAGTAAAACACATAGGCAAGCGTCCTCTCTGTTTGTGTAATGTGTGCAAGGATTAATACGGACAATACATTTTTTTTAATATTAATACTATGAGTGAGATTGCGAAACCTTGCTCCATCAATCCCCTCTCTGATGGCGTTTCTGAGCCATCAAAAACTACCCTCAATCAGATGCCAACTTCTAGCAAATCACTTCATTCTCATTTTCATTTTTAGCTTTTCTACTTTTACAATCTCCCTTCATCTTTTTGTATAATTCACTTTTCCATTCTTCCAGTTCAATCTCGTCCCTTTTTCTCTTCTTCCCTTTTTCTGTCACTTTATACGTTCCATTCTTTCTACAGCATTTGCACCAAAATACTACTGTCAGAACTATTATTGCTATCCCTGCTAAGGGAACTAGTATTTGACCTATAAGTCCTTCACCTATATTAGCAAACCAGGTTCCGATTGACGATATACTATTTGTCAATCTTTCCCATACACTATCAACTTCCAGTGGTTTAAGTTCTTGCTCAAGTTTAGTTATATTCTGAATATACGTCCCAATTTCTGCACTCTTATCAGGAATATAAGTGCAACAGTGTTTTGTCTTCAATAATTTACAGACTCCGCCCTCTTTTGCCAATATTATGTCAAGAGCAAGTCTATTTTGCATCACCATAGACCTAATCGCAACCATTTCCGCATTAATCATTAGAAACCCTCCAGCAGTATCCGTTGATAAACGATCAACTACTGTAGACAATTTACATATCTTCCTTAAGTTCAGAATTATTCCCACTGAAGGTATCAATGCACCAAATATATCACCTATTATTTCTGAAAAACTAGCTCTTTTACTACGTATTAATTCACCATTGTTTTCATTGCTTCCAGTGTTTCTTTTTACGTGGTATATTTTTGGAAAAACTATTCCAAAGTAACAACTTCCATACCACCGTGCAGGAAGCCTAAAGTAAGCCTTATTCCCGCAGACATAATAGATTCCAGGAAAAACTGAATCTGTTCCTCCTTTGAGTCCCCAACCTCCCAGTATTAAAAAATTGTGTTCACAATCACTGGTACCGATGAAAACATTGTTATAGTCAGTCTTTAACCTATGAAGACACATTTTCCCCTTCTTTTCGAAATCCAGAGCCATAGCAGCTTGAGCTTTGCCAGGTGTGTAACTTCCCTCTTTCTCTGCCCAAGGTGGTAAATGAGCCTTATGTTCTGTAGCTTTCTTTTGAAAATCCTGTCTTCTATCTTCTACTAAATTCAAAAATATTTTCTCTTCTTCTAATAAAGAACATGTTAGATTGTGTCTACGTGCATGTGTTAAGTCTATTGATTTCATTGTTAAGAAAAATTCTCCCATAAACTGTGCACCTAAGGCGCTAAGCACTGGGTTCATGCTCTTGCGAATTGGAACTTCAGAAAATACAACATCTATATTGGAATAGTAATATTGTAATCTACCTGTACTATAAAATAAACTTGTTAATACGCTACATGAAATGCCATATGTCAATGGTAAATGATGGTATGTTAATCCTTCTGCTACTGATTCAGGTAATTTCATACAGACATAACAATTACTAACTTCCATGGTGTCTACATACTGAAACAATAACTTCGTGAAAACATTTAAACTAGTGTCGTTATCAGCTATCTCATGATGAATTCCTTCATCATCTTCTGCCATTAGCTCTACTCTATTTCCCTTCATGTTTGCTGTCCTCCCTATAGTTTCATTATTGTTCTTTTTATCTATTATCATCAGGTAAGGAACTGCTACAATCAGGACTAACCATACTATAAGCACCAATACTGGACTACATATGCAAATTGCACAGCATCTTCTACAACATTTTCTCTTTGGTCTCCCAGTATCTCTATCATCAGGCATTTTTCGACAAGGAAGATTGCTCTTCTTATCTCTATTCCTTTTCTTCAGTGGATTCTTTTGTTTAGTCAGGGTGGTCTTGTTTCTTCTTCGTAAGTTAGTTCTGCACTTGTTCCTTTACCACCACTGTCACTTGATTCTGAGCTTTCAAAGTCTTCAAGAACGATATACGTCCAATCAGGACCCTTGAATTTGTTGTTCACAAGTCTTAATCTTTTACTTTTTCTTTTCCCAGACTTTTTCTCTTGATCGGTTTGACTTGTTACTTCAGGTACTTGATCTGGATCTTCACTTCTGGTTGTTATGTGGCACTTCACTCTTTTGATGAAACTTGGCCAATGATCTCCTTTTCTTGGCTTTTCTTTTTGTGCTGTTTCTTTATTTTCGTCTTCAGATATCTTTTTATTTTCACTGGTTGGTACTGTTTTGTTTTCTGTGATCTCTGACTTATCTAATTGTTCTTTTTCTGGTCTTATTGGTTTCTCATTTGCAGCTCCACTGTGAGTTTCCAATAGTTCGTCTTGTTCTGTGTTTATTTCTTCATGTTCACTTTTATCAGTTTCTTTTTCTTCTGTATATTCCTCTTGACCTAACTGCTTCTGGTCAGGGCTTATTGCACTGTGTACTTCTGCAGCCTGACCTGCTTCTTCTAAACCTGTCTCTCCCTGTTCAAATTGTATAAAATCTTCACTATTTTCAGTCCAGTTTTCTTTCCCTATCTGATTTGGTTCAGGGTCGTTTACTAGCTTGTCTTCTTGATCCTGAACCCCTTCTTTTTCACCTATTTGATCCTCTTCAATTGCTCTTAATTTCTTTTGACTTCTTGTTTGATGGAAAACCTCAGGAATTTCGACCACTGGTATCCAATCCTGACTTGTGCTCGGTTGTTCTCCGTCAGCTTCTCTTGAACCTCGAGTCTGAGATTCTTCAGCTTGGAAACCTTCAGCTTCTTCAGTGATTGGCGTCGTCTGAGTGTTCTCTTCTTCAGGGTCCGGTACTCTCTTGGTGTGACTTACGTGAATCCAATTCGGAAATCCGGCACACTTCACTGCTGTATTCGTGGTCAATATGATTTGACAAGGTCTGCTCCACCTGGGTGATAGACACGTTTCTCTGGTGTGATTCTTCACCACCACCCAATCACCAGGATTCAGATCATGTTCTAGTTCAGGCTGCCTGGAAACTGCGTCTTCTCCAACCTGGTGAGAGACAGAACGCACTAGGTCAGCCAATCCTTTACAGTAGTCCAACACCATATCATCAGAAATATTCACCAGTCTATTTGTGGGAACATGTGTTTGTCTCATTGCTCTTCCCATTATAATTTCATGTGGGCTCAATCCTGTCGTTCTATCAGGTATGCTTCTGAGTCCCATCAGAACCAGTGGCAATGCATCAGGCCACTCCAATGATGTTGATGCACACATTTTTCCCAACCTTGACTTTATAGTGCCATTCAATTGTTCAACTACTCCAGAAGCCTCTGGGCGATATGCACAGTGCAGTTTCTGTTTGATTTGAAATGCTTCACAGATTATCAGAATCACTTCATTGTTAAAGTGTTTTCCTCTATCTGATTCCAAAGATACTGGGAAACCAAACCTAGGTATGAGCTCTCTTAGTAACAGCTTTGCAACTGTAATGCTGTCATTTCTCCTAGTTGGATAAGCCTCTACCCACTTTGAAAACAGACATACTATGACTAGTACGTATTTCAACCCTCTGCATGATGGTAACTGTATGAAATCAAACTGGAGTCTTATGAATGGGCCCTCTGCCTTCCCAATCTTCCCAAATCCAATTATTGTTTTCCTGCCTGAATTGTGCATTTGGCAAATTAGACATCTCTGGCAAAGACTCTCTGTAACAGCTCTGAATTTGGGATTGTACCAATTTTGTCTGAACAACCTAATCATTGCATCTCTCCCTATGTGTGTGTCTCCATGATACATTCTGGCCATTTGTGAGAGTAAACAATCTGGCATGACTGGTCTGCCATCTGTACTGACCCATACTTCATCCTCTCTTCTTGGAGAGCATCCCACTTTGATCCACAAGTTTCTTTCAATTTCATCAACCTCATCTTGCAATCTTTTCACTTCATTCCAAGTTTCAGGTGGCATAAATAACATAAGTTGGCAGCTGATTCCCATTCTTTCCACCCTCTTATTAACTGACGTTCTTGTTTTGGCACAATATTGAGCCACCAAATCTGCATATCTGTTGCCGACTACCACCCAATCATCTCCTGACTGATGTGCGGCACACTTCACCACAGCTAATTCTTTTGGTGATTGTATTGCTTCTAGCAATTCTTTTACAACTTGTCCATTTTTAATGGGGGATCCTGAAGAAGTCATGAAATCCCTCTGCATCCAGAGTTGGCCAAAATCGTGCACAACCCCATAACCATATTGACTATCAGTGAATATGGTTATTTTCTGATTCCTCCCAATTTTGCATGCTTTAATCAGTGCAATTAATTCAGCTACTTGTGGAGATTTTACACCTGGTAAATAGGATGCTTCGACTATTCCAGTTAATTCACATACTGCATAGGCAGCGGTTAGCTTACCATCTTCATGTCTCTGGCAAGAGCCATCAACAAACAGTTCTTTATCTGGCTTTTTAAGAGGCTGTTCCTCTATATCTGGGCGAGGTTTTGTGCATAGTTCTGTAATCTGTACACAATCATGTTCATCTTCTTCGTCATCTTTATTTGTCTCATGATATGGATCTGGTAGTAAGCTTGCTGGATTTATTATTGTACATCTTACCATGGTCACATTTTCAGCACCCATTATTATTCTCTCATACTTAGTCAGCCGACTAGGAGTGAGATGCTGAGTTCGTGTTCTGGTCAACAGAATCACAACTGCATGTGGAACATATACTTTTACAGGATGTCCCATCACAATTGATTCACTTTGTTCGATGCTCAAACATGTTGCTGCCACTGCTTTCAAACATCCTGGCAATGCAGATGCTACAGGGTCTAGCGTAGCAGAAAAGTATGCTATAGGACGTCTGTCCAGACCATGTCTTTGAGTTAAAACTGAAAGTGCACAATTTTCTCTTTCATGACAGAATAATGCGAATTCTCTTTTATAATCTGGCATGCCTAAGGCAGGTGCTGAACAAAGGGAGTTTCTCAATTTTACAAAAGCTTCTACACTTTCATCTTCCCACTCAACAGGATCTTTTGCTTTCTTTTTGGTCATGTTAATCAAGGGCTTAGCCAACATGGAAAATCCTGGTATCCATTGTCGACAGTAACCTACTATTCCTAAGAACATTCTTACTTGTCTTTGCGTTACTGGCATTTGCATTCTTTTTATTAATGCTACTCTTTCAGAGGTTACTCTTCTTTTTCCCCACTCAATTTGATGTCCCAGATATTTAACAGTTGTTGTACAAAACTGTAATTTTTCAGGTGAAACTTTATGCCCTTCTTCGGCCAAAAGATTCAAGAGTGCTATAGTATCAACAACACAGGCCTCTCTGGTGTTCGATGCCACCAATAAGTCGTCGATATATTGGACTAAGACTGAGCTTCCTGGCATCACTAGTTTTTCAAGGCACTTTTTCAATATCTGATTAAAAATGGAAGGACTTTCTGTGTACCCCTGAGGAACACGATTCCATACATAGACTTTGTTTTCGAATTTAAATGAAAATAGATATTGGCTGTCTGGATGTAACGGAATTGAAAAGAATATTGACACAGATCTATAACTGTGAACCATCCAGCATTCCAAGGAATCTGGTACAAGATTACTGCAGGATTTGGCACTATAGGACAACATGGTTCCACAATTTTGTTAATTTTTCTTAAATCCTGTACAATCCTATATTTTCCACTAGGTTTCTTTAAACCCATTATTGGTGAATTACATGGGCTACTCATCACTTCTCTCAGTATGTTTTGTTTGACCATCCGGTTGATTTCTTCAATGACACCTGCTTTTACTTCTGCACTCATTTTGTACTGTTTCGTATTTGGGAAAATTGCACCTTCTTTTACAAGAACTTGGACTGGATCTATTTTAGCCATAAGTCCTACTTCTTTTCCGGTGAAATCCCATACTATAGGGTTTACTGTATCTTTTAATTCTTCTGGCAATTCATCTTTTGTTATCAATGAAAACATTTCATCTACTTCTGTTCCTTGTTTTGCAACCATAATTTTATATACATGATCTTCATCTGGTGTCTGTACTGCCACACCATCTGGCGTGCAGAAAATGGTGCAATTCATTTTGCACAATAAGTCCCTACCTAGTAAGTTTACTGGACTGGAATCGCATACTACAAATTGATGCATTTCTTTGAAATTTCCAATTTTAACCTCCATTGGTTCGGTAAGTGGTGTTCTAATTCTTTGGTTAGCAACCCCTACAACTTGAATGTCTTCACCAGAGAGAGGAAGGTTTGGGACGTCTACTGTTCTTACAGTAGACCTGGTAGCACCAGTATCCAAAAGAAAAGTAATATCATTACCTCTCACTTTTCCTTCAACATATGGACCTGGTTGATCTACCTGCAGGGATGCGCCAAGTACGCATTCCTTCTCCCCCTCTCCTAGGCACCGTCATGCTTCGAACCTGCAAAAGTCATCCTGTAAAAGAAATTGTGAGGTCATATAATCATTCTTACCACTTCCCCCTGGGTATCCGATGTCTGTACCGTGCTTTGCTCTGCTTACATTACCCTGAACAGGTGGAGGTGGCAACTGACTCTGAGGATTTACCCCCTGCTGTGAGTCGTTCTGTGTCTGTGAATTTAAATTTTGATTTGGGCCATTATTATTTCAAATCTTTTTACATTCGTCCTTCCAATGCCCCAATTTTCCGCATCCATGACAAGGAAATTTCTTTTTAGCTTCTTCTCTGCTCATTCGTCCTTTCATTCTTCCACCATTTCCAGAATCACCATTCGTTCCAGAGTCTTTTCCCTGAGTTTCATTAGGATTATCTAAATTAATTCCCTGTTTCTCAGCCATTTTCACCTGTGCCCACATTACTTTTTCCTGCAATTTCTTGTGCCTGTCCTCGATGTCATCCCCACAATATTTTGCATATTTCAAAATTTCATCGATGGGTTTCCCTTGCCAGCAAAGCATATGCTGCTTAATCATCTGGCAAATCTCGGGCTTCAAACCGTACACGAATCGGTATACAAACTGACTCATGTTTTTGTCTCCAATGTCCTCAAACCTACTGTACTGTTTGAACACCTGCAAGAGGCGCTCATAATACGAATGAACTGTTTCACTGGCTTCTTGGGTAGTTCGATCTATTTTTACCCAATCTGTTTCTTTCTGTGGTATTTTCCCTTTCAGGTATGTTATCACCTGATGATACTTTTTCATCACGTCATTTTACGGGGCACCTGTCTTTGGATCTCTAGGATATTCATCACTTGGCCAATCCACTGTGATCTTACAATCTGTCCATAAGTCTGCAGGTACCACTATGTCAAACAGACCATCCAAATCTTTCAACAATACTTTTGACACCTTTACAAACCTTTCAACCTGCTTGTACCATTCAATTGGTTTTTCTCTCAGCTTCAGGAAATCATTCGTAAATGATAAAATATCCTGTCTACTCCATGGGACATGTACATAACCTCCTCCTGCAACTTCACGCATCGGGTACAATTTGTCAGCTTTTTCTGTTTCTTTCATCACATATTCAGAAGCTGTTCGACTTGAGCGAGCTTCTTCCTTTTTCTTTGCCCACCTAGTTCTCCACTTATCTAGGTCTCCCCATTTTTGCAAAACTAACATTAATTCACGTATTTGTAGTCTTTTTCCAGAAGCATTCATGTTTTCCATGTCTTTGTCTGAGAAATCTGCTCTATAGGGCTTTTGTAATACTTTTGATCTCCCTATTTCGATTCCCATCTGTAGGGCTAAATCGGACAATTTTTCATGAAATAACCTTATATTTCTAGTGATACTCTGCATAAGAACATCAATTCTTCTTCATTATAAGTATTTAACCGTTCCACCCCTACATTTCCTGCTATCATTTCTTCTAATTCCACTTTTAATTTCTGAATGTCTAATATTTTTGAAGGTGTGCACTGCTTGTCTGATTCTTGTATCCACCTTTCTAAATCTTCAGGTGTTACTATAGTGGCACATTTTGCCCCTGATGAAGTTATTAAACTTACATCTTTTGATCTTTCAGGTATTTCTTTTCTGGGAGTACCTTTTACTGGTCCTCTAACAGGCAAGTCCATAAGAGATATTGTGGAGTCACAGTCACTAAAATGATCTTCAATTATAACTGGAGCTTCAGGTTTTTGAGAATTTTCGGGAGTATTCATAGGAGAAGACAAGGGTATTAGAGGAGGACAATTTCCTTGTGTACCATATAATGGCACCACTGGACCAATCGTTACAGGAATGGTTAATGAATCAGGATGCGTTTTTATATGGGATATTTTCCGTACTAATTCTGCTCTTGTCTTTTCTAGGGCTTCCTTTTCTTTGTCATGGAGTATTCTATTCGGTGTGAATTCATGCAGTACCTGGGGTATCATTGGTGTTTGTGGTGGGGCACTAGGAGGAAGTCCATTTGATCCTTCTTGATACGGTGGAGGATTTCTCAATAATTCTTCCATAAACTCATCATCTGAGTCTTCATGTCTCATTAAATGTTTAGTCTTCTCTGTACACTTGCCTCCTGATTTCTCTCCTTCTGTAAATAAGGGATATAATCCTTCAACAAGCATTGCCCTTCTCCACTGCTTCATTTGACCTTCCCTATTCTCACATAAATATCTGGGAAAAAATCCTGGATACCTTCCATTACCTCGGGATCGATCACGCTCAAATGCCTCAGTTTCCCACTCTTCTAAAGCTTCATATTGAGTTAATCTAGGTCTAGGTTCTAAATCATTCATCCTTTGTCTCAAATTTTGAAGAATTCGCCCATTGAATGTGCCATTTTCAGGAAATTCTAGTATCCCGTCATTTTTGGTATATTCTCTCCAATTCTCTATCCATACACACGTATGATAACCTCTCTCCATCATCATAAATGATGCGGGCGTTTTCGCTGGGGGAATAATAATTCCCTCCCTAGTCTTGATTGGTTTGTCCTTTTTGAAATAATTCTTAATCTTTTGTAAAACTGACATCTTTTTCTTTTCTCCGTACATCTTAGGCAAGTACCGATGTATAAAATTATATTCTGCAAACCCTAGAAATCTCCTATCTGGACGATTCCCTGTTAAAGTCGGATCACGTTTTAACATGCAATCCTTATCCACTTAGAATTTTGCTTCTAAATTCTCAACCAATCAAATTTTTGCTAACTTTTATTTCTAAGCCAATCCTTGCGCGGCCTTTTTGGTGACGTTTCTCTGTCAACCCCTCCTTTACAATTTGCTCTTTTCTGTTCTCACGCTGATGCAACCAATCCCAGCGCGGCACCTGTGATGTCAGTACTACTGCTGACTACTGACCCCTCCTTTACAAGGGTTTTCCCACGCCCGCGGATCTAACCAATCCTAGCGCGGCGTTTTGTGGCGTCAGCTCCCTCTCTGGCAACTGACCCTCCCTTTACAAAATTCTTTACGCAACTTATTTTCTTCTACAATTCTTAATTAGAATTCAGTAACAACATAAAACATTCGCTATCGTGCCAGTTTCTCTAATTCAGAAAGATAGTTTCTTTTACACACTTAGTAAAACCTTTCCGTTTACTAAAACATACACTACGAGTAAAACCCTTCCGTTTACTCTTCACACAAGCTTCCGAAATACCTGTTACTTCTTCAATGTTACCCTTTCTAGGTGATATAACATCAAATTTTTACCAGCGTACTCCTTCCACTATTCTTATACGCATAGAATCCCTAACGAGTACTGATAGCCCTGCTTAACTTTTCAGTACTATTTCTGCCTGACAGATAACCTCACTGCAGTATGGCTTCTACCTGCCACCCACTATTCTTTTTCCCCGGGGTATTCTGGAAAACATAAAACAATACTCAAGAATAACGGGTATTAGTTCATAAAAATACAAAATAAAATTCTCATTACCCAATTAACAAAGAGTAACACAAACCGTCCTCTGCTTACCAGAAAACTGGTCCAGCGCGATATTAGCAAACTGCATTCATACACCATATACTCACTTGGGCCCACACATTCATACTATGTTAATACTTACGCTGGGTGTCAGATATACTCTTATATCAAAAAAATCCCTGCTACCAATTACCTTCTGATTGAAGAGTAATAACTTACCAATGGATTCTTTGCTTATTGGGAAGTTTAAAATGAGTGACATTCACTATAGTACATAATCCTGAAATAACCACTGAGTCAGGAAGTTTTAAAATGTTTATCTAAAGTTTTAGCAGAGTAAAACAGGAAAAGACACGGTATTTGATCAGAATACCCATGTGAAAGCAAAGAATAATTATTGCTAATAAATGACGGTGTTTAAGAAAAAGAGAAGATAGGAACAGCAGCGCAACTAAAGGTTGCATATATTTACCTAAGTGCGAGAACCAAACCCTTAGCCAAGGAGTTTGAAAGAATAGGACCCTGGAAGGATGAAGAGCAAGGACCTTCTTCAGGATCAGGACAGGACTGGTGACCTCTCTACAAACTACGCCTGCGCCGTTCCCCTCTCTGGCACTCGGCTTCTCCTCGATTCTCCCCTCTAATGGACTCCGCCGTCCCCTCCTCAGGACCTCTTCTGGATAGGGATTCAGTCAGCAACCGATCAGCTGGGCAGCCTGGAGCTCTTCTGTATGTTCTCTCTTCTCTGGAATCTAGCTCTGTCTAATTAACTAATGCTATATTCTATTATACCCTTCTACGCCCATGTACCTCCCCTAAATGTTGCTAAAATATGGGACCACTACTTCTTATTGGGCAGGGACAGGAGGTGGATTCTCGCACTATGACAGATTTGGCCTAAATTGTAAAGCCAATTGTCTTTACGTTCCCACCCTTCAAATTAATACATTCGCTTTATTTCCCACCCGTCTCATGACAAATGTACACCAATTTTCATAGACAATGTATCTATGCGCGACAGGAAATACAGTAGTTATAACATCTTTGGCCATCAGGTCACGGCCTTGTGAGACGTCCAAGTTGACTTCATTTTGGCAGTCATTCAGGACACATGCGCAGAACCTTCTGCTTCTCGAGTTTCAAGTCACCAACCCAGGCCCAAGATTACGAATTACTAAAAGTGCAAGAAGGAAATATTAATATCACAAATAAAACGTTTCACTGTATACCCACTTATTTTATTTCTAATCCCATTTAATTATAAAATCCTATCCCGCATTAATTGCGTTAAGAAACGACAATTTAGTAATGACACAAGAGCAAGCTTAAGCATGTGAGAACATTGAACAGCCATTTTAATGCACACTGCGCAGAAGCAGAAATTCCCACCAAGCAAAGAAAGACGTCACACCATGTGATCAGGTTGTGACATGCGCAGATAAAATCCCGCGCTTAAGCGGCCATTTTAGACTAGGAACAAGCGTTATTCATTAGTAAAACACATAGGCAAGCGTCCTCTCTGTTTGTGTAATGTGTGCAAGGATTAATACGGACAATACATTTTTTTTTAATATTAATACTATGAGTGAGATTGCATCCGAGCAAGTTTCATTTGCGAAACCTTGCTCCATCAATATGTTCATGTCCCTATTTAATAAGGGAAAGAAGAAAATGGCTAAGACTTCCTTTTCTGAGAAGTGGCTGCCCTCACACGAAAGAGGCTGTGAGTTAGGCTTTGAGGGCAAAGATAGGCAAATGTCACACTGCCTGGTCAAGTCCATGAATGTGGTGAATAAACTGATGGGTGCTAAGGAGGAAGGGTAGATGGGCATTCCTCAGTGAACCGCTGTTTTATAGAGTGAGATAGTTCGAATTAAATGCTAGTTTAATTTGCTGTTTGAAACAGAAATTAATCAGTTTGTGAAATAATATTTGCTTTGTGCAGATTACTTATATAATGAATTCAATAGATTCATTCCTGTTTTATCTTGGTCCTGGCATATTAAGGATATTTTCATTTATGGTTATGTATTATTTGAGGTTTTAAATCTGTGTATTGGCCTCGGATAATTTTATGGATTTGAACTATCTGAAGTTTTTAACCTTTTCAGCTGTGTAATGTCTTTGGTTTGTTTTTCGTACATTTACTGTTATCACATCTATATTTTATTCTGCTCCCTCTAGTGCTGTTTCTTTTTTTTCACTGTACTGTTGGATCCCTTTATGGTTTTAATGAACTGAAAGAAAGGTTATCTATCTTAATAATTCACTTTCTCACACATGGGCATTAAGCTGTGGACTGATATTCGTTTTTCTACAGAGCTTTTCTTTCAGATGCTCCCAAATTACAGCCCTGAAAGCTGTGTCTCAAAATGTGAGTGGAATGCTACTGAGCCATTGCGAGCACCATAGGCATCATTGCGCACTTGTAAACAAACTACTCACAGGTGAACCTCAAAGTAACTGCAAAGCATCATGCTGCCCACCTTGCAACATTAGAGTTGATGTCATATGTCTACCTTTCACCTATTGCTGTTATTCAAGTCTGGCTATCAGACTGGAAGTCCCCCCACATGAGTCTCGAGTGTGGATTCCAGCTTCAGAGTAAATCACACCTCGATCCTCTTATGTACACGACAAGAGGAGTTTAATTCCAGTGATGTTTTGTGATTTGTCCCACCTACGACACCCAGCTGCTATGAGCATCTGATATATTAATTTCAGTCTGCAGTAGATGGAATCTACCACTCTTTAAACAGCAATCATAGGGTCCACTCTTGCCTTTAATGAAAAGCACAGTATTTCGTCCATGCACTGCACACCAGAAAGTGATGACATTTTTATAATGTCCAGAAGAAGGCTAAAAAACGACTGAAACATTTGTCACTGGTTCACTAAAGCTGTCCAAATATTGACATTCATTGATGGCTTTACACTGATGACTCAAGTTGTGTTTATTTTGTCAGCCTTTTCCTGCTCCTAGCCTGCAATGGCTTTTCCACTGCGGTATGCAGTAGGACTACATTTCTAAATGAATAGAAAGGTAAAGAACTGCAGTTTCTAAATTACTGTAAATGTCTTTCAACTTCACAACTTTGTAGATGAAGACCTTGGCGTGTAACCTACCCAAGTGGTTTCTACTGTATATTGTTTTAAAAACACTTTCTAATACAGCTCATTAATGTTATTTTTACAATCCCACTAAAAGCTGAGCTGATACTATTCCAGTGTTATTTATGTGTCCCAAGCTAGACTCTGCCACAGGGTGCCAAGTGTCTGTAGATGCCAGAGGGCTGTGCCCGTCTGGACTCTCTTTAAGCCAGGACTTTGATTCTACCACAGATATAAAGATGCCAGCGGCGTACACAGAACACTCCACTGCAGGACTCTACGTATGACATGGCTTACTGAGATCACGCATGCGCGCATGGTACAAAAAGGGTTTGATTATGAGAGATATCTAAGTGACGGAGTGTTTGGGGTATGGAAGTCCCTGTCATTTGCTTTCAGAGATACCTAAAGAGAACCGAGGAATCAATGACCCGTTCTAAAGCTGAAGGAACTTTAAATGTGTTCTCTGGCCTGTGCTTTGTTATAGGAGGAGCGAATGAATTGCGTCTGGAGATTCCTTACTTTCTTGTGGAAATTGATGTTCCCAACGGTGGTATTTGGTACTACTGAGGTGAAAAATAAGTTTTAAAAAGTATCCATTGGAAGTCCATGGTGAAATCTGCTTAAATCTCATATAAACACAACCTTGCTGGTCTGCAGCTGTGTCATTCCAAGGCTGTGTTTTTATCTCTTGCAAACAGCTTCATCGTAACCTATAGTCAAGCCCATGGAGTCCCTTGGGGTATTGTTGGCCAAGTCTCACCCTCTTCTGCAGTCTCATTTGAGCCTGCGTGACATGGCGGTGGTAAGAGCATATGAGAGTGGTCATTCTTCTCCTGTGACGGCTGTAAATAAATGCAACACAAGTGAGCACCTGCCTGTGTCTGTCCTTCTCTGGTATATAAAAAACTTTGCAAGGAGTTGGTTCTTAAACAGCATCAATCCAATTCATTAAACTTGGTCACCCACTAAGACTTGAATGAACTGGCGTAGGAGAATAACATAAAAAGATCACTTATGCTTTCAAAGGGCCGTCCACAATAGCAGCCCATCCTTATTTGGGAATACATTTCTCATCTATGCTCTTTCATATCATATATTCTATTTGTTCAATTTGCTGCTCAGAATGACTGCAATCTCTCGTTCCAGAGCTAGTGTCCGCACCTTTTGTGCCCAGGCAGTCCAACCTAGAATGGTATATATACCTTTCAGTCTGAAAGTGGAACAAACTGATCTGAAGTTTGTGAAAACTGAAACCATGTCTCTTTGCCTATTAAGCCTTCACTTATAGGTTCCGTCCAGCATCCACCAGGCCTCAACACTCTCAAGGGTGGGAGAAATGCTTCAGAAACCCTTTTACAATAACATGACATGAGTGCTTCAACGATGTCCTGGGGGGACGAATGTGTTCTTGAGCTCTGTTTGGATGGAGTGTGAGCTCTCACAACCCACATCTCAACTGTGACAGTTCTCCTCAGTGGCCTGTCTGAGACTAACTACCACTCTTTCCTCCAGTGCCAGGATCAACGTATTTTCTCATATCTTTATAGTACAAAGACTGAAACACCTTTCTAGCACGAGGGACTGCTGTTGAACATTGTGCCACAAGCCCTTAGGCTAGGCCATTGATCCCGCTCCAACCTTGAAGCAGGAATAGCAGGTATGCTTTGTCAAAAATATGATGTTGGGTGTCTGGGAAGTTCAGATCAGTTTAGAAACCAGCTGGTCAGAGAGAAAAAAATGAGGAGAGAGTGAAATCATATCAAACACACAGGGCCCAAAAACCAGCTTTCATCAGTTGCAGGTCTACCATTTTGCCACTGGTGTGCCTTATCTATGTTACCAAATGTTTACAGTGGACCACACTTCTGATCTAACTTATTTCCTTCAGAAATATATGCCCTTATTGCGTCATGTTACTAGATTGTTAAATCTTAGACTATTGGAGCTGACTTGTCTCTCAAATTCAGCGGCAGTGATTAAATCATATGGGCCACGCAAAGGACTGTTTTCCATGCCCCTTCGTTTTGGGCCCCAGATATTTCAATACTTTTTAGATCAAGAGTGCGAATTGTACCTCTGCTCTGTTCGTACATTCTTGGCTTTGAGGCCACTTGTTGGCACATCCCTTTTGATTTTGGTAAAATTCCTCATTGTCGAGCCAGCAATAGCCATGAGGAGACACTGGTACCTCCACTACCATAATTAAGGCATCCTGGATCACACAATCCTCACTCCTACATCGTCTGAGCACTTGATTTACTTACGTGCAAATCCTAACAAATTGTATTAGGTGGAATTTCCGAGTTTGCTGTTAGTAATACCGGAAGGATAAGTGCTTGGGTGGATACAGCCAGCAGCTGCATAGGAGCTGTGGAGTGAGGCCTCATTCAGACACCAGCATGAAAACTTCAGGTGCAAGGCCTGGAGCCAACAGCATAAGCCGAGCTCAGACGTGCAGGAGAAACCGGAGTCACCACATACCAGAACGAAGAAACGAGACAGAGGGGATGGAACTGTGAATGGAAGCTGAGCATCCCTCGACCCCACCCCTAAGTGTCTAGGACTTTGACGCCAGAAGCCTGGTTGCTTTGGCCATCGTCATTCAGGAGAGGAGGCCCTGGGATCATGAAAGCGAGAGCTGTCCGGGAAAAGAAGAAAGGAGGACATGGGCATCCCGCCAAGGCATTTACACGAAGTCTCCCAGTGCGGCAGCGGGAATGCAGTGGGTAATCTTCCCACGCTGTCTCTTAGTGTCAGGTTTTAAACCGTCCCTGCTCTCCTTAGATTTATATCGGACTAACCCTTCTAAAATCTGTATAATCGTTCTGGTTTCGGTTTTTGACACTGGGCTACGATGGGAATTTAGGAAGAGAGGCAGGTTTAGAGCGAAATCCACACTCTTCAGGATCAACTCCTTCGTGTCCTGCCTCTTTTCAGTAGAAAGTTAGGGGCATATCTACAAGGGCTTTATCTCCGCTTTTTTGGCTTAAAAAGCCAAAAAAGCGGAGATAAAACTAACGCCCTATCAACAAGAGGGTGCTAACATGCATAATCGCATGTTAGCACCCTTTTTCCCAACGCCTCCCTGTGCATCTCTAATGAGATGCAAAGTGGGCGTTACTGGGCGTACCCCGGATGGACTACGTTGTAAATATCGCCGATGTTCACATCGCGATATTTACAAGGCAGCCCACAGGATTATAGCAGACGTTAAACTTTGGCGAAAACGGCAGTTTTCGCCAAAATCTAACGTCTGCTACAATCCTGACTTACCTATGTTAGACATAGGAGGTGGATTATGCTGATACGACCACAGGGTCGTATCAGCAAGGTTATCGCCGTTTTGCAGGGAACATCGCTGGAAAACCAGCGATGTTCCCTGCAAACCGGCGATAACCTCGCTATCTCTGGAATTTTTATCGCCCTGGAGAAACGCGTTGTTAATAATGCTCTACCAGGGCGATAAATTCCAGAGATAGCCTGCGTTAGGGAATACGTCGCTAATCACGGCCAGCGATAATTATCGCTGGCCGTTGATAATATGCCCCTAAGTTGCGAGCCTGTAGCTGAAAGGGGTGTGGCTTAATGGCTAGGACTTTGAAGCTGGGGAACCAGGTTCGAGTCTTGGCATCTGCTCAAACATCCTGTGATTCTACGTAAATTACGTAATCTCCACGTGCCTTAAAATGAATGTGTCCTTGTGTAATGTAGCATGTGCTCATGTAAAGCGCTCTAATACCTTCGGGTTGAGTTTGCGCTATATAAAAGTGCCAAAAAATAAGTAAATAAACGGCGATTCATTTATGTTCTTAATTCAGAGCATGGGATGGTCGCAATCTGCTGGAGGATGTGGAATCTATTGTTTTCGGTGAATTTTAATTTTAGAAGGATTGTAGAGGGTGTAATCTTAATTAAAACTCAAATAACACATCCGAAGGCACACAGCATTTGCAAAACCTTGCTGAGCAGGTAAATCAGCATATTGGTTTTTTTTTTGTGAACTTGATTTCGTGCTCCCTCTTAATGCCTCTGTCGCCTGATCTCCCCTTGTTTCTTTCTTTCTCACACACTCTTTCCTCTCCTTTGTCTCAAGTTCATTCACCACTTCGTGCACAAACTACCTAGTCCTCTCTATCTTCCTTTCTGTCTATTCTTTGCAGCTCTCACCCCTATCTATTCACCAAGCCTCATAATTCCACTACACAAATACACTACACACACCACACAATTCCAAAACTAACAATTCCAATACAACCCACACAATTTGACTCCACACCACATACATCCACTCCACTCCAAACCAAAACACACGGGTAAAAGACATTGTCATTTACAACGCCAATAGCTCTCACTCTCCCAAATGCGAGACCTGTTGCATTGCAAATGCTTGTTACTATTGTGTTGGTGTTTCTTGCGTGGATAGCGGCTGCATCCCATATTCATGTAATAGTGCCTCATAAATGAGTCAACAATTGCTTTTGTGTTGTAGCCTTGCCCCTGATTCCTGTTCTACCAGACTGTGCTTACCCTTGTTTTTCATCTCGCTCTTTCTTCTTATACCCCTTTATAAAGTTCATTGCAACAAGACTTTTTTATTATAAGGTTAATATATTCAGGACGCCACCAAAGGCTCTTAAGGTATATGTCCTGATGGGGCCTAGATCTCAACAACTCCAGACACATACCCTTGATCACTTGGTGCTTTCATAGATTGTTCTGATTGCTAACAATCCTCTCTATGTCACTGTTTATATAAGACTGTTGTATTTGTCCAATGTCTAATGAAAACACTCACCAGTCACTATTTATTGAATTGTGAGGCAGCTATCATCTTGTGATATTCGCAAACATACTCGGACATCGGATGAGTGGATACTGTTTCAATGAATACTACAGCATCTAAGTCAAGTGACAACTTCATGTATGAGAAGTGAACATCAATATGTTTTCAATCCAACACTGTCACGAATACTATAATAGGAGTATCATTAAAATAAACATGGATGAAAACTACCATGGCCAATTTTGGTGGTAGGAGTAGTCTCATTGCAACAGATGTTTGCCCTTTTCAGTATTCATTATTGTGCAGGAGTGTATTGTATGGCTTTATTTGGCATATGCATATCTATGAGACATAAGATTATTGTAGAGAAATGTGCCTTTTTGCATTTACTTCCAGTTTGGAGTCCTGAACTGTTTTGATTGAAATGCAGAAGCCACAAGTCAAATGCGAGAATATTGGATCTGTCCAAAAACCTACTTTTGACTTTATCTAAGTCACCTATTACAAATGTCTTGGCCACAAGTTGTGGGTGCGTAATGTGTAAATGTAAGGCATACTTAGGCTTTGGATAAGTGTGTGCAACAGTATGCTACAACTCTTTTCAATGTATATGTGAGCATATTTTTTTCATTTGGAAATTTGTTTTGCAAGTCCACTTAGAAAACAGCTATAGATATGACCGTGCAGTGGTATAAAGATAAGATTTAGTGGTAAACATAGATTTTTGTAAAATAAGATGCAAAGATTACTGTAATAAAACTTGCATTTCTGTACTTGAAAGTCTGGACAATAGATAAACCAGTTCGAACTAGGCTCACCCTTCTCCCAAAAACGTGTTAGCTTTTAATGAGGTATAAATGTAGTCTTTCTTGTTGGAAGACAATAGGCTTGAATTGCTGGCAGGAAAGCAGAGAACATTTAGTAACATTTCATCCAGAGCCACCAATTTTGGAATGTGAGACAGGCAAAGGGATAAGAACAGCAGATGACACAAAGGCCGGCATATAGACTTCAAATGAATGAGCCCATGGTTGGTGGTCTGTTGCTAGCCAACTTGTCTTTCTATTAGCAGAAGGGACCCTGGTCTCAGAAACAACTAATGTTGGTTTTCAATGGCTATGCTTTTTATATTAAGCCAGCTCTTGGAAGTACTTTGAAGCTTCAAACAATGGCCCTGGGGTTTTGTTATGTGGAAGACCCACAGAACAAGGTTTGCTGTGATTTACCAGAAATGTATTGTGTGGAGATGATTCTGACGGCCACGGTGGGCGGATCGCAGAGGAGGTGCAAGGTTGAGCCCTTGCAGTTGAATCGGGCCTTAGGCCTTTACCAGGTAAGGTACGCTTGTGCCCCCCATCATGCGCCCTTGCTGCCATCCCACTGCGAGGGGGTGAGGCGGGACCTGGTTCTCGATATCTAATTGGCCAATTAACTGCCCCATAGTGGTCCATGGAGGGGGAGACTGAATACTTGCAGGTGGATTAGTGGCATTCAACAGCTGTGAAACTGCACCAAGAGAACCCCTAAATCTAATTTGCTACATCATGGAACCCTTCAGCGATGGGAAAAACTGATGACAAACAGATCACACTACACTTTGATTCTCACAAGGGCTCGCAGATGCATGCCGCTGAGCGAGCAGTGGCTGTGGGGCAAGCCTCAGCGTCGGACCTAGAGCAGGAGGAGGACAGTGATGTAAAAACCCTCCTCCAAGCGATTCACTGACCGCATATCAAGATGGACGGCACTCCCACTCTCTTTGTCGGGACGTATAAGGCTCATAAAGATGGTGATAATCCCCAAGCTGCTGTACTTATTCATTAGCGTACCACTCCCTCTTAGAGCAGCTTATTTTACAGCGCTTAGAACACAGCTGGCCTGCCTGGCCTGGCAAACAGCCATGGTTAAGGTGGGAAACCCTCATGTTGCCATTCCATAGAGGGGGATTTGAGACGCCTGGTCTGGAGCTTTATTACTATATGCGCTCGGACACAGTTTGCAATCCACTGGTATTAACTCACGCCCTTTCTCCCTAACTTGGCTGTGGAGGCGGATAACGAAATGACCATTTCACTACAATTACTCATTGGAACCCCCCTCCGTGTAGGACCTAAGCACTATACAACAATCAAATGTACACTGCAAGTATGGGACAAATTACAGAGGAAAGCCGGAGCAGACTATATACTTTCCATGCCTGCCACTTGGCCATCACCCACTTCTACCGGTGACACACGAAAAGCTAGTTCAGTCACCCCTACACAATAGGGCTCTGAGAAGCTGGGGTGACTTGTTTTGACACAGCACCTTTCTTGCATTGGAGGAGTATCTAAGGGATGCACCTGGTACTCCGCTGGAGTTGTTTACATATTATCGAGTCAGAAGTGATGCCAAAAGTGCTATTCTGGGGTTCCCTAAGGAACCCCAGCCTCTCGCAACTTTAGATGGTCTACTTGAGGCCCAGGGCCCAAGGCGCCTCATTGCTACGCTTTATTGTAAAGCCAAAGATGAGACTGCGGTTCAGCCCTCACTAGCTAAAAAAAGATGGGAAGAGGAGCTGGGTGGTGAAATACTGGATGCAATCTGGAGTTCCTTTTGCATGAAAACTGGCCAGGCTACATCCAGCAGCAGATTTCACATTATCCATTACAAATACATACAGCAAGCATACTACACCCCAAACAGCTCCATAGGTATGATCTATGAGCAAATGACCACTGAAGGAGCTGTGAAGGATCGGGTGCGGGATTCCTGCATCTCGCCTGGACTTGCCACCAAGTGCGAGATTACTGGAGGGAGATTTTCAGTGCCCTGTCCACCATGTCTAGTTATGAGATTGCTGTAGACCTGCGTGGGGGCCTCCTAGGGTACATCAAAGAGGTAGAGGTGATGCACTGGAAGTTTGTGGCGCTAGGTCTGCTGCTAGTGAAGCGCCTGTTAGCTTGTAGGTGGGGTAAAGGACGAGCCCCCAAATTCATGGCATGGATTGCTGACCTAGAGTATTGTAATGAGCAATTAGAAATATACGTGGATATGCTGCCCCTCCACACGTCAGCAATGCCCCTTATTCCCCCTTATCTTTGCTGTAGCACTGGAACCCCAGGCAATACAGATGTGATAGGTCATGGCTGATTGGGGAATCAGAGTGGGGGCTGTCAACCATCTAGTGTCCCTCTACACAGACGACACTCATTTCTGTTTCTTGACTCCTCGGAGGTCCTATCCACTCCTACTGCAATACTTGGATGCTTTTGGGGAGCTTACAAGTCTTAAAATTAACCATAGAAAATTGTTGCTGTTCCCTTTGGGTTCTTTGGCTGCCCAGGAGCCGACTTCTCTGTGGATTTTCTCCTACGCTGGAAGACTGATCAGATCCGCTATCAAGGGGCCCTAGTGGCACACACGCCACAAAAACGCAGACAGTATAACTGAAAGGATTACTGAGGGATTGCGAGCATTGGACCACTTTGAACTACCCTCCTCCTATCCCTTATGGGCTGAGTGGCTGTTGCCAAGATGGTCTTTTTACCTCTTTGCCTGTATACTATGCATCACTCATTTGACACTCTTCCCTGTGCTGTCTTTCAGAGATTGCACTCCCCCTTACTACTCTGATATGGACTTGTGGTCCCCAATCTGGAACTTAATATTTGGCCTCACAGCTACAGCACACTGCGCCTTGACTGTCTGAAGGGGGTAGCTGGGAGAAATCACTTTTAGGAGACGAGATGATAATTTCTTCTCTCCCACAGTTGCAGATGACAGGGGGATGGGATACAGCCTCGGTAGCATACCTTTTCGGACACATGGCTTTCATTTGGGAAAGGACACTCAAAGTGATGGTGGGTAGGTCTCCCTTTGCTAGAGAGTTTAACTTTTGGGACCTACCAGTATTTTAGACCCTTGATGACTGAATATAAATGCCTGGAAGATGGGTGGCTGCGAGACCCAGAGAGACCTCTTCCCCAATGAGGAGGTTATTACCTATGAGGCTGCGCGAGAAGCCTATGGACTAAGGCCTGGGCAATTCCTAACACACGCATGTATAGCAGCCATGGTCAGAGATGTATGGCCCAACTTCCCTGCTCCTCCGACTACATCACTTACTTTTCTGGGGTTATTAGAACTGTCCGGGGGCAGACACTTGGTCTCCCATTTCTATAACGCCATGACGGCTGATAGCGCCGTTGCCCATACCCTTCCCGGGCAGCCTGGGATAGAAAAATAGGGGTCCAACTAAAGGACGCGCAATGATGTAGAATCTGTCATTGGTCCAGTTTATTTCCTGTAATGCCAGGTTTAAGTTAATACACTTCAATTTTTTGCACCTACACATATGTGACACCCAGTACTTCATAAAATGGATCCCAGCAATCCAGTGGTTGCCACAGATGCTAGGCTCCTGTGGCAACTTTCTTACAACTAGTGTGGAACTGCATAGTGGTACCCACTTTCTGGATGACTGTTATTGTGCGTGTAGCTACCGTAGTGAAAACGCTGACAGAGGCGGATCCTGTTGTTTGCCTGTTGGGAGATATACGACGGCGTAAGGTTAGGAAAATGGAGTTTAAATTCTTACACCTGCTGTTGCTTTTAGCTAAGTAAAGGGTTGCAATTACCTGGATGGGGCAAGTTGGCTCCAGTGTGGAAAGATGGGCGAAGTATGTGGCTGAATAGGCTGTGGCGTAGGAGTTGCGCCTCAAAAAGTGTAGACGTGATGAGAAAGCAGAGGAGGACTTGAGAGCATGGGAGGAGCTGCTGGCCAAGTTCGAAGACCCTGGGGGCTCACAAGTACTCACATCAGATGATGAAGTGAAGTCTACCAATACAGATACTTGACTAATACAGGGCTTGGTGAGGAGCTTGAACTGGGTTAATAGTTCAGTATCAATGAATGAAATGAGCTGTGCTGACCTGCTCCTCTATGTCAACTGCTTGGAGATGGCTTTTGTTTTTATATTTGTTACTGGTCTTTTCATAAAATCAATAAAAGATGTCTACAAAAAAAACAACATACTCGCTGCAGCACCCAGAAGACTAGACAGCACTTGGTTGTACTTGATTGCAGTGCAGAGATACCCCCGCTACACGTCACAGTTCCCTCTTGCATGCAGCCCTGCTGAGGCATCCGATATCCATGGCTTCTTACATTGTTGGACTGAGTACTGTGCTGCCCTCCTGCTCTGATTGATACCATGTGTTAACAATGCAGCTTTATGCCTACCCCTCTTTTGTGATTATAAGATTGTTGGCATCCTCAGCGCCTGTTGCACTGTTAATTTGTATCTCCTCAATGCTGAAATATAACTAAAGTAGAAAAAAAATGTGGCCTGTAAGAAACGCTGCCCATCCCCACCTCCTCAGAACTGAACTGGATATGGACATAAGAGGAAGAACCTGTTGCTGTGTCTGCCTGGAAGAGGACAGAGGTCCAGACGCACTCTCCTTTGTACCCCAGGTCTTGAAGTACTCACAGGTTAGACCAGATGGACTCCTGAAGCCTCAGGGAGACAAAGGGCTGAAGAAGGGTATTTTGCAAGCAGAGCCAGCAGACTCTTTACCCCAAAAGCCTCCTGGAAGCTTGCAGAGTTACCAGGTTTAAGGTATCCAGCATCTGAAACAATTGGATCTATTGCCTGTAGTAGAGAGCAGTTGTAGAGAGGTCTGTCTCCACCTTAGAGCTGTCGCCTGAGTCCTGTAGAATAGTGCCTTGAAGTTTGGAAGCTTTTGAGTGGACCAGGTAACTGACTCTGCCCCTGCCCTCCTAGCTTTTGTGAGACAGAACAGTTTCCTTCTTTTGTTTTCGGTATAGTAGTGCCCTCAGATGGCCACTTGTTGTAATGGACATTGACTAACATTGACGTTCACAACACCATTGTTTTACCTTTAAACCTTCCTTTACTAATTGGTTTCTTGACTTTAATTTTGTTTAATTTTGTTTTGGTGCTGCTTAGTCACTTATCTCACATTTATTTGGAGAAAAGCCAGCTCCTTTTTGCCGTCGTTACTAGGTGCTCTCATCTAACATGCACTGATTTGCGATATTTGTGAAGGTCCACACCTGGTCCTCCTCTTAGTTATTAACCCAAGATCTCACAATTATTATTTATTCACCTCAGTATCTCCTGCGCCTGAGAGAAAAGGAATTTTCTTACTGAATTTTGTTTGTCATAATTAATGAAGTCATTATTCCAATGATCTGCAAGCAGCAAATTCCTTTTGGAAAATAAAGTTTTCAGCAACTTTGCTGACAACAAACCCAAGTTAATCAATGAATACCAATCAGATTAAAAAAGACATCTGCTCGTAGTATCTGAGAATTACTCTAAAATGTGCCAGCGCTGTAATGGAAGAATTATCCGATCACTAGAGCGAGCTGTTTAATTTTTCCTTTTTATACGAAAAAATGGCTGCTCAGCTGTCTACCATATTGAAGGCTATCATAATTGTTTCCTTTTAATTAAATATTGTGCATGAATGTTTATAATTTCGCCATTTATCTGCTTTACTTGGCTGCTGCCAAAGCAGCATCTTTATTTTCTGATGTACATTGTTTAATTGGTGCCAAACATAAACATTTATGAAATCTTTGTCAGGCAAACTACTTCTTGTCTCATTAACCATAGTTTATGGAGTGTAACCCTTGATTTCCATAAAGCAAATATGGCTGGAGGGATCAGATTCCTGGAAATGTCCAGTCCAATTAGCAATGAGTACGGAAACGGCGCTGCATCTGGACCCTACTATAGCCTTATAGCCCGCTGCCGAGGGCTATACCAGCTTTTAAAGGCCCTGATCCCGAGTTATAGGCCCGAGCCGCAGGCGAGGGCCTATAACGAGGGAGAGGGCCTTTAACAACTGGTATAGCCTGAGGCAGAAGGGCTATAAGGCTATTAGAACATTCCACCCACTAAGGGTAGAATGTTCTAAATTAAAAATGGAGAAACAAAAAGACAAACATTGGAATGTTGGAGCGCTGGGTTTATACCAGCCATTATAAGCCCAGAGCTACTCCATTGTCTTCAATGGAGCTCCCAACATTCCAATGTTCTAATAAATGTTAATGTGTGGGTAGATACTGAGCATCCTTGCATCATATTGAAAACAAAATGGCGTCTTAAAACCCTTGTTATGTTTACTGATTACGGTACAGTAAAAATGGTCACAGTAACAGAGAACAAATAGTGCGAATTAAGATTTAGCCAACATTCACAGAGATATTATTCATCAATACAAATTTATTAACAAAATTGAATACGCAATTTAAATGTGGCAACACAGTTGCTCTTTCAATACTCCACAGTTCTGAAAATTTCAAAAAGAGGTGCTCGGGTGTGAAATAGGAAAGATGGAGTGTAGTTGGTCAATGTGAAAAGAAGTGTGACATGTATCCATCACATTTAAAAGATACAATTCCAGCCTGACATAGGTCAAATGTTCCTATATTAGCACATAGCCCTACAGTGACCCTGTTAGTACTTCACAGTTGTCAGGACTTGTGTATTTTTGTCGTAGTCTACGTTTCGACCCCTTGGATGACAGCTAGGTGATTCAAGCCTTAGAATGGGGTCTTCATCAGGACAGTGAAAAGATAGGGCACCTAAAGATAAAATGAATGATGCGCCATTAGTGGGGCACACTATCTGAACATATAGCTGGTGAAAGAGGCTAAAACGAGGTAAAATGTACCTGATATTTCATCCAGCGCTAACGTGAGGGCTGGGATGATTGGCTGAAGGTTGGGCTCATCAGAGCTCCTGTGTGTGGGGGAAACACATATGCTAGTAAGTAATTCCTGAGCCAAGGTGCAATGATATCGAACCTTGTTAAGTAACACTTACTTTCCGGAATCGAATGGATTTAGTACGGCCTTCCGTGCACGTACATGATGAGCAGTATCAAACTGTAGGTCACAGGGATCCAAATCAGTAATCAATGAATGATCTAAAGAGTGGAAAACTAAGCATTAGTACGGGATGTATCACCGTCTACAACGGACAAACTGATAGAGCGATACCCGGGTTATGTGGATGGCTCAAAGCAATATGACTGAACGGAAAATAGTGTCAAAAGGCCCAGGACGTAAATGTTCCTGTTGTGATTCTGTGAGCTCGCCACTTACTGGAGTACACAGAAAAGGGAAAAATAACACGGTAAGCGAAAAAGAGTTAAAACGTTATGGCAAACAAATGTCCCAGGACGTATATGTTCCTGTTGTGATTCTGTGCGCTTAACACTTACTGGCGTACACAGAAAAAAGAAAAAAGAATGTTCGCATAGAATGCGCAAATGAAATAAAACGTTGTAGCAAACGTGATACGGAAACATTAATGTATAGCCAATATTATAAAAATTTGGTATCCGGGCCTACAATCATGACAAATTGAGCCTCACCTCAGTATCTGGCTGTTCCTCTTAACGTCTGCTCGTAGAATGAGCTCGCGTTTACTAGTACCCGTATTTGACAGCTAAGCGGCAGCGTGCACGCCTGGTGCAGCCGCTGACTGCCTCCCGTACCAAAGCGTGAGGCGGCGTAACCATGGTTACGGGATGTGGGTCACTGACGGGCTGGAGTGTACTATAAAACACTCTTTGTACCCTCCTGTCTAAATTGTTTACCTCTTGGAAAACCGACCGTGGAGATGTTTCTTCAACTAAAAATGCAAGCATGTGGCAATTTTAAAGTAATGTCAATAAATGAAATTGCTATTACACGTATGATGTTATGAGCAATATGTAAACCAATTGCACATCGTCATGACCTGTAGTAGAATATAAAAAACATTAGCCTCGACAAAAGGCAATCTCTGATACCCTGGAATCTTCATTGTATATGGATATACAGTAGAATGACATGCTATAAGTTTGAAAATACACATAGATGATAATCGTGGAGATATTCCTTCAATTAGAAATACAAGCATGTGGCAATTTAAAGTAATGTCAATAAATGATTAAGAAAATGCTGTTACACGTATGATGTTTTGAGTAATACGTAAATCTTCATAACCTGTAATAGAGTATATCAACATTAGTATGGAATAGAGGCAATTTCTGATACACTGGAATCTTCATTGTATATATATATATACTGTAGAGTGACATGCTATAGATGCACATGGATGACAGTGGCGCATTTTTCTTTCGAGAGATATATGAAGAAGACAGTGCATAATACGTTAGTAAGTGCATTGCATCTGTACATGTATGAATGGTACAGTGACAAATGACATTTGTCAAAGGCAATAGAGGGTCATGTTTAGGTGACATCATTCCATAACTAGGTTGGAAAGTTGGGCATCTTAGAGAGTGTAAATGGATGCATAAATTGGATACAGTGAATAATGGACTTAACGAATTAGATGGCACAAATGCCCAACTTTCCAACCTAGTTATGGAATGATGTCACCTAAACATGACCCTCTATTGCCTTTGACAAATGTCATTTGTCACTGTACCATTCATACATGTACAGATGCAATGCACTTACTAACGTATTATGCACTGTCTTCTTCATATATCTCTCGAAAGAAAAATGCGCCACTGTCATCCATGTGCATCTATAGCATGTCACTCTACAGTATATATATATATACAATGAAGATTCCAGTGTATCAGAAATTGCCTCTATTCCATACTAATGTTGATATACTCTATTACAGGTTATGAAGATTTACGTATTACTCAAAACATCATACGTGTAACAGCATTTTCTTAATCATTTATTGACATTACTTTAAATTGCCACATGCTTGTATTTCTAATTGAAGGAATATCTCCGCGATTATCATCTATGTGTATCTTCAAACTTATAGCATGTCATTCTATTGTATATCCATATACAATGAAGATTCCAGGGTATCAGAGATTGCCTTTTGTCGAGGCTAATGTTTTTTATATTCTACTACAGGTCATGACGATGTGCAATTGGTTTACATATTGCTCATAACATCATACGTGTAATAGCAATTTCATTTATTGACATTACTTTAAAATTGCCACATGCTTGCATTTTTAGTTGAAGAATCATCTCCACGGTCGGTTTTCCAAGAGGTAAACAATTTAGACAGGAGGGTACAAAGAGTGTTTTATAGTACACTCCAGCCCGTCAGTGACCCACATCCCGTAACTATGGTTACGCCGCCTCACGCTTCGGTACGGGAGGCAGTCAGCGGCTGCACCAGGCGTGCACGCTGTCGCTTAGCTGTCAAATACGGGTACTAGTAAACGCGAGCTCATTCTACGAGCAGACGTTAAGAGGAACAGCCAGATACTGAGGTGAGGCTCAATTCGTCATGATTGTAGGCCCGGATACCAAATTTTTATAATATTGGCTATACATTAATGTTTCCGTATCACGTTTGCTACAACGTTTTATTTCATTTGCGCATTCTATGCGAACATTCTTTTTTCTTTTTTCTGTGTACGCCAGTAAGTGTTAAGCGCACAGAATCACAACAGGAACATATACGTCCTGGGACATTTGTTTGCCATAACGTTTTAACTCTTTTTCGCTTACCGTGTTATTTTTCCCTTTTCTGTGTACTCCAGTAAGTGGCGAGCTCACAGAATCACAACAGGAACATTTACGTCCTGGGCCTTTTGACACTATTTTCCGTTCAGTCATATTGCTTTGAGCCATCCACATAACCCGGGTATCGCTCTATCAGTTTGTCCGTTGTAGACGGTGATACATCCCGTACTAATGCTTAGTTTTCCACTCTTTAGATCATTCATTGATTACTGATTTGGATCCCTGTGACCTACAGTTTGATACTGCTCATCATGTACGTGCACGGAAGGCCGTACTAAATCCATTCGATTCCGGAAAGTAAGTGTTACTTAACAAGGTTCGATATCATTGCACCTTGGCTCAGGAATTACTTACTAGCATATGTGTTTCCCCCACACACAGGAGCTCTGATGAGCCCAACCTTCAGCCAATCATCCCAGCCCTCACGTTAGCGCTGGATGAAATATCAGGTACATTTTACCTCGTTTTAGCCTCTTTCACCAGCTATATGTTCAGATAGTGTGCCCCACTAATGGCGCATCATTCATTTTATCTTTAGGTGCCCTATCTTTTCACTGTCCTGATGAAGACCCCATTCTAAGGCTTGAATCACCTAGCTGTCATCCAAGGGGTCGAAACGTAGACTACGACAAAAATACACAAGTCCTGACAACTGTGAAGTACTAACAGGGTCACTGTAGGGCTATGTGCTAATATAGGAACATTTGACCTATGTCAGGCTGGAATTGTATCTTTTAAATGTGATGGATACATGTCACACTTCTTTTCCTTGTCCACCCCCCTCACGGTTTCACATTGACCAACTACACTCCATCTTTCCTATTTCACACCGAGCACCTCTTTTTGAAATTTTCAGAACTGTGGAGTATTGAAAGAGCAACTGTGTTGCCACATTTAAATTGCGTATTCAATTTTGTTAATACATTTGTATTGATGAATAATATCTCTGTGAATGTTGGCTAAATCTTAATTCCCACTATTTGGTCTCCGTTACTGTGACCATTTTACTGTACCGTAACATTAATCCGGGTCCTGTAGCATTTCGGGTATCCCCATTGTTATAACTACTATGTTTACTGATTAGGCACACAGGACTGAGAACACGTTGACTTCAGGAACGAAACTGACAATCTTTCTGTGCCGCACTTCAGCTATGGTTTCATCACTGCAAAGTAAACACACACAATATTGTTCTCTTTATTTTACAATGATGGTATATTGTTACCCAAAGCATTGGACTCATTTGATCAGCCTCAGGAAAAAGGAAAGCTGAGTGGACCTACTTGGGTTTGAATTTTTGACTATGAGCTCAAAGATAGATTTCTGGATAAGGATGCAGTAGTCCTCGGTGCTACCAGAGCTGTCCCTGAAAGATGAATGTCCCTTCAAGCCCCGTAAGAATGAACTGACAAGCCTAAGTACTTGAAAGTGTTATTTTAGAAAGAGTCATTTGGTAAAGACAAAAGTTGCAAAAATAAACATTATTTGCAAATTTGCAATTACTACATAGTAACACAGAATACAATCAGTGTAAAAAAACTAAATAATGGTACTTGACCACGGCAATATACACGAGCAGTCTCATATTTAGAGCGTCCGCTCTGCTGTCTCACCAAACGTGTATGTATTTGAGACGCTGCACTAATGAAATGAATTCTGTCTACTTTGCCTATTAGCCTCTGTATTCTTGATAAGGCTGTGTCCTGGGATCTGCCAAGCAGGCCACAGACCGATATTCAGACCAAAGGGAGGGCTCTTGCCAGCAAAATGCATTTTTACCTGGAATGGTGAAAGTCATTGCACTGCTGCTGACACAGAGCACTGTACAGAGTCATGGGACTTTGTGTCCTGAAGGGCCACACCAACAGAGGAGGAACCCACCACAGGTGGCAGTCAGCCCATTCTTCTCTGCCCTGCGGGGGGGGAAGTGGTGGTGGGCACTTCCCAACACATTCAATGGGTTATGTATGAGCTAATCCAGGCTGGAGACATTTGTACTCTCAGGGGTGGATCTGAAGAAGTGCTTTACTGCATCATTAAGGGTACACCACTCTTCAGTATATCAGACTGGGCATCAGGGAGTCCCCATAGGGGCACGGAAACAGATAGTGGTGACACCAGGCGATCAGAAACAAGAAAAGCGGAATAATGAGTCAAATGTACCAATCGTATAATGTGAGAGTATGATCTTGGCAATTCACCCCTTTTCCTCCACTGCTAGACTTCCCAAGTGAACTTCAGGATCCAGAATGCACTTCTGCTGATAATCTGTACTCCCTGCAGCAACTTTAGAGAAACTGTTATAAATCCCCATCTCTAAGCTGGCACAAATGCAAGTCGCAGTAATCAGACAGAGGGAGTCTCCACGTATAACCTCTCTGAATTAAGTGTGAAAACGAGTCAACTTACTGGCGGTAGGAGAGGGGTTCAAAGGTACAAAGTGGAGAGGAAGAAGATTCAAGAGAACTCTCCTTAAAGAGTAAGGAAAGTGAGGCAGAAACCGGAACAAGGTCAGCTCAAAGTCTAAATACCTAAACGTTCAAGGCAGGAAAACAGGAGCAGTCTTAGCCGGTCGTCTCATACTGAGGAAGTTGCTGAGACAATGCCCTTCTGTGGGTGTGCCTGCTCATTGGCCTTTCACTGATTGGTAATTAGTTTCAGGTGTGAGTACTGGTTGTGTGTGGAAAAAGGCAGAGCCCCACCACAGTGAGCTGCACTTTAAAAGCTGAGCTTGCCTTTCAGTGGCATCCAGCTCCCTATATGAGGATGGTGAATCTTGAAGCCCCTTGCTGCGTTGACTGCCACACCCCATGCCCCAATAGCCACAGTTTCCAATGTGCTTTGGCCCACTGCTGCTGCCTTCAGATGCCACCTCTTCTACTGTATCCCAGCCTTGTGGGTGAGTGTTTATGTGGTTCCAGCAATAGGGGGTGGTGGATGCCCAGTCACCACAAAAGGTTTTCTGAAGTATTGCAACCCACAGCCTGCAAAACCTCAGTCGATTTAACAGCTTTACAGCTTTTTCTGTCCAATGTATGACGATGATGATGAATGGGATTTGTAGAGCACATAGATGCTTCAAGGAGCATCTTATAGCTGAGCAAAAAGCCTTGTTTTCAGCTTCTTCTTAAAGGTCTGTTCATACCTTGCAAGACGGAGGTCCATGGGGAATCTATTTCACGCAGAAGGACCCAGAAAAGAAAAGGAACAACCACCTGTCCTTGAACAATAGATCCTTGGAACCATAGCCAAGGCCATATTAGAGGACCGGTGCCTCCTATCAGGAAGGAAGAAGTTCATTCTGGTGGCCAGATATCCAGGGCTTATCTGATGTAAGGCTCTATAAGTAAGAACAAAAGGTCTTAAACAAAACCGGATTCCTCACCGGGAGCCAGTGCAAAGAGCGGAGATGTGGGGAAGCCTGCGTTCTCAAAGGAGGATTGAGAAGCAGATGTGAACCACTTGAAGACTTTGGATTACATAGTCCAGCAGTCCAAGGTACAAAATATTTGCATAATCCAACCTAAATGTGATAATAGCCTGAATAACTGTTTTCCTGGCAGGTACAGGAAGAAGAAGAAAAAAATGTTCAAGACATGGAGTAAACCAAAACAGGTCCCTACCACTGGCCTGATGAGGCTGGAATGAGAGATGATTATCAGACTTGACCCCTAAACTCTTACCACATCTGTTTGCAAGAGCAAAGGTGGGCCTCCCACTGGCCAGCAAGTCAGTGGGTGCGTCCAATCCAAAGAATAGTATTTCCTTGTTATCAGCATTGCACATCAGCTGGTTCTGCTGCATCCAAGAGAATACTGCAGTCAGGCATGGCCTAATGAAATCCGGGGCAATATGTTTGCCTTTATTAAAGGAGAAGAGCAGCTGAGTGTCATCTGTGTACAAGATTATCTTGGCTCCAAAGGATTTAACCAAGTAGGAAAGAGGAGTAGGGTAGATATTAAACAAAGTGAGATTAAGGGCAGAACCTTGTGGGGCCCCTACTCTTATGGCCTTAGTACCCGACGAAAAAGTAGGGGTCAAAGCTCTTGTCCTCTGTTTCCTAAAAAAGTGTCCATCCAGCTCAACTCAAAGCCTTTCAATGCAATCTTCTGAAGACGACAAAGAAGGATAGAGTGTGGAACCGTATCAAAGGCCGCTGATAGATCTTACAGTCAGTACAGCCTTGCCGCCGCTATCCAATGTACACTTAATATGCTCAGATATCTCAAGGATAGCAGTTTCAGTGCTAAGGTATGAATACCAGGCTCACTTATGACCTAAGGACACTTCCACACATTTTTATCTTCGTGTGACTGTCGCTGCAGTGTAACGTTGTCAGAAGTGTATTTAGTGGGTAGTGCCCACTTGTTTCACAATTAAATGTGTCATTAACGTTCCATTTGAGGAATATGGAGTTGATTTAAAACTTTATTTGTATACATTTGTGTACGTGCCAATTCTCAAGATGATCCAACAAATGCTTCTTCAGTCAGGTACCCCAAAACAGGGCCTAGCAATCTAACAATTGATGGCAACAGAAAAACATAGTTTGAAAGAGAGTTAACAGTCATTTGACATCTCAGTGTCATTTATTTATGTTTCTGCTCTTGCTTGTGCCACTGAGCTAGTGCATCTGTCTGCTCCTTCTTCACAGAGGTGCTCTCTGCTTTGAATTCTGATGAAGGTTTGTTTGCCCTTCAAAAAATAAAATAAAAACTCATTAAGAAAAATCTGCTTCGGATCATGCTATGGCAGAGCTGTCACCCTGGACCATAGATGGATTGCCTGAGAGCCCGAAGCACAATTGTGTAATAAAAATGTATAATTCCTTTTTAATGAGAAAACAATATGTCGAAGGGGTCATCTTATAATTAAATTTGCTTCCAATTCTGTTAACATGTTAATGGGATTCTGATTTATTGGTTATCTTGGTTTACTGCCGAGTAGGATTTACTACAAGTACTTATTTTTCTACAAGCCACAATGCACGAATGATCCAGAAAATGTCTATATTATGCTAATTTGATGAACAACTGAGCACAGGAAAAATGAGTTACTTTATTTTTACAGACCATGCTATTTTGAGCATTTAAAGTCTATGCTGCAGGGTCTTCATGACCAGTGGTGTTTAAATTAGCAAAGTATTTAGAATCACAGATTCCTATTTCTTTTATGAGCTTTATGTGGTTCAAAAAGTGCAAAGCTCACAAAAGTTTATTTTATAACCTTAAGCTGCCCTTTGCTGCATTGGGAAACTGTTACCATTGAAGTGATGAGCCTTTTGCTCATCAGCCACAGTGCTTTATTGCCACCACGGTGGGCCTCAGGAACCCAGTCTCCCTCTAGTATTCGTCTCCTAAGCCCCTGCTCCCAGCAACTAAATCCACCACACACCACCAACAGTCACCCTGAAGCTATCTGCCCCCTCTTTCCTGCCGGCACTTGTACCTGTGTGAGGAGTCTGCTATAGGAAGACAGACATTTGTCGATGCAGATGCCCTGCCGTGTGTCTAGTAAACCTGCCTTGCAGTGGGTTGGGCAGGGTTACATAGCGTTTTGTGAATTTTCTGATTTTACCTGTTAAAGATTCGCTTTCACCCAATGCCAATCTTGATTTGGCCAAGTATACTTTATTCATCTGAAAACATGATGACGAGCTTTGAGCCATAATGAGTTAAAACATACACATCTTTGGAATGCTAATCTCAATTCAATGATGTTCTCAATATTGATCCACAATTGCAAGGTAGGACATTTAACTGAGCACACTTCAAATGTAAGTCTAAAATTGGGATGCAGAATCAATATAGTTTTGGATTTTAACGAAGTTGCATTGATCCTTGGGTCTTACCTGACTAATTTGTGTCAAAGGGTGGCCGCGCACCTCAGTTTGTTGCTCTTGCCTTCATGAAAGGATCTCAGGTGCACATATTCTTAAAGAGGTATGGTTTTAGGATGTATGTTTCTGGTATGAGCATGGATACCCTCTCTCTTACAATCATTTCTTGCTCCAAGGAATTACCAAATCTTCAAGCACCTTTAGGATGAGGGACAGTCATGCCCTGCAGAGGAGGGCAGCCTGATTTTGAAGGTTTTTTTATGCATCCCTGCGACGGTCATGCCGGATGGGCAGTTCATGATGTTTTGGATTGTTCTAGTGAGTCAGGCCACTGCATGTATGTCAGTAGAGAATTCTGTTTGCCTTGCTTCCCACTATGGACATACCAAAAGCCTCCACTAAATCTAAAGCTGAACAGAGTTGCAGGACAACACCTGCTGCCCTATGTCTAAAATGTCTTCATTACTGAGAGACGTTCAGCAAGATCTGTCTTGCTTGTGACTCCTGCTATAGGCCTATCATACCCCTAGTCAGATGCTTGACAGGTTCTGCAGGCCTGCTTCTGACATTCAGGATATTTAAAAAGCAGGCACAAAGAGCATAGGTGGGACTGAAGACTACTATTAGATTAAAGCTGACTTCTGGAATGTTTATGGGGAGCTAACAGACTTCTGCAGTCTGAATAAAAATTGAATGAACAGAGGAGGACACTTTTGCCTCTCTAAGTGGAATATTGCTTAAATGGAAATTTCGTATGCTGTCTGTAAATACAAATACGCAAACGTGGAACATCAGACTTCCATAAATAAACACCACACTATCTTAAGTGTATGCTTCTTGGTACAAGGTTGTGACATTGTTCTCTGTCACACCTCAAGAGGTTAGCAGATATTAAGACAGTCCCACTCATTCCTCCATTCAAACATGCTTTCATTATGTTTTGGGAGAAAAGAGGGAGTCTTACATGATCCACTAATTGCAAAGCAGGGAATGCATGAAGATGCACAGTTTAAATTTTTTTTTTTTTTAAATCATAAGTACTGAGAAAAGATGAGGATTGAAAGTGAGAGACTGGCCAAGTGTAATGCTTGTGACGTCACTCACAATGTGACAGATGCATGTACAAATGCCATGAATGATTTTGCATATGGGAATTCATATAGCAACATTGCCCTGAGCTCTACGAAAGAGACAACTATGTATTTAGTATTATTTAGTAGATTTTAATATGAGTTAACAAATTAAAATCTGGGAGTGATATTGGACGGCAAAGGCTCCTTTGTACTTAAGCAGGAGAGGGATTGCATTAGCTTTAGTCCTTAAAAACTAAAATAACACCATAAATAGATCCAGCCTCACTCCACTTCTTCAGGTCATTCAGGCCAAACTGGTCTCAACAGTCTCCTACGGAGGTGAAGCAATGAGAGGTAGAGGTGTGGTCACCTTAGATAGCATTGAAGTGGGTGCTTATAGAACGATTTGTAGTCTACCCAGGTTCACATCGCTGGCACAAATTTGACTGGAGTTCGGACTCCCGAACCAAGAGCCTGCACGAAGAGCCGCATATGCCAAATGTTGGCACAAGATAAAAGGAGCTCAACAAGGGATCTATGAATGCCCACTTATAAGCTGAATGTTCAGTAGGGCTTGCTGGACTATATTATAGCCAGTATTATTGTATGATGGTAAAGCTTGCACATGGAACAGCTGTTATGATTTGCGCATAATTGATTCTTTTATGGTATAGCATGGCTTGCGTATTTTAACTTAGCTGGTCCTTATTATATGTTGCTCTGCTTCTTGTAATGTGCTTGTACTGTATGGTTTCTATGGGGTTTTTTTGTATGATGTTGTCCTTGCAACGGTTTTAATTAACCCAGCACGATAACTAATAAACTTGAACTTGAACTAGTTGAATATGTGTTGTTTTTGACTTACGTTGTACTTTAGGTGTTGTTACTTATTGTATATATATTTTGTCAGTCAGTCAGGCAGTGTCAGTCAACAATCTTTCTTTCAGCATGAGCCATAAAAGAAAAAGAAAAAGGATAAAACAATACAGATACAATAAAAACTCTGCATAAATACATTTCGAGACATAGTTAAAAACTTGGTGAGATAATCAGATAAAAATGAGATGAAAAACAAATACCTCTAAAACGCTCTTATTTACATTGTGCAAGCTTAGGTGTGACTTTAGGATATCCTGGCTGTTAGACCTGGCTTTTTCAGCGGGTTTATCCCCCAGACTTTTTGCTTTATGGCCTGCTGTTTTTGACCCTGTTTTGGTTGGTTTTATGACTCTGGGCACTTTACCACTGCTGATCAGTACTAAAGTGCATATGCTCTAAGTGTAAATTGTTATTATGGATCAGTGTTTCCATGATTGGTTTATTTGATTTACTACTAAGTCCCTAGTACAGTGCACGGTGTATGCCGAAGGCCTCTAGATCAAATGCTGCTAATGGGCCTGCAGCACTGATTGTGCAACCCACACAAGCAGCAAGCAATAGGTTCTCAGACCTGCCACTGAAGTGTCTGCGTGCAGTCTCTACTGCCAGGTCGACTTGGCAAATGCACCCACTTGCCAGGCCCTAACCTTCCCTTTTCTTACATGTGAGTCACCCCAAGGTAGGCCCAAGGTACCCATATGGGCAGGGTGCAGTGTATATGAAAGGTAGAACATGTCCTGATTGTGTGACATGTCCTGATAGTGAAGTACAGTGTATTTCGTTTTTTAATATTGAAAGGCTATCTATCCCATAGGATAGAATGGGAGTTTATTTATAACATCTTATAAGTATAACTTTCCATTAGGACAAGATAGAAAGTTGGAGTTTAGTATGCCTGAACTCAGAATATGAAAAATAAAGATTATTTTTATATTGTGTGTTTGAAAATACCACTTTTAGAAAATAGGTATTCTCTTGCTTAGCCATCCTGTGTGCATCTGCTGGTTGGTGGATTGACTGTCTGGCTTTGGAGTGACAGGGGCTAGGGATGTGCATTCACTGTAGACAGTCACTGGGGGGGTGATGTGTGTCCTGCCTTTCCTGAATGAGTCAGGGCTGGGCTGAATAGACCTGGGCTGCATTTAGATTAGGGGGAGGAGATTTCCTTGCACCTGAATAGGCCTGATCTGCTTTACACAATGCTGTCTCCACCTCCTGCCGGGAAGCTGGCCCAGAGAGGACAGAACTGGTTTTGACTGAGCACAAAGCCTCTCTGCTACCAGAGAACAAAGGAAAATGCTGTATAAATATCGGGGCCCAAACCCCAGAATTTTAGAATAATTCTGGACTTAAGAGGAACCTCTGCCAAGGAGAAGAGCAGGGAAAACTGAAGGAGAAGTACTGCCCCTTTGCTGTGTGCTGTTTGGGGTTGGCCTGCAGTGGCTGTTTCTGCCAAGGAGAGGACAAAAACTTTGCTGTGTGCTGTGTCTCCTGCTTGAAGAAGATCTCCAAGGGCTTGAAGTAGAGCTTGCCTCCTGTTCCGAAGTCTCAGGGACACAAAGACCTCACCAGCAGCTCCCCTGAACTTCCTTGCTGGGAGTTCTGGCCAGCCAAGAGGTGCGTGTTGCTGAGTTGGGCCTCTGGTGGCTGTTTCTGCTGTTAGGAGCTGGAAAAGAGATGCAACTACGAGAAGCGTGACGCATCCGCACCCGTTTCCAATGCATCACTACTGTACCGCTGAACAAACCAATGCAGCGCCTGCCCGCGGCTGGAGGAATCGCTGCACGCCGAAACTCGTGCACCGATCTCCAAAGTCCGAGATCACCGCACCGATTCCGATGCAGGCTGTGCGGCTGCAAGAACCAATGCATCGTGGGACCACAGCTGGAGAGATCAATGCAGCGCCATTATCGCCACCGCCGCATTGAGAATCGCCGCACCCCTGATCCCCACGCATCGCACTGGCATGCCAAGTCTACATCAACGCCGGGGCCGCAGTATGAAACCGATGCATCACCTCCCGCACAGTAAGAAACCAACGCATCAGCTCCCCTCCAGTAAGGAACCAAAGCAGCACCTCCCCTGCGTGGCAGTAAGGAACTGACGCATCACCTTCACTGGAGTAAGGAACTGACGCATCACCTTCCCTGCGGCTGTTTTTGTTTATGATGTTGACGCATCCATGGTACTTTGTGTTGAAAGTGTCGCATCTATAGTTTGCTATGGACAGAACTGATTTTGCCTTCTAAGGATTACATTTTAATTACTGTATTATGGATTTTTGTTGTTTTGGCTTGTTTGGTTTAGATAAAGATTACGTATTTTTCTAAACTGGTGTGGTGTCCATTTGTAGTATTTTCACTGTATTACTGCTTTACACACTGCCTCTGAGATAAGCCTGTCTGCTCATGCCAAGCTACTAAGGGGGTGAGCAGGGGTTATTTTAGAAGTGTATCCCCTTACCCTGACTAGGAAGAAGGGTCCCTACTTGGACAAAGGTGCAAACCATTGCCAACCAGAGACCCCCATTTCTAACATTGGTGGTCAGCGGTGAGGACCTGGACTTGCATTTGTGCCTTACATACAGTGATTGGTGTACACTACTAGTATAGTGCATATTAAAAAAAATACAGTACTACTGGGTACTTAATTCTTCACCAACCCCCACTTTGTCCAAGGGTGGTGGTGGTATGTTGCCACCCATCTGCAAACAAGAGAAAAATTATTTCTGAAGCAGCTCATGGCTGCTTCTGTCCAGTATTGGACAAGGGGTAAGAGGTTGATTATGGCACTCAAGCCTTGGTCAAGGACCGAGGTGTTGTAAATGATTTTTTAATATGCCCTGATGGTCACAAATACTTGGACATATTAAAAAAAGTGTCACCAGAGGCTTTGTTTTTCACTTACCCCCTTCTTGCCAGAGGCTGGTGTGTTATCATACTCCCCCCGCCCCACCCAAAGTCAAGGTGGGGGGGAAATAAATAAACAAAACAATAATAAAAAACATTTTGTAACAGCTCATAGGTGTTCTGAAACTGTTATCCTTGTGTGGGCTGGGATTATGGGATGTGGCACCCCTGGAAATATTTTTTTCACATCTACTGTTAATTATTAACATTGGGAAACATGACAAAAAGTAGCCCACAGGGGTGCCACTGTTCACTCATCCCCAGTTCGCCTCACCCTGAGGCCGATGACTTGGCTTAACCTACCTTCACCTTGTCTAAGGGTAAGAGGCAAGCAAAAGCAAAAACAAAAATGCTCAATGGAGTCTTCCAAAATGTAAAGACTGCCCCAGAACACCTTTGAACTGTGCAGGCTGACCATGTCACGCACATGGCTGATGTCATTGATACAGGACAGCATCCTGGTGTTTCTGGTGTTCGGGTGCTGTCTTCACATTTTCGAAATTTTAGTGTGACTTTTCATTAAAATATAATTCTCCATGCTGTGATCCCATGCAGGAAAAATATTGATTCTTACTTGAGAGTAGAACTTGGCCCTTTATGATCAGAGGAATCGGTCCAGGGACCACAGCTTTCCTATCTATCTGTGCAGTTGCACTGTCCCACTGATTGGAGAAGTGGCTGCAGTGATATGTCTGTTTGTGGATCTGGAAGCCTGTGCTCATAAAATACTTGGAGACCGAGCAGTTTCTGGAGGCACAGTCTCTAAAAATCTGATAGTTATTAGTGTACAGGGTTAGGGATCTGGCAGTTTCTGCACATGCACTATCTTGAGATTTAACATACAGTACCTATAGTTAATTTACTGGGGGAGCTAGCCTTCGCTGTTGCTGCATATAAGTTTGAGGCTCATATAGGTTATTCAGGTACCCTATGTAACTTTTGGCAACTTCTACAGGTACACCAGCTTTGGCTCCAACAGTTCTTGCAGGGTGCACAACCTGCATTCTGGCACTTCCTGCAGGTGCACTATGTGGGAGTTGGCAGTTCTTACGGGTACATTACATGTGTCTCATAACCTCTATTAGAACATTGCAATGTTGAGCGCTCCATTGAAGACAGTGGAGTGCTCCGAGCTTCTAATGGCTGGTAGAAGCCCAGAGCATCAACATTCCAATGTTTGTCCACAGCTAGTCCTGTGAACAAAGGTCTCATGGATCCCGAGGGGATTTCAACACCCTTGGGCTCCATGAGGCCTTTGTTTTACAAATTAGAACATTCTTCCCTCTGGGACAGTATGTTCTAATAGCCGTAAAGCCCTCTGGCACGGGCTCTACTGTCCATTAAAGGCCCTCGAAGCTGGCCTTTAATGGACGGTTGAGCCCGCTACGTGGGGCGCCAAGGCTATGTTAATACTGCAACCAGAAGTCTGACATCTAACCTACCAAGGGAGAAGGCAGTTGATGCATGTACAATATTTGTCATTCTGCCTGTTCCTGCTGGTACATTAGTAGGTCATTGAATGTTCTTGCAAGAAACTGCAAGGAAGATCTGGGGCTCTGGACTTTGATTTCCCCTACTCTTTCATTCATTGTGGTATTAAAGCCTTTAAAGTGGATGTCGAATCCACTTAATGCATCTTTAATCCACTACCAGACGCTCCCTGCCTCTTCATCCCCCTGCAGGTTCCCACTTTCTCCCTTTATGACGGTTTTTCCGTTTTTCTCGTCTTTCATTTGTCCGCTTTGTTTGCTTTTCCCTCTCTTGCTCTCGGTAAATGTCTGAAGCAGAAAAATAAGTGCTGGTCCCCAAAAATGAGTGCCGGTGGCCCCCACTGACTCAGATTAAGCACAGGCCACACCTTCTCTTCATTTTATGGCCACTGACACTGCAAGCTGTAGCGGTTTGCATAATGTTTGACAAATAAATGCAAAACAATGAATGCTAATAATGGGCAGTGTGTGTCAGCTGTGTGGTGGTGGAGCATCGCTGCCCATGCCCACAACAACTATTGGTCTTTTTATGCAAACTATAATCCTATCACTGACACTCCTTCACTCCAAAATCTCATGTAACATCAAGATGTAACATGCTTGTTAAATGGTATTGGAGTACACCTCTAATACTCACGCATAAAAGCAATACATACCTCTCATGGACAATATTTCCACCGACATTCTTTCAACCGTGCATAGCAGACCGAGTAGATACTCTCTTTACGGTGTCACCTTGAAGTCTTTTTGTGTCTTGTAAGTGTTAGGAAAGCGCCATTTAAATGCACATACAACACAGTACTATGCAACATTGCCTCATCAACACTGTGCATTGACAAACGTTCTCTGCTTTTGGTGTGAGGGTAGATAAAGTTTGGTTGATGGCTGGTGAACATTTGAAATAAATCAAGTTTCTACGTTTTGCAACACATTTTTCAGGTTCACTTTCTGTGTGATTTTCAAACCACATGTTCTTTTCAACTTTGCCCATTTCCACTTCACTGAATTTACAATGACAACCCATTTCCCTGCAACCTTGCACCGCTCAGAATCGTTTGTATTCTTCAAAAGCCTGCTGTACATCCCCGAGTTATGGGAAATATCTTCTGAAATAACTACCCCAGGGCTTACTGTGCGCGCTTTTAGAAGCTTTGACCCCTGGCAGATATGATTTATAATGGAATCATTCAACCTCATTGCTTGGATTTGAAGTGCTGATTCCTTTTCCTATAAGTGGTTCTGAGCTCCTTGCAGTGGAGTGACTCATGCTACACTGAGCACACTATCTATTTGCCATGGTGACCTATTGCTCTCTGTAGTTATGAACAGAGAGCCAGGGTCTGTTTGTGACATTTGTCTGCAAACATGGCATTAACGGGCCTTACTGACATTCATAGCACAGGACTCAACTACAGTGTAGTGGGATAAGTGTCCATTATTAACGTTTTTTTGTTTAGCACTGCATGGAACACTGGTGCCATTTCCAAATCCTGTAAATAACAAATGCTACTGTAACCCAATTTATTTGTGCTCAATTTTTTGATCTAAGAAGGATGGAAGGCAGTCATTGTTGCTGGCATCGGCAACTCCTGGACGGCAGACCATATATTTTAGCAGCGAGCACTCAGCTCACTGAGCAATCCTACCACAGAATTCTGCAAGCTGCACCTCTAATTGTAAATATGTTATTCAATGTAATATTTGTATTTTACTTTGTTTTATCTGGTTTTCTATAGAGGAGGGTGTAACTCGCGTAATTTGCTGTAGCGTAATTATGCAAAATAACAGCAAAAATCTGCGAAATTACACGACGAGCATAACCCATCATTTAGCGCTATTTTCTTAGCACAAAATGCATGCTTGGATCCAAGATGTACCCAAGGATGAATTTTGCACTAAGAAAATAGCAATAAATGCAACAGAACATAAACAGCAGCTGCTAGCTAAATTTGTAGTTCCTTTGTTCATGCGGTAAGATTTTTGTGCCAAAATGTATGATTAAATTTATAATTATGCAAACAGGTGTAATCGCAGAATATTCAGTAACTTTGCCTCAAAAGAGTAACACAAAATTTCTGAAATTACTCCAATTACTCTGGTGTAAATAAAATTCCACCCAGGCCTAGTTTTAAATATGTGAAACTATATTTAAAGCTGTGGAGGTGGTAATAAAGTGAGGAGGTGATGCAGATGCAGCTTTTAAGGGGTGAAGGAAATATAGCCATTGGAAGGGCCAAACGGCATGGATGACGGAGAAGGAGTGGGGCAGAGGAACAGTGCTGACAAGTGTCTTGTCATACAGTGCTCCATAGCTTAGCTTACAACCTACTATACAGCTATCTGCAGCCAGAAGAAAGAATGGGGAGACCAATAGTCACAAATTGGCTTATGAAAAACAAGAAGGGGTTTTGGAAGTGCCAATAATGCAAAGCCTGCCAGTATGTCTATAACAAAACTCATTTTAAAACTCAGAATGGCAAATCCGGTGATATTGAAGAGTGGATACCTTGTGAAACCCCATTCATAATTTATGTTTTGAAATGCCTCTGTGGACAAAGATGTTGGAAGTATGATAAACAAACTAAAATTGTGTATTCCCCAACATATAAGAGCCATCAACAACAAAGATTTTACATACTCTATGGCGAAACATCTATGGGAGTCACATGAGGGAGACATAAGGAACTTGCAGTTTTTTGGCACCCAAAATGTTAAAAAAAAACTCGGTGGTGAGGATAGAGAGCAGGATCTGCAGAGAAAGGAGGCGAGATGGATCATTCGGGTGGGAACAGAACAGCCATGGGGCTTAAACCTTGATGTTGAATTACATGTACACCTTTAAATGTCTTAATCAATTTATGAATACTTTTCATGATGATATCAAAGAGATTTGTTTGAGCATCAGAATTATGAAGGGATGAGATATGAATAGAAATTTGGAAGATTTATTTCCTCATAGGCACCATGACTAATTATTACGGGTAAAAAAAATCTGTTTAGGGTTAAATGCTAGACAATTTGTGTACGAGGTACGATTGTAATGATTTTAACAATTTACAATTGAGGAAAAGATATTTGCTAGTGGCATTTTAGGCATCTCCCTTAGGCTTTCGTATTTTTTAGGTACTTTACCAAAGCAACAACAAAGAAATCCTCCCCCAAAAAATGGAGGGTACTTATATGAAGAATTGATCGTCTAGAATTAAAACACAATTTTCTATTTGCACATCTTGCTTGTTTTGCACATAATTAACTGACTTTGCACTGTGAGGAATAATATCGAACTTTATGATTAACAGATAAGTAAAAAATGGCGGCTCCTTAATGGGAAACGGCCTTTACAATGCAGGCAGAGCCACGCATGCCATTTCCCCTTCAAGCGCAATCACGCTTGCCTTAACTGCGCCTATGCGTGGTTAAGGCAGTGCATGGTCTAGATGTCCAGATGAGCAAGAACAGGAACAGGAAGCATTGGGGCAGAAAGATCGACACGGATAGGTAAGAGGGGCTGGGTTTGGGGGGTAGTTTTAGGGGAGGGGAGTTTTTCGGGCTCCGGGGGGGTCGGGGTTGTTTATAGGGCAGGAGTCTGGGTTTTAGGGCTCAGGGCAGTGGGGGTCTGGGTAGTTTTAGGTTTTAGGGATTGGGGTAGTTTTTAGGGATCGGGGCTTTGGGTTGTTTATAGGGCAGGGGCCAGGGTTTTAGGACCCAGGGCAGGTTGGGGTGGGGTAGTTTTAGGTTTTAGGGGTGGGGGTAGTTTTTAGGGCTCGGGGGGTTGGGTTGTTTATGGGCAGGGGCCAAGATTTTAGGGCTCAGGGTGGAGGGGCTGGGGTGGGATCTTTACCACATGCGTGGTAAAGGAATGCGTTGTTCAGACGCATTCATTGGTCGGGCTGCACCGTAGAGGCATGGGTGGTGTAGCCATGTGTGCCTCTGTCATACAACCCTCTTTAATTAATTGTTTTTTTGAGAATAACTTTTAAAATTAGCATGTAATTTAGCTTGGCGTCTTTTAATACATAGTTGCTAGGCCCTTTACTAGAACAGAAAGCATTAGGGGAAGAAGAATGGATATGTATAACTTACCATTTAAAACATGCTCTCATTGGCTATTTTGCACATTTGTTATTTTGCACATATAGAACTTGCTAATTTGCACAGTGACATAGGGCATCAAAAAGTCTGGTACTTATTGAAATGTGAGACAGGATTTTTCTTCAATGATAAATAATGTATGATTAAGGGATTTATCCGTTAGTGTAACACTGTAATTTTGAATCTTGTTATCCTGTATATATTTTTTATACACAGGACTGTTTGGTTAGAAAGCAGATAAATGGGGAGCATTGATATACACATGTCACTATCTGAAAATATACGATCTTGCCATATGAATTTTGATGATTTGCACAATGTTTGAGATTCAAACACTGTAGAGTGACCCTAACTGTGTAATGTCTTGTTATAAAGATGTATTGAGTGACAAAAGGAAGTATCATTTAATATATTCTTGTATCATTAGTTTAAAAAATCGTGACAAACTGAATAGAAATGTTGCTCCATTACATGCAATAATGTGAAATTATGCTGATGATTGCATTTAACTGAGTTCTTTACAATTGGAAATTCAGAGTTCATGGTATGTAAATGAACAAATGTGAAGAAAACGTAGGGAAAAGGGAAAAATATGAAAACATGTATAAAAATATAACAAAATGGAAAACATCTTATTAAGACACTAGCTCATTTGACTAATTGTTTTTAAATCACGTGTGGAAATGGAGGTGGTTCCCTTTAAAAGGGACGATCTATGCGCATATACTCTATGACCCTGTGGAAGGCTATGGCCGAAACGCATTGGTATCTTTCTTATTCTGTGACATAAATAAATAAAAAAGCATGTTACCTTACCGTAGCTGTGCCGCTTGTCTCTATGGGTCCCGATTCCTGATGTGATGCGAGATGGGATACATAGCACAATTCTGACATATATATATATAGATATATATCTATATATATATCTATATATATATATATATATATATATATATATATATATATATATATATTTATAAATACATACACACAGTGGCGGTCACCAGTGAGTAGGTATAGTTAGGTCAGACTTTCCATAGGAAGAGCATTTTCTGTTACCTTAATTACTTTGGCACCATTTTACAAATCTTCACAAAACATTCCAAAAGAAAAGTTAATCAACTTCAGCTCCTTCCTGGAAAGTTTTACTTTTTTAATGTTGAAATGTAAACTCAGGAAATGTTCTCTGCTGTGCCTTGCATACAAAGCCAGTTGCAGTGGTTCACAAATTGCAAGCTGCATATGGAATATTCATTATGTAGTTACAATTATTAACCAAAACAAATGTTTCATTCCTGAAGCAAACTATTATTACAATGTTTTCATTGCTAAATGTTAGACAGATCACACAGTGTCCTTATGCAAATTGTGGATAATATCTCCAATGGGTCTAGTAGTACATTGCGCCATTACTTGATGCTATATGTGGACCTTACATGACTTTGAAGTGACATGGGTACATCTTACAATGTTGAAAAGGCAGCCTTCATGCTTCCAGTGTGTGGTCATGGTGAAGTGTGTTCTGGGATATCGTTTGTAAGATGTTTGTGACAAATTCTACACTATAGTTGTATGTCACAGTGTACAGCTGCTTATAAATGCACACTGCATAATGACACTGACTGACATCATCATGCAGATTTTCAGAAATAATGATATATTTGTTAAAAACAGATACGTTTACTTAGCATTACACACATTATGTTTTCTGTGAAGAGGATGATTGACTGGTGATATTTATTTAAGTAATTACGATCTTGTAGTTAGTTTGTCCTTACTACCCAAGTGTCATACACAAGTCCCTGTTTGTGTGCTGCTTTTACTTTCTTAATCAAGAACAATGTGAACCGATTAATGTATGATTCTGAACAACAATGTTAACACCTTTTAAAAGAAGTTTCCAGCTCATACTGCCAATGCAGATTAGCTGCATCAGTGCTGAAAACAGACAAGACATATAGTTCAATTGTAAATGCTGCAAAATGCAGCCGCCAGACTGCTTCTCGGATTACCTAGGTTCAAATCTGTTACTGCTGAAATTCAGACTCTACATTGGCTTCCGAATAGGCACTGTATCACTTTTAAAGCTCCATGTACTGCTTTTAAGGCCCTTCACAATACCCGACATGATCATCTCAGCTCCTTAAAGGCAAAAACCCAAGTGGTCCCCAGGTTCAAGAAAGTGAACTGGGGTGGAAAAAGTTTTATTTTGGGCACTGCAAAAGCTTGGAATACACTGCCTGTTTATATCAGATTAGCTCCCCGTCTTTCCATCTTTAGAAAGGAACTAAAAGCCTAGTTATTTAACCTTCAGAAGTTTTCAGGGACTGTACTGTTTTGTCTAAGAGTCAGCGTCGGGACACCTTAGGATAGCCGTGTGCTGTACAAATTGATTTAACATAACATAACATAACATAACATAACATAACATAATGAATTACATAATGTTTTATGTGAATGATGAACCATTGGTTAAGGAATTTGATAGGTACACAAATTTAAGACATGAATATCAGCATTTTAATGTGTTTTAGCATCACCTGGATATCATTTGTAGTGACATCTATTTTGAAGAGTTCTATAACATATAACTTAAGATCATGATTATGCTGCTTGGTTCAAGTTGAACGAGGATAGTTACACTGATTCACAACAGATGTGTATGATACTGTTAGATGCTGGGAAATACAACCTAGTTCTTAATGAAAGTAAATGTAGGTGTTTGCATCGTGATTGAGGTAGATATTTGTGCTGCTTCAGAGGGAGCTGTTGGATGCGGGGCAGCTTAAGCATGAACATGAAAATTTCCACATGAACACATGTTCCGACATCATTCACAAGTGACTGTGAAGCTGACTGTTTTTTTCATGTTCTACTTTTATTGTTGGCAACCTGGCTGTGCATAAATTGCAATGGTTATCCTTTGCTTACAATCAAATACGTTTGCAGTAGATTGATTCAAGTTATTTCAATGAAGCAATATTTAACATGCTTTTTACAAGGCCCACTTGTTTAGAAAATGAAGAGGCACAAAATGTTGAAATTCATGTTGAATGATTGTGCCTGGATTGGATCACAAAGTTTTGGGGGCATAAAAGCTGAAGCTGACTGAATAGGGGGTGAAGTTATTTTACAAAATGTTAAGAATGATGAATTACATCTTGGTCACACATAAAATCCCAACAGATGAAAAGGCTGCCTTGTTGACACGTATCCTTCACAAGGTGTATGTTGTTTGCCTAACATGTTGGACTATAGGAGGATGGAAAAAATATGGCATGAATACAAACATAGGACTCAGGAAAAGTTAGCACAGATGTGCTGCACTAATGTCTTCTCTTGAAGACAAAGCTCTTGCTATTCCTAGGAGCCCCTCCCCCTGTCCTCCATGATTTTTGTAGTTGTAGCCACAGATGTGGGTGCCAGTTTTGTGCACAGTCTTAAGTTTGTAGCACTTGAACGATGTAGCATGTGCTCTGGCTTGTGATTGTTGTGAAAGGAAGGCTTACCTCATGTCATTCCGAGGCCTTTACCTGTATCCAACAGTGAGCCCATCTTCTTCTCTTGCCCCTCTTGGAATGAATGTAAGGGTTCCTTAATGTCACCAAGGGTTTTACTGATTCCTTATAGAAATATCATGTTCTCTTCGTCCTGGACAAGGACAACCAGATGTCTCACAATGCCTGCTAGTGAAACGTCTATACTATGGAGCCATACTTGCATGTCTTTGATGGACTAGTTGATAGCTTTTTTGGACTACAGCATTTCTAGACTTCATTGAGAATTACAAGGGTGGATAAAGGAAAACTATGTTTTGCACAAATGTTGGATTATTTGAATATCAGTTCATGTCTTTGGGATGCTGTAATTCTCCTGCTGCCTTTATGTACATCATTAATGAGGTACTAAGTGCCCTACTTGGATGTGTTCTGGATTGTATGTCAGGGTGAAATTCTGATCTATACTCTTGAAATCACAGGTATCATGTAGGAAATTATCACTTTTTTGCTAAATTAGATAAGCGTGTCTTTCATGCTGAGAAAGTGAAATTATTTGGTTCATGATCTCAGATGAAAGCATTAGGGTAGGTAAGAATAAGTGACCATGATAGTTCAGGGGCCTACTCCTAACTTAGTAAAAACCATATAAAGTTTTCAGAGTTTTGCCAAGTTTTATAGGATATTTATTCATCACTTCTCAGAAATGATAAAACCCTTACCAGACTGTTAAGAAAAGGAACTACATTTGCTTGGTCTAAGGAAGCTGAACAAGCATTTTTTTGAAAAAGAGTGTTTTTAGTGCACCCATTTTGCAACATCCTTGTATAGAATTGCTTGCTGTTCATTGTTGAAACTGACACTTTTGTGAAAAAAAGTCTTTTGATGAGTGGAGGCATTACCTGAGGGTAGCTAAAAAGGAGGCAGAATTTTTTTACTGATCACAGAAATTAGTTTTTGAAATCAGACAACTCAGTTGGACATTACTGTTCTTCTGTTCATGATTTTGTAATACACTATCTATGAGGTGAAAGTAATGGAAAGCACATGCTTTATCTAGACAGAATCAATTTGTCTAGATAGGATGATCATCATGGCACTAAATGACTTCATTCCCTTAGCTAAGCTTCCAGCTTTTCTGCATGCAATGTCTTTACAGAGTCCAAACTCTTTTTGTTATTCCTCTGATTATCTTTGCTTTTGGATATACGCTTGTTTCTTGGGAAATATTACCTTGCTTTGCCTAACATAAGAATCTGTCGTTGGAATCACATAGCCTTCTTTTTTTCAAAACCACTTTTATTGATTTCATGTAATACAGTACCGTACAACTGTGTTATAGATTACACTATCACTCATACACCAGTACATTTTGATCATTAGTTTCAACATTGACCGTGCAGTCTGTACATCACACAGCCATCTTGATAGTTCATGTTAGGCCCTTCCTTGTATGCTATTTCTCTTCTCATAAATAGGAAGTAGTTCAATTTCAATGGTGGGGTGAAAATCAGCGACAGTAATCGGCTCAAAGTATGATGGTGTTTCAAAGTAAATCGCTTTTTAAAGTAGTTCATATATCAAAAAAACATTTTGAACTGGCACCATTACATTGCCTTGGTGGTAATCGAGACTGCAGTAGCGGCCCGTGGTGGGAGTGCTGCCGGGCGGTGACGTGGGGCGGGGGAGGGGAATGGTGGGGGGTAGTAAACTACGGAATACTGCCGAATAAAGGTAAGTAAAGATATAAATAAATAAAAAGAATTGCAATGCAGCGCGCGCAACGAAATTCGTTTTATTTATTTATATGTTTACTTACCTCTATTCGGCCGTATTCTGTAGTTTACTACCCCCCACCCTGCCCCACGTCACTGCCCGGCAGCACTCCCACCACGGGCCCCTACTGCGAGACTGTGCTTGGTGCAAACAATGTTTACCACTGTATTCGGAGATCAGATGTGTGGAGTGGCAATGTGTCACAAGAATATTTATGCATGTTTTAGTGCCATATTACAATAATACACCAGAATAACAACAGTATAACACAAGATAATAGCAAAACAATGTATGCTTATCACAACTACAAATATACAGTTCAACACAACAACAAAATGCAACTAAGGAACAACACAATAACAACACAAAGACACAACCCAACAATGAAACAACACACCAATACAACACCGTGTTACACTTGTGCTAACAGCTTACCAGATATTGCAAGTGTTAAGGAGAAAGCAGCACACTCCATGTGCAGTAGTCAGCATGCTGCTCTACAAAATGCGCTTAGACTGTGGTAAATGCCTCACTGTCTAGACCACACTAGCATTTTCGCACCAACAGTTAACTGGAGGGATGTTCCTGGTGCGACAGGTAATGTTAGGCGTCAAGTTCAGCTTCAAGTCCAAAACGTTGCCTTGAATTTCAGAAGAGGGACATCCATAAGCCTTATAAAATGCCCTTTACAAGGAGATGGTCTGCTCGACGAATTTTGAGATTCCCAATCCAAGGTGGAGTAGAGCGTTTTCATGTGATATCAATTTCTGTTTCAATCCTATATAAGTAGGGATTTACAAGTGGTTGATGCAACACTTTTGTTCCATTATTTTTGGTTGCATCTTCATTCCTACTATTTTTGTCCCTACTGTAGCCTCTTACTGTTGGAGCTTCTACTGGATCGAAATCTGGATAGTTATATGTGGCTCTTTTTTTCATCCCTGATGTGATTTGCTGGTGGGAATTTGGTTTCTTGCTGTTAGCTTCTGTATTAATCTTCACCTTCAATCAAGAGCTGGAGAGGGGCAGTGAAACAATACAGGGGATTGTTAGGGAAGTGGGTGGTAGGGAAGTGAATAGATGCTGGGGCCGTGGAAGGATGGAGGGGTGAGGTGATGGCGGTACTCTTTAGAGAGTCAGAGCCCCACAAATGTCAGAGGATCCCTCAGATTTATTTACCTCTTTGTGCCCCCAGCTCGACTTCTCTCTTCACAGTATCTCAATACCAGTTGTACCGTGGGATAAATGACTGGGCTGAGTGACTGTATGTCCTGGGTCTACCACCAGGCCCATAGATGAGGGCACTGGTGCTAGCATTAACACAACTACAATCCCAACATTGCATCCTCATATGGGCTCATGCTGGCATCACTCATGGACGACTTGTTGAACTGTTAAATGTGATCTAAAAGGGAGCAAATAGCATAATATAATCAGCTGTAGCACACACTTTCCTTTGTGGAGGTGAAAACTTCCATTTTCCTAATATGTCCCTGTATGAAATCTGCCTTTTCTACGTGGTCACCCCCAATTTTATGCTTCTTGCTGGACCCTATATTTTTGCTTGCTTTAGGACTGTGAACTTTTCCTCTGCTAACCAGGAGTAAACTCCTTTTGCTCACCCTTTAAACATGGTTAAATTGTTTTTTTTCCTAATTGGCACAATTAACGTGCCTTCAAGTCCCTAATAGGTGGTGTAGAAAATGCACACAGGGCCTAGAAGTTTAATGCCACTTGTGGACTGCAACATATATTGTGCAATTCCATATAGGTGGCAGTACAAACATGGCTTCAGGCCTACCCTGCATAGCCTGGATTTTGCAGTGTAAAACCTAAAGTGCAACCTGTTAAAATAACCCTTTTTGACGGGTAAAACCTCCTCTTTTTAAATATAAGAAGATCACCCACACGTAAGCCTTGTAGTCTACAAGCTAGGGTGAATGGTATCTAAAAGTGGGACATGTAGAAAATGAACACCACCATGTCCCTACAGTGGCAAGGCCCTAAAAGTCATTTTCACTGTAACAGACCTTGCTGTCCTGTGTAGAAAATGAAAGTACAGATTAAAAAACTAATACTGCATTTCAAGAATGGGACCAGCTAAAAATATAATTAAACCACATTTTTTTTTAATAAATATTAAAAATCAATTCAATGTTGAAGTTGGGTTTTTAATACATTTTAAGTAAAGCTAACTTTTAGAAAGTTACCCTTTTCCTGCCTAAACAGTCAGAAGGCTAGTTAGGATAAGCCTTTTCCAGATCAGCCTTTTGAATAAGTGTGAACGAGGGGTGACATGCCTCCCATGAGCAAACAATAGGCTGACCTGAGTGGGAAGCGATGACTCTTCTGAACTCCACAGAATATTCAGAGTGGGGTTGTGGACATCCTTTGACACCACACCACACTGTCATTTCCTGCTTGACAGGCCTGTTAAGCCACATTTAACACTTGGGGCACACTTGAAGGGAAGAGAACAGGATGCTAAGACAAATTCTTAAGGATCCTCTCTCTGGTTGCTGAAGAACCCTGTTTTTGTCCGACCACAGGCATTAATGTGGTGTTGCTAGGCACCCACTTCAGAACACATCTTCAGCTGTGGATGACCAGAAATGGTATGGAACTGCTCTCTGTGGCCCCCTTTTACCCAGGATAAAGAAATGGACTTCAAGGATCAGTTGACTGACCTCCTGTGAGGCTACAGGGACATCCTAAGCTACAAAAGAGTACTTTTTCCTAAAGTGCTCAGCTTACTAGTGTGCAACAGAACATGGACTAGACTTTGCTGTTGGCCTCTGCCTGGTACCCTGTGTTAGACAAAAAATTGTGGGGCATATTAGCAAGACCCACGTTAAAATTATCGCTGTTTTAGCGGCAGGAAACTGCCGCTAAAACGGTGATAATGGGCTTGCTAATATGCGTTATGGAATTCCAATAGAAGCCCAGGTTAGATGTGCAGGACATCTAACCTGGGCTTCTATTGGAATTCTATAACGCATATTAGCAAGCCCATTATCGCCGTTTTAGCGGCAGTTTCCTGCCGCTAAAACGGCGATAATTTTATCGCCGGTCTTGCTAATATGCCCCTGTGCTTTTGTATTGTTTTTACGTACGTTAGCATTCGCGACGCCATTTTGTGTATGGGCGCCATTTTGTATCATGATTGAAACTGATTCTTCTCTATTTCCGAGAAACGACCTTCTCTAGGTTATGTTTCTTCGGAGTTGGGTTTTGCCACACTAATGAATGCGTTGCTCTTATTAGTGCATACCTTTCTTCTGAGATGTAAGCCTTCTCCCACTTGTCTAGTGGAGGGCACAGGCAGAGTAACCTTGAGAGACAGATAATGTGTGCCCGGCCTCAGAACCGAAACTTACTCCTTTGTAATTTACTGTCCAGCTGCGTCCCTCTGGAAAATTCCATGGTGGGCGGGTTTTCATTGATTCTGAAATGTACATAATGTATCATTATGCTTGCTGAAGTCAGACTCTCTCTGCAGCACTCTTAGCGACTGGGCAGACAGGGCTCCGCTCTGAGCGTACTTTGAATAAACTATTATTGATTTGTATTCTCTACTGTCTGACTTACTCGTCATTTCGTAGAAGGCAAAGAGGTGGTCATTGGTGACCCGAGTGACCCGAATCAGGCCATTTCCTTCAGTTGGCGCCCGAACAGGGACTCCTTCGGGTGAGTGGCCCTTCCCCTTCCGCGGACGGGGGGGGAGGTCGAGGCCATCGTCGGGTCGGACGGACGGATCAGGGATCCCTGCACGAAGAGTTTCTAATGCTCGCAGCTGCCGCTTCTGTCTGACCGGTCGGTGCCTCGCCCAGTGGTCATCCCGACTGGAGTCCTGAACGGTGAAACCCTTGGATCTGACCGTTTGGTCTGAAGAGTCGGCAGTGGACAATAGATTTGTTTTGACCTGCATATATCTGGTGAGTTTATTTTGGTTCTTTGTGGATATGGTACCATTTTGGTTTGTATTTGGTATGGTCTAAGGACCGTCTTTGGGACAAAAGAAATTGCAATTGTTTTTGCTAGGCATAGAATAGTGAATCTGTTCTCTTTTAAAAATGCTTAGCTTTAGTAGAAAGTTCATTTTGTGTTGTCGTTGTTGCTCTACTGATGCTTGATTGGAAGAAAGTCAGCCGACGCCTTCCGATGGCACTCTGAATTTCGATATGTACGTGAAGCATGGTCTTGGCCCTATTATGTTTAGTACATTATGGCACAAATATACGAGGGACAATGCCGAATTGCAGTGGCCGTTGATGGGCACTTTTGATGAACAAAAGATTGAGTATTTACAAGAACAACTGTTTAAGAAAAGAAGTAGGCAGTCTATGTTTGATTCCCTCAGAACGTGGCAAAAAGTAGCTAAACAGAGACGAATGAAAGCAGGGAAAGAGGCCCGGAAAGGGAGAATGCAGACGTTGACTCAGAAGGCCGTGGCATATGACAGGGAAAAGCAGGAGAAGGGTATTGAATGTGAAGATAGGAGGTTTCGATTGCATATTGATAAATCATACGTGGCTCAGGAAGAAGATGATACTTTTGTGGAAGAATTGTTGCATGCCCGACCCCCACCTCCATATGCCCGCAGAGAATATATCCTACTGTTCCGGCGCCCTCACAGCCGCCCGTTACAGTTGCATCTACTGTCTCTGTTCCTGTGTCCACTGTTGCTACGGCAATGGCTGTGGCTTCGGCTCCTCCTCTTTCCTCTTTTTCTTTGCCATCTGTGGCAACTTTGACTGTTAGTGCTCTGGCTGCACCTATTGTTTCAGCATCCCTTTTTGCCAACTTTTTTCCCAGCGACACTACCGGCAACGATAGTACCCATTACTACTGTTGCCTCTCCCACTGTGGTTTTTCATCCTCCGGCCTTAGTGAGTAGTGGGACGCCGGTGCGTGGATTTGAGGATAGGGATTGGACGAAGTTTAGGGAACACATGGGACCGTTAGTGAGGTCTGATGTGGGAGATGAAGAGAAAGAGGTAATAGCTAATCAGGCTGCGCAGTGGGCCCGTAATCCTATTTATAGTGTAGAGGATGTTTGGGCGACCATGAGAGATTTTGAGCCTTTTATACAACAACATGCCCTTAAACATATGTCTGCTACTTTGATTGGCCTTTGGCAGCAGCACTTTGAAGCGGAAGCACCTCAAATTTTATGACATTAGACACAGAATATATATTAGTGGATTGGGGCCAGAGCAGGTTTTTGTTAGTATTACAACAATAGTTGCATACAGGGGAAGATTGCATGAGAGAAGTCCCAGGTCAGTGTCCCAGTTTCCAATGAGAGAGGTTCATCCTATATATCATCCGGAGATACCAGAGTTAACGGATGGGCGAGATAAAGTGACTCGAGCGGCAGTAGCAACTTGGTTTCAAGAGCAATGGGTTTATACTCCATAGAAAAGGAGCGAGGTTTTATCCCTTAAAACCCATTTGCCTGACCCCAGAAAGAATCCTACTGCTTATTACAAAGAGTTGACTGAAGCTGCTTCTTCGACGGTAATGACTCTTGCAGACATTGAAATGTTTTTTGGTCTTCTTGTTCCGGTTGATATTTGGAGACAGGTGTATACTCAAGATCATGTTCCGGAGTTGGGTGGTACTTGGGATCAAATTAAGGCATGGGATCAGGAAAGAAAACCAAGTGATAAGCCTCAGGCAGAGATACTTGCTTTGCCAGGTTGCATAATTACGTACATGCATTCTCTTATTCCGCCAAGAAAGGTAGATTGGGATAAATTGTTAGCCTGCTGACATTCGAAAGGGTGGGCAGTCAAAATATCGAAAATAAAATTTCGATATACCATAATATCGAAGTTTAAATATCGAAGGGACAGAATATCGATGGGACAGAATATCGATGGACAGAATATCGACCCTAAGGTAAGTAATATCGAATTACTTAATATCGATGTCAATAATATCGAAGTTAGTAATATCGAAATCAAATATATCGATGTTACTAATATCGATGTTACTAATATCGATATTTGTATTATTGTTATGTATTTTGTTATGTTTTTAATATGTATGTGTTATATGTGTTTTTGTTACATGTTTTAATTGTTTAAAAATATATGTATACAATTTTTATATGTTAATAAATTTATTTTTTAAGTTTTTTTTTTTTTTGTACTGTAGCGGGTTGTGGGTTTATAGGGGAATAGGGTGGGAAGTAATTTAATTATACTAAATTAATTATTAATTTTTAGGAATTATAAATTAATTTTAATTATTTTTTGCGTTTAAGTTCTGTAGCGGGTTGTGGGTTTATAGGGGAATAGGGTGGGAAGTAATTTAATTGTAATTAAGTTATAATTTATTTTAATTAATTGGTATTGATAATTATATAATTGTTAATTAATTAATAATTGGTAATTAATTTTTATTAATTGGTTATTAATTTTTATTAATTGATTAATTGATTATCATGTAATTTAAATGTAATTAAGTTATAATTTATTTTAATGAATTGTTATTGATAATTATATAATTGTTAATTAATCAATAATTGGTCATTAATTTTAATTAATTGGTGATTCATTTTTATTAATTGATTAATTAATCATCATGTAATTTAAATGCAATTAATTTATAATTTATTTTAATTAATTGGTATTGATAATTATATTATTGTTAATTAATTGATAATTGGTAATCAATTATTAATTGGTAATTAATTTTTATTAATTAGTTATTAATTTTTATTAATTGATTAAGTGTGTTGTGCGTTTATAGGGGAATACTTTTGGAAGTAATTGAAATCTAATTAAGTAATTATTAAATTTATTTTTGGGTATTGATAATTAATTTATTGGATATTAATTATTAATAGGTAATTTTTTAAATTACAAATTTTTGGTTCTAAAAATTAATTTATTGTTGTTTTATCATTAATTGGTAATTAAATATTATTAAATATTATTTATTGATAAATGTAATTAATATATTAAGAATTATTTATTAGTTGATAATTAATGTTTAATTATTATTATTATTGGTATAAAAATGCATTTAATTGTTCAATATTAGTTAATTGGTAATTAAGGGGCCCATTACGATGGCGGGCGGAAGCACTACCGCCGTGCTGGCGGATGCATAAACCACCAGTTACCGCCCGCATGCCGCAGCCCACACGCCCGCCAAATTACGATGTGATAAGGCAGCCAAACACCGCCGGCAAGCCAGCGACGCCGTCCGCCATCAAAGTGCGCCCGCTCACGTAGCGGCGCAGCCCAATGGAGACACACCGCCAGACAAAATCACGTACCGCCCGGCGTACAAATTACGATGCCGCAAACAAACAGCTCCCACGGCTAAGAGACACCGCACGCGAAAGTGAGGCAGAAACCCGAACGCCGAGCACAGACACCGAAGAGGCGACCCCCCCCCCAGCATGAATCCAGCACTGCAGGCCCTCCCCATGCTATACCTGATGCACCACCAAGGAGGCAACGTACCGCGGAGACGCAGGTAGGCACACACACAACAAGGGCACGCAAACAGCGCACACAGTGCAAGTGCGGAAAAGGAGGACATGGCACCCCCCCAACACCCATGCGTGGACAAGACACATCCACCACTGCACCCACAAATGTAACACAGGGCAAAGTGCAACATCTCGCAAATATCATGGGCACACCACCTGGGACCAGGAACTAACGACCCCGTCACGGCACAGCAGCACAGCGGCGATGACGCAGCCACACATGCGCACAACTCAGCGCCCAACTATAACGCCATGTATGCGTCGCACACAAACAACACAGGGACAAAACCAAGCACCACACACACGAGCCACACCCAGAACGCACATGACACGTGACAGGCCTGCCACAGTCATGACCCCAACGCCCAATTCACGGACAACACCCAACATCACACAACCGACGCCCACATGCCAGTGAAGTCACGCAACATCAGGACACACCCCTGTGTGACAAACATGGCGAAGCACACAGCGGCGGCAACACCACCCAGTAGTACATGGGCCCCGTCGGGAAGAGGTACGCCAGTACCACTCAGAAACACCCATACCACCCTGCACCCATGAACCAGACATACAAAACGGAACACCAAAGAGCCCGGGGACCGACAACAGGTGGACCCAAGAATGACACCCACACACAAGGCCCAACGCATAGCGGAAACACAACCTGCCGCCCACACACGGGAGAGCAGACAGCACTGAATGACCTTCCATTCCAACTCCGTAACCACATCCCGACTAAACAAGCCGGAGAATACAGCCATTGTCCCAAAAAAAGACCAACACAGGCATGCAGAGGAAACCGACCACAGGGCAGATAGCGCATATCACCTAAGAACATACCGAACGGGAAAGAAAGGAATATATAAAACTCCCCCATGCCGTTCCCATGCAAGTTATCTGGAAGGAGTCACACACCACTGACCTTGAACATTCAGAGAAGCACGTGGGATGAGGGCCCGTGTCCTCCGCACAAGCGAACAGAACACAAGTCCTGCCCCCCTACGACCATCACAGATCTCACAGCAACCTCGGAGCCTGCACACTGCAGACTGCACACACAGCCGGAGCACGCCACCACATCGCCCAGCAGTAAAATGGCACCTACAACACACCTGCCCAACTACGCCAAACAGGTCAAGCTGTACAAACACAACCTGATACAGCTACTGGAATGCGAACCCCTATCCCTGCTGAACGTAAGTTACCGACTGACTTACCGCATCGCATTGTTCAGCTGCGTCATACCCGTCTTCTACTGTCGGAGGTGTCCCTTCCACCATCCTGTGGAGTTGTGCCTCTCCAACCCGGCATGTCCAAGGGCGGACCTGCTACCACTATTCCACCCTCTGGACGCACACGACAGGGCCTGTTCAGCCTATGGGGGCATGGCGTATGTGGCGAACATCGGACCCACACTGCAATGGGACCACTGTACCTCCACACGACGGATCATGGATCACAGCTACATCGAATGTCACCCAGCATGCCCCATCATGCTCCTACAAGGGACAACTTACGAACAACACCGTGACAGCCACCATCCGCTACATTGGCTGGCAAACATGTATACCACCAATGAAATGGAAGCCCTGCAGGAAGCCATCGCATACCTGACAACCTGTCAATTCGTAGGACCCCGGCGCAATCCCCCAATTGAGCCATGATGTCCGACACTGTACCCATGCTTAGCTTCCGCACGGACTGGCCAGTAACCACCACAACAGCCATACCAAACGACCTGCAACTGATACCACACCATCAACGACACTGCCATGACATCGGATGTGTCCGGGACATGCACTCCGTTCCCCATCACATCCAGGAACTCTGCATGTATCGGGGGAGGCAGTGGCATGGGATATGTGTATCGCACCCACATGGACAGAACTGCACGTACAACTATGCCATGACATGGATCCTGCGCCCATGGACATATGCACCGCCCAGTGGACAGGATTCGCCCGGCTGGAGTATGTGAGAGCTGCACCACTTTTCCCCCTCCCCGGAAATCCCGTAACAGGACCATTGCATGGACGACAAGTGCATACAACAACAACACGACCCCAGTGACTGTGACATGTCCAGTATCCACCATATGGCAACAACAAGTGGGACGCCGTTGCATGCACGTAAGCCCATGCCCTGATGTCAACTCACACGCACGCGTGCATGAGTAACAACAGCAGCACACCTGTCACATGGAACTGAGATGGACTGTGCCCATGATGCCAAGCGGTCTGGTAGGCTAAATGTATCCCGTCTGTGTCAAAGTCCGCAGCACCGCAGCCACTTGCAAATGAACATTAGCACAGCAACAGCCAAGCAGATGTAACTCTGAAGCCCACATCCCACATGCAACAGCTAATCACATGTACCCCTACACCCTTAGCTATGTGTAATCATGCTCAGTATATCCCCCACATGCATACCGCTGCCAGTAGTGTCCACTATACTGCATCACAGAGGACATAAGTCACAATACATGGTTTGAAGAAAGAAACTGTCTCTGCTGATTCCTTTCACAAGTACGAATGTGAGATGATGAGAGTGTGTGATGTACACGGCAGTCGTGACATGACTATGTAGTCCACTGTCATTCGATGTCAACGCAAATGAGTAGCACAACTGTGGAAGACACACATGTGTCGTGTGAAGCGGGGAGACGCTTCGCTCAGGTGGGTGGGTGTGACGGGTAGATGCGCACATGCAAAGTTGAAACACGCTGTGTCGGGAGGGGTCCGGAACTGCACATTACCGCTTCCCTGGGCAATGTCAAAGGCCACATGTCGGGGGGGATGTGAACACGTGTGTGCACAGCAGCCGGGCACACGAACAATGCGGTATCAGGCGTACACGTCAGCCCACCCTCTGTGGACAAGCTGGATCCTGTTGTGCGCCCGCCAGGCCCTTGACAAGGCACACACAGCCCCTGCCGACCAGGTGTATCCCCAACATTGTCAACCTGCACAGGCAATCCAGGGCACGGGATGGCAGTGGAGCATGGTGGGGGAGAGGACTCGGCGCGCTCCTCCGGGACACATCATGCAGGCAAAACATCCTCAATGTGTAGCATGGCTCATGTCATATGGAAGTATTGGGGGGACGCACACATCACGAGCAGGAGTGACGTCACGGAAGGTGGCTCGCACCATCCCACCCATTGCCTACATCTCCACACACGTCACATGCCGTTGCAACAGAGAAGCCAGCGCGTGCGCAAGCACCTCCGAGCCCGCCCCAGTGAGGCAAAAGAGTGAATGTGTGGGTCCATCAGCCCCAGATGGACGCGGCATGGGCCGCTAGGGCAGCTACAGCCTCTGTGTGTCGCAGGTGGTGTATCCGGACTGCGGAGACTGCTATGCATTGTCTATGTTGCCCGTGTCTCGAGTCGGGGCACCACGCAGGTGGACGGCGTCCCGCCACACATCATGCCGTGAGACAGACCACTCGTTCAACTGGACCCACACATACACTCCTTGGCCTCTCCGGGGCGAGCTTGGGGCTGCATCTGCATGCGCTAGCCCCACAGTTGCAAATGCATATTGTGGGGAGCGAGGGGAGGCCATGAGGACAGGGACAAAGACGACTGTATTACTGTCAGTGAGTTCAAGGAATGACCCTGATGTGGACAGGAAAAGACGTGCCCCGTGTGTATTGCAACTAGTCGCTGATCCGATCACCCTCCCATGTCCTGCATGTAAGCCCGCACCTAGCCCCGCCCACCCACCACATTGAAATTAGCACCAGCACAAAATCATCCACATTCGAAGCACTGACTGGGGGTGACAACCATCGGACACACTTGTTGAGGCCACCCACGCGTACATGTGGGCCCTCCATGATCCATGTCACCTGCGGCCAAGTGATGACATGCGCAATGACGGAAGTGAGGAGAGCTGTCCGCCCCACGCACAGATGGTGCATCAGCTCCACAGACCCAGCAGCGAGTGCAGCAGGGGTCACATGTGCAGGGGCAGCTGTGCCTGGTGTGAAGGCACATTCAAATTGACAGCACATCGACCAATGTGTAGTCTGCCCACATCTACAGTCCATTGTCATGCGGACATGGAAAATGAACATAGGGCAACACATCTGTGTGGGTGCACCCACTGTGACCAACACTGCGCAATCATCGACGTACTCGCCCTGTGCATGGCCCACCACACAAAGGAGGTCACATTCAGTGCCACCATCCCACACACACATCCCTATCACGAGACATGGTGTGTCCAATAGTCAGTACTGAGTTAGCGCCCATCTGGAGGGTCCTGAACAGGAGACACATGCAACCCACTAGGCAGTCGGTGCTGTCACCTACTGGCATTGTGCAGTCAATGTGCAGGCCAGGCTTGCTGGGACTGAGAGGGGCAGCATGGCCCAGCCTGACATCCACACGAGCAACAAGTGCACTGAGACCTGCATTGGCAATTGCAGACGTTGGCCTGCACCCAGCTGGCCCGGGACGCCTACCTCCATAGTGGAACACGCAGGGTGCAACCGCGAGGGTCATCGGAGTTGGCCGTAATGGCCTGGCCCATGTTGGTGACAGTCCGCTGATGCCATTTGCACCACACAGTATGATGTGCGCACTGCATCGTCAGGTGTGGCCATGATGTGCGCGTGGGTGCAGGTGCACAATGGACGGGGCCACAACATGCCGTGTGCATAGGCAGGGACGGCCAGTGGCCGGCCCCCACATGTCTGTTAGCATGTCATCATCTGCACATTGGCATGGGTGCATGGTATACGCATATGCACACGCATATCATCTCTCACTATGTACATCTGCCACTTGGCACGTGCAAGGTTACGTGTCACATGTGATGTGTATTTGCAAGCACACAGCCGTGTTGGCATGGGGCTGTCAATGTGTACACCTGACAATGCTTCTGGAGGTGTGATCCGTACAGTGCTGCACATAGGGTGCAGTGGTGACACCAATGACTGTCTCATATCCCCTCGTGCCACAGGTCCCACTTGTCTTGGCCGCTCAGCCTGTGCCCACATCGTCGTTGGTGTGTGCCATACTCATCCAGCCTCGGAAGCAGTGTGATGCACAGCAGCCAGTCATGTTGCCGTGGTGTTGCCGCTTGCCGAATATGCAGTCAGTCCCCATCAGCACGCCTCACAGGTCATTGAGGCCTGGATCCCCATGTGCATGCACATAGCAATGGTTTGTGTCACTGCTCATTGCTATTGGTGGGAGACCTGTGTAAGTGTATTGTAGCTGTGCTGTCCCTGCATGACAGCTGTTCTGTGACTCATGTTCTTGCTCTGTCATATCAGTTATGTGTATGTGAAAATGCCATGTGGCGTGTTGCTTTGACATGTGTCCACTCCCATCTTTCCTAGGCGGAGACCAAACATTTACCGCCCTTACCAATTGTTGGCGGACATGGAGGATTCTGAGGTCATCCGGAAATTTCGTCTGGACCGACCAACCCTGCATCGACTATGTGCCATGTTGGAACCCCACCTCCGTCCTCGCAGGGTGTATCCGACAGCATTCACCCCCACGGCTAAGGTGATGGCTGCACTGCATTTTTTCGCCACTGGGTCATTCCAGCACACAGTGGGCAGTGGAGGTGGGATGTCCCAGCCCATGTTCAGCATGGTGCTGAGGGATGTACTGGCAGCCATGATGCTGTACAGGAACAGGTACATCCGATTCCCCAGGGCACGTGAGTTGGCGGCAGTGAAGGGTGCATTCTATGCCCTTGGACGGATCCCACACGTCGTTGGTGCCATTGACTGCACCCATGTTGGCCTTGTCCCACCACAGGCCACTGAGCAGCTCTTCCGCAACCGGAAGCACACGCACTCCCTGAATGTGCAAGTGGTGTGCCTTGCGGACATGGTCATCTCCCACGTGTGTGCAAAGTTCCCAGGCTCGGCCCATGACGCGCACATCATGCGAAACAGCATATTACCACGACTGATGACCAATCTGCAACAGGACCGTGGCTGGATTGTCGGTGAGTATGTGGAGTTGTGTAGCGTGCTGGCTTAAGGATGCTGTCTACTGTCCTGTTTGAATTGCAACGGTTCTCTGTGTCCCCCCGCCCAGGTGACTCGGCTTACCCGAATGGGCCCTGGCTGCTCAGTCCATTACGAAATCCTCGGACCCCAGCAGATGACCGCTACAATGAGGCACATGGGAGGACCAGACGTGTGGTCGAGCGTACCTTTGGCCTCCTCAAGTCCAGGTTCAGATGCCTGGACCGCACCGGGGGCGCTGGCGTACTCCCCACAGAAGGTGTGCCAGATAGTGGTGGCTTGCTGCATGCTGCACAATCTGGCCATTCGAAAGCAGATCCCCCTAATTGTGGATGACGGAGATCAACCAGGGCCCCAGCCTGCACACCTGGACAGCTCCAGTGAAGAGGACAGTGGAGAGGATGAAGCTGTGAATGTGCGTCAGCAGCTCATCGCCCGCTACTTCACTTGACGGTGAGTGACCATGTACGACGGCTGATGTGGCTGTAGTTGTGCAGGTGTATGTGTGCTCTGTTACTGGGGCCTTTTGTTCACTGAGTGCTGTGTGTCAATGGTCCATGTCCAGGTTGGTATGCCACTGTCAGTGGCTGTAGCATTGTGCCCTGTTGCTCTCAGAGATGTGTGTGCATTGCTTGTAGTTGGTGACAAGTACTGTGTGATGAGTGTGTGACACACTCATTGAATGTACTCTTGTTCTGTTTTTCACCCCTAGGTCCCTGCAGCCTCTCCTGTCCCATCGACATGCCACACAGCAGATGCTATTCTGCTCATGGTGGCGATTGCACATCTTGGAATAAACCCAGGACACATTAAGCCGATTGTGATCAAGGTGTATTTATTAACAGCGGTGACATGTGATTGTGTGCAAGGTGATGACAAATGTGGTGCATGCTGATACAATGAGTTGACGGTCATGGCTGCGTGATGGTCAAGGTGTACCCATGGAGTTCTATGTCCACAGTCCAACAGACACATGCCATTCACATGGCAGTGTGGGCTAGGATCGTATTCCAAGTCAATGCAGTAGGTGGTCAAGGTGGCTGGCTGACTCACTGGCGTTTGGTGCGGGCGAAGTCCTCTCTGGACACCTGTTTCCACTTAGGACGGCCCCTTCCACGTTTGGGAGGGGGGTGTTGATGTTCCGCTGGTGGTGGCTGAGGAGTGCTCACTCGCTGTGGACGCAGGGGAACGTGATGCTGCACGACCCAGCGCCACAGCAGGTGGTGGCGGAGGTGGTGTTGCTGGCCTTGCTTGTGCCCTCCCCCCACCACCAGCTGGCCCATGAGGTCCGCGATTCGGGCCATGTGGGCGTCCATGGACCTCAACACCGCAAGGACCTCCCGCGTGTCGCTTGCCGACCTGGCCCATTCGCCTTGGGCCTCCTCATAGGCCCCAAGGACTCTGTCGATTGGCGGCAGGGCTTGGCTCCCAGGCACAGTTGGCGTTGGCCTGGCCCTGCTCCTCCTACCAGTACTGCTGCCACCGACCTGCCCACTAGCCACATTGCTCACCACGGGCCTCGCTGTGGCTCCCAGGGTGGACCCAGTCGGCCGGACCACCACTTGCGCTGGGGCTGGGGCCAGTGATGACGTGGTGGTGGTTGCGGCAGTGGGAGTGGCTGCAACGAGCGTGGGGGTGGCCGCCACAACAGTGGTAGTGGCCGCTACGACAGTGGCAGCAGGGGGCTGTGAGTGGTCATCAGCCCTGGATGATGGGTTGGTGGGTGGGAGGGTGCCTGGGGTGCGGTTGGGCCCTGCCACACCAGATGGGCCTGCTGGGTGGTCCGTGTCCGGATCGGAGGACAGATCCTCCACATCCGTGAGTCCTTGTTGGGGGCTTGCAGGCTGGCTGTGCTGGCTGCTGTCTCCATCTCCAGCATCCAGCAGTTCGTCACCTGTGGGGGGAATGAGATATGTTATTGTGTTGCACATGACAAAGTATGTATAGGTTGTCTGACATCCACAGTTCGTGCACAGTCGTGCACAGGTTTCCTGGAGCCGTGTGTGTGGCTGTGCTATTTGTTGTTGTGTGGGCATGCCAATGGGACTGTGTGCTGTGGACATGTGGCATGGGACGGATTGGCAATGCCGATGGGTGTGTTGCTGTGCCTCTGCTTTTTGTGGCTCTGGTGTATGCGGACTCCAGTCCCATCGTGGAGGTTGGTTTGTACTATGCTCTTGGGGTTCAAATGTAACGCTTCGAAACGCAGATGGCAAAATGGGGGTCAGCTCCCTGAAACGCATTTGAGATGAACTATGCTTTGGGGGTTCATATGGAACGCTTAGAAACGCAGATGGCATAATGGGGGTCAGCCCCTGAAACGCATTTGAGATGAACTATGCTTTTGGGGTACATACTGTGTGCCATGGGTGCAGAACGTGACATGTGTTGTGGCAACATGACAGTGCATGGTCTGAGGTGTGTGTATGTCTGACATACCCTGCATATTTGCTGTCTGTTGTGATTTCTGGCCATGTAATTGGACGCATTGTTATGAGTGAGTGATGGTTGTGTGCCACACGACGTATTGCAGATGGTCCAATTCCTTGGTGTGCGTGCTGCCCTGTGCCATGTGCATCACTGCAGTGCTCGGGGGTGTGTGGCCCATGTTATGTGTGTAGTTGCTCACAGTGTGACGTGCGCTTCATTCACTTCTGGCACATGATTTATCATGGGCATGTTTCTTTGCGTGACTACTGTATGTGGACCAGCTGTTCGGATGACATACCTTTCATGTGACTGGGGCTGACGGATGAGATGGATGGTATGTTGTATGTGCATTGTGTGTCTGTGTGTTTGATGGGTCCAGTGGTGTTCGTGTGCATTTATGTTGTTCCACGCTGTTGCGTCTAGTGTGGTATGTCTTACATGGGCGTAGTTGTGGGATGTGTGGTTGACAGGCAGTAGGGGCTACATGGACAGGACTTCGATGGTGTTGCAGTTGTGTGTGATGGGTTGCACTGTGCCTGCCGTGTGGTTCTGTAATCAGTGTGACTTGTGCATGCAGACGTGGCTCCTTGGGTGTTGCTGTGTCTGTGATGGGTCATGTGGGGTGTGACTCTGTGGTTCATGTCCGTGTGCACATTGTTCACATGGTTGTGGCAGGGAGCTGTGCTGCGTGTTCCTCTGCTATTTGACATGTCCCATGTGTTAGTCGTAATTCAGTCCTCATGCCTCCAGTCACCCCGCCCTGTCCAGTTTCCCACCTGCAGGTTGTTTTTGAGCGTGCACTGGACTGGATGCAACATGGTTATGGGCGGGGGTGCTCCATGTTGCAGGTCTGTGGGGGTGGGGGCGGTGTTATGGGTCGTGGTGATGGCTGGACACCCACTGACACCGTTTGTCCTGGGGCGGGATGTCTACCTGTCGGCTGCCGGTGTGCACTGCAGTGGCTGCTACGTGGGTGTGGGGTGTGGGCTGTGCTCCTCCTTGCTGTGCTGTGGGACTAGGGGCCTGGTGTGTGTTGTACTTCAGCTGTCCCCCTCCCACCCACTGCGCTTTGTGTTGCTGCTGCTTACCTGTTACTTGTCGGTTGGTGCAGCTACGGCTGCCACATGGGTGTGGGGGGTGCTCGTTGTGGCGCTTCTGGAGTACTAGGGGACCTGTTGGTAGTTACGTGGCTGGCTGGGTGTACACATGCCCCCATGGTTTTGTTAGTTGATATGTTTGGGCTGTGTGTGTGGTGGTGCCTGTTGCATGTGTGAGTGATGTGTTGTGTATTGTGTACTGGACATGGGGGCGTTTGTCCCTCGGAGCTATGGCATGGTGGTAGTGCATGTGAGTACATAGCGGTGTGCTGGTATACATTTGTTTGTACTTACCAGCCTCCACTCCCCCTGGTAATCCGGTGAGGATCTCCGGATGGATGATGACTCGCACCTTCTCCTCCCATGCTTTGAAGGTCTTGTAATGCGCGGGATTCCCTCCGCCAGTCGTGGCAGCCAGCTCTCGGTTTTTGCTCTCCTTCTTCTTGACCAGGCTTTTGATGTCGTTCCACCATTTGTTTATCTCTCCTCTGTTTCTGGGTACGGTCCCGACTGCATTCACCTGGTCTACAATTCTGTTCCACATCCTTTTTCTGGTGGCTAGTGGGGTGTGCTGGACCTGGTTGCCATAGATTTGTGTGTGCACCTTGACGATCTCGTCGACCATGACCGTCAGCTCAGTGGAAGTGAACTTGGGCATTCTGTGTGATGCCATGGTGTTTGTGGTGCTGGTGCGGTGTGTGATGTGTGATGTGCAGGGGGTTTGTGGTGCCGGTGTTTGGTGGTGGTGGTGGTGGTGGGTGTGATGTGTGCGTATCTGTGGTGTACTGCTGTCCTTGCTGTGTCACTGTGTCCTCTCCTCTCTCTCTGCTTTGCAATGTTGCAAGGGGTTGTGGTCTGTGGAGGGGCTGTTTTTGTACTTACCTGTTTGGGTGTGTCCTGATGGTCTGTTGTTTTCAGGTGTGTTGTGGCTGGTGTTCTGGGCTTTGTGGTTTATTTGTTTGTCCAGGGGTGGTGTGTTTTCGGGATGTGTACTTTGTCTGTGTATTTGTGCGTGGGTTGCTGTGTGGACTTGTTTGCCATGTTGTGTGTGTTTGTTTGAGTCCGGGGCTGTTTCTGTGCAGGGACGTGGCCGCCATGGCTTCTGCCGTGTCCATTTTCTTCAGTGTTGTTTCCGCTGGCGGGCGGTGTATTTGTTGTTTTTCCGCGCTCATGTCGGTGCGATCGTAATTTCACGTGCGGTGTCTCGACCGTGAGGGCGGGCGGTTTTGTGTTGTCGTGCGTCTTTCCGTCCGTGGCGGGCGGTTTGACTCCGACTCGGGCATGGGCGGGCGGTATTTTGTGTGTTTTTGCCGCCGCTGGCGGTTTTCGGTTCGAGGCATCATAATTGCTGGGTCGGTATTCAGAAGGTGTAGGCGGGCGGATTTTTGCCGCTTTCATGGGTGGCGGATTTTTTTACGCCCGGTATCGTAATGGGCCTTTAAGTTTTAATAAGTTATATGTTTTTTGTTTTTAAAAATATTTTATTGTTCAATATTTCATATTTAGTAATTAATATTGATTAATTATTATTTATTGGTATTTATTATTAATTTATTGTTAATACATTTTCTATTGGTAATTATGTTTTTAATAAATATTTATTGGTATTGGTAAATAGTTTAGAGTTATTTAATAATTCATTAATTATTTAAAAAAATTAATTTATTTATAAGTATGTTATTTGTCACTTCTACGCTATCCAACATTTTCCCTACTGTTGCACTCTCTGGAATGGGAATAGTAATTTTTACCCCTATGCTATCCTACACTTTCCCTACTGTTGCACTCCCTGCAGTGGGAATAGTAATTTCTACCCCTACGCTATCCAACACTTTCCCTACTGTTGCACTCTCTGGAGTTGGAATAGTAATTTTTACCCCTACGCTATCCAACACTTTCCCTACTGTTGCACTCCCTGGAGTGGGAATAGTAATTTTTACCCCTACGCTATCCAACACTTTCCCTACTGTTGCACTCCCTGGAGTTGGAATAGTAATTTCTACCCCTACGCTATCCAACACTTTCCCTACTGTTGCACTCTCTGGAGTTGGAATAGTAATTTTTACCCCTACGCTATCCAACACTTTCCCTACTGTTGCACTCCCTGGAGTGGGAATAGTAATTTCTACCCCTACGCTATCCAACACTTTCCCTACTGTTGCACTCTCTGGAGTGGGAATAGTAATTTTTACCCCTACGCTATGCAACACTTTCCCTACTGTTGCACTCCCTGGAGTGGGAATAGTAATTTTACCCCTACGCTATCCAACACTTTCCCTACTGTTGCACTCTCTGGAGTGGGAATAGTAATTTTTACCCTTACGCTATCCAACACTTTCCCTACTGTTGCACTCACTGGAGTTAGAATAGTAATTTTTACCCTTACGCTATCCAACACTTTCCCTACTGTTGCACTCACTGGAGTTAGAATAGTAATTTTTACCCCTACGCTATCCAACACTTTCCCTACTGTTACACTCGCTGGAGTGGGAATAGTAATTTTTACCCCTACGCTATCCAACATTTTTCTTAGTGTTGTTTTTTGGGAGTTGTAATAGTAGTTTTATTCCCTACGCAATTTAATATTTTTTGTATTATTTTAGTTAATATAGTATATAATTAATTTTAAAAATATTAAAAGTAAATTTAATTTTTTAATTTGTTATACATAATTATTTAATTTTTATTTATGTTATTGTTTTATGTGTATAGATGTATTTGTAATTTATAATATTTTTTAATAATTTAAAATTTATTACAACTATTCAAAATTATTATTAAGTAAGTATATATATTATATCTTATATGTATATGTTTAATTAATGTTTTATTTAATTATATATGTTACTTATTAATTTTAAATATTATCAAATATTTTTAACTATGTTTATTTTAATTATAAGTATTATTTAGTTTATTTTACATATTATTTTTAACAAAAAAAACCGATATTTTTGACATCGATATTTTATTTTTCGATATTTTTGTACTTACCATGTTGTAGATAGGATGTCGATATTATTGACATAGATATTTTTGTTGCGATATTTTTGTAGGTCGATTTTTTGACCTTCGATATTTTGTCAGTGATTCAGAAGAAAGATGAGAGCGTGTCTCATTTCTTTACTCGATTTGAAGGTACATTTTTGGATTATAGCTGACAAGATTTATCCATCGAGGGGGGTGTTCGGTTGTTTGTCAATAGATTAGTTTCTAATGCTTCCTGAAATTGCGACTCGATAGCAAGCTTCTGAGAGTACCTGGTCCACCTCCTCTCCCTCTGTTATTTTGAATATGGCACAATATTATGAGCATAGGGATAATGAAGAAAAGGAGAGGACAGAGAAGAGGCATAAGGATTTAAAAACGAAGGTGTTGTTACAGCAGGCTTGTAGAGGAAATGGGAGAGGATGTAGTGGTCTCACCCGACAGCTTCCACGCACCAGTAGGCAGCCACCAACTATGCCTTTGGGTCCGAATCAGTGTGCGTATTGTAAAGAGGAGGGACACTGGCGTAGCGAGTGTCCTGTGCTTTTGCAGAAGGTGGCAGCCCCTAGAGGACGAGGCTCTCGGGGCAGGGGTTGTAGAGCTAGTGGGGCTGATAGGGCACAGGATGTTGCAGCCTCACAGGGTCGTTCTGATAATAATTATTTTGATGACCCTCGTGAAGGACAGTACTATCATGATGATTATGACATGGATGAAGTGACAAGAATGTCCTATAGCTAGGACAGCCAGGGACAGAGTGAGGGACCAGTTCCAATACCTGTAGACCAGCGTGGTCCTTATGTAACAGCAGAACTACAATGTTCGACTAAGGAATTTTTGGTGGACACAGGTGCGACGAAAAGTTCTGTTTCTCGAAATTTGGTCCCTGGGGCGCCTCTGTCTGGCCATAATAATGTGTCGGTTGGTTTCTCTGGTGTACCGTTAGTAAGCCCCATTTGAAAACCTCTTGCATTGACTATTGGCCCTTTCACTGTGGATTCGCCATTTTTGCTGACATCTAATTGTGGTGAAAATTTGATGGGTTTGGATTTGTTGAAGAAATTGCATGCCACTATCTATTGTTCTCAGTGGGTGTCTATGTGACAATGGGTCCAGATGTAGCATGCGCTAAGCAGTTTTTTGTCTAAAGATGCACCACTTCCTGTTGAGTTTAAAGATGTGCCACCCACTCTGTGGGTAACGGGCGACACAGATGTGGGATTGTTGCAGATATCCCCGTTTTCGATACAGGTTAAGGATGGTGCAATTTTGCCGCGTATCCCTCAGTATAAAATACCGCAGGCAGGTGAGCGAGCCTTATTACAAATTGTACAGGATTTAATTAAAGAGGGAGTGGTTGAGGAGACAACTGCTAATATTTGTAATAGCCCTATTCTTCCAATTCTTAAAAAGACGCCCTCAGGTTCTTCTGATGACCATGAAAATGTTTATCGTTTCGTGATTGATATGCACGAGGTTAATAAAATAGTGGCTCCACAGTTTCCAGTGGTTCCTGACATTACTACTCTTCTGACCATGATTCCCTCTACTGCTAAATTTTTCTCTGTCATTGATTTGAAAAATGCTTTCTTTAGTATTCCTATTCATCTAGATAGCAGGTACTTGTTTGGTTTTACCCTAGCTGGTAGGAGCTTTAGGTTCTGTCGAGCTCCTCAGGGCTATACTGAAAGTCCAAGTATTTATAGTCAAGCTTTAAAAAGTCAAATCAAATCAAATCAAATAAACTTTATTCGATTTTCAGATTAAAAATCATAAAAGTCACACATTATAAAATTTACAATCTAATGTTTAAAAGACTAATACCTTACATGGTTACATCTTTATATATCGCTAACATCTTAAAATCATATCATCAGTTAATTATTATAACAAATGTTCTATACATTAGTCTGCCTCATGATGGGTTTCCCATGTTATACTTTTCCTTTTTTTCAGTATGGACTTCAAGAGCCCAGTCATAGCTCCCACACAATAAACATTGTCCAATTTTTGTAGATAAAGGTAGGCAGGGCGGCATTGCCTCCAGCCCCCACCCTTCAGCATTGGCAAAATCCATCTAGATCTTTCCACTCTGTAAAATGTGCAAAATAAAATCACATGTATTGTCGTCTGAGGGGACATTTCATCACAGGGGCACCTACATAGCTCGCTGGTCCAGTCATTTTGTGTAGGGAAGCTGACTAATCGATGAAAACTATCAAATCTGAGTCTTGTAAGGACGAACCTATCATAACTTCCTGTACACCATTCCAAATAAGGTTGAATAGTGGGGGATACAAGGGTTAGCTGATGTGTGATAACGGTGCTTTTCTTAATTTCTGAGGCCGCCCTTAGAGACTCTAGATGATCCTGACAGAAAACTCTAAAATCCTTCCTAGAGATTGTAGTCAGTGTTCCGGGGTTACTATAAAAGTCAGGTTTACCCACGTCTGTTAAAAATCTTCTAATGTACTTTAACCAAGTAATCTTGTTTGCGTGGGTTAAACTCATGGCATCTCTAATAATCTCTCTGTTTAGCTCTGTATAATTTGACGTCCAAACTCTATACCATAACAACAGGGGCTGCATCTTAATCAAATCGGAAATATAAGGAATCCCCAGTTCGTTGTGGCAGTTATAAATGGATGTTCTCTGTGGTACTGCTAGTATATACCGTAAAAACGTATTTTCTTCTTTTTGTAATATGGCTACATCCTGGTAACCCCAGACACCAGCCCCGTACATCGCTACACTCAAGCATTTTGCTTTGTAAATTTTAAGGAGGATCTCCGGGGGTCTTTTGCCCATTTTATTAGAAAAATTCATCAATGCCCCAATTGACCTTTTAAAAAGAAGAGTTCTACTTTTAACCGCTGGAATCCATGACCCAGAATGATCGAGTAAGACACCCAAATAGGAGAATGTATTAGTCGCATCGATCCTAACCTTTCCCAGGGGCAGGCTTTTGCAGCTATTTCTCCCCTTCCCACATGTCATCACGTATGTCTTCTTGATATTAAGTTTTAGGCCCCGGCTGTCCATGAAGTCAGTGTATGTTTTAAGAGCACTCTGGAGACCCAGCTGAGTTCTGGCCATGAGCACTGCGTCATCCGCGTAGAGAAGTGATACTATGGGCTTGTTGTTATAGTGAGGAGGGTCTTTTGTCCTGGCCGTTAATTCCTCTTCTAAAGCGTTGGTATATAAGGAGAAGAGGCACGGAGCCAGGACACACCCCTGCCTCACACCCTTCTCCACTGCGAATGACGCAGTGCATTCGCCCCTATTCCATGTCTCACTTTTGCTGAGGCCCCAGTATACAATTGCCTCAAAAACTGGACTAAAATTGGGTCTACTTTTAAGTCCCACAAAATATCCCAAAGTCTATTATGATTAACGCAGTCGAAAGCGGACGTAAGGTCTACAAACGCTACGTACATTTTCCCTTCTTTAGCTTGGGTATATTTCCCTGATATCATTATAAAATTCAGCACCTGCTCAATAGTCCCTAGCCCCTGTCTAAAACCATACTGCACTTTACATAAAATGTTATTATCCTCGGCCCAAGTTTGTAGTCTGTTCAGGACTATTCTACCTACTACCTTAACCAGGGAGTCCAGGAGAGAGATCGGACGATAACACGCGGGGTTATCGCGTTCTCCCTTTTTAAAAATTGGAATAATCACAGATTCAGACCACGTCTTGATGAAGCCCTTCTCACAGCAGGCCTTCAATACCTGTGTCAGCAATGGGGACCAAAGTGCAGGAAGGTTCTTGAAAAGATCCATGGGCACGCCATCTGGCCCAGGTGCCTTACCACCTTTGCTTTCATTAATAGCTGCTGTAACTTCGTCTAGTGTGGCGTTTAGCCCTATAATCACAGATCTATCCGCCCGCCTTGTGTCTGAAGATCAGTGTCAGTTATGGGTTCTTCGGCCCCCCTAACGCTGTACACGCTTGAGAAAAATTTAATCCAAGACTCCTCGTCTATAGCAACTTCAATCCTAGGTCCCTCATTGTTTGCAAAGAAAAGGGCATTTACTGCCCGCCAAAACATAGTACAATCCCTTTTTTGTGAGGCCTCATAAAGTAAATCCCAGGCCTGTTCTTTTAGTTCTTTTTTCCTGTTTTTTCTGACCAAATTATAATTCTTTCTGCATGTACTAATTTCCTCCTGGTTTCTCACGGTTTTATGGAGGGCGACCTTCAGCAGGTTATATGCTTTCGTACATTTAGTATCGAACCATCCATTAGTCCTTATTGGGGATACCTTTTTTTTTACTCTTAGTGAGTTTTGAATCTCCAATGTAATAGATGAATAGGCCCTCAAAATATCGTTATAGTCTGCACTCTCTTGGAGACATACCACTATGTGATCATTTGCATTAATTGTGATTTGTTTCGTCACTTCTTCGGCCTTTATCTTACCCCAACATAAGGAATAGCCGTTCTGGCGTGCTAAGGTAATGTTTTGTGACAATGCCAGATAGCTACTATTTGGTTGTTCAACTAATTTGGGGATAGTTAAGCTGATGCTCAATGGCAAATGGTCACTAAGGGTGTTGGAGTGGGTTTTAAAATTATCAAACCAAGTTGCGTATCTATTGGGGATGATTATAAAATCTATCAGTGAGGCTAAACCTCTGCCAATAAACGTAGGGGTAAAATCAACACATGGAGAACACAAAAAATTTACAAAACCCAAATCATGTCCTGCCATAAGATCATTAAACATTTCTCCCCTTACATTATGTGTAAAATGTGGGGTATGTGTATTTACTTCATCATGTACCCCACACTGCCCATTTTCAGTATTACCACAAATACCAGTATTGAAATCCCGCCACATAGGAAGATTACATCAATGTCATTTGGTACCCTTATTTTGTGCATTTCATCGCTAAGCGAATTTATGATTTTACCCAGTTCACCCTGTTCGATGTTATTATAAAAATTCACTATACATAGTACTACAGGAGAGTTCAAATAGATGCCCAACAATTGATAATAACTCGTAGAACTAAGCTTTTCTATTTTTCTAACCTTAATCAAATTTGAAATATATACACACAAACCTCCTTTATGTCTTCCATGCATAGATCTAACAGCAGGTATATGGAAAGTCTTATAGCCATCTAGATTGATCTGCTTCAGTAACCAGGTCTCCTGAAAACATAAGATGTCAAAACTATATATAAAATCTATCCAGATGGAATTATGTACTTTTGAATGTAGACCAGCAATATTCCAAAAGAGCACACTTATTCCATCAGAAACATAAACAGTTGGGCTATCAAGGGTGATGGTTCCTTTAGTGTGTGCGTTTGACCCTCTACCATCAATGACGTTTGTAGGACATCCAACACTAGTATCATCCTTCACTACATTATTCGCTTCCTCACTAATATCCTTTATCATACTGGGGACAATGTTACACCCCCCAGTATCGCTCTCTCATACAATCGCACTTGGTTCTGAGGGTGCTACTTTATCAACACAGTTATACTCATTACCATTAACTGGGAGTCAATCGTTCTCATCCAAGGATTGAAGCGGCATAAATCTATTGGAAACCTCTATACTATATGCCTGCTTCCTTGTGGACTGTGCATGGGAAGACCTATCCCTAATCCATTTTACAGGGCCTGGTTGATAAAAAGTAGCTCAAGGGAAAAACCTTTATGCCTACTTCCAAGTTACATCTGTTATTACCCATCCTTCGGAAAATTTCCCGGACCAAAGTAGGACTTCCTAGGGAGAGAACTACGCAGTCCCCTTGCGCATATTTTCCAATTGTACCCACCCAGGGGACCCGTCTAACCATTTTAAAAGCTGAAAACATATCCGCGGTTAGACCTGTTCTAGTTCCCAAGCAATGAATTGTCCTATTCCTCAATGTGTCCCACATTTCCTTTTCCCCTTCGAGTAGTGGGGGAAGGTTTGTCAGCACCACTGTATAAGGTAGCGCCGCAGGGGGTAAATTTAAGATTTGACAATTCTCTAATTGCTCAGGTGATTTAAACTCATCTTTCCCTATATTTGGGCCCATTTCCCTCTGATGTCTATTACCCTGTCGTTTGTCCGTCCTATCAGTGCTCTTTTCTGGCAATTCACTGACATTCCCCAAACCTGGGGTATGGTTGATATTGAATGGTTTTTTGGGGCCTATAGCCATCGTGATGTGGTCCCTTTTTCTTCCGAATTTCTCTGGAGACACAGTGTTATCTATTGTATGCAGGCAGCGTGGGTTGAAAGTGTCTCCCTTTTTCTCTACTTCTTTTTTATTACCCTTATTATCCACTGTAGGGAGCCTATCTCGATTCTCTGCCAGGGATGCCAAGCCCAGCTCTATCTTGTCTAATCTTAATTCTATGGCAGCAAACGATTGTTTAATGTATTTGCTTAAATCGGCTAGTTCATTCCCTGTACTAGTTGTATCTGCGTCATGATTCCCTTGCCCCCTTCTTTTAGTTTTCCTGGCCAAACCTTTATTTTTAGATTGTATCAAATTACCATTCCCCTGTTTATTCTTCACTGCAAGTATCTGTGGGGTGGGCACAGGTGGAGCGTTATGTATCAAGTCCTGTGGGCTTCTAGGCCCTTTTTTTTGTATCGGCATACAGCATCTTTTGGGTGGGGGGGACAACTCTGCCTCCAGATCGCTGGTGATGATCTCTTCACCAGTAACCTGGATGCTACCATTTATGGGCTCCCTATTAGGGTTTCCTAAAAGCCCCTTCTCCCCAACCTCTTCGATCTCCGTCTGTTGTAAAAAAGTAGTCTTATTCGTAGTAACTACGTCCTGGGGGTTCCCTTTTAGGGACTCCTCGACCGTAGATATTTGCTTATCTAATGCTCCGACCGCCCCTTTAAAATATTTCAAAATGGTCTTATTCACATCTGCTGATTTACCACCAGGTTGCCCTAAACTCGCGTTTTGTAGTTTTCTCTTCCCCATTATGCTGCCTCTTATGATTGGAACACAGATATACTCTTTCCGCTACACGGTGCGCGGTGACTGCCTATTATTAACAAGAATAATCTAATCTACAGCAGCAGAGATTGCACCCCTTTCCGTTTTTGATTACTAAATGGGGACGAAGTCTTACAGAATCAAACAATTAAACGTTCGTTGTTCTCTCTAATAATTTCAAGGGCTCAAAAAAAACGTACATACAGTTCTAGCCAAGGGACCTGGCGCAGCCCAGCCTCCTCCGGACTCTGACGGGCTAAGACGGGCCCGTCTTGGCCCAGTCTTCACCCGTGCTGAGCCCGCGCGCGTCCCGCATCGCGGGACCGGCTCTGTACCTTTGTAGCGTCCTCCAAGGAATGGGGCAAAAGTGCAGGAGTGCTTGTTAGGGGCCAGGGACTGCGGTAAAGTGCCAGGTGCAATTCGTTGCAGAGCGGTCTCTCGCGTCGCGGGACCGGCTCTGTACCTTTGTAGCGTCCTCCAGGGAATGGGGCAAAAGTGCAGGAGTGCTTGTTAGGGGCCAGGGACTGCGGTAAAGTGCCAGGTGCAGTTCGTTGCAGAGCGGACTCAACTCAAAAAGTTTCTTTCTTCAAAACCTTTTATATATTGTTCATTTTGGGAATACAGACCAAGGCATGAGAGTTTGACCGGAGAGATAGGTGGAATTAATTTTAAAAGCCCCGGTTTTAAAAAAGAGGTCTAGTAACGTTTTGCTGCTTACTCCGGCCGTTTATAGCACTGACAGTAAACTCCAATTAGCTGCTGGCGGTTTCACAAGAGAGCATCTGTGCCGTCCCCTTACCGCCACTTACTTCATTCAGACAACCTCGTTGCCCCACCTTAGAGCACAGCATTCATCACGCTCTCACCACGGGAAAGAAATGCACCACCGGAGATCCTTGCCCGCAATCGCCCGCAATCGCCAGCACACTCCACGATCACTCCTCAGCACTCGGGGACCGCAGCAGCACCCGTAGCGGTCCTCGGTGGCATCCCAGCGGAGCCCAAAGGAGCGCCAGACCATCCGCCGTTGCAACCCAGCTCTCCCCGGGAATCACTCGGCACTCGACACCTCGGGATTCGGCTCAGGGCATTCACGGCAATACTGCATTCACCGCGTTCTCGGCGTTCTCGGCGTTCTCAGTCCGTCGCCATTACGTTGTTAATCGCCATGCTGACTGGCTGTGTGGCGCTGGAGCTGCCGCTACGCTCTGGACTGCCTCCCTCGATATGCTCCCACTGACTCAATTTCTCTTCTTTCAGACGGTAGGGCTGGCAGTTGGATTCTCTAACGCTTCCCTCAGGTACTGTATTGGTGCAGTATGTTGATGACTTGCTCATCGCTTCTGACTTGGAACAAGGTTGCAAAGACAGTACAGTTAAATTGTTGTTGCATTTGGCTCAACGTGGACATAAGGTGTCCCTTTCTAAATTTCAGTATTGTCAACAGGAGGTCACCTATTTAGGTCACCTACTGTCAAAGGAGGGTAGGAGATTGACCCCAGAGCGCATTAGTAATATTGTTAAAATGCCCGTTCCACAAACTCAGAAAGACGTGCGTGCTTTTATAGGTATCACTTCCTACTGTCGGCAGTGGATACCTGGCTACTCGTTACTAAGAAAACCTCTGCTTGCCCTAACGCTAATAGATGTGCATGAGCCTTTGCCTTGGACGCCTGTCAGCAGTCTTTTGAGCAACTGAAAACTGCACTTTGTTGGGCTCCAGTACTCGGCACTCCAGACTATACTAAACCATTTGTGTTGTACGTTCATGAGATGGCTGGTTGCGCGCTTTCTGTTTTAACACATAAATTTGGAGATAAGCAAAGGTTGTGTGCTTATTTCTCTCTAAGAGCGGTCGCGGCTGTGGCCGTCTCCATAAGACAATCGGCTGGACTCGTACTTGATACTGACCTCACAGTCATGGTACCCCATGCTGTGGATACACTTTTGAATAAGACAAAGACACAGCACCTCACCAGTGCACATCTAACAGGTTATGAATTAACATTGTTCGCAAAACACATTAAAAGATGTGCACTCTGAACCCAGCCACGTTACTGCCCCTCCCACCTGAGCACAATGAGATTGATAAACATGACTGTATCTTCTGGACGGAAGAAGAGACGAAAGGACGGGTAGACTTGACTGATGTTCCCTTATCTGACCCCCAAGGGGAACTATATGTTGATGGCTCTTGTTCCAAATTACCAGATGGCACTACAACTGCTGCGTATGCTGTCACTACATTGCGTACAGTAGTTGAGACATCACGAGTTCCCTATCAATCGGCCCAGGCTGCTGAGCTTGACGCTCTAATTCGAGCTTGTGAATTAAGTGAGGGACTGGTTGTCAATATTTATACTGACAGCCAGTACGCCTTTGGAGTCGCTCTTAATTTTGGGCGACTCTGTGCTAAGAGAGGGTTTTTTACTCCCCATGGTACTAAAATTCAGCACGGGCACCTCATATTGAGGCTTTTGTCTGCTTTGACGCTCCCAAAGAAATTGGCCATAGTAAAGTGTAGTGCACATCAGAATGTCACTGATGATATAGGTAGGGGTATTGCTTTTGCAGATCAGACAGCTAAGAAACCAGCCCGTACCAAAATGAAAAAAGTTTTTGTGGCAGGACCTGCTAGGTGGGTGCCTGAGGTTACTATGTTCGAAGACACACTTGAGAATGTGAAGGAGATTCAAAGCGAGGCCACAATAGAAGAGTTAGCAGTGTGGCAGGAAAGTACGGCGCAATTGAATGATGAGGGATGTTGGATTGACAAGTCAGGGAAGCAGAGATGGATGTTACCAGATGCAAATGTTCTTCCTGTAGTCATCATGGTCCATGGCCCAGTGCATATTAGTGCTAACGGTATTTGTAAATTGTTAGACCCTGTATGGCAGAATGACAACATTTCTAGGACAACTGCACATTTAGTGAAGTACTGTATGGTGTGCATGATGCATAATCCTGGAAAGGGTACTCCTACACCCCCTGGTAATTTCGCACCACCCACCTTCCCTTTTGAAGTCCTACAAATGGACTATATTGAATTGGAACGATGCAACAATTTGAAGTATGTCCTGGTGGTTATCTGTGCATTTAGCAAATGGGTTGAAGCTTATCCCACTAAAGATAATACAGCCATTACAACTGCAAAGGTACTCCTGAAGGAGTTCTTTCCTCGTTTCGGCTTGCCTCATTTGATTTGGAGTGATAACGGAAGTAATTTCAATGCCAAGGTTATTCAGTTAATTTGTGATGGTCTGCACATAAAACAGAAGTTTCATGCTGCAAACCATCCGCAGTCAGCAGGTTTGGTTGAGAAGTACAGTGGTTCTCTCAAGTTGAAATTGGCCAAGATTCAGGAGACCACAGGGTTACAGTGGCCAGATGCATTACCATTAGCTCTTTTGTCGACAAGAACAACAGCACATTCTAGAACAGGATTGTCACCGTACGAGGTTGTGTTTGGACGCCCAGCAAATGTCTGGGGCGTCCCACATCGTCGGTTTGCCGATATTGAGTACCCCTTATTGATCAATTACCTGTGTCAGTTAACTGAAAATTTGCGTTCTACTCACCAACAGGTCAGTGAGTCCCTGCCAGCTACGCCAGAGGGGCCCGGACATGACATCCAGCCTGGGGACTATGTCCTCATAAGAAATTATCAGCGGAAGAAGAGTTTGGAGCCGCATTGGAAGGGGCCCAAACAGTTCCTTTTGGCTACCCGCACGGCTGTCAAGGTTGCTGGTCGGAAGAATTAGGTGCATGGTGTGCATTGCAAAAAGGTGCCCCTACCGTTGCCCTATGATCAATGGGTGCAGGAGGGGATACCTGACCAGGAGTGCGAGTAGATTCCTCGTTTTGTTCCATTCAGCGATGCTGTCCTCACATGGACTCAAAGTGATAAGGAGAATGATAATATCTTGAATGAAGCTGTTCCGCCAGAAATAAGGGCTATTCAGGAGCCCCTTTTCACTGATCCTTCTGTGCCTGAAGTCACCAGGTACAATTTGCGTCCTCGCATGAAGAACAGTGCACCAAAGGAGAAGTCAGACTAGACAGGGATGGACTGTGCAAGCTAGGGTGTTGTGGGAGTGCGGGCCGGATAAACAGACGTGGAGACTGTATATAGTGGGCCAGAGGGCGTCTTTTATTTAAAGAGTCAGTGATGGGGGATGAGAGTGTCTCTACGGGACTGGTGATCTTCTTAAGGGTTCTTCTTCTTCTTTCCGCGGGCCCTTCTCCTTCAACGATGTTATCCTCCTGTTTCTTTTCTTCCTCTGATCCCGGGACTCTCCCATGGAGGAACATAGGAGGGAAGGACAAAAAGGGAGCCGTCAGTCACCTCTAAAGAACACGTCCGTACTTTGTACTACACCCGTCACCACAACCGGTGGGTCTTTATAGACGCTCTTAATCAGGACTGGGATACCAGTGAGGAAAAAAAAGGGGGGGTTTCCTTGCGTGAGGGACGGTTGAGGAAAAGGGGGATAGTTGGTTGTGCCGGGTAAAGGTTTACTCACACTCTCTGAAGGACCGTCGCACCCGGAATCGGTCACCCTAGTGCTACGTGAGGGGGCAGGTGCTCTTTTTAACAAAATAATGACTTCACTCGTGAACCTTCCCAACCCTTTTGTCACCCACCTCCCGCTTCCTTTCTCTGTTCGTTACTCACCGGCTCCGCCACAACTCTCCAGAGTTGCGGCCGCTCTCCAGCCTCCTCCTGTGGGGTCCACCACTCTTCGCACCACGTCTTGTCTTCTCCTCCGTAAACCGCGTCTTCCTCCTTCTCTCTCCGCTCCTCCTGTTCCTCGTCTCCTTCACTCCGTATCTCCTTCCTCTCTCCGGCTTTGTCGCGTCCTTCCTGGTTTTCCTCGGTCCTTTTCACTTCCTCGAGAGAAGTGCTTCCGGTGTCGATCCCTCCTCCTTCGGCCGCGTCATCCGGAATGAGCGACTCCTGTGTGGACAGAGTACAGGGTGGGGGCGGGGTTATCCTTGTGGATCTCGTAACGGGGCTCGTATTCCGTGACGGGACCTCCGCCGGTAAGCTACTTTTGTCTTTATGGGGTGTCCTTCTTGGCAAACGAGGTGTCCCGCTTCGTGCCCCCTCACATCCCCTTTCCCTTGCTGTCCTTCTAGTAGGGCTGGTTTCCTGAGGATAACGGGAGAAAAAGTCCACGTTTCCCTGTTCAGTCCCTTTACGATGTTTGGTATGGAATCTGAAGGGCTGTAGGGACAAAAACCAGCGCAACACCCTTTCATTGTTCCCTCTATTGCATGCCATCCATTCTAGGGGAGCGTGGTCTGTAAAAAGGGTAAATTTGCGTCCCTCCAGGTAGTACCTCAGGGAGTCGATGGCCCATTTAATAGCCAGTGCTTCTTTCTCGATAACAGCGTAGTTCTTCTCACGGGGATACAGTTTCCTACTCAGATAGAGAACAGGCTTCTCTTCCCCTCGCATATTTCTTTGGGATAATACTGCCCCCAGTCCCTGTTCTGAGGCATCTGTCTGCAGGATGAAGGGCAAGGTATAATCGGGGCTAGCTAACACAGTGTCTGATGTCAGGGCCTCCTTCAGAGTTTCAAATGCCTGGGTTACTGCAAGGATTGGGTCCCTTAAGCGGGCTCCGGTGTACACTGTTTTATGCAAGAGGTCTGTGAGGGGGGCTGCTATCTGGGAAAACTGGGGTATAAACCTTCGGTAGTACCCCAACAACCCCAGAAAGGCACGGAGATCTCTTGCAGACCTGGGAAAGGGTATCTGGGATATCGCCATTAGTTTGGTTTTCTGGGGTCGTATAACTCCTTCCCCTAATAGGTAACCTAGGTATCTCACGGTTTGGGCGGCCAAATGGCTTTTGGCAGGATTGATTCTCAGACCATGTTCCCCCAGGGCTTGTACGACTTTGTATAAGTGAGCAAGGTGTTGTTCCCATGTTTCGCTATAAATAACGATGTCGTCAATATACGCCCCTGCATACTTTTCATGGGGTCGTAGGATAAGATTCATGGCTCGCTGAAAAGTAGCGGGTGCCCCGTGTAACCCGAAGGGTAACACGGTGAATTGGAAGAGGCCATCTGGGGTAGAGAACGCTGTTTTTTCTCGGTCTTCGCTTTTCAGGGGGATTTGCCAGTACCCTTTACATAAATCGAGGGTACTGATATATTTGGCTCTTCCTATGCGTTCGATCATCTCATCCACCCTCGGGAGGGGGTAGGTGTCGAACTCGGATATTTTATTTACCTCCCGAAAGTCGATGCAGAAACGCACTGAGCCATCCGGCTTCGGGACAAGGACGATGGGTGAGTTCCACTTACTCAGGGAGGGTTCTATGATACCCATTTGTAGCATCTGCTGTACCTCTTCTCTGATGGTATTTCTACGAGCCTCTGGTATCCTATAAGGGCGAAGTCGTACTCTCTTCCCTGGAAGGGTTTTAATAGAATGTTCTATCAAGGTAGTCCTCCCTGGTGTGATAGAAAATATATCTTGTAGGGGCAGTAGGATAACGTTTAGTTTGTTTCTGAGAAAGAGGTCTAATTCATCGTCAACACATTGATCATACAGAGGACCGTGTCCTACCTTTCCTGTTAAGGCTGGAAGGGGTCCTTCCCACTTTTTCAGAAGATTAATATGATAAATCTGGGAGGTGCCCCAATTTTTATCGAGTTCTAGTCTATAGGTGACAGGAGTTACTTGTTCCACTACGATATAAGGGCCTTGCCATTGACCTATCAATTTGTGATCAGAGGAGGCCATCATGAGTAAAACCGCATCCCCCACAGCAAAGGATCTCCCCTTCGTTTGTTTGTTGTACTGGGCTTGTTGGGCTTCCTGAGCTTTTTCCATGTTATGTCGTACTATTGTTCGTACCTGTTCTAGATGTGTTTTTAGATGAGCCACGTACTCCACTAGTGGTTTGGTATTGTCGGACTCGGCCTCCCAGTTTTCACGAACCATGTCCAGTAAGGACCGGGGCTGATGGCCATATAGCAACTCAAAAGGCGAGTATCCGGTGCTCTTTTGGACCTTGCATCGGATGGCATATAAGGCTATGGGCAACATATCTTCCCATCGTTTTGCTTCAAGCGAAAGGAGTTTTTTTAGGGTGGCTTTAAGGGTAGCGTAATACCGTTCGACCAAGCCATCCGTTTGGGGGTGATATGCCGCCGTCCGTATCTGTTTAATACCTAACAGGGTACACACTTGTTTCATTAATTTGGATACGAACGGGGTCCCCTGATCGGTCAATATTTCTTTTGGAAACCCCACCCGCGTAAAGATCGTCACCATAGCTTTGGCGATGTTAGGGGCATTGGGTTGCCTTAACGCGATGGCCTCCGGAAAGCGGGTGGCGTAGTCCACTAAGACCAGTACATAACGGCATCCACTCCGTGAGGGTAACAATGGTCCGATAATATCCATTCCCACCCTACTAAATGGCTCATCTATAATGGGCAGTGGATGTAACGGAGCTCTAGGGGGTCTGTATCGGCTATTTTTTTGACATATGGGGCATTCGCTGCAATACGCCTTCACCTGCCTATATATGCCGGGCCAATAGAATTTCTCTAAGATCAACCGCTCAGTTTTCTCCTCCCCGAAATGCCCCCCCAATAGGTGACTGTGCGCCATATACAGGACTTTATCCCGGAACGGGGTAGGGACCAACAGCTGAGGGATACTAGTGGGTCCTGCTTTTCTGTACAATAGCCCGTTGTTAACAAAAAAATAGGGACATACATGCAAAGGGTCTTCAACGTCCAGGGCTCTGTTCCAAGCCTCTTGTAAGACAGGGTCCTCTCTCTTTGCCGCGTGGAAATTTCGATCGTTCTCCCAAGGGCTCTCGTTTATCTGTGTGGGGAAGGCAGTAACGGGTTTTCCTTTTTCCTTCCGTTTTTGGTTTTTCGTTTTACGGGACTTGGAAGGCGGCCACTCTGGATTGTCATCTTGTGCAAAAGGGGCGATGGCCCACCAGTCCTTCTCGTCCGGTTTGGTTTCCATAAGCAAGGTGGAGAGGTGTGAGTAATCGTTTCCGAGTATCACCTGCTCCGGTAACCGAGGGATAAGACCCACCTTTAAATCTGATCCGGGGTCAGTATCATGTTGAATATGTACATGAGTGGTGGGATATTGTTTGGTATCCCCGTGGACACATTGGATGTTCACAGTCCCATCAACTACTCCCAGCTCACCTTCAAGATCTTGAGGTCTCACCACGCTCTGCCGGCATCCCGTATCGGCTAGAGCGGTCATGTTTTTCCCATTCACTGTTATGTCACAGCGGTAAGGGGTTGAGTTGATAGGGTGCGACAAACAACAGTAATTCCTCGCCAGGCCTACTTCCATGGGTTCCTCCCTCTGAGGGCAAAAACGTGCTATGTGACCCATTCCTCCACAGTTAAAACATTGTGGTCCAGGAGTAGACGGTCTGAACACCGAGGGCCCTGGGGTTCGAAACACTGGGGGACCTGGGACAACAGTAACAGGATCGGGTTTTCGCAGGATCGACGAACGGGGAGGGCGATGAGCTCCGCTTATACCCGCTCTCCAGGGGGTTTCCTCCCGTTCCTTCTGCGTCTCTTGTGCTCTATTGTAGGCGTTAGCTATCTCCACAGCTGTCTCGAGGGTAAGATTCGCGTGTTGCCTAACCCATCTCTGAATGGGTGGATGGAGAGAAGACAGATATTGTTCCAAATACACTTTGGCCATGATTTCCTCTTTGGTAGCAGTAACTGGTTTCAGCCAGCGGTCCGCCATGTCTTTTACACGAAAATATAGGGCTCTGGGGGTTTCTTGGGGGCCCTCCTTGATCTGTCTGAACTTCAATATATACGTTTCATCGTCTACCCCTAGTCTCTCCATTATGCACCGTTTAATGTCGGCATATGGGGTAACACCCAATATGTTGGCCGCTTGATAAGATGCTTGAAGTTCACCGGACAGAAGGGGTCCTAGATACTGTCCCCATTTATCGGCTGGCCAAGCTGCGGCCAAAGCCATCCTCTCAAAGTTATTAAAGAAGTATTCGGGGTCTTCTCCGCTCACATATTTTTGTAAAATGACTGAGGGCAAGGCGTTCGGGGCTCTCTGTTGACCGATGGCGTCAGCGATCTTCCCCATCGCAGTGTCATGGGACTGGCCTTGGTCCGTAATGACTTGTTGCAGTCGTCCCCGATCGTCTTCGACAATCGAGAGGAACCTCTCCATTACTTTCCCGAGGGTCTCCTGGCTTTCCGCCATCTTCGCGATAACTGCCTCCATGTCTCCGGCGGATCCCACTTCTGACACCACTTGTGGGAGTGCGGGCCGGATAAACAGACGCGGAGGCTATATATAATGGGCCAGAGGGCGTCTTTTATTTAAAGGGTCAGTGATGGGGGATGAGAGTGTCTCTACAGGACTGGTGGTCTTCTTAAAGGTTCTTCTTCTTCTTTCCGCGGGCCCTTCTCCTTCAACGATGTTATCCTCCTGTTTCTTTTCTTCCTCTGATCCCGGGACTCTCCCACGGAGGAACATAGGAGGGAAGGACAAAAAGGGAGCCGTCAGTCACCTCTAAAGAACACGTCCGTACTTTGTACTACACCCGTCACCACACCCGGTGGGTCTTTATAGACGCTCTTAATCAGGACTGGGATACCAGTGAGGAAAAAAAAGGGGGGGTTTCCTTGCGTGAGGGACGGTTGAGGAAAAGGGGGATAGTTGGTTGTGCCGGGTAAAGGTTTACTCACACTCTCTGAAGGACCGTCGCACCTGGAATCGGTCACCCTAGTGCTACGTGAGGGGGCAGGTGCTCTTTTTAACAAAATAATGACTTCACTCGTGACCCTTCCCAACCCTTTTGTCACCCACCTCCCGCCTCCCGCCTCCCCCCTCCCGCTTCCTTTCTCTGTTCGTTACTCACCGGCTCCGCCACAACTCTCCAGAGTTGCGGCCGCTCTCCAGCCTCCTCCTGTGGGGTCCACCACTCTTCGCACCATGTCTCGTCTTCTCCTCCGTAATCCGCATCTTCCTCCTTCTCTCTCCGCTCCTCCTGTTCCTCGTCTCCTTCACTCCGTATCTCCTTCCTCTCTCCGGCTTTCTCGCGTCCTTCCTGGTTTTCCTCGGTCCCTTTCACTTCCTCGAGAGAAGTGCTTCCGGTGTCGATCCCTCCTCCTTCGGCCGCGTCATCCGGAATGAGCGACTCCTGTGTGGACAGAGTACAGGGTGGGGGCGGGGTTATCCTTGTGGATCTCGTAACGGGGCTCGTATTCCGTGATGGGACCTCCGCCGGTAAGCTACTTTTGTCTTTATGGGGTGTCCTTCTTGGCAAACGAGGTGTCCCGCTTCGTGCCCCCTCACAGGTGTACTTTGCTGTAGTACCAACGGAGTTAGTTTAGGGTGATGTGAGATTGGTGCATTGTTTTGACATTGGACAGGATAGATTGAACGTACTCCCTTGGGGGGGCACATTATCCTGATCGACGTGGGATACATCCAGAGCTTAGGACAGAGCAAGCTCCACCGCCGGTGCTCAAGAGCACCAACATTGATGAACAATAGGAGCCTGTACCAGTGAGGCTCTGACGGACACTGGGAACTCGTAACCTTCTTTTGCTGGAGATTTGCCCCTTTTGCCTTATCGTTTTGCTATGCACCCCTTTGGCAGAATGGTTGCTGACGAGGAGCAGCCAGTTATTCCCCTTGTTCATGCACGTGAATTTTGGTCTACCAAACAAAAAGCGTTATATGCTGTTCTTGTGTTATTGCTGCTGTTGGTTTTGGGCGGGGTGTCTTGGGTTTTGGAGTGTGATCACGATGCATAATTCTGTATTGCATATAAGATTGTTTCTCAAGTACGTACAAAAAGGACACTCCCGAGCAATGTATTTCTAGATACACACAAGAAATTCTTTGGTGAAGGTACAGCGTGTTACCCTACTGAATCTGTCACAAGTTTATGGCCTGCTTACCCATTGTCATTGGTTAATTAAACATATGTTCGCCCACCCCATTTTGTAGAGGTTAAGGGTGAGTTCGGGAAGGGATATCCTGTCCTTGTTTGTATTATAGGAAGCCAGGAGGAAAGGGATATTCAGGTTGTAACACTAATATGTATTGTGATAATTTGTATATGGATGAACAGAACATTACCTTAGTAGACTGGCATTATCAAGATTTGACAGTTACCCGAAAGGCAGGTTATTATCCTGCATGTTGTCCGATAGTAAATAGTACAGATGCTTTCTTATACGTAAATTGTTCTGGAATAATACTGTTTAAAAATACAATGTCTTTAGTGAAAAAGGAAGATCCAAGTAGGGTGGGAATGAATACCAGATATGCTCCTGTAGATTATCAAGGTACACTTTATGCACATCCAGGATTTTACTTTCTGTCCAATGGTACTTACTCAAATGTTTATAATGGTACAGAAGACGTTGCTTTGGGAATGGTGATTCCTCTTGGTGTGCCCTGTAAGTACAGTAACCCGAATATAAAATGGATTAAAAGGACTTTGACGAAGGAATTTTGTGACGGAGTGACAGACCTAGAGGTCAATAATTAAAGTAATGGTATAACCTTTGGGTATATTTTCTCCTCTATTATCACCTTTGGTTGTACCGCTATGGCCAGGGGTGAAAGGGCAAGGGAATATTTTGGATGCAAGCTACAGATACTGTCTAATTCTACAGTAGCAGCTTTGCGTGACATCACCACCCAATTAGAAAGTATCAAATATATTCTGAGCAAACCAGATATGCAGTTGATTATATCCTTGCTAAGAGCGGTGGTGTGTGCGCAGTAGTAGGAGACCAGTGTGTAGTCGGGATCACTAATATGGAAAAGAAGATTACCCAACATATTTTAGATATTTTGGAAAATGTCAAAGGAATGGAAAGTGGAAATTGGAGTTGGTCCCTTTTTGGTGGATGGGGTTTGATCCTTGAAAAGGTGATTTATTTTATTGTGATTTTGATTGCTTGCTGTATTCTGGTGCAGTGTCTCCCCTTATGTTGCTCAGACTGCACCACTCTTCTCGCTCCCAAGAAATTATCAATCCATGAAACCAATGCGACCATTATGATCCAGAAGGAGGTGAAAGATCTGATGCAGATTGATGAGGGTATTTTTGAGACTTCTTCCCTCCTTACTGTTTCCATCCCTGACGCTGAGGTTATGGAATGCTCCTAAAATTAATCTACCATGTTTTATTGAATAATAGGTCCTTTGTTATCATAAATGGCTTAGCTCATGCTAAAAGGAGGGTCTGTTAGACTAAAAATGGTGTTTTTGTATTGTTTTTACGTACGTTAGCATTCACAGCGCCATTTTGTGTATGGGCGCCATTTTGTATCATGATTGAAACTGATTCTTCTCTATTTCCGAGAAACGACCTTCTCTAGGTTATGTTTCTTCGGAGTTGGGTTTTGTCACACTAATGAATGCATTGCTCTTATTAGTGCATACCTTTCTTCTGAGATGTAAGCCTTCTCCCACTTGTCTAGTGGCGGGCACAGGCAGAGTAACCTTGAGAGACAGATAATGTGTGCCCGGCCTCAGAACCGAAACTTACTCCTTTGTAATTTACTGTCCAGCTGCGTCCCTCTGGAAAATTCCATGGTGGGCAGGTTTTCATTGAATCTGAAATGTACATAATGTATCGTTATGCTTGCTGAAGTCAGACTCTCTCTGCAGCACTCTTAGCGACTGGGCAGACAGGGCTCCGCGCTGAGCGTACTTTGAATAAACTATTATTGATTTGTATTCTCTACTGTCTGACCGACTCTTCATTTCGTAGAAGGCAAAGAGGTGGTCATTGGTGACCCGAGGGACCCGAATCGGGCCATTTCCTTCACCTGAGAGGCTCTAAGTGCCCTGCCCTGGGGTTCTAGGGACCTAAGTGTACTCCTGTGGTTGGTTTGGACTTAAAAGACTAAGTCAGAAGAATCTTTGACCATGATTAACCTGGTTGATGTATCCAACTTTGAGGTCAGCCGCAAATCGCCCCTAGGTCTCGGTCTACCATGACTATTGACTATAATTGACGTGTTGTGCTTTTGGTGCTATTTCGACTTAAAACTTTAAAAATGTATATCTTCTGTCCTCCTTATTGGATTTTTGTCATTTTGGTGTCATATTGTTTATTAAAAGGAATTCTATTTTTCTAATTCACTTTATGATTTTTATTGTTTGTCATTCGTTTCTGGTACTGCATAAATACTTTACACATTGCCCTAAGTTAATTCTGTCAGCTCTGTGCAATAGCTACCAGGGATGTCAGCTCAGGTTAATTTAGTGACTTTGGGGGCTCACCCTGATAAGAGTTGTGAATATTTCTTGAGGCGGGTGGTCGTCCTCCACCAATAATAATCCAGTTTTTTACAATCCCTAACACAAGCGGTGCTGGGCTTGCATTTGACAACGTAGAATGGGCACACTTGTGCTATATCAAAGAATCAAGAAGCCTAGAAAAAAGAGGTGATTTATGTATATTGAAAAATATGTACTCTCTTGAAAGAGGTTCCTTCTGCATTTTGGGGAACCAGGTTTGAGTCCTGGTGTCGGCTCAACATCCTGTGATTCTGTGCCAAAAAAGTGAATGTGACCTTGTGAAAAGTGCTCCAGTGCCCTTGGGTGGAGTTTGTGCTATATAAAAACTGCAAAAAAGGAATGGGTCAAGAGAGGTGTTGGTTCAAAGATTTGGGGAGAGGGAGTTCCTGAATTCTGGTTGTGCTGCCAATAAAGAATTGTGCCATAATACATTCCAGTTCAAAAGATGGTGGTTCCAAAGTCGTATTTCCAAGTTGCGTAAGGATCTGGACCCACCAGACCTTTTCAGTTTACCTGCAAGGTAACCGTATCGGGTGGTATGCATGACCTTGTGCCAAATGCACCTCATCTTGTAGCTAGCCCTTGCTTTGATGGACAACAATTTAAAAGTTGTAAGTACCGCTGTGATGTGATCAGATCTCTTAGTTCTTAGAAAACACAGTTAGCGTGCACACTTGTCTGTATTTTTGATTTGTGCTTGCAAGTTGAGTCAATTGTAAATGAGTTTTAGCCAAAAGTAACAAAGCTTACTTGGACTGAGGTTCTACTTTCACAATGTTTGCCTTTTCTCTCTCTCTATTTTACCCTGAAACATTGGAAAGAGTGGAGCTGATGCAGAACAGAAGCTTCATGTTTCTTGTGTCTTCAGCTGACCAATAAGTGGGCTAAGAAGAGCTTGTGGAAAATTCTACGGCCAGAAATGGAACATGTATTATTTACCTTTTTGCATGCGTATGGAATTCCACTGTCCACTCTGGGTGTCATTGGAATATTCTGAATTAGTCTGCTCATTCTCCTTCCTTTTCTATATATAATAAGAGTGGTGAGCTGGGGAATCATTTCAGATGTTTGGTTGCATGTTTAGCTCAATTTTTCACATGCTGGCAAGCACCTTACCTTCATTTTTTAATGTTTAAAGTTGTTGTTATAAAGTCTTTAAGTCACATTGTAGCTGCCTGAGATTTGAATCCTTGGTTAGGTGGTGAGTTATTCTTCTCTCTTCCACAAATAATAGCAATAAAATGCATGGCACAAGTGAAAGGCTTGCTTTTTGGAAAACATCACTGGTAAAATAGCCGCATAAGTGATTATTTTTAATGTTTTATTTCTATTGCACAGATAGAGATGACCTTAAGAGGCAGCATATTTTCTATGTGGCACATGCTTACAATAAAAACAAATACCAATGCAGCAGTTTTCCTGTGCTGGACCTGTTGGTTTTGCCAATGCTTGTTATTGTGGTTCCACCCACTCTGCTATAACCCAAGCCTAACCAATTGAAATGTGCCACAAAGAAAAAATCAGAAATGAAGCTGTGTCAATATGCTCCACTCTAGAACAACCTCGTCTGGAAATAAGGGCATGTTTGTCTCTGGCTGGAATGCAACTTGGTTGCAAACAGAAATTTACTCCTGATTTGGGATTGTGAGTTTTATGGTAATTAGTGGACCCATTTATTTGTTCCTTCACGAATTTCGTCAGGTGGATGATGTAAATAGTGTGGGAAAAAGCACATCATTCTGGATTTTTACACTGGTGCAGCAGAGGAATGTAAGTTATAATTCTGCAGTTGCCCACATTTTAAGCATTAGTACTTAGAATTAGGTGGTAATACCACAGCTGGTAAACATACCCGTAGTATCTATAATTTTGGATGTGGTAGTTATTGCATCTTTTTTTACCTCAGGAAACAGAATGAGCCACACCTACTGTAAGAAATTGGGGTACTGGTTGAGGGGGGTAGAACTCTTCTCAAGCAGTAACCACAATTCTTCTCAGGGTGAAGTCATAAGCAAGCCCTAAATTAACCTCTGCTCAACCCTCTGGTAACTTGGCACAGACCAGTGAGGCTTAACTTAGAGGCAATTTGTCAAGTATTTGTGCTGCACTTCAAAGAGTAATAAAGTGAGAACACAACACAAGACAAATCCCACACTAATTTAGAGTAATAGAGTAAATTTTAATAAATACATCAACACCAAAAGGACAAAAATACAATCAGTAGAACGGGAGATATGTAATTTTAAAGATTTCACTGAATATAGCACCAAAAAGCACAAAGCGCCAACTGTGGACGTCTGGTTGCAGTAACAAACAAAGTCATAAGTTCCACAGAGGCTGGCAGAGCACCTTAGGCCCACTTCCAAGGGTCCAGGACTGGGGTGGCACCACTTGGCAGGGGAGACTCGCAGGTTTCAGCTTTCAGGTGCCGGGTTCAAGGTTGTTGGAGCCATCAGTCCCTGATGCTCTAGTCAGGAGGCCAGCCAACTCGCCCTTTACAGTCACTTTGGGTCCTGGAATCAACAGATACAGGTCCAGTCCTTCTCACCCAGGCAGGAGGCCAGCAGGTCAGCACAGCAGAGCAGTCGTCCTTCAGAGCAGCAGTTCAACAGAGTGGCAGTCCTTGGAGCAGCACAGCAGTCCTTCTTCCTAGCAGAGTATCCACAGGTCCAGAAGTGAACTATAGAGTTGGTGTCTGAGGTCTAATATTTATACCTGGTGCCCTTCCTCTGGAAGGTGGGAGAAGCTTCTAGAATTTTCATTTGACGTCTCCAGGCTCACTGCCTTCCCTGTCTTGGCTCCAGACTAGCTTCAGGGGGTATGATGCAGCCCCTTAATGTTGAGGCAGGACACAGTCTATTCAAGTGTAAATAGGGCTATGCCCAGCGCCGCCTTTCCATCCTGCCAGTGATGGCCCATCCAGGCACACCTATGCTCTCTATTGTGTTTGGCTGTCTAGAAGAAATACAGAACGCCCAACGGTCAGCTACACCCAGTCATATGACCCAGAGGCAGGCTACAGGCATTAAATAGCTAAGTCAGGAAAATGCCAACTTTCTAAAGTGCCATTTTCAAAATTTTAATTTAAAATCCAACTTTACCATAAGTTAGGATCTTTCCTTACAATTCCAAAGACACTAAACATGAACTGGGTACCTCCTCCCATTTGTAAATCACAGCTTACTAAATGTAATAAGCGAACTCCAATGTTATCCTTTGGGAGAGGTAGGTCTTTCAGTCGTGGAAAAGTCATTTAAGAGTTTTTCACTATCTGGACAATTAAAACTTAAAATTACATCTCCTACTTTTTTTAATACATTAAACCCTGCCCTGTGGGCTGTTTAGGCCCTATCTTAGGGGTGACTTATATCTATTAAAACCAAAGGTTTGGGCCTGGCAAAAGGTTTAATTTGCCATGTCGAAATGACAGTTTAAAACTGCACACACAGGCTGCAGTGCCAGGCCCGAGACATGTTTAAAGGACTACTTACATGGGTGGCACAAAGAGAGCTGCAGGCCCACTGGTGGCATTTACTTCACAGGTCCTGAGTTCATGTAGTGCCACTTTATTAGGGACTTAAAAATAAATTAATTGCCAGTTGGGTGCAAGTCAATGTTGCCATGTTTTAAGGAGTGTGCACTTGCACTTCCACACTGGCTAGCAGTGGTAAAGTGCACAAAGTCCTAAGGCCAGCAAAAACGAAATCATAAAAAAATGGAGTAGGAAGGCAAAGGGTTTGGGGGAAGACCACCCTAACCCTGACAGATCTAACACATACTTTCTTTTGTCTCTTGTATGGGTCAGAGGTGAGCTCAAGAGTCAACTGTTCATTCAGTTTCTCCTCCAATGCAAACTTGAATGACCCATGTGCTCTGTGCCCGGTCCGCACTATAATATCACCCTCAGTTGTGGACTGGCCTGTTGGTCATTCTGGAAAGTTGGTTCTACAAGATCGGATGGACCAGCTTGAAAGAGCCAGTGAGTGCTCTGTTTTATTTTTTATATCCTGTCAGGACGCACCGGAGCCAAAAAAATAGCCTGCACACTGGCCCTTTCAAGCAGGCCCTTCTGGCAGAGCCAGACTGCAGGATAGGCCATTCGGGCAGCAATGACCCCTTTATTGCAGAAGGTGCATGTATAGCGGTTTGGTTTGCCATGAGAATTCAGTGCTTAATTTGTCGATGACTAAGAGGTGGGCCAAAGGTTTAGTGGCTGGCACTATTGTATGTCGGCGGGCTGAAAAATAAAGCAGCACAGTCCTGTTCCACCTCATGCCTCTCTAATCCACCACCAGACACGCCCTGCCCCTTTGCCTCTCTCCTGCAGGTTCCTGCTTTCTTCCTTTGCCACTTTTCCCATCTTTCTTTTCCTCCTCCTTTTCACCTGTGTTTTTTTCACTCTCTTGCTCTGGGTCAAAGTCTGATGAGGATAAATAAGTGCAGACCCGCAAGAATGATTGGCGGTGCGCCCCTCCTGGCAACACCTGTTCAAATTAAGCCCTGATGAATGCTACAGAAGTGAAATTAATACAAATCTACTGACGCGGAGACTGACAACAAACCATCTTTTATGTTCTCTCTCACAATAAGGCACGAGGCATGCCATTCCAAAATCTCTACAGATTTATAAAGGACAGATGTACTGCTTATTGAAAGCTGCTGAAAGCCCCGCCAGGGCGGGATGACGGAGCGTTTTTAGACATTCGAGTTCACGCTTTGGCTCGCAGCTCCGCTCCTGGGAATTGGATTGTGAGGCCTGTCCACAAACAATAAAAACATCACTCTAAGCCACCGACAGTATTGACCTGAGAGCCGCATCTAGTTTCGATTACAAGAGCGTTCGGCGGCGCTGTATGTATTTCGATAATTTCTCTGGTATGTTCACACTGCGATCATTAATGGAAATCGAGCGAAAGCTCCTAGAGGTTGAAGTAAGATGTGCGCCCGAACGTCCAGGGAGTGATTGTTGGGGGTTTTGTTGTCTGATGTCCCTGGATGTTACTGCGAAGCTCTGGCGTGTGATGTCGCTTTCTGTGTTTGATGGAGAGAGATGTTTCGGTAGCGCAATTTGTTGCAACCCGAATTTATATTTTAAGGATTTTGGGAGCCCTGGGTCAAACGGATTTTGTGGGCCCTGTTCAGAACAACTTTGAATTTAAGATCCAATTTCAGATTTTTCATGACCTTTTTGGCCAGGTCACTGACGGCGAACAGGCACACTCGTCCACATTTTAAATGTGATTACATCTAATATTTAGGGATAGTGACTTGTGTTTTCAATAATAATACAGCAGCAGCTCACTAATATTACTGCAAATAATCTATGTGACGCCCTCCCACTTCTAATATTTGAGGTTCTGTTTTGAGCAAAATAACCTTTTTTGATGGATGTTGCATAAAAGTTAAAAGCAGCATTTCTCTTCGAAATGAACCTAATATGCTATCTCAAATCATCCACATTAAAATAAATTAAAGTAAAACGGTATTTAAAACAATTTGTTCAAGAATTACCCAGGGACATCAGGGTAAGACTCTCTGCAGAACATAGCTGGCTCCATAAGGGGACCCCCAGAAAGTCTGGGGCCTTGGGCCAGAGCCCACTTTGCCCATGCCTCAAAACGCCTCTGCACACATGATAGAACTAAATAACTTCTAGACACAGAAGGCATTAGGCTTCGTAAGAACTATGACTCAGATTCTGGAAGGAATAAAGTAAAGCACTCTTCAGCCACGCAGACTGAAGGGGCACTGGTCATGTGTGTTGTTTATGATTGGTTGACAGCCAAATCATTTTGAGAGTATGCTAAATCCACAAGTAAAGGAGGAAGAATGCCCAAAAATGTACCACTCTCTGAGTTATAAGCACATTTACATTAAGTTCTAGGCCCCTAGGGCCAGATGTACAACCGCTAAAAAGGGCTGTGGTATGTACAAACCCTATTTTGCGAGTCGGTAACCTATTACCGACAGGCGAAATAGGGTTTGCGTGTTGCTATTAGGAAGGGGCGTCCCTTCCTAATAGCTAGTCGCACTGGTAAGTACGATTGTTTTGCGGTCGCAAAACAATCGCAGTTACGACCTACTTCAAGTAGGTGGTAAGCCAATGGCAAACGGGAAGGGGTCACCAGGAGACCCCTTCCCCTTTGTGAATGTATACGGAAATATTTTTTAAGAGCAGGCAATAGTCCCACGGACCACTGCCTACCCTTAAGGAAAACGGGCTGCATTTGGAAAAAAAAAGTTGCTTTATTTAAAAAGCAAACACAGACATGGTGGTCTGCTTTCCTCAGCAGGCCACCATCCTGACAATTGGGTCACAAATTGTGACCTGCCACATAAATATTAATGAGGCAGGTAATTTGCGACCCCATTGGGAATCGCTAAATGTGTCTAAGATACATTAGTACATTCCGTTTTGTGAGTCGCAAATTGCAAGTTGCAATTTACGACCCACAAAACGGAATGGTCGTACATCTGGCCCTAGGTTCTTGAGTATGTAACTATTTGAAGAACGAGTCACAACATATAGAACTATAGATGGGCAACAGGGAATTACAGGGATGTTTTTCACCGAGGGGCTCTGAGGGACATCAAATAGAGAGTGAAGCATCCCTGTAATTCACTTTTAAACCCAGCTATAATTTTATGTTATATATGGCTCCCAAAATCATCTGCCGCTGCTTTCAAATGCTACAGAGCTGCAGAGAAGTAATGTAGGAGCCATACATAACATGGCCTGTCCTCCCTGTCCTAAATTAAAAAAAATAAAGAAAATACTTTGCATCCTCTCTACCGCTCTCTGTGCCTTCCCCACCCTCTGCCCCAGAATCTGTGCTTTCAGCTGCACTGACAGGCTCTCCGAGAGCCTAGGCAGAGCAGCCTAGAATTCCTTTATGGTGGGCAACAGTAGTTAATAAGTTCTGTTACCCACTGCTGCTTTGTCATAGCAGTGAATTACTGGATTTAGAATTGAGTACTTCACGCTAATGGCTCTCTATGAGAGCCGTGCATGACATATGTACTTTATGTTGGATCTGATGATTCTGTGGGCTAATAAACTAAAGTATCTCTTGCAGGAACCTGTTTGAATCCTAGCAACCCCACTCATTCCTGAATGCTCCTCAGCAACATAATATACAATTAATACATTTGAGTTAGTAAACAATAAACAACTTTTATGCAGCTAGTACTCCACTATATGCTTTACAATATGTTAAGCGTGCCTATTGTATTCATGCACTCCATACATGGTGCTCCTAAATGTCACACTTACTAGGGAAATATTAGAGATGGATGACATTGCATAATTTGGATCATGCCTAATATGCCTAATGTTCGTGAAAATTAGGAGTAATAAGCACATTACACTGGAGTGGTCATCTGCATTAAAACTGTACTAAGCGACGCCTTCTCGTACAAAAAACACATAGACCTGTTCAACGTATCTGTTTTCATGCAATGAGTAATTCCTTTGCAAACGATAAGGGTGCCGCACACATTTGATTTGACAGCTCCAGCACAACATTTCTACTCAAAACAAATTCCCGTGTTTAAAAATAAAGCTGGAAACAAAAGAAAAACAAAAATTATGTGAAATCTATTAATTGGGTGTTAATGGAGATTATGCATCCACAAAAAAATCACCTTGGTCTAGAAAATGCTATATATTTAATCAATTTTGTTAGTTGCATGTAATTTGAGAATGTGTGAATGATTGTATGTCCGAATATGAGCACAAAATATTGTGCTAGAAAAATATTGCAATCTAAATATAGACTACCAAAATATTGTCAGGGTAAGTATGTTTATGCTAACCATCAATTTGCTATTTTGCACTCTACATCTGCAAATCTAGAAGATAAATCATTGTCAAAGTACAAATATATGGGGTTCAGTTGTACTTACCAACATAATATTTTGGTAGTCTATATTCTGGCTGTAATAGCTTGGTAGTACAATATTTAAAAATGAATATTCTGAATTGTTTCGGGCCAAACCTCCAGGAAATGATATCAGTATTAACAGGGTTGCCACTGGGAATTGTCACTGAGAATTGGACTTTGTCCGGGACTAGTGGAAATAGCCAATGTGAAGCCATTATTAAAGAAGTCAAGTTTCGATTCCTCTATTTAAACAACTATAGACCCATCTCTCTTCTCCCTTTTTGGTCTAAATTACTGGAGAAGCTAGTGTTTAGACAGTTTAAAAATTATGAGGAGACTTGAGGCTTTCTGGACCCTTTATAGGCAGGCTTTCGATCTGGAAGAAGCACGGACATTCGCACCCTGGTAGATTTTAGTAAAGTTACGGCTCTCATCCTGTTAGACACTTCTGACACCATTGACCATCTCATTCTTATGACCAGTCAACACAAAATAGGATTTCCAACACTGCTCTTGTTTGGCTTTCATCTCATCTATCTAACAGTCAGTAGGCATTGTTAGGTAGTGATGTTACACCCCTTACGAATCACAACTCACAGAATTTGGCTGTGGTGTCTCGCAAGATTCTATTATTTCCCCACGATTATTTAACATCTACATGGGCATCTGGCTGGACTTCTAACCCAAGCTAAATTCTGTTTGTAAGTGGATGAAACACACCTGATTTTTAAGGTAAAAAGAGATGTTTCCTCCATCCCATTGTTTAATGACACTTTGCAATAGGTGGATGTCAAACAACTTTCTAAAGTTAAATCCGGCTGCTGATTCTGTCAGGGAAAGCAGTTTCCACCAAGATCCCATTCTGTTTCAGTTAAGACATGCCCCCCCCACCCGCTGCCCCCTCTCTCTATGACAGTCTGGTATCCGGGCATCCCTTTGCATCCTAATTTATCCTTTACCCCTGCAAGCAAAAATGGCATCACCTGCTTCTTCCTGAAAGCTATCACAAGACACTCCCCTATGAGAATAATGCCACCACATTGTTGTAATCAATTCCATCAATCAATCATGCATAGATTATGACAATACTATCTGTCTATCAGCTCTTGCCAAAGCTACCAATAATTTGCAGCTAATTCAAAATGCTTCTGCATAATTGATCAGTGGTGTCCCAAGATGCCAAAACATTCCCCCATATTGGAACAACTGCACTGGGTATCAGTACACCAAAGAATCACTATGAAACAAATAACCATTGCCCAGGTTGCTGTTTACCAGTGCTCTCCCAATTTTATTGCTGGGAAATTCAACTGGTATATAGATCCTCTTGATCTGAGATCCAATTCAAAATTTCTATTAGCTGTTCTAAGATCCAAAAGCTCTTCCTTTGGTGATCAATCCTTCTTAGTTGCTACCACCAGAGTCTGGAACTCACTCATCTCTCTCTTCGTTAAGAACTGTGGGCCTCATCTATGAGAAATTGGCGTAGGGCAGCACCTCAATTTTTCTTGCTGTGATGCCAATGTGAAAGGGCAGGAATGCACCGTATTTATAAAATACGGTGCATTCCTGTCCTTTTCCCCTGCACTGGTGCACAATTTGCTGCCTAGTGCAAAAGTAGGCACCCTTACACCATGGTACAAGGGTGCCTCCGTTGCAGGCAGGATTGTTTTTGTACAGGAAGGGGAACCTTCCTGCACAAAAACAATCCTGAGAGGCATTTTCCTCTTTCTATGTGTGCTGCAGAATTCAGCACACATGGAAAGAGGAAAAAATGTGGCGAAATAAGAATATTTCTCCTCATTACGCCTGCTCTGGGGAGGCGTAAGGTTTTGTTGCTGCCTCAGGTTAATGTGATTAAGTAAATCTGGGGCATCGTCCACATCCATGGGTGCTGCGTGGGAAAACCTACCACAACGCCCATGGAACGCCTCCTTGATGCAGAGTAAGACAAGGCAGTGACTTGCCCTGCATGTCTTACTCCATATCTATGAACCCGTGCAAAGCCAAGCAGAGTGGCTTTGTGTCGATTGATTGTGAGGCTTTCGCCGCCGTAGCGTCAAAAAAGGAGTCGCTCCGGCGCAATTCTTTCATAAATAAGCCCCTTTCTCATAAACATTTCAGACGGTCTTTAGAAACGTTTATCTTTCCATTGCAACTTGGCACTCCAACACACATTGCACTATCTGTATGAGATAATCAGCACAAAGAAACTCTTGTATACAAGCGCTATACAAATACTATAAACAAAACCTAGCAACCCCCTTCTTGTGCTTTGAAGTCAAAGTCAATCCCGTTCACATCCATGATCCCGTTTATGTAATGGCATGGGGTATTTGGGGTCCGGGCGCAGGAATCTGCAATGGGATAGGTATCCAACAATGGATTAGTTCCCCTAAACAATATTTTCTGAGTTGCATACTGAACAATGCACTTCAGTTGGCCTTGCACCACCCAGCCATGGTGTCTCACCACAATCATTCATCTAAAGATGTGCTCACATGTGGGCTGCTCTGCAGGACAATTGGCAAACCATCCTTGCAAGGCAGGCTCATTCTCCATTCTGCAAATCTCATATACCTCATATCCAAATGTCAACACAATTGTGTTGATGTAGTAATATTCACTGCTCACTACTCATTCACCTATAAGAGTCTTGTTCACGTGCAATAATCTGTTTGTGAAATAGTGAACACCTTTGAGTATAAATATATAGGATCCCAAAATCTGTATTGCTTTTTAATGGTAAACAGCTTTGTCATTAAAAAATGTAAGAATATTTTCGTTGTTCTGTAGTACTTTGCATTTCACATATTAACAAATTTACTGATGTATTAAAAGCGAAGGACATGAATGCCATGACTTTAAAGCTTTGCAATTCAAAGCCTCTGGAAACCATTGCTCATTCCCTATCAGTCGTCCCTGCTGGGACTTGCTTACAATCTCCTTCATCAGAATCACAAACAGTATTATTTTCAATGTCAGAGACAATGACTCATTTCCACAAAGTGTACAACTTCTGATTGCATCAAATATAATTAAAATGCCAATTGAATGTCGTTTGTAGTTAATCGCATTGAATGTCGCTTTTTCAAAATAATGTTACAATAAGTAATTGAGAAACAGCTTTATAATATTTACAAGCTGTTTCCCTGTCTCTATTAGGGCTTAGCGCATGATTTAGATTTGGGTGAAAATTAAAAAATAGTCCACTGGAATTGCCTTCATCTTGTCATGCCTATTATAGTGTAAGGTCCACCAATGGCTTCCCTCTCAGATTTTTTTAGCATTTACACAACTTTAACCTTTAGCATTTGCTCAACTTTAAATTATGTCCTTCTTTGTTTAATTTTTTATTGGGATAGAGTGAACTAATGAATTCTAATATGTAAATACGGTTTCCCCAAAGAACAAGCAACTACATTTTGAAAACGTTAGGCAGTTTGTCTTTTTGTGGTCTTGTATCTCTTCCATCCTCCACAGTGTAGGAATTCTGTGGAGGACATGAATGACATATTACTGTGTGGATATTTGTAGACATTAGGCAAGGTTTAGAACTTTTACAATTTTGCTGAAGTGGACCTTGTTCTGTGAACCCAGTCTATAGTTAGCAGTGGAAGAGCCAAATAGGATAAAACTACTTTTTATCTTTAAGATTCCATTTCTTGGGGATTTTTAACTTAATATAGAAAATCCTGGATTTGATTTTAGTTAAACATCCTTATGAATCACTTTCAAATGGCCATAGAAGTAACTTCCATTAAAGATGCTGCCTTTCTGAACAGTTGGCGTTGTCCCACTCTTATCTCTGGAATATGATGTTCATCTTCGAGAGATCCTTGCAGGCTATAGCCATCTGGCTCGACCCACTGAACCTAAAGGACACCTGGACAATTTTGTAAGTGTGAAGGTATTTTGTCAAACACCTAAAAGTCTTTCTAAAAGCATGCATTCGCATACAGGATAGAGAATCTTGATCCCTCAACCTAGTCATTATGCCACAAACCTTGATATCTGTTATTATTTCTCCAATTTCCTATGGAATGGCTATCTTTTTAAAATAACTATTGAAATCATCATGAAAAACTGAATTACCCTCATGGGTCCTTTTGTGATTGATAGTGGAAGATCTCCATCAGAGCAATAGTAGGCCACTGAAATGTCCTACTCTGTACTCAATTGACTGTGAAAACAATCTTTTTCTCTTAAGAATTGTCAGATACTCTGCTAGGTCTCTTAGAATTTGGTAGGGATCATTGAATTTAAGCTAATTTCCACACAATAGTATAGTACCCAGAGACATGAATACAACTGAGCCTACAATATCACTAGAAAAATGAAGCAAAATATGGTTATCATCACCAGAGGAATAAAATGCAAAAACATGTATTGAATAGAGTCTCACGAACATCATAGGTATGTCACTGCAATCCAGAGGCCCTGAGAAATTCAACAAGTCAGATTCTGAGCTTGAGCAAGCATTCATCGAGATGGATTGCTTCTTCCTGCCACACCTTCTGATGTCAGACACCGTCTCGGTGAGGAGTAGATTGGAGTGAGTGTGCGAACTCCATGCTCTAGGGCTTTCAGTCCCGTGCCCTTAGGAGTTCAGGCAGGGCGGAGTGGAGTGGGCGAAGTGTTCTTCGGTGGAGGCGACATTTGGCTCATCCCCTAAAACTTTCTTCTTCTGCCAGTTGCAGCAGCTATGGCATTGTCTTCCCCCGCACCTGAAGGCAGGAGCTGGAGACAGACAGCAGTGTCGGTGACACAAGGCTGTGCTGATGATCTGGGCTTTGTGATCTCACGTCTCAGTGGCATTTCAGTTAGCTCAATCCTGGAGGGGATCCTGCTCTCCGCTCACATACTCATCTATTGCTAATCCACTGCTTGCCACTTTGAAGCCTAGACCTGGGCTTCACCCTCGGCCCAATATTTGACCATCCTTAATCACGCCTCTATCTGCTAACGTTTGTTATCACTGCCATCTAAGCTTGTTGTATATTGCCAGATCTGAAAAGCTACCACTGATTCAAGGTCGCTGGTGCCCTTCTTTGCAGTGGTATAGTTGATGCAGGTTATCCAGTGTCTTATTGGTTTTGCTGAGCGGTTTGCTCTGTGAGTCCTTGACCAGCACATGGGTGCATATGAGTAACATTTTCTTGAACTGCTCAGCTGCCAACAAACTCGTGGGCACGGGCACTGAAGGGGGTTGTGTAAGTTGTATGAGAATACGATGACTTTGAAGAAATTGTGCTCTGGGCGAGTAATTTCTTCTTCCCCTAGTAAAAACCCAAACGTATGGAAGTCTACTTATGTCGCTAGGAGCTCCCAGCAATGTCTTTTTTAATCCCATCCAGCTATTAATGTTGTTTTTTGGGAAAATGTCCAAAGTTGCCTCCGAAGCAGTGGCAGTAGGCTCTAGTCGTGGTTCTGCTGTTTCACCACTTTTGGTTATGTCCTCTTCTCTGGCCCATGGATGTTCTAACAGGGCCAGTGTTGACTCTGGGGCTTTGCTGGTTGGCAGTGCTCAGGAGGGCTTGTTCCATCTGCCTCCAACTGTTCTTTCAGTGTCTGTTGTGGAATTCTCCGCTGCTGCTCATTCAATGCCCTGCAACCTCTTCAATAGGATTTTGAAAGACTGTTGTTTTACAAGATCACCTCTGGAGGGTGGCAACCATGGGAGGCTATGTGTACTCTCGGCTCCAGATGAACCTTTGAGAAGTGAAATCTGTGTAGAGGTAGCGACAGTTACCTGCAAAGAGGCGATGATTGGTGAAGATTTCACTCTACCGGACATTGACATGTGGAGGGTGGGGCGTTCCCCTGATTGTGGTTCCTCACTGAAAACGTCAGGCTTACTTAATTCAATTACCTCCTCTTGCTCTCTACATCCATCCCTGCTTCCTTTATATTGTAGTTCTATTCCCTTTCTGTTTTTGATCATGACTTTTTCTTTCCGAGTACGCAGTTGAGTACTGACAATGGAGGGGAGGGTGCTCCATCTGATATCTTATTTTGCATAGAAAAAACCCTATTTTCTATTTTGTCTTTATTGGAAAAAACAGCAGTAAATCCCCTTAAGAATAATTTTGTGAAAACACAAGTCTAAAATGGTCATGCCCTTAGGAGGGTCAAGAGATGCTTCTGTTCAAGCTGGTATACCATTATGTCAGATGCTTGCCCCCAAAAAATGTTGTGATCTTGAAAATGAACAGCTATGTTTAAATATGTTGTTTGGGGATCCGGATCAGTGCTACTCTTTGGGTAAAGTTAAGCTAGACATTTTCCCAATGTTTAAAAAGGGGATAAAAAAGTCACTAAAAAAGCAGGGAAAGTAAATGGATCAGCTTTGTAGGCAGGTGTGGGGTGGGAAGAGGAGCCAGCAATTGCCAGTTCTTCGATTGCATTGTATCATACTGTGCCTGTGTCAAGTGGTGTGCCAAGCAGGGCTTCGATGGAGGGTAAGATGGAGATTTCTGCAAGCAGTCAGAAGGCTATGACAAAAAAAAAGGAAAAATAAAAGAATTAGAAGATTCCCTAAACGGAAGACAATTTTTAAAATTTTCCTATGGATATTGATATGCAGAGTTTTATGGTGGGGGTTGTCGAAATTCCCTCCTGAAGGTAGTGCCTTGATTGCTCTTACTATGCAGAATTTCGCATTTGATCACTGGGGTGGTGGCGAGAACCGGAGCAGTGCTGGCTCTTCCTATTCTGCCCTCCCTGGATCTTTGCTTCCCTATCGAACATTCTGTTTGAGCCTTCTGGAGTGGGAGGGAAAACGAGAAGTGGGGTCCTCTTGCCCCGCTATAGTTACAATGATGATAGCAATCCGGGTGGGTGGTCTCGAGTGGAAAGTCCCCAATTATGAGAGTCAAATAAGGTCAAAAGGTGTCTAATCAACAAAGTATGAGAAATGCAGATCATGGTACTACAGAAGCATCTGTCTTGCACCCTTGTTCCTGGCCTAAACATGGGGTAAAAACGTTTTGTCTGAGGGACAGATAACCTTTATGGATTTCCCCAATAGGCCCCCCACAATGGACCTGTGGGGAGCAGAACTTTATGCCTTCTGTTTAGGATTTTATCTTGTTATTTGACAATGAATCTTTTCTGGTAAATAGAAGCTCTATCCTAAATTCTTTCATGAAGATTGATGCCTTAAAGTTGGTGAAAAGTGGGGATATTATAATGTAACCATTCATTCGTTTGGTCCATCCCTCTATTCCAGAGTCACCTCTGGCTCCATGGCTATCGCACATTTGGTCATTCAGAATTGTATTTCGTAAAGCGAGGGATGATGTTGTTCCTGTTGCCAAGTGCTGGGAATCCTAGTCCAACAAACAAAAGGTCCAAGGGTATTTAAGCCAATGGTGTTTGATGCAATGGGGCCTGATTCTGATTGTATACCATTCCAATTCTGTGTATGTGTGATGCTATTCTTAAGGTTGTACTTATAAGAATGTTTTATGCATTATTAGCACTTCGCATACTGCACTACGCACTTTGCACTTTATAAAGGCTCGAATATGATGTTGTTGAATATGCACTTTATATGCCTTAATTGCTTTTAGTGTGAATCGAAATTTGATGTTTTGTGGTACTATGCATGTTGTCACTTTATAAAGGACAGTTATTGTCATTCTCAGATGATGTAAGTAAAAGATTGGAGGTTTTATAGTTTTTTAATTGTTGATCTTAATATGTATTAAGTATCACTGTTTTATTATTGCTTTAGATTCTGCGGACCTCGCTAGGCGTTCTGTATCATAATAAAGTTAAACTGAAACTGAAACAGAACTGAGATTGAGAGAGGAAAGGTGCAATCATACTGCTTGGGGACTATCTAGGAGAAAATATGTTTTACAACCAACCCCTAGAGGCCAGAAACCCATGGAATGCAACATTGTCACAATGTGAAAAGATGTTTTAGTATTAAGAATAATGGTTGTGGCATCATATGATATGAGTGGATTCTAAAATAATGGTGATGGGATGCCACATTTTTATAACACAATTTAATCAAGGGATTTGTTAGGTCATTTCTAAGTAGGTATGTGTCTATTTGTTTTCATTCACCTTTATTTGTTTTTCTGCTCAGACAAGAGAAAACATAAGTAGGTGTTCACCAAGATCTAGTGGGTGAGTATGGGGGGTACATGTGGCAAAACATTAAAAGATACTAGACAAAGAGGCCATTTAGTTCTAGATCATGAATGCCTTGGGTTGAGGAGTGCAGTGCAGACACTGTGTCCCAATATTCTGGGAAATTGGCGTTTGTCTAGAGGATGGTGCCTCTACAAAATGTTCTTAAAATCTGATAAGAAAGCCTCTCTCTGAGTTTGGATGTTGAGGTTTTACCTTGGTAAACTACCTTACATTCGAACCGTCATTTCGGAGCTTGTGGTTGATGAGCCAGTGAAGGCACTAGGATTGACGGTGTCTACTGGGGAACATTGAGTAATAGTACAAATAGGGTAGGAATGGAGAAAGGTCATTCATATGATAGATTTGATGGCAAGAATCAAGAACGTGTCCAGAGATCTAAAGCATATTGTGAGTTGTTGGGGTGATTGATGATAGGAGAAGGTATGTGTGATGTATTGATTAGGAATTTAGCATTCACTGTAGGGGCTAAAGGGAGAAGGAAGTTAGGGTTTGGGGATAGCAACCTACAGTTATGACTATGAGAATTACCTGTTTCCCGTGGTAGCGGGGGAGAGGAGGCAGAGGAGAAGTTGAATGTGGACTGTATCATAAGATTGCCTTAGTTCATACAAGGCCTCAGGCACTAATAGAATGAAGAATGCCCTTGGGAAGGTAAGAAAACTGTACATTAGGAGTTTGAAAGCAATATTGACTTTTGAGGGATTGCGCATGTCAGTAGATAGCCTTCCATCATTAAATGATTGAGGAGCATTCTCTAATACAAGGGTATCAGATCAAGTCAAAGCGGTGCCAAGTAAACCAGTCAACAGTAGTGTTGTGCAGAGGGATGCGAGGGGAAAGGGCTGACACATGAGGCTTGGAGGCCTCCCATAGACATAAGGTTGTGGGCAGAGTTTACCGAGCACCACAATGCTGGATAAGTTTAGTCAACAGTATAGAATGAGCAGGGAGACGCCCAGGTTTATAGTGTTTATAGTGTTTTGATTTGGTCCACAGTAATGGAGGTGGCAGAGAGCTATGCAATGTCAAATAGCATAGATATGGGAGAGGGTAGGTTTGAATCTTGGGTGCACACAGTTTCAAATGTGCAGAGATTTTGGAAGGTAGACTGCCATCACTTGGAAAGGTTCGGCCTTTCCTGCGGGTATAGAGAATAAATAAAACATGCAAAATTTGCATCAGCTCCCAGTCCCAATGCAATGGTCATTGAGAGATTCTGTGGCCTAGATTAACCTTCGAACATTTTTCCAAGGGAAATTCTGCAATTAATCACGGGGCGATCGTTGTAAAGTTTGTTTTTGAATACTTGCATACCCCAGCCATTTACAGCTTGAATTGTACTTTTATGTAGGGATTCTTTATTTTCAATCAACATTTAATCCATATATATTCCAGGTCGCTTGCAAAGCAACCCTTTATTTGTTTGAAACACAGCATTTTTAAAATTTTTATCATGAGGTCAATTTTATTTCTTCTGCAAGGGGCATTTGCATTCAATGTGTGTATTACTGTGATGTTTAAAAACGTAAAAGTTTCCAGTTCCTCAAAGGGATCATAAGAATAGAATAACATAAAATAAATGACAGAAAATCTTCTATTTTCAAGTACCCCTAAGAATACAAATATTGTAAGTGTTTTCAGTGTCTGAGATGGCTTGAGGCGCTTGAAAGGCTATTTAAGATGTACCAGATAAACCATACTAAGGTCAGGCTGATGACAGACAATTGATACTAACAATGAGAAATGATAGCCTACTGCACATTTTATAATGAAATGCTCTAAAATGTTTTCTCGAGGACCACAATCAGACCAGACCTAGGTATTCTCCATGAGGAGCTAAGATGTAGATTCTGCAATTAGCAATTAAAATTCGGAAATATTGGGGCATATTAGCAAGACCCACGTTAAAATTATCGCCGTTTTAGCGGCAGGAAACTGCCTCTAAAACGGCGATAATGGGCTTGCTAATATGCGTTATGGAATTCCAATAGAAGCCCAGGTTAGATGTGCAGGACATCTAACCTGGGCTTCTATTGGAATTCCATAGCGCATATTAGCAAGCCCATTATCGCCGTTTTAGAGGCAGTTTCCTGCCGCTAAAACGGCGATAATTTTAACGTGAGTCTTGCTAATATGCCCCTAGTTTTCTATTTGTTCAACTTTCCATATTTTAAACGAGGACTATTTATTTGGAGAAAACGTCTTGAGGCATAATTTTAAAGATTGCCACACAGCAGTTCATTTTTTCAGGAAATTAATTTAAAATAAACAATCAATGGTGATATTGTGAACTGCTGAACTGCAATATTTCTCAATGCTTTAAGCTAATAAAAAAACAGAAGAGAAAAGAGTACAAAGGCATTAGAACCAATGTGATATTTCATCCAAAAGGGTTCCAAAGGCCAGTACCAAACAGCTCCATCATTGTGACAGGTCTAGAAGTGAAATGAAATCAGTCTGTGACTCCTGCCGGTCCCAAGACGACCATCCCAGCAGGAGCGGCCAGTTTCATTTTGCCTCAAAAATATCTCACTCCAAAAGTGATGCTTTTGTGTGCTGCAGACTACACTCTGCATCTCCGAACACCACCTCTTCGATTCTCACCTGTGGTGAATGCCACAAGCTCGAAATCAATCAAAAACCGCAGGGCTTCACAAACTGATAGGAAAACAGAGAGGCTCTCTGTGCACTGATAGCATGGAAACCTGTTCTTGTCTAGTTTGCACAATCATATTATTTTTGTTGCATAGTCAATAATATCTGCTTCACACTGTTGGTACAGTGACTAGCATCAAATGCAGGGTATGGCATAATGCGGGGCGGCCGGCCTGCATAGAGGATCTAAGCTGTCATCTTGTGTGTTAACCACAGTGGTCTGTCACATTTGTGAGAACACATCTAAGTTAAATATTTAAAGAAAAAGCAGTGATGGCAGTGCCGATTGAATGGTTCGCCCATGGCCCAAGTTGTTCCCTGCTAAGCTGGGCCTGAGCACTTAGTAGCATTCAGCATGTACTTTACACAGACATATACTATCTCCAAACAGTGGTCTGTTCTTATCAGTCTAATACAAGCTGATAGTCTCACTTGCCATTATTTACAAATGCAAACTGAGAAATGTGTAAAACAAAATCCCAGCATTAAGAATCAGCATTTTTAAGCTGCCTCTCTAAGTGCAAACAAGATAACTTTTGCAGAGTTACTTGAAGGCAGAAGAATTGTCTCCAGGCAATGTTGATCCAGGGTAATGTCTTCCCAGGACACTAAGGGCCTGATCACGAGTTTGGTGGTCCATAGGACCGCCGAAACCAGGTGGACGTCCGACCACCGCCACACTGCGGGACCGCCAGCCGTATTACAACTGCTGCAGTCAGACCACCACGAGACTGCCAGCACCGCCAGGATCAAGGACCCCGCTAGTCTGGTGGTCTTGCACTAGCAGGAATATGTTGGTGGTGCCGCAGCCGGCACGGCCAAGCATATTCTGAGTTGCCATTTCACCGCCCTTTTCAAGGCGGTGAACCTGCCATGAAAAGGGTGGCAGAATGGCCTGCTGGATTTGGGGCTGGGGGGTGCATATAGGGGGGGGGCACATGTAGTGCCATTTTATATGTGAAACAGGTTTTGTTTATGATTTAAAATATATCCCTATTGTACCTTAGGTTTTTCACACTTGCTCATGTGAGACATGTGTTGGGTAATATGAAGCAGAAATTTGGAGCAGCGCACATTTTTATCTACATCACATGACATTAACTGAGCATCAATTCTATGCAATGCTGTATTGTTAGGGAGTCCAAAACAGGAACAGGAAATGTGCAATCTGGATGGAACTGGCAGCCATTTGCCTTCACATTATAATCTCTTATTATATATTTTAGCTGTGGCTCCCAGCAATAAAGCTGGGCTCGTTGTTAGTGGATGCACTTTGCTATGTGGGCATTTAAAGATACAAGGATGTAATTCCTGGAGGGTGTAAGGTTATCCCTTAAGAAGTCACTACAGTCAGAAGGGAGTCTTTGCTGCAGTGGATAAGCTAGATATTTGAAAAATAGATTCACTGGCCAAAGATTGACAGCTCAGGTTGCAAAGACAGTGATGATGGCAATAATATCCTAGCCAGCTGCAAAGTGAGTAGACATCCGACTGCAGGTACACCTGTAATGAACTATTTAGTATGGCTGTAAGATTTACATGGTGACATTGAAATGTGTATATATATATATCCAGCTCCTAATTGCCCCTCAGGCAAGAACGCACTCGGACACCAATCTGGAACAAATCGGTAATTGGTAAAAACGCCTCCCATGTGCAGATTCCTTTCACAGCTTGGCAGTCGATTTAGCCTAACGCGTTTCAAAGCTTCCATGCTTCTTCTTCAGAGGCTCGACAGTCCGTGCAATTTCCGACACACCTCTCTTTTAAATAATACCACGCCCTCTGATGGGCAAAGAGTTTTGGATCTCGTAGTGTGCACAGAAAAATATTTCAACCCTGTTTGGGTGCCCTTCAATTATGCTGTTTTGGCAATAGTTCAAAGCCCTCAGATGGGCCTCCGCAGACAGGTACGTAATAAATCCAATGTCAATGTCCCACAATAGAGGCTAGGTTGGATACCAAGCCCGTGGCCCCCAATAATTGTAGGGTGGTGCGTTCCTCGCGGCAGGGCTACCGCGTGTATATCCAGCTCCTAATTGCCCCTCAGGCAAGAACGCACTCGGACACCAATCTGGAACAAATCCTTTTATTGGTAAAAGCGCCTCCCATGTGCAGATTCCTTTCACAGCTTGTCAGTCGATTTCGCCTAACGCGTTTCAAAGCTTCCATGCTTCTTCTTCAGAGGCTCGACAGTCTGTGCAATTTCCGACACACCTCTCTTTTAAATAATACCGTGCCCTCTGATGGGCAAAGAATTCTGGATCTCGTAGTGTGCACAGAAAAATATTTTAACCCTGTATGGGTGCCCTTCAATTATGCTGTTTTGGCAATAGTTCAAAGCCCTCAGATGGGCCTCCGCAGACAGGTACGTAATAAATCCAATGTCAATGTCCCACAATAGAGGCTAGGTTGGATACCAAGTCCCGTGGCCCCCAATAATTGTAGGGTGGTGCATTCCTTGCGGCAGGGCTGCCGCGTGTATATCCAGCTCCTAATTACCCCTCAGGCAAGAACGCACTCGGACACCGATCTGGAACAAATCCTTTTATTGGTAAAAACGCCTCCCATGTGCAGATTCCTTTCACAGCTTGGCAGTCGATTTCGCCTAACGCGTTTCAAAGCTTCCATGCTTCTTCTTCAGAGGCTCGACAGTCTGTGCAATTTCCGACACACCTCTCTTTTAAATAATACCACGCCCTCTGATGGGCAAAGATATATATATATATCCACAAATACCCCTGCTTCCACAGAAAAACAAGTGTATATATATATAAATATATATATATAAAGATCGAAGAATATCATGTTAGGAGTTTGAAATAATATATTTGACTAAACCACCTAAATGACTTTCTATTTGCCACGGTTTGTCATTGGAGCTGCCTTGTAAGAAAACACAATGCTAACATGATACAACAATCACAAACCTCAGTCTTGACATTTAGATATAGGAAATCACATAGGAAGAACAGACTGGTCCAACCGAACGGACAAATTTAGGGAGGGAAGGGACCAAAATAAAACTTCAATGAAGCATTGAATGGCATGATATAGCATGGAGTCGCCCCCAAAGAAATCACATCAGCCAGTCTCCTAAATGGCAGAAATAGAGCACAGGAAAGAATATCCCCAACAAGACGAGATAATAGTGGCATAAGATAAGGATGACATGAACAAATACCTATTTAGAATACCATCCATGGTGTTAAATCTGCAAAACCATCCTCTAATCCCCTTCCAACAAGAGTGGGACCAAAGGTTATTATGAGTGAGTGACAAACCATTAAGATATAAGGAGATAGAGTCGTCTCAGTATTCAGTGCTGTATTCTGTATCAAAAGAGTCAGTCTCTTTCCTCCGTTCCGAAAAAAAGGTATCCATATGTTTAGGAACAAGGCCAATTGATTCCATAGCTTTTAGAAGAATTGCTCATAGAATGCCATTCTGTAAATTTCATTTAGCCCACCTCTTGATGAGTCAAGAGAGCACCAGTGAGTGAGTATATACACTTTGGCAATGGCAAGTGTAGTTGATAGCCACCCTCTTTGATATAAAGAAGCGTCATGTTATCATAAGTGTCATAAAGCACAACTGTAATATATGAGTTGAGTTGCATTAAGGATGTGCACATCTGAAAGTAAATGTCTCCAGAGAGTTTGGCCCTTTGAAACTTTAGTGGCATTGTGTACCAATTTCGAAGTGTCTTGTAATGGCGAAATTTCCATTGGGCTTCTATAGTGCCTGCATCATTTGATTTCAGTATTTGGGACTATTTCTCTGTGTCAGTGCTTTGCAGTGTAGATTATTATTTAGTGGTTTAGAGAAAAAATCCGGTTTCGGCTTAATTTTCTCCCTAAATAGCGCAATGGCTAGGTAGATGGACATACAGTTGTACTAATAGCAGCACAGCCTTAGCTTCTAGCACAATAGTTGAAAAAGTTAGGATAATGGGCAGAGGATATGAAATAATGGTGGGCTTCATCACTCAGTGGGTACTCCTAAGCGAAGTATTTTATTCATAAACGTTGAAGGAACTAACCTTACAGGGATCCATAGGAACTTACTGTTGTCCAGAATGAGGGGAACCTTAATATTCTTGGGTAGAAAGTTGAGGTAGTCTGTTCAGAGGTTATACTTCTCTCCAAAGGGCATGTTTCAGGATCCCAAGGATCATAGCCTCATGAAAGCAAATGTTACATTTAACTATGGATAGGCATAACAAGAGAAAGTAGTCAAAATATAGCTACATGTAAATGGGAAAAAAGTATATTGCCGGAAAGCATGTCTTTTTGTTTCTAAAATGGCATCAAAGAGAGGTTTGCTGTTCTAGAATCACCATGTTTCCAGCTTTCAGGAACAAGCAGAGTTGTATCAAAAATATTTTTTGCTCCAGTTTTTGCATTTTTGTTATAGGTAGTCCATTTTTCCATTTTTGTGGTTTAAACACTCTTGCAGCTTGTGGTAGAAGCAAGGGTGAAACCCATGGGTGATCCCAGAAAGCTACGCATTTCTGAAAATTATTAAGGGGTCGATTCCGATTCGGGCCGGAAAAAGCACCGACCGACTCGGAGCCGGAATTAATTCCGACCGACACGTACCTGTGGCGCCCGACACGCCAAGTACGATGCAAGGTGTGCAAAATCCGACTGACATGTACTGAACCCAAGCCGAACGACCGAGCCGCACGGAAAACAGCAATCCGGCCGGAAAAACACGCGAATCGAACCGACCGACACGCACCCGGAACAAATCCAACCGAAACGTACACGCGAACTCCAAACCGCTAAGTACGATGCAAGGCGCGAAAACCACGACCGAGTCGAACGGAGGACAAGCCGTACAACCGACACGCATACAAAACCGAGCCGAAGTAACACAAAACACCGTGACCGACGCGTACGCAGCATAGAAAATACCACAAACACAGCGTGAACGAAACGGAGAAGACCGTACGAGACAAATGCAGGGACCGACTCGGTCACAAGAACGTTTCCAACATGCACAAAAAGTACTAAGGAAAAATACACAAAAAAAAACCAAACAAGCAATTACAAAGCCAATAAATACTGGGGGGGTGGGGACAGAGAACAAAGACACACCCACAACGCCACCCATATAAAGGACACAAATCCCAACCATGATCCTTTGCAAATGCCATTCTACTGCCAGCACTCAACAGACAGCAACCACACACCCACAGCTCATCCCTCACACAAGCCACACACCATCAGCACACCAACAAATAGCTACCTCACATACACCCAGCAAAACACACAGTCACACACCCTCACCTGCACACCAACACACACATCACTCACCATCACCACCCATCACCATGCCCCCCAAGAAGAATCACAAGTTCCTAGATTGTGAATTGGAAGTCCTGGTAGACGAGATCCTCAGGGTAGAGCCACAGCTGTTTGGCACACTGGTCCAACAGACACCCATCTCCCAGAAAACCAAGATGTGGGAGAGGATCATCAACAGGGTGAACGCACAATCACCATGTCTGCGCACAAAGACTGACATCCAGAACAGGTGGTATGACGTGCGCAGGAGGGTACGGGAGCTGCTCAAGAAGGACTACCTCCTGAGCCAATACACCGGCAGTGGCCCTCCTGCCAAGCCAGTATACCTCAGGCCCTGGGAGGAGAAGGTGCGGGCCATCCTTCCGCCAGTGAGCGTCTATGGAATAGAGAACATCCCAGAGCCTGGTGAGTACACAACAAATGTACACAATATTCTGCCACAATACACACACATATCACTGTCAAGGGGAGAGTCAAACCATGCACTCATAGCAATTACACAGCAACCAGAACAGAATTATCCCAAAATGTGTATGTCAGTCAGATAAAAACAACACATGCCATCTCAAAGTTACATTTAACCGTGTCATCACATGTACAAACACAACTACAACTACAGCTAGGCAGTGGCACAAATAAAACTAACAAACACATCCAGACATGTAGCCACCACTACAACACCAACACACAGTGAAGACCACTGAAAGGAAGGAATTCTGTGTATGCTGGGCAAGTCAGTGTAGCCAATAGCATCATGGGAGTCGTAGTCACACATATTGCTCACCCCCACAACTGTCCCATCAACACCACCATGAACCATGCGCACATCACAGGGAGTGGAAAAGGACTCACAAGATGGCTGACACTGGCTACTGCTGTGGGGAGCACAAGGCCCTGCTGGCAACTGTGCAACAACCAACAGCAGGACACCACTGACTGACATCCTGAGAGACAACTTCCACTCCCTGCAATGGAAGCACGTTCCATGGTGGGATATCTGGCTGGCTGGGTGGGAAGGAGGACTCGCAGCACTGACCATAGTCACAAGCACCTCCCCTCACACACCCCTCAACACAAACTCCACAGAACCCACCTGGGAGAATGCAATGCCTCACATCCTAACTCAAGATCCCACAAAGAACCTCCACCCTGGGTAATGTTGTGTGAAGCACAGGGACACTCTTGGGACTTTTAGCCAAACAACTGCCAGGACAACACTCCCAGCCATCCTGTCAGCACAGGCAGCCCACCCCACAGGGAAGCAGAGTCAAAAGGAAGGAAGCATGGGCATGCTGGGAAGGGGGAGGAGGCAATAGCATGATGGGAGTAGTAGGCACAGATATCGCTCAGCCTCACAACTGGCCCATCAACACCACCCTGAACCATGCTCACATCACAGGGAGTGGATAAGGACTCACAAGATGGCTGACACTGGCTACTGCTGTGGGGAGCACAAGGCCCTGCTGGGAACTGTGCACCAACAAACAGCACAACACCACTGACTGACATCCTGAGAGACAACTTCCACTCCCTGCAATGGAAGCACGTTCCATGGTGGGATATCTGGCTGGGTGGGAAGGAGGACTCGCAGCACTGACCATAGTCACAAGCACCTCCCCTCACACCCCCATCAACACAAACTCCACAGAACCCACCTGGGAGAATGCAATGCCTCACATCCTAACTCAAGATCCCACAAAGAACCTCCACCCTGGGTAATGTAGTGTGAAGCACAGGGACACTCTTGGGACTTTTAGCCAAACAACTGCCAGGACAACACTCCCAGCCATCCTGTCAGCACAGGCAGCCCACCCCACAGGGAAGCAGAGTCAAAAGGAAGGAAGCATGGGCATGCTGGGAAGGGGGTGGAGGCAATAGCATGATGGGAGTAGTAGGCACAGATATCGCTCAGCCTCACAACTGGCCCATCAACACCACCCTGAACCATGCTCACATCACAGGGAGTGGATAAGGACTCACAAGATGGCTGACACTGGCTACTGCTGTGGGGAGCACAAGGCCCTGCTGGGAACTGTGCACCAACAAACAGCACAACACCACTGCCTGACATCCTGAAAGCCAACTTGCACTCTCTGCAATGCAAGCACGTTCCATGGTGGGATATCTGGCTGGGTGGGAAGGAGGACTTGCAGCACTGACCATAGTCACAAGCACCTCCCCTCACACACCCCCTCAACACATACTCCACAGAACCCACCTGGGAGAATGCAATGCCTCACATCCTAACTGAAGATCCCACAAAGAACCACCACCCTGGGTTATGTTGTGTGAAGCACAGGGACACTCTTTGGACTTTTAGCCAAACAACTGCCAGGACAACACTCCCAGCCATCCTGTCAGCACAGGCAGCCCACCCCACAGGGAAGCAGAGTCAAAAGGAAGGAAGCATGGGCATGCTGGGAAGGGGTGGAGGCAATAGCATGATGGGAGTCGTAGGCACAGCTCTACATCCCCCACCACATGGCCCAGCAAGCTCACACTCACGCATGCACATCCCACAGAGAGTGGAAAGGCCCATCAAAGATGTCTGACACTGTTGCTGTGTCGTGGGGAGCACAAGGGCATGCTGGGAACTGCACACCAACCAACAGCAGGACACCACTGTTAGCCATCTTGCCATTGCTCTCACACCCACACACACTGAACTCCCCACAAAAGCAAGTAAGTATGGGAATGCTGGGAAGTGGGGTGGAGGCAATAGCATGATGGGAGTCATAGTCACAGACATAGCTCACCCCCACAACTGTCCCATCAACACCACCCTGAACCATGCTCACATCACAGGGAGTGGATAAGGACTGACAAGATAGCTGACACTGGCTACTGCTGTGGGGAGCACAAGGGCATGCTGGGAACTGCACACCAACCAACAGCAGGACACCACTGTCAGCCATCTTGCCATTGCTCTCACACCCACACACACTGAACTCCCCACAAAAGCAAGTAAGTATGGGAATGCTGGGAAGTGGGGTGGAGGCAATAGCATGATGGGAGTCATAGTCACAGACATAGCTCACCCCCACAACTGTCCCATCAACACCACCCTGAACCATGCTCACATCACAGGGAGTGGATAAGGACTGACACGATGGCTGACACTGGCTACTGCTGTGGGGAGCACAAGGGCATGCTGGGAACTGCACACCAACCAACAGCAGGACACCACTGTCAGCCATCTTGCCATTGCTCTCACACCCACACACACTTAACTCCCCACAAAAGCAAGTAAGTATGGGAATGCTGGGAAGTGGGGTGGAGGCAATAGCATGATGGGAGTCATAGTCACAGACATAGCTCACCCCCACAACTGTCCCATCAACACCACCCTGAACCATGCTCACATCACAGGAAGTGGATAAGGACTGACAAGATGGCTGACACTGGCTACTGCTGTGGGGAGCACAAGGCCCTGCTGGCAACTGTGCAACAACCAACAGCAGGACACCACTGACTGACATCCTGAAAGACAACTTTCACTCCCTGCAATGCAAGCACAGTCCATGGTGGGATAACTGACTGGCTGGGTGGGAAGGAGGGCCGGCTGTCAACCAAATACAACCAATGCAGACCATGTTCACACCCCAACAAATACATAGAAATGCCCAAATAATGCAGGACAATGTGCTACACCAATATCAACCCCTGACTGTGACAACTTAGGACAATGCAATGTACAGGCCCGCACCCAGAGGCACAGTCACAACTGTCAGGTGTGTCAACCATTGATGCCTGCAGAAACATAACATACATTGTGTGTGTCTCCCAAAAACAGGTGATGATGGGGACACAGCAGCAGACGCTGAGGAGTCCCAGTCCCAGGCTCAAGAGGATGCGGAGCTCACTGGTGTCGTACAGCCTCTGCCCTCCTCGGACGAAGAAGACCAACCTGGCACATCCGGTGCAAGTCAACATGCAGCACCAGCAGGACCACCAGCTGCAGCACCAGCAGGACCACCAGCTGCACCCCTGCACCCACCCCTCCAACGACTGTCACCACAAATACCATCCCTGCCGACATGGACAGAACAAGGAGCAACACCAGCACAGGGACCCTGGACCAACGTGGGGCCATGGACACCACCACCACCACCAACCCCCAAGGGGGACCAGGGTCATCTGTGCGTGCCACTGCACGCACTGCACATGTCGGCAGGGGTGGTGGGAGGGGTGGGAGACAGAGGTCGCTGCTTGCAGAGGTTGCTGGTGTGCATGATGACCCACAACTGGTACGCATAGCCGATGCGTACCAGTCCAGCACCGGAGATCTCAGCCAGGTAGTGGGGCTCCTCAGAGACATGAAACAGCAGCAGGCTGCCCATCATGCCCGCTTGGACTCACACATGTCCCGCGTGGAGTCCAAGTGGGACGCACTGCAAGAGATGACGGCGGTGCACAGGGACATATTACAATGCCTCCGCCAGATGAACAGCAACCAGTCCACACCTCCCTGTGTGCCAACAACATCTGGTGCTGAACAAACTGCAACTGCCACAGGGAGGGAGGATGACTCTGGCGGAGAGTCCCCTGCACCGCAGCAGCCTGTACTTGAGGGCCCCCCCAAAGAAGAGGGGTCGTCCGAGGAGGGGCAAGTGAGAGGCCGATGGCCAAGTGCAACTCCCAGGAAGCCTGAACCTGTTCTGGATGTTCACCTTTGTGCACAAACTGTTCACCCTGTTGACGGCAACACAACTCCCACACATTACATGGGGAGTACAAGTTGGACCAATGTCTCAGACAACTGTGGCCCCGATACTGGGGATTTTGTCTACCAGGACTTTCAATTCACCTAGGAACTTCTGATTGCAAGATATATGTACAGCACTAACCATCCTATGCACTATTCACACAAATGTATCACAATAAACACACTAATACACCATACTTGCCTCTGTTGTGATTCCAACGTGGGTGCTGTCATGGGGATGATTAACTGCAAAATTACACTGTGTATGCGAACTGCAACAGCAAGTACAACACAGGCATGTGAGTAAAGGCAACGTGACACATATGAGGGAGACACACCACCAGGGCTACACAACACATACACACCTAGGCCATCTGACTCATTGCCTACTCTGATGTTGCCAGGGAAGACGGTGCAATGCACAGACACCACACCTATTCCCAGTGGTAGTCAAGTAGCCCACAGGTGCAGTAAGCAAATGGCAGTCAAATGTGTGACCACAGACAACGCACATCACAAAGTGAAGCACAGGTTTATTACACAGTTGCAACATGTCGTAACCACTACAGATGCAAGGTAATCCCACCTGGCAGCGGGCACACAGTCAACAACTGTAGAAGGAAGGAAGTCCATGGGTGTGGTGCACATCACCTGTAGGGACACAACAGCTACCACCCTGGAAGTACAATCACGTCGTCGGTGGACACAGTTGACCAAACGAATCTGAAAGTACCCTGTGAAGGACAGAAATGACACACAGTCAAAAGCAATGGAGAACAGGACAGAACAGCAAAACTCATGCACAATACATGTTACAAGATACCCACCCAGAACCAAGTTAGCATGTCAACACTGTTGGGGAGTACAGACCACCTGTAAGCACACATCGCTACACACATCCAGTCAAGTAGCCCATGGACACACTCCAACAGCACCAGAGCACCACCTACACATATCATGCCAACTCACATCATTGACATGACACCTCAGGATACTCACATTCAGCTAAAGAAGTTGGTGATGAGCTGTGTGCGGACATCACCCTCATCATCATCATCATCACTGGCATCGTGGTCCAGGCCAGGATCCTCCACAGGTGGCGGATGTTGGTCATTGTCATCCTGGATGAGAGGCAACTCCTTCCGCACTGCCAGGTTGTGGAGCATGCAGCAGACGATGATAATCTTGCACACCTTTGCTGGGGCATATGGGAGGGACCCTCCTGTCTTGTCGAGGCAGCGGAAGCGGCTCTTCAGGAGACCAAATGTCCGCTCAATCACTCTCCTGGTCCGACCATGTGCCTCATTGTAGCGCATCTGGGCTGGTGTCACAGGGTTCCTGAGGGGTGTCAGCAGCCACGGCATGTTGGGGTATCCCGAGTCACCTACGGACAGACAAGTGCACATTAGCTGACTTGGAAAAGTGGGCGGAATACTACAGATCAGATCACCCACAATGGCACAAAGTCAGTACACACCGACAAGCCAGGCACGCTGGTTCTGCATCTGTGCCATCATCCTGGGGATGCGACTACTCCTCATCACAAAGGCATCGTGTGCTGAACCAGGGGAAACGGGCACACACGTGTGTGATGGTCATATCTGCAAGACACACCACCAGTGCATTGACCGAGTGGTAGTGCTTGCGGTTATGGTAGGCCTGCTCTTGGGCCTGTGGTGGTACCAAAGCCACATGTGTCCCATCAATGGAGCCAATGACATGCGGAATCCTCCCCAGGGCATAGAAGTCACTCTTCACGTCAGTGAGTCGTTGCAGTCTAGGGAAATAGATGTACCGGTTCAGGAATAGCAACATTGCCTCCAAAACATCGCGGAGCACACGGCTCAACATGGTCTGTGACATCCCACCAGCAGTCGCCACAGTATGTTGGAAGGTACCGGTGGCAAAGAAGTGTAGGGCTGCCATCACCTTCACCTTGGGGGTCAGCGCTGTAGGATACGGCCGGCCAGGCTGCAAATGTGGGGCCAACTGCACTGCCAAATCCTCAATCAGCTGTCTGGTGAAGCGGTACCGTCGGATGCTGTCCCGTTCCACCATCGTTGCCAGGTCTGGGAATGGTCGATGGACAGCAGGAGCCCTGCAGTGCAGAGGAGAAGAAAGCAAGATTGTCAGTCACCCCACATATGCGGCATTGAACACACTCAATATCACAACATACATCATTATGAGGCACAACTACATGAAGTGTGCAGTTCCGTAAGGACATGTATGGTACATACATGGCCAACATCTGTCATCACGGTTCAACAAGTGGCATCAATAAGGCCCAGGTTGGCCCATTGGATATCATGAGGCCGTGTCACAGTTCCCATCTCCTGCTGCCGTGTCACAATCACCCCCCACAGTGACATGTGAGGACAGATGTGCCCCAGGCATCACAGCTCAACGACAGGTACATTCCCAGGGACCCTGTATTGCCACATGGACACTGGCATTACATGGAGTATCATGTATACACCACAGCAAAACAACCATGACCCCCACAGGTAGTGGTCCCACTTGCCACTGCAGGACAGACATGGACGTCTGTGACACACACACGCACAACATCAAAGTCCATGCACACACAACGTGGATGTGGAGACTGTCTCCCATTGTGCACATGAAATCAGAGACATTGTAAACACTACATGCACACAGACTGTGGAGGACCATCACTATTGTGCCACTGGGACACCCTGGCTCAAACATACCATCCCACATGGGACTCACGGGGTATGTGACATGACATACACATACACCACCGTGAAATGTGACCATGGCACATGCACAGATATGAACAGTTGCACATCACAGTGGTCATGTACACGTAACACCCAGGATCCTGTCCCCATGAACACGTGCACAGCCTGGGGGTGGCTGCCCCCAGGTGACACCCACAGGACAACATGTACACCAACATACACACAATAGGAAATGCAGCCTTACATGCCTTATGATACAGTTTGGACAGGCTGTCGTGTTGTAGGTGTGCCCCTCACTCCCTGGGAGCTATCTGTGGCTGGCATATGTTCATCTGAGACAGGCATTGTTAGACCTGTCAGCCCTAGGGTGGTCTTTCCCTGTTTTTTTTCCCTTTTGCGCCTCATTTTTGCCACCATATTTTTACTGGACCTAGGTCTCCGGGCGCCTTGCCACTGCTAGCCAGTGCTGAGGTGCAGGTGCTCTCTCTCACTCAAGATGGCTGCCACAGGCCCCTGCTACTGCAGAGGGGCCTTACACGCATACACACTAGTAGCCAGGGTCAGGCTGGGACATAGGGATACAGTATCCATTCCGTCCCCGCCTCTGGGCCACATAGCCAGGCATGTAGAAGGTTCCAGAACCTTCCGGGCTGTGGGAGGAGTTATGTTTTGCCGCCTTTGGGAGAGTCACCTGACCTAGGGGTATAAAAGGCTTGGAGGGAAAACTTTCTAGTCAGTTGATGAGGCACCACTGATCCTGGGAGAACCTCCGCCGGAGTATAGGCTTTAGGGCCTAGGGGGAGACCTACACTACTGCTGCTGACAGGGCTGAGGCCCTGCTGTAGTAAGATAGCTGAGGAACGCCCACCACCCACTGACCTTGCCCAGTGTGAGGGGACCCAGGGAACCACCTTCAGCGTGCGGGGAGGAACATCAAGCACTCCCAGACCACCAACTCATCCCCCCCTCATAAGAAGAAACTTCTGACAAGAAACTTTGACAAGAAACTTATAATAAGAAACTTCTGACAAGAAACTCCTGACAAGAAGCGCCTAAGAAGCAACCAATCTGGAACAGTCGCAAGACACCTTAATTTGAGGAGGCCTGACCGTCCAGCCAGGCCTGAAGCCTAAACTGCCCAACTGGGGATCACCAGGTAAAGCGCCGTACCCTGAAGCGCTAGACCTTCACCCCCTATCTATTCCTGCCTGCTGCTGGGCTGCCCCCAAGTACTTTTCCAGTCAGCCCTGCCCACAGGCTGCTGGTGCGCCCTGCGTTCTGCCCCCCTCAGGTCACTGACCTTGTGAGGAAATCACCGCCGCGGCCGCCGCCGCGTGAGGAGAAGTGCCGTGTGGTGAGGTGCGCCGTCGCGCCCTCACCGAAGGGAGCGCTGAGGTGAGGGAAGCCCCTTGAGTGGATGTGGTGAGGTGCGCCGTCCGCGCCCTCACCGAAGCCTCTACAAATTGCCCAAATCATTGCCACCGGGCCCAGGGCCCCACCGCCGCCGTCGCGGCCGAAGAAATCACCACCGCCGCCGTCGCGGCCGAAGAAATCACCACCGCCGCCGTCGCGGCCGAAGAAATCACCGCCGCGGCCTAGCGCGATCCGCGAGGCCTCCAGGCCCCGCCGACGCCGTTGCCGAGCAACCGGGGACGCCGGCCGCGCCCCCAGGAAGGCCGCGCAGCGATTGGGCGCCGGCTCCCGCCACGCCCCCAGCGCCGACGGAGGCCGAGGAAGAGCCCCGGCCGTGCAGAGGGAGACGGGGAGCCGGCCGGAGAGGACTGCCGGCTCCCGCTCCCATCCCCAAAGTCCCTGAAGCCCGCGAAACCCACTCACCTGATCCCGGGGGCCGGAGGAGGGTGATACCGGCCCCCGCAACGTGCCGCAAGTGAGTTCCCTGATCCCGGGGGCCGGAGGAAGGTGATACCGGCCCCCGCAACGTCCCGTCATTCCGGCCAGAAGGCCGAGGTACCCCGACCGGGCCCCGCCCTCCAGAACACGGGCCGGGCCTGGGGATTGCCAGTCGCTAAAGAAGCGCGACCAACGAACAAGCACCAGGTGAGCCCAGGAGGCCCCTAGGGCCCACAAAAACGCCACTGGGGGCCGGGGGCCACCATTAACCCCTAAAATTAACTGTGTAACTTTCCCCATGAGGCGAGGCCCCGGAGAGGAGTGGGCCTAGCCTGGAGTTAACCCCTAAGGGACATAGAAGCCCCAGGATACAGGACATGTTGAGGGGTTCCCCACAGTATTTATTAATTTATTGCAGATGCCTATTGTAATTACTGCCTAGGCCATGCTTTTAACTGCAAAGTCTTTACCACAGGGGGAAAGTGTTTAATTGAATTGAGCTGAAGTGTACACCGCCAAGAGTTGAAGTGTTTTATGTTACAGGTGTACTGGAATTGCGACGCCCACTGTACTGAATGTGGGCGCGCCTAGATTAATGCAGGCCTATTGAAATGTAACGTGAAAAGCCTTCTTTTAAGTAATTGAATATTCCTAAAGTGAACTGCATGTTTAGGCCCATGTTTTATTAACGCACCTTGAGATCATTATTAAGTGCTACGTTTAGGAGATGAATTCCTGCGGCCTCTTAGTGGCCTACAATGTTGATGAGCTATGATGCTTTATTTAAGAATGTGCACCAGTTGAGTAATGCAATGAATTTAAATGTAGATCTGAATTAATCTGCCTCATCTGATGCTAACTTGATTTATATATAAAAGATCTTGATTTTAAATACACAAGCCTGGTGTGGTGTCATGTTATTGCGTTCGCATTTCTGAGTCAAAGTAAGAGTGTGCTGCACAACTGCCTTACACATTGCCTTCGCGTGCTTTCCCGCTTCGCGCCATGCTACCGTGGCGGACTCGGTAAACCCGGTTCCAACATTTGGTGTTCAGCGGTTGGATAAGGACTGGTGTTTGTGCAGCACCCTACAGTGACTCAGTGTGCGCCGCAATTAGACACCTATTGTAATGCAAGTGCTAGGAATTCTTTTGTAATTGCCGATTGTGTACATTCCTGCGTTAGACCTGCTACCTACAGTCTAGAACCCTTTCCTTAAATTGTCTGGGACCCCACCTAGGAGGATGGAGTTTGAGTTAGCCAACCTAGAAAGGTATACGGTGACACAGCTCAAGGAGTTCTGCCTAGAGAGGGGGTGGCCGTCAAGCGAGGCGCCAGGAAGGAGGTGCTTCAGAAAGCTTTGAGGGCATGGGTAATGGCCCACCCGGAGGGAAGAGGGGACGAGGAGCAGGGGAGGCAGACAACCCAGGAGAACTGGACCTACTGCACATTGATGTTAGCGAGAATGTGTTGCCAGGAAGACGTTCCAGGGCAGGCAGTAGTGCGTCAGGGGGAGTTTGTCGGCAGAGGAATTTGAGGACAGAAGGGAGCAGAGGCAATTAACATTAGAACTTGCTAGGATGGAAAGGGAGCGAGAACAGGCAAGGCTAGCCATGGAGGAAAGGAAGCTTGCGCATGAGCTTAGCCTGAAGGAACTAGAGCTCCGAACCTTGCAGATGGAGATGCAGGGCAAAGTGAATGGTGGCAGCGTACCTGCTGGGGTTCCACAGGAGCCCAAATTCTATTTACCAAGAGAGGTGATAGCCAGTTTTAGTGTAGGTGATGACATCGACAAGTGGTTGGCGGCGTACGAGGTGGCTTTGGTGGCCCATAGAGTTCCTGAGAGCTACTGGGGGGAGGTCTTTACAGGTACATACCTCCACTAGTAAGGGACACACTTTTAACTTTGGATAAGGGGGAGCAGACTAACTACCCTATCATGAAGGAGGCCCTGCTCAAGAAGTTTGGCCTCACCCCAGAGAAGTACCGCCAAAAGTTCCGCAACAGCCACAAGCTTCACACACAAAACTGGGTGGATTTTTTTGATTATGCCCGGAAGGCATTGGAGGGTTGGGTGCGTGGCAGCAACGTTGACAATTACAAAGGGCTGTACGACCTGTTCTTGAGAGAGCACCTCCTAGAGAAATGTTTTCCGGAGCTGCGCCAGTACTTGGTGGACCGCAAGCTGACCAATCCTAGGGAGCTTGCAGAGGAGGCAGACACGTGGGTCAGCACTCGGGTGTCCCACAAGGGAGCCGGGGCGGACCCCCCGAAAGGTGGACAGGGGCTCCCCCAGAAGAAAGAGGGGGAGATAAAAAGAGGGAGTTCTTTAAAGGCCCCCAAAATAGACCGCCTGGGAGAGGGGTAGGTTCCCCATCCCAATCTGGATCCCAGAAACCCACTTATCCTGACAGGAGTCAGCAGCCCAGAACTGTCCGGTGCTACGAGTGCGGGGAGGTTGGACATTACAAGGGGGATCCCCAGTGTCGCAAGAGAACCCCAGCCCCCACAGGAGGTAAGAGCCCCGGGGTGGCCAGTGTAGCGCTTGGGGAGGAGTTGTCCCTAGGTAGGGGAGGTGAGTGGACAGGCTTGACCTTAGTTTCCCTGGGGGATAGAGAGATCATCCCACGGGTTCAGGTACCCGCGAACACTGCCAAGTATCGGCAGAGGGTCCTGGTGAACGGGGAGGAGGTGGAGGCTCTGAGGGACACAGGTGCCAGCATGACGATGGTGAGACGTCAGCTGGTGTCCCCAGAGCAGGTGATTCCTGAGGAATTCCACCCGGTTGTTATGGCTGATAATAGCCTGGGTCATTACCCCGTGGCCCAAGTTCCCTTTGAGTGGGGAGGAGTATCAGGTCTGTTGAAGGTTGCGGTGAGCCCTGCCATGCCAGTTGACTGTCTGCTGGGCAACGACTTGGAACATACTGCCTGGAGGGAGGTAGAGTTCAATGCCCATGCTGAGATGTTGGGATTACCAGGATGGACTTGCGTCGTCACGCGGTCCATGGCTGCCCGACAAGGAACTCAGCTGGGGTTGGAGCCTGAAATAATGGCCCAGCCCACTGCTGGACGAGGAGATGTCCAGGAGGAGACACCCGGTGAGATGGATGGGGAGCCCGCGGAGGTGACCCCGGAGTCCGCTGAGGTGGTTGGTGTTCCCGTGGGGACCTGCCGACCCCTGCAGAGTGGCAGGTGGAAGGAGGGCCTACCCGGGAGGAATTTTGCCGGGCGCAGAAGGAGTGCCCTACGCTTGAAGGCATGCGGCAACAGGCCGAAGCCCAAGCAGCTGGAACCGAGACTGGTAACTACCATGTCTACTGGGAGGATGGTCTCCTCTACAGTGAGCCTAAGGCTCCGGTGCATGGGTCATCAAGGGCCGTGGTGGTCCCCCAATGCTACCGAGCCTTTCTGCTAGAGTTGGCACACGAAATACCACTAGCAGGACACCTGGGCCAAGACAAGACGTTTGCGCGTCTGGTCCCACATTTTTACTGGCCCAGGATGCGCGTCACTTCTGACACTTTTTGCAAGACTTGCACCACTTGCCAAGCGAGCGGCAAGACAGGGACGAAAGTGAAGGTCCCTCTGGAACCTCTCCCAGTTGTCGATACCCCTTTTGAGCGGGTAGGGATTGACATTGTCGGGCCATTGGACCCGCCGACTTCTGCAGGACATAGGTTCATTTTGGTGCTGGTAGACCACGCCACCCGGTACCCGGAGGCAATCCCTCTGAGGACCATCACTGCACCGGTGGTGGCGCGGGCCCTGATGGGGATTTTTACCCGAGTGGGATTCCCCAAGGTCGTGGTGTCAGATAGGGGCACGAATTTCATGTCGGCCTACATGCAGGCCATGTGGAAGGAGTGTGGAGTGACCTACCGGTTCTCCACTCCTTACCACCCCCAGACGAACGGGCTCGTGGAGCGCTTTAACAAAACCTTGAAGGGGATGATCAGGAGCCTACCCGAGGACTTGAGAAGGAAGTGGGACGTCCTCTTACCCTGTCTGCTCTTCTCCTACCGAGAGGTGCCGCAGAAGGGGGTCGGTTTCAGCCCCTTTGAGCTGCTCTATGGCCACCCCGTTCGGGGGCCCCTCAGTCTTGTCAAGGAGGGGTGGGAGAAGTCTTCCTCGAAGCTTCCCCGTGATGTGGTCAGCTATATGCTGGCATTCCGCAGCCAAGTGGCCAAGCTGTGGAAGGAGGCCTCGGACAACCTAGAGGCAAGTCAAGCCGTCATGAAGAAATGGTATGACCGGAACGCGCGGACGGTAGAGTTAGACGCTGGACAGAAGGTGTGGGTCATGGAGCCAGGAGAGCTTAGCGCCCTCCAGGACCGGTGGACTGGGCCGTTTGAGATCTTGGAAAGGAGAGGCCAGACCACATATGTAGTCGATGTGAAGACCCCACGTCAACCCCACAGGGTGTTCCACGTCAACCGCCTGAAGCCACACCAGGAGCGTTCAGAGCTCACTCTCCTAATGATAACAGATGGAAGTGAGGAGGAGGAGAGTGAGCCTCTTCCAGACCTTCTGGCGGCCCATGAGAAGGATGGTTCGGTAGAGGGAGTGGTCCTCGCCCCATCCTTGACCCCAGAGCAACAGAGGGACTGCCGCCAGGTCTTGGGGCAGTACGCCTCGTTGTTCTCCCTCACGCCTGGGATCACGCACCTGTGTACCCATGATGTGGACACAGGGGACAGTCCGCCAGTAAAAACCAAGTCTTACCGGCTGTCCGATAAAGTCAAGGCTAGTATCCAGGGTGAGGTTACCAAGATGCTAGAACTGGGAGTGATTGAGCCTTCCAGTAGCCCTTGGGCTAGTCCGGTGGTGTTGGTGCCGAAAGCGGCCCCACCGGGCACCACACCAGAACTTCGGTTCTGTGTGGATTACCGTGGACTCAACTCAGTCACAAAGACCGACGCTCACCCGATCCCTCGGGCGGATGAGCTCATTGACCGGCTGGGAGCAGCCCGGTATTTGAGTACCATTGATTTGACGTCAGGCTATTGGCAGATCGCCATGGCGGAAGGAGCAAGGGAGAAGACTGCGTTCTCCACCCCCGAGGGCCACTTTCAATTTCGGGTGATGCCCTTCGGGTTGAAAAATGCTCCAGCCACTTTCCAGCGGTTGGTGAACCAGGTGCTGTCTGGCCTAGAGGCCTTCTCTGCTGCCTACCTGGATGACATAGCTGTCTTCAGTAGCAGCTGGGAGGACCATCTGGAGCATCTCCAGGAGGTGCTACAGGCTCTGCAACGGGCTGGTCTAACCATCAAGGCCAGCAAGTGCCAGATTGGACAGGGATCTGTCGTGTACCTGGGACATCTGGTGGGCGGAGGTAAGGTGCAACCCCTCCAAGCCAAGATTGAGACCATCTTGGCCTGGGAGCCCCCAAGACCCAAACAGAGGTCCGAGCTTTTCTCGGCCTCACGGGGTATTACCGCCGGTTCGTCAAGGGATATGGAACCATCGTGGGCCCATTGACGGAATTGACTTCAAAGAAGCAGCCACGCAGAGTCATCTGGACGGCTGCCTGCCAGGAAGCCTTTGAGACCCTCAAACGTGCAATGTGCACCGCACCGGTGCTCAGGACTCCAGACTTTGGACGGGAATTTATCGTACAGACAGACGCTTCTGAGCATGGCATAGGAGCTGTGCTCTCGCAGCTGAATGACGATGGCCAAGACCAGCCAGTGGCCTTCATTTCCCGAAGACTACTCCCCCGGGAACAGCGGTGGAGTACCATCGAACGAGAAGCCTTTGCCGTGGTTTGGGCTGTAAAGAAGTTGAGGCCATACCTTTTTGGTTGTCACTTCCTGATCCAGACCGACCACAGACCACTTCGCTGGCTCATGCAGATGAGAGGCGAAAACCCCAAATTGTTGAGGTGGTCCATTTCCCTCCAGGGGATGGACTTTCGGGTGGAACATCGACCCGGTGTAGACCACGCCAACGCTGACGGTCTCTCCCGGTTTTTCCGCCTTAGCGACGAGAACTCCCTAGAGGTTGGGAAGCTCTCCCCTCTTTCGGCTGGGGGGACGCGTGTTAGACCTGTCAGCCCTAGGGTGGTCTTTCCCTGTTTTTTTTCCCTTTTGCGCCTCATTTTTGCCACCATATTTTTACTGGACCTAGGTCTCCGGGCGCCTTGCCACTGCTAGCCAGTGCTGAGGTGCAGGTGCTCTCTCTCACTCAAGATGGCTGCCACAGGCCCCTGCTACTGCAGAGGGGCCTTACACGCATACACACTAGTAGCCAGGGTCAGGCTGGGACATAGGGATACAGTATCCATTCCGTCCCCGCCTCTGGGCCACATAGCCAGGCATGTAGAAGGTTCCAGAACCTTCCGGGCTGTGGGAGGAGTTATGTTTTGCCGCCTTTGGGAGAGTCACCTGACCTAGGGGTATAAAAGGCTTGGAGGGAAAACTTTCTAGTCAGTTGATGAGGCACCACTGATCCTGGGAGAACCTCCGCCGGAGTATAGGCTTTAGGGCCTAGGGGGAGACCTACACTACTGCTGCTGACAGGGCTGAGGCCCTGCTGTAGTAAGATAGCTGAGGAACGCCCACCACCCACTGACCTTGCCCAGTGTGAGGGGACCCAGGGAACCACCTTCAGCGTGCGGGGAGGAACATCAAGCACTCCCAGACCACCAACTCATCCCCCCCTCATAAGAAGAAACTTCTGACAAGAAACTTTGACAAGAAACTTATAATAAGAAACTTCTGACAAGAAACTCCTGACAAGAAGCGCCTAAGAAGCAACCAATCTGGAACAGTCGCAAGACACCTTAATTTGAGGAGGCCTGACCGTCCAGCCAGGCCTGAAGCCTAAACTGCCCAACTGGGGATCACCAGGTAAAGCGCCGTACCCTGAAGCGCTAGACCTTCACCCCTATCTATTCCTGCCTGCTGCTGGGCTGCCCCCAAGTACTTTTCCAGTCAGCCCTGCCCACAGGCTGCTGGTGCGCCCTGCGTTCTGCCTCCCCTCAGGTCACTGACCTTGTGAGGAAATCACCGCCGCGGCCGCCGCCGCGTGAGGAGAAGTGCCGTGTGGTGAGGTGCGCCGTCGCGCCCTCACCGAAGGGAGCGCTGAGGTGAGGGAAGCCCCTTGAGTGGATGTGGTGAGGTGCGCCGTCCGCGCCCTCACCGAAGCCTCTACAAATTGCCCAAATCATTGCCACCGGGCCCAGGGCCCCACCGCCGCCGTCGCGGCCGAAGAAATCACCACTGCCGCCGTCGCGGCCGAAGAAATCACCACCGCTGCCGTCGCGGCCGAAGAAATCACTGCCGCGGCCTAGCGCGACCAGCGAGGCCTCCAGGCCCCGCCGACGCCGTTGCCGAGCAACCGGGGACGCCGGCCGCGCCCCCAGGAGGGCCGCGCAGTGATTGGGCGCCGGCTCCCGCCACGCCCCCAGCGCCGACGGAGGCCGAGGAAGAGCCCCAGCCGTGCAGAGGGAGACGGGGAGCTGGCCGGAGAGGACTGGCGGCTCCCGCTCCCATCCCCAAAGTCCCTGAAGCCCGCGAAACCCACTCACCTGATCCCAGGGGCTGGAGGAGGGTGATACCGGCCCCCGCAACGTGCCACAAGTGAGTTCCCTGATCCCGGGGGCCGGAGGAAGGTGATACCGGCCCCCGCAACGTCCCGTCATTCCGGCCAGAAGGCCGAGGTACCCCGACCGGGCCCCGCCCTCCAGAACACGGGCCGGGCCTGGGGATTGCCAGTCGCTAAAGAAGCGCGACCAACGAACAAGCACCAGGTGAGCCCAGGAGGCCCCTAGGGCCCACAAAAACGCCACTGGGGGCCGGGGGCCACCATTAACCCCTAAAATTAACTGTGTAACTTTCCCCATGAGGCGAGGCCCCGGAGAGGAGTGGGCCTAGCCTGGAGTTAACCCCTAAGGGACATAGAAGCCCCAGGATACAGGACATGTTGAGGGGTTCCCCACAGTATTTATTAATTTATTGCAGATGCCTATTGTAATTACTGCCTAGGCCATGCTTTTAACTGCAAAGTCTTTACCACAGGGGGAAAGTGTTTAATTGAATTGAGCTGAAGTGTACACCGCCAAGAGTTGAAGTGTTTTATGTTACAGGTGTACTGGAATTGCGACGCCCACTGTACTGAATGTGGGCGCGCCTAGATTAATGCAGGCCTATTGAAATGTAACGTGAAAAGCCTTCTTTTAAGTAATTGAATATTCCTAAAGTGAACTGCATGTTTAGGCCCATGTTTTATTAACGCACCTTGAGATCATTATTAAGTGCTACGTTTAGGAGATAATTCCTGCGGCCTCTTAGTGGCCTACAATGTTGATGAGCTATGATGCTTTATTTAAGAATGTGCACCAGTTGAGTAATGCAATGATTTTAAATGTAGATCTGAATTAATCTGCCTCATCTGATGCTACCTTGATTTATATAAAAGATCTTGATTTTAAATACACAAGCCTGGTGTGGTGTCATGTTATTGCGTTCGCATTTCTGAGTCAAAGTAAGAGTGTGCTGCACAACTGCCTTACACATTGCCTTCGCGTGCTTTCCCGCTTCGCGCCATGCTACCGTGGCGGACTCGGTAAACCTGGTTCCAACAGGCATGGTGACATATGCCAGTCACTTGTACAGGGATGCGTTGAACAGCAATGGACCGACCGGTGCTCCCGGCCGGCCCATTGCATTCAATGTGTGCGAGCACGCGTTGTACCCCTGTACGCGTAGTACCGCAATGGACCGATCGGTGCCCCGGCCGGCCCATTGCATTCAATGTGTGCGGGTACGCGTTGTACCCCTGTACGCGTTGTACACGCAATGGACCGATTGGTGCCCCCGGCCGGCCCATTGCATTCAATGTGTGCCGGTACGCGTTGTACCCTGTACGCAGTTGATCAGCAATGGTCCGATCGGTGCCCCGGCCGGCCCATTGCATTCAATGTGCGGGTACGCGTTGTACCCCTGTACGCAGTAGTAACACGCAATGGACCGATCGGTGCCCCCGGCCGGCCCATTGCATTCAATGTGCGCGGGTACGCGTTGTACCCCTGTATCGCAGCATGAACCGCAATGGACCGATCGGTGCCCCGGCCGGCCCATTGCATTCAAGTGTGCGGGTACGCCGTTGTACCCCTGTATCGCGTTGATCAGCAATGGACCCATCGGTGCCCCCGGCCGCCCATTGCATTCAATGTGTGCGGGTACGCCGCTGAAATTCCTGTACGCGTTGTACTGCAATGGACCGACCGGTGCCCCGGCCGGCCCATTTCATTCAATGTGTGCGGGTACGCGTTGTACCCCTGTACGCATTGTATCGCGAATGGACCGATCGGTGCCCCCGGCCGCCCATTGCATTCAATGTGTGCGGTACGCCGCTGTACCCCTGTACGCTGTTGATCAGCAATGGACCGATCGGTGCCCCCGGCCAGCCCATTGCATTCAATGTGTGCGGGTACGCGTTGTACCTCTGTACGCTGTTGATAAGCAATGGACCGATCGGTGCCCTGGCCGCCCATTGCATTCAATGTGCGCGGGTACGCGTTGTACCCTGTATCGCTGTAGAACCGCAATGGACCGATCGGTGCCCCGGCCGGCCCATTGCATTCAATGTGTGCGGGCACGCGTTGTACCTCTGTACGCGTTAGCATCGCGCAATGGACCGATCGGTGCCCCGGCCGGCCCATTACATTCAATGTGTGCGGGTACGCGTTGTACCTCTGTACGCTGTGGATCAGCAATGGACCGATTGGTGCCCCGGCCGGCCCATTGCATTCAATGTGTGCGGGTACGCGTTGTACCCCTGTACGCGTTGTAACCGCAATGGATCGATCGGTGCCCCGGCCGCCCATTGCATTCAATGTGCGGGTACGCGTTGTACCCCTGTACGCTGTTGTACCGCAATGGACCGACCGGTGCCCTGGCCGCCCATTGCATTCAATGTGCGCGGTACGCGTTGTACCCCTGTACGCTGCTGATCAGCAATGGACCGATCGGTGCCCCGGCCGCCCATTGCATTCAATGTGTGCGGTACGCGTTGTACCCCTGTACGCGTTGTACCGCAATGGACCGATCGGTGCCCCGGCCGGCGCATTGCATTCAATGTGTGCGGGTACGCGTTGTACCCCTGTACGCGTTAGTACCGCAATGGACCGATCGGTGCCCCCGGCCGGCCCATTGCATTCAATGTGCGCGGGTACGTGTTGTACCCCTGTATGCGTTGATCAGCAATGGACCGATCGGTGCCCCGGCCGCCCATTGCATTCAATGTGTGCGGGTACGCGTTGTACCCCTGTATGCGTTGATCAGCAATGGACCGATCGGTGCTCCGGCCGGCCCATTGCATTCAATGTGTGCGGGTACGCGTTGTACCCCTGTACGCGTTGAACAGCAATGGACCGATCGGTGCGCACTCCATTGACAATGGCTTAGCCTGGCAACGGACGCGCTTTCGAAATTCGAACGAGTCGGTTGCTGGAAATTTAGTTGGTCACCCACAACAATGTTGCAAAATCATGTATGTCATGAAGTTGAAGATTTGAAGGATGCTGTGGGCGTGTATTGGTGCTGCTATTCCATGGATTGGCCAGATTCAGAAGATGCAAACGACTTGGACCTATCACTTTGGACACATGGGACAGTATCTGCCTCTCCAGCACATATATATTGCTGGCTGTTCCCCTGAGAGCTCACTTGCCTGCACTACATGCTCCAGGACGACATCTGCCACTGCACTGCTGCTGTCTCTGCCCCCTCTGGACCCTGCAATGGCACGTACTGTGGAGAGAGCCCCAGCCTTCAGCCTTGAGGAGAACCAGGCCCTGCTGGACAGCCTACTTCCACAGTACAGCAAGCTGTATGGGATACCAGGGGAGCAGGTGAGTGTTCTGTGCACTGCCTTTCTGAATGTGCATTTTGTCTGACTAGCAAGGCTGAAAGTCTGCACGCCACTGGCTAGCAGGCTCACTGAGTAGTTGTCACCCCCCATAGTGTGTAGTGACATGCACTGGACAGGTATGGTGCAGTGACAGTGCATTTGAACAAGGTTTTACTTCCCATGCAATGATACCATGTAGTGACTTCTGGCAAACTGTCCATGGGCAGCGTTGCACTGCCTGTGTACATCATGTGCCCCTGTGATTGAGACATGTATATACAACTGTGTCATGCACGGATATGTTGCATGTGTAGTAATGGCCTTTTCACTTTGTCATCCTGACAGGTTAATGCCCATCGGAAGCAGGAGATCTGGAAGGACATCGTCCGGGCTGTCCGGTCCGTGGGGGTCTACAAGCGCCGGATCCGCAACTGCCAGAAGAGGTGGCAGGACCTTCGGGGCTGGACCCGGAGGATTGCACGGGTCCAGCTGAAGCTGTCGCCTCCTCGCAGGAGGGGCGGAACACGGACCCTGACCCCCACATGCTCCAGATCCTGGCGGTGGTGTTTCCAGACCTGGATGGGCAGCTGAAGGCCAGACAGCAGCAAGGAGGGGGTGAGTCAAAGACTGCACTGTGAACTCTGTATTACATGCTATGTGCCCTCCTCTGGCCTGGTTAAACTGCCACAGTACAGCAGTCATGTTGTCCAGGAGCCAAGTCCCTCTATTGTGCACTGCCCACTCCTCATCTGATACCCAGGTGTGGCCCTTACATTCAGGGAATTGTGTCACTTGGGACTGTGTCCTTGCAGTTTGCTTCACTGAAGGTGGGGGACAGCATCTGTTTCCCTAACTCTGTTGTGGGCATCATGGGTGGGTCCATTGTTCACACAACGCCTGTGTTCGGACATGTAATCTGCGTGTTGCTTTGATATGCGGTCCACTTGCTGAGCTGAGCCACCACATGTGCCTGGGGTATGTGGCACACACCCATGCACCGGGTGGGAACAATGTTTGGGCCCCAGGAGTGTGCAGATTACGTGTGTCACACATACATAGCCAGCTAGCCACTGTCCAGGGCTCATCCCTCATTCATGTGGGCAGGACAGTCATGCCTACTCCAGGCCATGCAATGCACTCTGTACTCCCACTCCCGTGTATCAGCTGACACATTGTGCGCAGTGATTTGACCCCTCAGGTGTCTGCCTCTGTGTCAGTGTGCTGTGGATTTGTTGCCAGGACTGCTGGGGTGTTTCTCGGTAGGGGCTCAGCATGCCACTGGAGATGTGACCATAGGAGACGATACTTGTGTGTCACATAGGTGTTTGATCAGCTGCCCGTGCAGACTGGGGTATGCAAATGTGAAGTTCAGGCAGCTGTTTCCCATTCACAGCAGATTGTGAGGGGCTCAGGTTCAGAGGGTAGTGTCACAGGTCTCCCATATGTCCAATCGGTATGACCTGGACAGATGAGGGTTAAGATGATGTGTTGTGTGGGGGATGTACATGTGCACTTGTGCAGCTCCAGGACTTGCATTCCCCATGACCTACTATTGTGACACAGTGCAGAGTGTTGTTGTCTGGCTGCCAAGTCATACATCACTGAGACAGTGATGTATGACTTAGCAGTCATGCCTCCGCCATGGCATGTGTCTACTTATTGGTGATCCTGCAGGGGAGTGACATGTGCTACATGCACACCATTGTGGCGATGGCTATCAGGACATGGGTGCATCATGGTGTCTGTCGCTGGTATGCATCACATGCATTTCCTATTTGACTCTGGGCATCCCTTTCATCCGGAAACCTGTACTGACTCAGTGGCAAGAGTTGTGATGTGTGCATGTCCACATGCTACACCGTGTCCTCTGCACTGTCCAACTACTGTGTAGGTGGTGCATGTGTCCACACTGGGGTGTTGCTATCCAACAGACACCAGACAGATGGGTGCAAGGCCATGTGGGATGTGAGTGCCATGGTTGGCATCAGACTGACAATTGGCTTCTCCTGTTCAGTTAGGGCACTTTTAGCAATGTTCAACTAATGATGCCAGGGCTTGCTCTGTAATGTGCTGTGCTCACAGTGGTGTGTGCGTTGGTGCAGGTGACTGATGTCTGTCTGTTTCCCCATTGTTTGCAGATACATCCACGGCCACGGAAGGGGACAGCTCCACGGACCAGGAGGAGCCGGAGAGCCAGACTGCGTCAGCAGCCGAGGAGTGGTCGGAGGGACCCAGTGGCACGGAGGGCGAGGGAGCCACACCGAGGAGTCCTCAGCACCATCCACCTCAGCTGAGGACCAGAGCAACTCGGAGGATGACTCCCTTATGGAGGCGGGTGTCAGCAGCCACCACACCCCAGCTAGTGTTGCTGTCCCCGCCACCACCATCACCACCTCCGCCCTCCCATCGGCTCCCATTCCCCAGGTCCGTGGAGGCTCCCATGTTCGGGAGCGTGTCTCCTTTGGGCCAGGCACCGCACCCCTGCCCCTGTGTCCCCTGCTGCCCTGAGTGAGGAGTCTGTGTACCTCCTTCGCCAGCTCCATGTAGGGCAGACAGCCATGCTGAGTGTCCTCCATGCGCACACCGCTCTGTTGACTCAGCTGGTGTCGTTCATGGAGGGCATCTCATCGGGCATGTCTGACCTACAGAGGGGCAATAGGTCCATGGACTCCTCCCTGACGGCAGCAGTGTCCCTCCTCAGACAGTCCCTCACCCCTCCTGCCTCTGCTCCATCCACACTCCCCAGCACCTTACCCGTCCCAAGCACACACACACCGGCACAGGCACACACCAGCACACACACGTCCAGCACACAGACACACACGCCACAAACAAAACGCACATGCACGCACAGTCAGGGGACTGAAACCAGACTCACAGGGGATGGGGCCCTGGAACACACACACGCATCGACGAGCACTGCGCAGTCCTCAGTTGCCTCTCCCTCCAAAGCACCCTCCCTTGCCTCACCTGCAACCCCAAAGACCAAGCGGCTCTTCCTCAGTGACCTCGGCCTCTTCCCTCCGATCCAGCTGATACAGCATTCAGGGGAAGAGGAAGCCCACCCACACGGAGCAGAGTGCCCCTCGCCCCCGGACACCCTCCCCCAGGCGCAGACAGACTGAGGCCCCCACCCGCAAGTCCCCCGGAGTCGTAAGAGCAAGACCCCGCCGCCGCCCTGCAGCTCAGGCACCAGGTCTCCTTCCTCCATCCCTCAGGCCCCCACTTCACAGGTGCCCCCACCACACCCCTGCCCCAGGTTCCCCCACCCACAGATATACCATCCCCAAGAGGATCCGGCCTTCTCCCCTGCCACTTGCTCTCCTGGCACCACACCCCCGCTGCGGTTGTCTGTGCCACTGATGTGGTGAGGGTGTCCTCCCCTCTGTCCAGCCCACCTTGCCTGTTCCCCATTCTCCTCCCCTGGTGGTAGGCACTGCAGTGGAGTCCACTACCACCCTGTCTGACTTGGGCACTGCAGTGGCGGACCTGTCCACTCCATCTGCAGGGTCCACTGCAGTCGTGCCGGCACCCACAACATCTGAGTCATGCCCCCAGTTGTGCCGGCACACACCATGTCAGACACCTCCACTGAAGTTGTCAGTGGCTCTCCAGCACCCACCACCCCTTCCCTGCTTCCTCCTGGTGAGCCCTGATCCTGTCCCTGCGGTGCCTGGCCTGCCCCCCCGGTTGCCCCTCCTAGTGGATTGTCCCTGGTTTTGTGCAGTGCAGGCATGCTTAGGGTGACATCTGCCACTGTCACCCTGTTTGGACTTTGACAATGGACTGGCCATTGGCCTTTGTGTTTTTTCTGGACTTTCAGTTTTCAATACACACATATGCTGAATAAAGCAACTTTCTGTTCTCTAGTGCTTATGCTTCTGATGTACATGTTGTTGATGATGCTAACCATGCCCTTGCTGCAGTGATGGTGATATTTGGTCTCATGATAATGAAGTGTTACTGTGCAGGAACCCATGTGGTCCAGGGGGAATGTGTCCTATCCTGTGGTGTATCCATGTCATCCATAGCAGCATCTGAGGGTGTCATGTGTTCAGTATTTGGCAATGGGATTTCCTACTTACATTAGCAATTTCACATCTGTGGCTTCCACCCCTGCACATCTGTTGTGCCTGCCATTGTTCAATTCGCCTACTTCCCTGACCGTGTGGCCATCTCCACTGGACATGCAGGTTTGGGCATCAATGGGGAAGGACTCATCTGTGTTGTCAGTGCAACATTGCTATACAAGTGTGTTGGATCTGTGCTGATGATTTCGTTGGCACTTCCATGACCAGGCTGATGTGACAGGAGCCTTCATTTGGTGCTAATTGTTGATTGTGTGACCAAGTGCTCAGCTGACATGATGGGGCCCTACTGAGGCAACATATGGCACAGCTAACCTCACACAGGAGTGGAGTCCCCTCATGGCAGTGTGTACTCCTGTGACATTGCCTGCGCCCAAGGTGTGTGTTGTATGAGCATGTCTGTGTGTTCACTTCCGTTTAGCTGTGCATGCTGTGATCCCTAGTGTTGTACCTGTTTGTGATGCTTGCTGACTTGACCTATGTTCCCCCAAAGTCTTCTCCCTGGGTTCTCTGTGATGTGGGTGCATGGCACATTACTGGTCATCAGGGTGTCACCCATAGGTGTGTTTGCTGTCAGGGCTGAGTTTGTGTGCAGACGCAGATGGGTCACAGTCAGGTTTCCCCTAGGCACTTGTTGTTTGCCCCTGTCATGTGATTTCCAGTTTGTGTTATCTTTCAGTGATTGTGACACGTTGTGTGTGTGACTGCTGGCACTCCTCAGGGTCCGGGCTGCAATGTTGGTTGTTGTCTATGTGTGTTCTTTGTGGGTGACCTTGGCTTCTTCATTGGTGTGTGACTGTGGCTGGGATCCCATTGGTTGGTGTGGTATTGCCGTCATGTCCATGTACAGCGTAGTGTGCAGTGTGTCAGACATTCAGGAGTCTTGTTGAGTGGCCATGTGTGATGTGTTTCTGCACCTTGGTTCCCACCCACCACCCTGGAATAGTCATGGGTGCATGTGCAATGTCACCAGTGCATGTGTGCTTCACTGCTGCACATTGTTGGAGGTCGAGGGTGTGGTGTTGAGTGTGTGCAGATGAGAGTTGTTGCCCGGCTAGGCCCCAGCCTCCATGTTGGCCTTGGCTTACTGGCCGTGCTGATTGATTTGTGCTTGTGTAGGTGTGATGGTAGTTTGTTGCTCAGGACACATGACTGTGGTTCACAGTGTGAACGACATTTAGCTTTGTCATCACAGTGGGATTGTAATGCAGCCCAGGGTCACCACATTGTGGGGACCCTGGGGGTAGTGCTGTGGTGTGTCTGTGTCTTGCTGTGTCAGTTGCTGTTCCTACGTGCCTGTGTGACATGTGTGATTTGTGCTCCCTCTCATCTGACAATGCCTGCTTGCCCACATAGGGGATTTGGATCCATGAGTTACCTTTGTGTGGCACTGTATGCACATCTGTATGATTGGTTTTCAGGTCTCCTCATGTGTTGTGTGGTTGCCTGGGGACACTGGCACCCCCCTCACCTGTTGTGTATGATGTGCAGTGTGGGTCTGCCTGTTTGTGTTTGTGCATCTGCACCACTGCATTGGCATATCTTGGGTGTGCCATTGGCTGTATGTAGTTTGGTGGGTTTCCCTGCTGTCCCTGGGACTCCTAGGTCATCGGTCAGCACAATGATCATGGTTTGTGTGTCCCATTGCTGCCATGGTATGGTATCTGTTCACCTCACATCTACAGTCTCCACAGGGTATCTGCATTTGTGTGCCCATTGGTGCAAATATGTGGGTCTGCATTCTGATGGTCACTTCTGTCATTGTGTCATTGATGACTGTTGACGGTCTCAGCCCCCATGGGTGTTGTTTGTCTGCACATGGCCAAAGGAATGTCTCATTTGCACTGCAGTATTTGCCTCCCCCAATTTATGTTGCAATGGGACACATGCACTACTTTGCCACTGATGTGTTTTATGTTCTGTGACCAGGAATCATCCATGCAGTTTGGCAGTTGCAGCTTTTTCTTTGTCAACACTTACATTTTGGTCACTGTGATGATGGGGGTTTAGACCCCATTGCCACAATGTTCAAAATGTGCTTCAGCTATGGACCCCACACTTACATTTTGGGCACTGTGATGATGGGGGTTTGGACCCCATTGCCACAATGTTCAAAATGTCCTTCAGCTATGGACCCCACCCTTACATTTTGGTCACTGTGATGATGGGGGTTTGGACCCCATTGCCACACTTTTCAAAATGTGCTTCAGCTATGGACCCCACCCTTACATTTTGGTCACTGTGATGATGGGGGTTTGGACCCCATTGCCACACTGTTCAAAATGTGCTTCAGCTATGGACCACACACTTACCTTTTGGTCACTGTGATGATGGGGGTTTGGACCCCATTGCCACACTGTTCAAAATGTGCTTCAGCTATGGACCCCACCCTTACATTTTGGTCACTGTGATGACGGGGGTTTGGACCCGATTGCCACAATGTTCAAAATGTGCTTCAGCTATGGACCCCACACTTACATTTTGGTCACTGTGATGATGGGGGTTTGGACCCCATTGCCACACTGTTCAAAATGTGCTTCAGCTATGGACCCCACCCTTACATTTTGGTCACTGTGATGATGGGGGTTTGGACCCCATTGCCACACTGTTCAAAATGTGCTTCAGCTATGGACCCCACACTTACATTTTGGTCACTGTGATGATGGGGGTTTGGACCCCATTGCCACACTGTTCAAAATGTGCTTCAGCTATGGAACCCACACTTACATTTTGGTCACTGTAATGATGGGGGTTTGGACCCCATTGCCACACTGTTCAAAATGTGCTTCAGCTATGGACCCCACACTTACATTTTGGTCACTTTGATGATGGGGGTTTGGACCCAATTGCCACAATGGTCATGGCCTGCTTGCATTGTGGGGGCCACACACATATATGTGTGGCACATGTGATAGGGGGTCACATTGTATGTTCAAAGTCATGTTCAGTGTTGTAGGCATTTGACACAGTCTACACACGCTTGTCATGGTGTTGGGGGATGTCTTTTTCTTGCATTCCCTAGGTTGTGGTGTGCTGGTTGTGTCATGCATTGTCCATCCTATGAGTGGGGGTGGTGTTGGTGGTAGGCATCCAGCCCCCCATGGGTAGAGGTGGTAGTAGTGACAGGCATCCAGCCCCCTGGGTAAGGGTGGTAGTAGTGGTAGGCATCTGGCACCCCCTGGCTAAGGGTGGTAGTAGTGGTAGGCATCCAGCCCCCCTGGGTAAGGGTGGTAGTGGTGGTGGGCATCTGGCACCCCTGGCTAAGGGTGGTAGTAGTGGTAGGCATCCAGCCCCCCTGGGTAAGGGTGGTAGTAGTGGTAGGCATCCAGCCCCCTGGCTAAGGGTGGTAGTAGTGGTAGGCATCCAGCCCCCTGGGTAAGGGTGGTAGTAGTGGTAGGCATCTGGCACCCCCATGGCTAAGGGTGGTAGTAGTGGTAGGCATCCAGCCCCCTGGGTAAGGGTGATAGTGGTGGTGGGCATCTGGCACCCCCTGGCTAAGGGTGGTAGTAGTGGTAGGCATCCAGCCCCCTGGGTAAGGGTGGTAGTAGTGGTAGGCATCTGGAACCCCTGGGTAAGGGTGGTAGTAGTGGTAGGCATCCAGCCCCCTGGGTAAGGGTGGTAGTGGTGGTAGGCATCTGGCACCCCCTGGCTAAGGGTGGTAGTAGTGGTAGGCATCCAGCCCCTGGCTTAGGGTGGTAGTAGTGGTAGGCATCCAGCCCCCTGGCTTAGGGTGGTAGTAGTGGTAGGCATCTGGCACCCCCATGGCTAAGGGTGGTAGTAGTGGTAGGCATCCAGCCCCCCTGGGTAAGGGTGGTAGTGGTGGTGGGCATCTGGCACCCCCCTGGCTAAGGGTGGTAGTAGTGGTAGGCATCCAGCCCCCCCTGGGTAAGGGTGGTAGTAGTGGTAGGCATCTGGCACGCCCCTGGCTACGGGTGGTAGTAGTGGTAGGCATCCAGCCCCCATGGCTAAGGGTGGTAGTAGTGGTAGGCATCCAGCCCCCCCTGGGTAAGGGTGGTAGTAGTGGTAGGCATCTGGCACCCCCATGGCTAAGGGTGGTAGTAGTGGTAGGCATCCAGCCCCCTGGGTTAGGGTGGTAGTGGTGGTGGGCATCTGGCACCCCCTGGCTAAGGGTGGTAGTAGTGGTAGGCATCCAGCCCCCTGGGTACGGGTGGTAGTAGTGGTAGGCATCTGGCACCCCTGGCTAAGGGTGGTAGTAGTGGTAGGCATCCAGCCCCCTGGCTAAGGGTGGTAGTAGTGGTAGGCATCTGGCACCCCTCTGGCTAAGGGTGGTAGTAGTGGTAGGCATCCAGCCCCCCTGGCTAAGGGTGGTAGTAGTGGTAGGCATCCAGCCCCCCCTGGGTAAGGGTGGTAGTAGTGGTAGGCATCTGCCACCCCCATGGCTAAGGGTGGTAGTAGTGGTAGGCATCCAGCCCCCCTGGGTAAGGGTGGTAGTGGTGGTGTGCATCTGGCACCCCCTGGCTAAGGGTGGTAGTAGTGGTAGGCATCCAGCTCCCCCTGGGTAAGGGTGGTAGTAGTGGAAGGCATCTGGCACCCCCCTGGCTAAGGGTGGTAGTAGTGGTAGGCATCCAGCCCCCCTGGGTAAGGGTGGTAGTGGTGGTGGGCATCTGGCACCCCCCTGGCTAAGGGTGGTAGTGGTGGTTGGCATCCGGCCCCCCCTGGGTAGGGGTGGTGGTGCGCATTCAGGCCCCTATGTGCATATGTGGCATTGGTGATGGGCATCCCGCCCCTATGGTGCTGCTGTTGCTGGTGTAAGTAAATTCTGCATCCCTCTGTGTGTGTGTGATGTGTCGTGTACGTGTTGTATGTGTTTTGTGGTTGGTGTCTGACTTACCTTCTGCGCCGTACGCGTCCGTGCCTGTTCCGGTAGTAAATGTAGAATATTGGTATGATCGGGACGAAGGGATTCATGGTTGGTTCGTGTCGTTCGTCTTTCTCATCGCTTCGCGTCGTCCTCGTCGCTGGCGTGTTCGCCTCGTAGCCGTGGATCGTGTTGTGGCGCGAATCGGAGCTTATGTGCGCCTCTCCCGGATGCTTTGACGTGCCGTGCGTAGCGACGGGTTCGGCGCGTACGGAAAGCGCATCGTACTTGTTCGGCCGGACGGGGCTGCATTTTCCCTTCCGTGCGACTCGATTCAGCGTTTCCGGATTCGCCTCGGTCGGAGAACAGGACCTGGATTGGGTGAGTACGACTCGGCCGGATTCTGTGCTGTTGTGCGCATCGTACTTACTCGTTCGGTATGCTGTACGGATCGGTCGGGAAACAGGCATTCGCATGGCTTTTTTCCCGACCGAATGGTATTGGGTGCGCCTCCGACCGAGATCGGAATCGGCCCCTAAGTATCCACTCACAGGCCTCCATCTCTCCGCTCACAGCATTGTTAGATGGTTGCAATTTTTGTCCTGCCTAATAAATATTTATAATAACGAAGGTGTAGCAACATTCTGCAAATATCCATTTTGCGATGCAGCTGAATTTGTAGATTAGTCACAGCACAAAAGAAGACGGTTTGCAACCCCTTATCACGCCATTAACGGCCATTCCTAGGAGGATGCAAATTGGGTCCTGCCTCATAATATGAATGAAACAAGAGGTATTGCAATGTTCTGCACGTGTCCATTCTGCAATGTAACTGATTACTATATCCGGGAGCATCTGAATATGAAGGGCAGTTCCCAAATCTGCTTGTGTACAATTTGCACATCATGGCTTGCAACCTACACAAACTACATCAAGCCCTAAATGTCTCCTTTTCCCTCATGGGACTGCAGTCTGGTGATGTTCCTTTGCTTCACTTCCTCAGTGACTCTTTCATCTGCTGACATTTCGTATCACATTTGTCATCTTACGTTTATGCATTAAATAATAAAACATATACATTATTTATCATAATTTCTGACACTGTGTATCTGAAACACATTTCTGAACTGCATTCCTTCTCATTTGCAAAAAAGCTCTGAGAGATACCCCGATTTCCATGCATTTCCATTCCTAGCAAATCAAAAATAATTTCCTTTCATCAACACATTTACCTGACAATCAGATGCTAATGTGCTGAGTAGTTGAGGAAAATGACACAGAACAAATATGTCACATCTGTTCCTCAAATCCACAGAATTTATTATTAGTTAATCAGAGCCTTCTGTGGGTACAGAGATAAAGACTATGAATGAGATAGGAAGAGAGCGAGACAGAAGCAGTGGGAAAAAGAGAGGACCCGATCGATTCCTGTCAGAGATACAGATGCTGGGCACCAAAATAATGTTTAATGCACGTCAGGTAGCAAATAAATTACCAGTCATTGCACTTCTACCACATTACCCTTTCATGGGCTATATTTAGTACAAGTCAGAAGAAATGTTCAGTACTGAACTGAAAAGCCTTCTTTAATGTTATTGTTACTGTCCAAGAAACATAGGTAAGGAATGTTTGTAATATTAGAATTTTCAGGTAGCTGCTGTGACTAAAATGGCACCCAGTGAATTGGGTGTGGAAATTAACTGGTTGTCAAAACACCAACAAGTGCTGTGTTATACATGAGGTGCATTTTACATGTCTGCTCCTCAGCACCTCCTCAATTGTGCGTGACCGGTGCAGGCAGGGAGAGTGCAACTGATCATGTAAGGGCCTGGTCTCATTTTTAATAGTGTATGACTGCACCTGCCTGTAGAGGGATGGATGTTGGTTCCATGGGAACCCTGTACCCTCTCCCACAGGGCACCCTCCGGGGGCACACTGGCTGTATACCACCTCCAAGGTGGCATCTCCTGATGGCTTCTTTGCCCATGAGCCGTCATCTGTAATACAAAAACAACAATTGATGGACAGAATGCAGAACAATGTCATACATTCACCCCAGTACAAAGATCCGGGCCTAAATCCATCGTTTTTTTGCTCACCATGCCATTCCAGTTTGGACCCAGCCATATGCAAATCAGTCTTGACCCTGTGCCCAATGGGAACAGTCCAGCCCGAACTGCCAGGCCAGGTCCTCCCTGAACTGGAAACAAGCATCCTAGGACCGGTTTCGGGCTTTCAGCCCTCATCAGCCAGGATAGCTTGACTCCAGTGGCATGGAGAGCACGGGACCCACGTCTGGGCATACCCGTCCCACTCGGGGTAACAAATGCAAAAACAACAATTGATGGACAGAATGCAGAACAATGTCATACATTCACCCCAGTACAAAGATCCGGGCCTAAATCCATCGTTTTTTTGCTCACCATGCCATTCCAGTTTGGACCCAGCCATATGCAAATCAGTCTTGACCCTGTGCCCAATGGGAACAGTCCAGCCCGACCTGCCAGGCCCTCCCTGAACTGGAAACATGCATCCTAGGACCGGTTTCGGGCTTTCAGCCCTCATCAGCCAGGATAGCTTGACTCCAGTGGCATGGAGAGCACGGGACCCACGTCCGGGCATACCTGTCCCACTCGGGGTGACACATGCAAAAAGAACAATTGATGGACAGAATGCAGAACAATGTCATACATTCACCCCAGTACAAAGATCCGGGCCTAAATCCATCGTTTTTTTGCTCACCATGCCATTCCAGTTTGGACCCAGCCATATGTAAATCAGTCTTGACCCTGTGCCCAATGGGAACAGTCCAGCCCGAACTGCCAGGTCAGGTCCTCCCTGAACTGGAAACAAGCATCCTAGGACCGGTTTCGGGCTTTCAGCCCTCATCAGCCAGGATAGCTTGACTCCAGTGGCATGGAGAGCACGGGACCCACGTCTGGGCATACCCGTCCCACTCGGGGTGACAAATGCAAAAACAACAACTGATGGACAGAATGCAGAACAATGTCATACATTCACCCCAGTACAAAGATCCGGGCCTAAATCCATCGTTTTTTTGCTCACCATGCCATTCCAGTTTGGACCCAGCCATATGCAAATCAGTCTTGACCCTGTGCCCAATGGGAACAGTCCAGCCCGAACTGCCAGGCCAGGTCCTCCCTGAACTGGAAACAAGCATCCTAGGACCGTTTTCGGGGTTTCAGCCCTCATCAGCCAGGATAGCTTGACTCCAGTAGCATGGAGAGCACGGGACCCACGTCTGGGCATACCCGTCCCACTCGGGGTGACAAATGCAAAAACAACAATTGATGGACAGAATGCAGAACAATGTCATACATTCACCCCAGTACAAAGATCCGGGCCTAAATCCATCGTTTTTTGCTCACCATGCCATTCCAGTTTGGACCCAGCCATATGCAAATCAGTCTTGACCCTGTGCCCAATGGGAACAGTCCAGCCCGAACTGCCAGGCCAGGTCCTCCCTGAACTGGAAACAAGCATCCTAGGACCGGTTTCGGGCTTTCAGCCCTCATCAGCCAGGATAGCTTGACTCCAGTGGCATGGAGAGCACGGGACCCACGTCTGGGCATACCCGTCCCACTCGGGGTGACAAATGCAAAAACAACAATTGATGGACAGAATGCAGAACAATGTCATACATTCACCCCAGTACAAAGATCCGGGCCTAAATCCATCGTTTTTTTGCTCACCATGCCATTCCAGTTTGGACCCAGCCATATGCAAATCAGTCTTGACCCTGTGCCCAATGGGAACAGTCCAGCCCGAACTGCCAGGCCAGGTCCTCCCTGAAATGGAAACAAGCATCCTAGGACCGGTTTCGAGCTTTCAGCCCTCATCAGCCAGGATAGCTTGACTCCAGTGGCATGGCGAGCACGGGACCCATGTCTGGGCATACCCGTCCCACTCGGGGTGACAAATGCAAAAACAACAATTGATGGACAGAATGCAGAACAATGTCATACATTCACCCCAGTACAAAGATCGGGCCTAAATCCATCGTTTTTTTGCTCACCATGCCATTCCAGTTTGGACCCAGCCATATGCAAATCAGTCTTGACCCTGTGCCCAATGGGAACAGTCCAGCCCGAACTGCCAGGCCAGGTCCTCCCTGAACTGGAAACAAGCATCCTAGGACCGGTTTCGGGCTTTCAGCCCTCATCAGCCAGGATAGCTTGACTCCAGTGGCATGGAGAGCACGGGACCCACGTCTGGGCATACCCGTCCCACTCGGGGTGACAAATGCAAAAACAACAATTGATGGACAGAATGCAGAACAATGTCATACATTCACCCCAGTACAAAGATCCGGGCATAAATCCATCGTTTTTTTGCTCACCATGCCATTCCAGTTTGGACCCAGCCATATGCAAATCAGTCTTGACCCTGTGCTCAATGGGAACAGTCCAGCCCGAACTGCCAGGCCAGGTCCTCCCTGAAATGGAAGCAAGCATCCTAGGACCGGTTTCGGGCTTTCAGCCCTCCTCAGCCAGGATAGCTTGACTCCAGTGGCATGGAGAGCACGGGACCCATGTCTGGGCATACCCGTCCCACTCGGGGTGACAAATGCAAAAACAACAATTGATGGACAGAATGCAGAACAATGTCATACATTCACCCCAGTACAAAGATCGGGCCTAAATCCATCGTTTTTGCTCACCATGCCATTCCAGTTTGGACCCAGCCATATGCAAATCAGTCTTGACCCTGTGCCCAATGGGAACAGTCCAGCCCGAACTGCCAGGCCAGGTCCTCCCTGAACTGGAAACAAGCATCCTAGGACCGGTTTCGGGCTTTCAGCCCTCATCAGCCAGGATAGCTTGACTCCAGTGGCATGGAGAGCACGGGACCCACGTCTGGGCATACCCGTCCCACTCGGGGTGACAAATGCAAAAACAACAATTGATGGACAGAATACAGAAAATGTCATACATTCACCCCAGTACAAAGATCCGGGCCTAAAACCATCGTTTTTTTGCTCACCATGCCATTCCAGTTTGGACCCAGCCATATGCAAATCAGTCTTGACCCTGTGCCCAATGGGAACAGTCCAGCCCGAACTGCCAGGCCAGGTCCTCCCTGAACTGGAAACAAGCATCCTAGGACCGGTTTCGGGCTTTCAGCCCTCATCAGCCAGGATAGCTTGACTCCAGTGGCATGGAGAGCACGGGACCCACGTCTGGGCATACCCGTCCCACTCGGGGTGACAAATGCAAAAACAACAATTGATGGACAGAATGCAGAACAATGTCATACATTCACCCCAGTACAAAGATCCGGGCCTAAATCCATCGTTTTTTTGCTCACCATGCCATTCCAGTTTGGACCCAGCCATATGCAAATCAGTCTTGACCCTGTGCCCAATGGGAACAGTCCAGCCCGAACTGCCAGGCCAGGTCCTCCCTGAACTGGAAACAAGCATCCTAGGACCGGTTCGGGCTTTCAGCCCTCATCAGCCAGGATAGCTTGACTCCAGTGGCATGGAGAGCACGGGACCCACGTCTGGGCATACCCGTCCCACTCGGGGTGACAAATGCAAAAACAACAATTGATGGACAGAATGCAGAACAATGTCATACATTCACCCCAGTACAAAGCTCCGGGCCTAAATCCATCGTTTTTTGCTCACCATGCCATTCCAGTTTGGACCCAGCCATATGCAAATCAGTCTTGACCCTGTGCCCAATGGGAACAGTCCAGCCCGAACTGCCAAGCCAGGTCCCTCCTGAACTGGAAACAAGCATCCTAGGACCAGTTTCGGGCTTTCAGCCCTCATCAGCCAGGATAGCTTGACTCCAGTGGCATGGAGAGCACAGGACCCACGTCTGGGCATACCCGTCCCACTCGGGGTGACAAATGCAAAAACAACAATTGATGGACAGAATGCAGAACAATGTCATACATTCACCCCAGTACAAAGATCCGGGCCTAAATCCATCGTTTTTTGCTCACCATGCCATTCCAGTTTGGACCCAGCCATATGCAAATCAGTCTTGACCCTGTGCCCAATGGGAACAGTCCAGCCCGAACTGCCAGGCCAGGTCCTCCCTGAACTGGAAACAAGCATCCTAGGACCGGTTTCGGGCTTTCAGCCCTCATCAGCCAGGATAGCTTGACTCCAGTGGCATGGAGAGCACGGGACCCACGTCTGGGCATACACGTCCCACTCGGGGTGACAAATGCAAAAACAACAATTGATGGACAGAATGCAGAACAATGTCATACATTCACCCCAGTACAAAGATCCAGGCCTAAATCCATCGTTTTTTTGCTCACCATGCCATTCCAGTTTGGACCCAGCCATATGCAAATCAGTCTTGACCCTGTGCCCAATGGGAACAGTCCAGCCCGAACTGCATGGCACAATGGCAACAGCTTTACCTGAAAGTGCTTTCCCTAAAAGGTCATCCTCCCTTGGCTTACATTTTGCCTCAGAGCAATGCATATTACGGAAGGCATCTGCGCCCGCTCTGAAATAATACTAAAGTGTCTTGGGTTGCAAAAACCAGGTGCAAATGCCCACTGTACCCCTGAAGCAGTTTGGGCCTGATTACGAGTTTAGTGGACAGGTTACTCCATCACAAAAGTAACTGATATCCCATCTGCCGTATTACGAGTTCCATTATATCCAATGGAATATAATGGAACTCATAATAAGATGGACAGGATATCCGTCATGTTTGTGATGGAGTAACCCGTCCACCAAACTCGTCATCAGGCCCTTTGTGTTTAGCAAACTCCTATTATTCTAGCTAAATATGTTCTGTGTGTTGCCACAGCATACTTCGAATTCTCTCTTTACTCCCACTGCACTCCCTTAGCAGCTACCAGGACCCACACCTAGCATTTGTTTTCTTCACAACATCGAAGGTAGCTAGCCTAGCGAAGGTACATCTTCTTTTGGTTTATTTCTGCTTTGCCCCAGCTGATTCCAGGTCACGACCCCTATATCTATGATACAATCACAACACAGTTCTTCCAGAACCATTGCGCCACAAAGTAGTGTGACTTTAGTTTTGTTGTTTTTGACAGTACTGTGCCCTTGTGTTGAATCCTTGCAATATCCCTTATTTCCTAGTGCCTATATGCCTCTTTTTAGATATCTGGCCTTTGCTCTTTTTGTATTCTGGCAAATCACTTGTCACAATCTCATAGTGAACTGCCTGCTGTAGCTTTTTGTAGCTTTCAAGAGCTGGTATTTTTTCTATCACATGTGTCTCCACCTATGGCACACTCATGCCTGCTATTGATTGCAGTCCAGTCCAGCTCTATTAGCCTTTGCGGTACCACAAATCTCCCAGAGCTGTCCATTCTCTCTGTGAGGCATTGGGCCCCAAAGAATGAAAAACCACCTTTGAGGAAGACCACCAGTGAGCTATTTTCACCTGATACTGACAAATTACCGACTTGATCCAAACGTTGTTGGCTTGGGACGTAGGTTTTTTTTACACCACCTGCCTTTCTGATCAGCAGCAGCACTAAGAAGTAGCTTCCATCACAAACCTGAGCTTCACAAAACAGTTAAAAAACGCAAACCAACAATCAAAATACTTAAATAACTAGAAGGCATCTAAAAGACCATAATGTACAAATTTGGTTGTGCAGTTGCTGTGGTTAGCTTGTTCAACTGTTGATGTGATTTAGTGATGTAGCTGGCCACTTTGAAGGTCCTTGAGCAATAGTTTTATTGAGCTGAAATTTGCTAAACCCTTTGGTTGCTAAAACACAGATCTCTGTCCTGCAATGCAGCTTTTGAGAAATCCAGTGGCAAATTTAAGGCAAAAGATCCTGCAGGCAGAATCGACGGAAACCCTCCGGTATGGGCAAGGTGTAGTGCAGGTGTAGGGATTAGAGTGGTCAAAGTTAGAGGTTGACATGAGCAAATTGATTTCCTTTTAAGTTTCCTTTGTTTCCTCTGTAGATGTAATGCTCACTCTCTCACTAGAACTTGAACCTGTGGCATACAGGTTACACAGTGTTTCTGTAGTAAGTGGTTAACCCACTGATCCATCTCACTGGGATTTATATTTGTGGCCAATTCATTACCCACAATCCTCTGCAGTAATTGCATTAACCTATTGAATTTTACTTCAAGCATTATAATTTGTGATCTGTCCCATGCATACTGATCTTTGTAATATGCACACTTACCCATTGTTTTTTCTGACAAGGATTAGGAACGGGAACCTTTCAGGTAAAACACAGACCTTTGTGATTAGTATATTAACACATGTAGGAAACTGGGTTACTGGTTGAGGTTGTGAAACCCTACTCAAACTGCAACCACATTTCTTGTCAGGGTTAAACACAAGCAAACCCCAAATTAACCTGTGCTGAAACCTCTAGTAAGTTGGCAGAGAGCAGACAGGCTTAATTTAGAGGCAATGTATAAAGTATTTATGCAGCACTTCAAACAGTAATAAAGAAAAGACACAACAAAAGAAAAATCCAACATAAAATTAAAAAAGTAGAATACAGTTTAATAAATTATTTGACACCAAAATGACACAAATCTAATCAGTAAAACCGGAGATATGCAATTTTGAAGATTTAAGGGAAAATAGTGCCTAAAAGCGCAAATCTCCAACTGTGGTTATCTGGTTGCGCTGGACCCTGACAGAGTCACAAGTTCAGGCTAGCGTGGTGAAGCATGGGCTGGATACAGGGAATAAATTAGGCCCGCTGAACAAAAGTACCTTAAATCCTGGCTATGGACCATTGTGCGCTTCCGCGTCAAGGCTGCATTGCGCAGTGGTGATTCCGAAGAACCTGTGGGCGTTGATGTGAGGTCGTGCTTTGTCGTCAAAATGCTGTCAACAGCGGCTTCCGATGCGAGGTTTTGCGTCAGAGAAGCAATCAGTAGTGGCAGTTCTAATGAAGCTGTCGACAGGGCTTGCAATGTGAGGTCCTGCATCCAGGATGCCATTGATGGAGGCTGGCACTGTGAAGTCCCGCATCAGACTTGCGTCATGCAGCTGCGGTTCTGAAGAGACTGTCAGCTGTGATGTAAGGTCTAGCGTTGTCGTCAAGGGTGCTGTCAATGGAGGCTGGTAATCAGAGGTCCTGTGTCAGAGATGTGTCACGCAACGGCCGTTCCGATGAAGCTGTCGACAGGGCTTGCGGTGCAAAGTACTGCGTCAAGGATGCTGTCAATGGAGGCTGGCAGTGCGAAGTCTTACATCCGCAATGCGTCGTGCAGGTGCGGTTCTGATGAGCTGCGGGTTGTGATGCGAGATTGTGCTTCAGAGATGCATTGCGCAGGGGTGATTCCGCTGTGGGGCCGAGAGGAGATGCATCACGCTGTGTCAGTTCTGCCCAAAAGTGCACAGGTCGACTGCCAGAGCACCTTCATGCACACTTCCAATGGTTCAGAACTGGGCTGGCACTATTTGGGGGCCAAGATCCACAGCAGAGAGTCCAGGTGCTGGGGTCAAGACGGTTGGAGCCTTTTCTGTCCATGAGACTCGGATCAGGAGGCCAGCCAACTAGCCTTTTGAGTCACTCTGGTGGTCTTGGGTTCAAAATGCAGATCCAGTCCTTCTCACTCAGGCAGCAGGGCAGAAGAGTAGCAGGAGAGCAAAATAGCATTGCTTCTTGCAACAAAACAGCACAGCAGTCCTTTTGAGTCTTCCACAGGTCCTGAGGTATACTGAAGAGTTGGGTCTGAGGGTCCAATATTTATATTCGGTGCCAGTCTTAAAGTAGGACAGGTCTTTGTAGATCTGGCTTTGCATCAAAAACCATGGATGACAGCGTGGGAATGCCTTGAATTAAAGCACCACAACACAGCACAACACTGTTTTTGCTTCATTAAAGAAAACTTTCAACAAAAATTGTGCGCAAAATGTTTATTAATTTCTCCCAGAATTCTCTGTAGAGGGATAACAGTTAAATAACTTAATTTTTCATCACATGTAACAGTCTGTCTGCAAAAACCTGGAAACTGGGATGAGTCTGAATTTAATCATGGATCTTTTTCCAGGATTACCTGCTTCTTAACTTTGTTCAGGGAATTATATTTTTTTAACTGAAGGTTTTCATGTTAGGTTAAAAGGTTTGGATATGATTGTGCACTTCACGTTACTCCCTAAGTCCCCTTTGTGCCATACTGTGGCAGCTTACACATGTAGGTAATTGCTAATTACTGTTGGAGCCAGCTGCTCTCTGCAACTTACTTTTGTCGATATAGTTACCTACCTAAATCCCTAATGCAGTCTGAATTAAACTTGTCAATAGAGTGTCCGGGCTTTTCAGGACTAAATACCAAAATCTGATGGTCAGCCAAACCACTAGCTGTCAAGTGTAAAAAAAAAAAGCAATCAAAGCACTTTGTATTAATTTGTAACAAATAATTTATGATTGTTTTACCACATTGTGGAAGGCAGCAGCTACTCTGTTACCAACATTATGATCTAGGAATTCTGTGAACTATGACTGCTGACAGCAAATTGTGAAACTCACCATTGATGATAAAAAACATTGGTCACACAAAAAGTGATGGGAGGAATGCTTTCAAATAGTGTAACCAAAGGCAATCTCTCCGGGTAGCATTTCAATCTATCGTTTTTCACCCACTGTGCCACAGTACACTAAGGCCTGCCTTATGCAAGTCAGTGCTAACAAGGGGTGGGCATAACTGTTGTAATTCTCTCTAACATAATTACTCATAAGTACCACAAAATTACTCATAATTATGCGTAATCGTGTGAGAAGCTTAATCCAGCACTTAGCTCGATTGACCATCGTCCAGAGGATGCATTTTGCACTAAGAAAATAAGCACTAAATGCTTCAGTACTTGAACAGCAGTAGCCAACAGTTGCTCGTTCTCTTTTAGTTTGTCGTTCCTGTACGCCTGCAGTAGGATTTTTGCCCCAAATTACTATCAATTACTCAAGCTGTAGTAATCACATAATTTCATTACAAGAGTATTGCATAATTATTGAAATTATTCTAAATACTCTGGCGAAATTAACATTTTATTCAGGCCTATTGCTGACCCTGGTCCTCATGGGAACAGTCCATCCCGAACTGCACAAGTGAACACAAGAAACCTCAGATCGGTTTTGACCCATGTTTGGGAATGCCCTTGGCTACTTGGGATGTTACAGAGTCTACAGAAGAAACATTAGAACCACAAAAAGACACCACTGCTCCACACGTATAACTGAAGTCAACTGCCCTTCTAAATATCTCCATAAAATGCAGAATTCTTGAATCCAGAGTGCCAAAACACAGAAACACTATTATCACTTGACTTCTGTGATAAAATCTCCAATGAATTGATAAAAAAAAAAAAAAGATTGAACATTATCTTAAGGAGAAAGTGGACAACACACAGCATAAACACCATATAAAGAGACAACAATAACAATGTATTAATGCATACCTTCAATACCTTGTAACAAAAAGATTTCCTCTATATTATCATTGCAGTCAGACCATCAGGATCAGTTTCAGACCTAGCACTGCCAACAATCTTTAAAGATATTCTTCACATGACCTGTGCAGGGGGTGGTAGCCAGATGCCTACTCAACAAGTCCCTGGAATTAGAATAATTCCCCCCTGATTTGAAACCTCATATCAATCTGACCCAGCAAACTACAGGCCCATAGCAAAATGGCCATTCCATGAAAAAATGTTTGAGAGCAGTGCTTACTCAAGTCTCAAACTTTATTGAACATAATAAATGAATGTCAGTCCAACAAATCTGCTTCAGACTAGTCAGAGGCACTAAGTCAGCCATCACATCAATCTGGCATGATCAAACACTCACAGTGGGCAAGAACAGAGTAGCTCCTTTGTTCCTTCTGAATTTATCAGCTGCATTTGACACTGCCCGCCACCACATGCTACTACAAAGACTCCACTATCTTGTCACAGACAGACAAAGTGTACTTTACCTACCACCTTTTACATCACCTCCTCACACACAAGACTGTGGCGTCTCTCAGGGGTCCATTATGTCCTGTGTATTATTCAAAATTTACCTAACCCCCTTACAAAACCTGATTAAATCATTCAACCTTACCCGTTCCAGGTATGCAGATGACCCCAGTTAGACCTGTCAGCCTTAGGGTGGTCTTCCCCCAAACATTTAGCCTTACTCTCCATTTTTGATGATCTTGTTTTTATTGGCCTTAGGACTCTATGCACTTTATCGCCGCTAACCAGTGCTAAAGTGCATTAGCTCACTCCTTTAAACATGATGAAATTGGCTTGCACCCAATTTACATATTTAATTTACTTATAAGTCCCTAGTAAAGTGGTACCATGTGTACCCAAGGCCTGTAATTTAAATGCTACTTATTGTGCCACCCACTTCAGTAGCCTTTTAAAACATGTCTCAGGCCTGCCACTGCAGCCTGTGTGTACAGTTTTAAACTGCCATTTCGACCTGGAAAAATAAACCATTTGCTAGGCCTAAACTTTTCTTTTTAATACCTATAAGTCACCCTTAGCGAAGGCCCTAAATAGCCTATAGTGCATGGTGCAGTGTTTTTGTAAATATTATCATGCAATTCAACTTTTACATGTCCTGGAAGTGATACACTCTTAAATTCATTTTTGCACAGCCTACCTCACCCATACAATAACATTGGGTTAAATTATTACATTTAAAAAGTGATAATTTTCAACTGGGAGCAGATAGGATTGTCGAGTTTGGTGTTTAAAGAATTGTAATTTAAAGCCTTCTTTAATAGTAAAGTTGGAATTTAAGTCACAAGTCTGAAAATTACATTTTGAGAAAGTTAACATTTTGTTTCTCAACCACATAGTGTCTGCTGCCTCTATCCTGGGTCAAATGACTAGGTATAGCTGGTAGTTGGTCTTTGTGAATTGTTCCCAGACAGTGAGACAAAGGGAAGATAGGTGTTGGCTAGATGGGCCATCTCTGACTTGATGAGGGGGAAGAGCTGTTACCTATCACACTTGCACAATGCTAAGGCTCTGCCTGAACACATTCACAAACGATTTGACACTATTCTTTTGAGCCCCCAGATAAGCTGGTGCCAGGGCAAAGAGGCAGGAAATTCCAAACACCTCTGAGGATGGAAACCAACTTCAAAGTGGGCACCAGGTATAAATATTGGACCCTCCTGGGCGTTGGGGGGGGGGGGGCTATAGACAAGTGGAACGGTCACAACCATCTCTACTGTGGTATTCTCTCCATGTGTATAATGTCAAATGTATACTCATTGGTCAAATATTACCTGTATCAATTGTATCACTGAAGAACTGCTTGTTGTGATGTTTGCAATAAAAAGATTTTTTTTAAATATATACATATATAGATATATATATATTACAAAAAAGAGTTGCCTCTAGGTGGGATGCACTCCCAGGTGGAAATTACGCCAAAGCAAGGGCACACGCCATGAACAAAGTCCTTTTCTGGTTAACCTGCCAGACACGTTTCGGGCCAATGCCCTCTTCAGTGGCAGACCATGTGACGTGCCGGCATGCGGCAACCACCAGTAAATCCCCATAATAATAACGCTCAGGTGAACCACCTGAAGCAATGCTTCCTGGGACTGGTGGTTCAGTAAAACCCAAGTGGGTCACCGCCGGCACTCACAAAAATGTCTTAAAAAGGATTGCCGATGTTTGCGCCGGCACCCCTGCATATAACAGGCACCTCCTGTTCCACAGTTAGCTGCCCCAATAAAGCAGCCGCGGACCCGCAAGTGTTTCGCGGTGGTGCAATCCCGCGACCAGGCAGGCCGCTGTACAAAATACAAAAAAAGAGTTGCCTCTAGGTGGGATGCACTCCCAGGTGGAAATTACGCCAAAGCAAGGGCACACGCCATGAACAAAGTCCTTTTCTGGTTAACCTGCTAGACGCGTTTCGGGCCAATGCCCTCTTCAGTGGCAGACCATGTGACGTGCCGGCATGCGGCAACCACCAGTAAATCCCCATAATAAGAACGCTCAGGTGAACCACCTGAAGCAATGCTTCCTGGGACTGGTGGTTCAGTAAAACCCAAGTGGGTCACCGCCGGCACTCACAAAAATGTCTTAAAAGAATTGCCGATGTTCGCGCCGGCACCCCTGCATATAACAGGCACCTCCTGTTCCACAGTTAGCTGCCCCAATAAAGCAGCCGCGGACCCGCAAGTGTTTCGCGGTGGTGCAATCCCGCGACCAGGCAGGCCGCTGTACAAAATACAAAAAAAGACATTTTTGAATGTGAGTGCCGGCGGCGACCCACTTGGATTTTACTGAACCACCAGTCCCAGGAAGTATTGCTTCAGGTGGTTCACCTGAGCATAATTATTATGGGGATTTACTGGTGGTTGCCGTACGCCGTCACGTCACATGGTCTGCCACTGAAGAGGGCGTTGGCCCGAAATGCGTCTGGCAGGAAACCAGAAAAGGACTTTGTTCATGGTGTGTGCCCTTGCTTTGGCGTAATTTCCACCTGGGAGTGCATCCCACCTAGAGGCAACTCTTTTTGTATTTTGTACAGCGGCCTGCCTGGTCGCGGGATTGCACCACCGCGAAACACTTGCGGGTCCACGGCTGCTTTATTGGGGCAGCTAACTGTGGAACAGGAGGTGCCTGTTATATGCAGGGGTGCCGGCACGAACATCGACAATCCTTTTAAAGACATTTTTTAATGTGAGTGCCGGCGGCGACCCACTTGGATTTTACTGAACCACCAGTCCCAGGAAGTATTGCTTCAGGTGGTTCACCTGAGCATAATTATTATGGGGATTTACTGGTGGTTGCCGTACGCCGTCACGTCACATGGTCTGCCACTGAAGAGGGCGTTGGCCCAAAACGCGTCTGGCAGGAAACCAGAAAAGGACTTTGTTCATGGCGTGTGCCCTTGCTTTGGCGTAATTTCCACCTGGGAGTGCATCCCACCTAGAGGCAACTCTTTTTGTATAATATATATATATATATATATATATATATATATATATATATATATATATATATATATATATATTGGACCCTCCTACACAACTCCTCAGTACAGCTCTGGAGCTGTGGAAGATTCGTAAGGACTTCAATTTACCAAAATGCTGATTTCACCAACTCTGAAGCTAGGGGTCTCAAAGGCAGTGCCAGGGTCTCAAGGGGCAAGCCAGGGGTCGAAGGAGTGACCTCTGGCGAGCCCTAAATGACATCGAAGGCTGTGGTGCTCTGCAAGAAGGACTGCTACTCTGCTGCCTGGGTAAAAGGTCTGGACCTGCAGCTTGAACCCAGGACCACCAGAGTGACTCCATGAGGTAGTGGCTTACCTCCTGATCAGAGCTTCGGGGACAGAAAAGGCTCCAACCACCTTGAACCCAGTCCATAGACTCTGTCTGTTGTGAGTCCCTTGAAAGTGGACTTGAAGGTGCTCTGCCAGCCCAGCTGTGGACTTGTGGGCAGAACCAACGCAGCATGACACATCCTCTCACCGCTCATCTTCAGAACCGCCACTGCACGATGCATCTTCGGCACAGGACTTCACATTGCATCGCATCCTGCATTCTCCTGGAACTGCCACTGCATGATGCATCTTTGACACAGGTTTTCGCATCACAAGCTCCTTGCCGATGGCACCCTCGAATATGACGCAGCACTTTGCTACACAGCCTAGTAGCTCCACAGAACCACTGATGCACAACACATCCTCGACAAGGGATCTTGCAATGCTCCACAGCCAGGATTTAAGGTACTTTGTTCATCAGGCCTATCTTTAATCCTGTATTCAGCCCCACTATCCATCGTGATCAGCCTGAACTTGTGACTTTGTCTCGGCCTGGCACGAACAGATAACCACAGTTGGCACTTTATGCTTCTAGGCACTCCTTTCATTTATAGCTTTAAAATTGCATATTTCCGGTTCTAATGATTGGATTTTTGCCATTTTACTGTCAAATAGTTTATTAAATTTTACTAAATTTTTCTTAATTGGGGTGGGATTATTCTTGTTTTGTGTTTTCACTTTATTACTGTTTGTGTGCTGCATAAATAGTTTACACATTGCCTCTAAGTTAAGCCTTTTGTGTCAAGCTACCAGGGGGCTAAGCACATGTTAATTTAGTGACTTTTGTTGTTCACCCTGACAAGAAATGTGGCTGTTGCGTGAGAAAGGCTCCCCTCAGCCCCCACCCCAACCAACAATCCAATTTCTCACAGTAGCCCAGAAGACATCTACAATTCAAAAGTTGATGACTGCCATCCTTACATAAATACATGGATGATGAATAACCATCTAAAGCTCAATACCACAAAGACAGTGATTATGACCTGCAAACAGTGGCAAAAATACCAGCCTACTACAATGGCCTACGGAACTTGAGGCCCTTCTAAAAACATCAAGAGAAGTTAGAAACCATGGGGTAACTATGGACTCAGACCAATCCTTGATACCATATGTTTACTTATCACAAAGAGTGCACTCTACACAACAAAAACTTTGTCACATCTTCCCATACCTTTCATACCAGCATAAACTGCAAACTACCTTCACACTTGTACTCTCCAAACTTGACTATGCCAACAACCTATACCTTGGTGCAACCTCATTCATCATGAGCAAAATATAATTAATCCAAAAGGCTGCCACAAGGCTTCTTCTCTGCCTTCACCAAAGAGAACACATGAATCCTGTGCTGCAGTAGCTCCACTGGCTACCTATAACTAGAGGAGGAAGAGCAATATTCAAGGCACTCTGTATTATCCACAGGGCCTCCTAAGGAAAAGGACCACTGTACCTACAAGTTAAATTCACATAATACAAACAAAACCTAAGACTGCACTCCAAGCTTGCCCCAGTTTCATAGCTCCTTGCCATAAAAAATATGTAGGAGGAACTACTTTCTGGAGTACAAGCTGCCAAGCTCTGGAACGCGCTACCAGCCAGCATTAGAAGCACCCAGGAGCATATACACTGCCGAAGATAGTTGAAAACATAGATATTTGCAAGATAACTGCATCACTTCACATCCCAGCAACAGAGCCCAGAAAGAGAGTCACAGCCTCAAGCATAGTCTTCAGCTTACAACCCACAGATTGGAAACAACCCAACCAGCAAACTGTTTTCAATATACTGGTAAGCTAAGAAGTGCTGACCTGTAGTTCACCGAGACATTACATAGATATGTAATTTCTTATATAACATTTATGGTCCACAATAACACTAAGACCATGATATTCAGCGAGCAGCAGCCAATTGTAACTTATGCTTCTTACAGTCATATAACAGTTATGAGGGTTGTCCATCACCAGTACTGTACAGCCAAATACCAGACATCACGAACTGAACAGGCATGGAATAACCAAAGAGATCTGTCACACACTGCTGGACAATGTAATCTATCCTCCACTACAAGTCCCAAATATATATACACCTTGGATTCTTCTTTACATCTCAATATTGCACTCAGTATGGGATGATAGTAAAAATGCCTATCCCAGCAAATCTCTCCACTTCTCTCTCCCACTAATCATGGCAGCTCAGGACCACAACTATACACAAGATCTCAAATTGGACAACAAAGTGCAGTAACTAGCTAGGCATACTAATATCATAAGTAATACCATAAAGGGACATGCAGAACTGGCCAAAGCTGCCAGTATACTGAAAACTATAAAGGCGCACATCTCTGTCTCACACTTCATCATTCATCACACTGCTATGCACTGCGTCCAGTGACACAATAACTGCACCCTGGAGGTTCACAACATGAAAACACTTCCCACATAAGATCACAAAACTAAGACAACAACTCCTCAACCACACACCTTTCATGGCATAGCCATCTGCATGCTGGACCAGGCCCTTTTTGCAGGGTTTTCCCCAAACCTTTTGCCCTTCTCCGCCTAGTTTTCTGACCTTCTTTTTGTTAACTTTAGGACTCTGGGCACTTTACCACTGCTAATAAGTGCTGAAATGCATGTGCTCTCTCCTCTAAACATAGTATGATTGGTTTATACCTGTTTGGCATATTTAATTTACTTGTAATTCCCTTTTAAGGTGGTATCCCATACACAGAAGGCCTGTAAATTAAATGCTACTAGTGGGACTGCAGCACTGCTTGTGCCACCCACTGACGAAGCCCTTCAAACCTGTCTCAGGCTGTCTCTGCAGAGCCTGCATGTGCAGTTTACTGCCACTTTGACTTGACATTTGAAAAACTACTTGCCAAGCACCCTAAGGTAGGCCCTAGGTAGCCCTATGGGCAGGGTGCTGCATACGTAAAAGGTAGGACATGTGCCTTTATTGTGTTGCATGTCCTGGTAGTGACAAACAGCCTATTTAGTTTCTCACTGCTATGAGGCCTACTCCTCTCATAGGCTAGCATTGTGAATTCCCTTATATATTTTTAAATGCTAATTCCTGATCTGAAAGGAGTAGCGTTGCCATGTTTGGTATGTTTGGAATAGTGGTTTCAATCCTGCTTACTGGTGTAGTTGGAGTTTACATAACTATTTTAGAAATGCCACTTTCAGAAAGTGTACATTCCTCTATGCTTATGACTCTTTGTCCTTTGCAGCCTGACTCCAATCCACATCTGGGCCTGGGTGATAGTTACACTTTGTGCATACTTTCCAGACAGCCATCACACAGGAAGAGTTGGGTGTGACAGGGTTACATCTGCATTCATCTGCATACAAATTGTCTTCCTGGGCTGGGAGAGGGAGAGGGTGTTCACACTTTACAATTGTATAGGCTGTGTCCTGCCCTCACACAAAGGGCTGATTTGCCCCCTACTGATGTCTGGATTCAGCGCTGGGTTGAAAGGAGTTCGCTGTGCACTTGAAAGCGTTCCTATGAAGTCACCCCTAGATCAAATACATTTTGTCCAGGGTCTCTGACCCCATAATTTTAGACACTGAATGGGACTTGTAACCAGACGATGGCTCTACAAACGGCACATTGCCACAGGACTGCTGTGCTGCCAGGACGAACCGCCATTGGGACTACTTGCTTTGTTGTACTGACATGCCCAACTGTTAGGCTGCTGGAGAGACTGACAATTTGCAAATTACCTTTATATGCTGGCCTTCTGCCTCCCTACCAGGCCTGTGCACAACCTGTGCTCTCCAGGGAGTGGAGACTTGCTACCCCTCCTGTTCTTGCCATCTTAAGATTACTTCCAGTGTGTGGAGCGCTCCATCACGTCCCAGGAGAGAGCAGCATGTGTTTTTAGTTTCTTGGGTGAGCGCGGTCTATTTGTCCTGGGTTCGCCCTGAGGAGCTAGTGTGTAGCATTGAATACTCCTAGCACCATTCTGTGGGCTACAAGCTCCCTGCCAGGGAGAGCCGTAAACTCCTGCGGAGGAACGTTAAGGCACTAGGATCAGCGCACCGTGGTTTAGTTGTTGGAGAATCGCCTGCCTCACTGCGATAACCCCCATCAGAGGGGCCCCGTCGGCGGGACAGGTGGGCTGGATTCAGCGCTGCCCTGGGAGAGCCATTCCCCTCGAGCCTGCTGGCTGAGTGATGCTGCAGGAGCCTACTCCAACCCATTGTGGTCGCCAGATCTTAGATCCGCTTGGAGTGTGCCTGTAGCCCATAGTTTACCTCTCCTGAAGAGGGCCCATCCCCGCCAAGAGTACCATGGTGATTCGGGCCCCGGGGGAGCATCTGGACCGCACCAAGGCCTCTGCGGGCTGCTTGACAGAATCACAGGCAGCCCCCATGATCCGCAGCACTGCATTCCTTGCAGCGGGCATGTGTGCTAGCTGTAATTGGCCCCAGAAGGCCCCAGGATACGGAGATGTGCTACTCACCACATTTCCGGCAATATCCTGCAAGATAGCGTGCCTCGGAAATTAGCCCCGCCGTCCCTCAGAGATATATACTTGCTCAAGGTCTCCCTGCCCTTGTTTACGGTGTGTGTGCCTTCCCCGCTTATTGTGGCACACCTTGGGGGGACTGAATCTTCTTGTTTTGGGGGCACTGAGTCTTGTTGGCAGGACGGGGTGAACCCTCGACGGACATCCCGATCTTGCGTTCCCCCGACACTGAATTACCGTAGTAGACATAGTAGGAGAGCATGTGTTCCTGTATCCTACGTTTGGAGCCCAGTTACCCTATAAAGTATCCTGGGAGCACAGGTGTGCTCCGCCTGTATGTTCATGGTGATATATGGTGATTCATAGGTCTTCTTACCATAAACACCCTGCATCATTTGTAAAGCAATTACTGTGTGTCTCTGTGCATCACATGTCCAGTAATATCTGCCATGGTTATTACCTGCAACTAAGCTGACAGTTTAATCTGCAGTGCTTACAAAACATTTATGATGTATGTCGTTTTTGCCTTTATCAGAATAACGAGTATTATCTAAGTAATTTTCTTACATGTATAGTATCTATGATTCAGATGCTTTATTTTTCATACCCTGCTGCATTTCATGCCCTAAGTATTACCTACTGTTATGATGTATGCCATGTTGGTTCTTGCATTGTCAGGATAGTGAGTACTAGTTCAGGATTGGCATAATATGCACAGTTTTTGTGATTCATGTCGTTTTGGTCTACATCAGTCGCTGCAGGTATGACTTGCGGGTGGGGGTTTGGGGGGCACGTGGGCAGGGGGTCGTGCGGGGGGGAAGGTTTACTTAAAAAAAAAAAGTGAAGTTAACTCACCTTTGCCGGCCCGTCCCTCGTCCTCGGTCTGCGTCGTCCTATGTTCAATAGGAAGCAGCCACAGTCAGCCTCCCTCCCCTCCCCTAACCCAATCACAACGCTGCGATGGCAGCGTTGTGATTGGCTGGGATGCCGACCCCACAGATGTCTATGGAGTGGCCATTTTCTCTATGTAGACTGCATGCAGCCTACAGAGAGAAAATGCAGAGTGCGTATGACTGGATTGGTCGGCCCTGGGGCTGACCAAACAGTCAGCGCCCACAACAGTGGGCAAGCCACTCCTCCCCTGCCCTCTAGCAAGACCCCCAACCAAACACTGCCTTTTTCTTTCTCGCAGTGCGAGAAGCAGAAACATAAAATGGTATTTAAATTACCATTTTATGTTTCTGCTTCTCGCACTGCGAGAAAGCAGTGGGGCGACGCTTATCCACCCACATGGAGGAGCCGCCCCTGGTCTACATTTACATATAATATTCTATATATTTTTTTATATAATTCTGTGTAGAGTCTTTTTTGGTGTATTCATTGTGTTTCTGTGTGAGTGTGTTGCACAAACGCTTTACACATTGCCTCTGATAATAAGCATGCCTGCTCTGAGCCAAGCTACCATAGGGTGAGCAAAGGTTATCTTTGTTGTGTAACTTACTTGCCCCAACTTGAGTGGTGGGTTCTGCCTGGCTTAGGTGCATACCCTAGCCATTCAGAAACCCCATTTCTAACACTGCACATGTAGGGAAGTGCATCAGTGTCCATCATATAGGAAGTAAGCACTATATAAATGCTACAATACAATACAATTATTCACATCATACAAAAGGTGACAGGAAGAATGATTGCAAATAGTCTAACCACTGGCCATCAATTGTGTCCCTTGCTCACTGTACCACTGGAACCAAGCTGCACCTGACTGAAGAGGACAAACCAGGACGAAAACCGGTTTTGGGTTGCTTGTGTTCTGGTTCAGAGGGAACCTTGCTTGGCACTTCCGGCTGGACTGCTGCTATTGCAGCTCAGCCAAGACGTATTTGCATATGGCTTACCTCTCTGGCTTATTTGTGGTTTTTTTGTATAGAGCTCCTGAAATTGTAGCAGAATGAATGATGGAGGTAATGACATTTTAGGTCTAGCATGAAGCACTGCCGAGCCGTCTTCCAGCTGCAGGGAAGCCAGGCATGCTTCTGCTGTATGGATACAACGCATATTTGAGGTGATTTAATTTACACTCAGCATCCATGGCTTCAATGGGATGGAGGTGGCTCAGGCGGCATACCACCCCGCCCTCATGACCATTACTGCCATTCTACCATGAGAACATGCTGCAGCAAAACACATGTGACTAGCCCAGCCACATTGACCTAACCTGCCTGCCCTGTCTACTGTGTCCTCACAAGCAGGGCTTTAAGTGGGCCGGGTCTCACCGGGTCTGAGCACCAGCAGTTTTTTTAAAGGGGCCTCGAAACGGGTCTCTATCAGGCTCTGTTTTGTGCCCTGGCACAGGCGGTCCGTTTTTTTTTTCCGGACTGCAGTGACAGCAGGCGTGGTGAGCGTTGTAGAGGAAGGGAAATCCTTTAAAGAGAGTCATTTTCTCTCTGGATTTCCCTTCTCTTTTTGAAACTCAGGAGCAGCAACATTGTCGTGGTGTCACCAGGGCTGTAAGTGGAAGTTTTTTCAATATTATATACAAGCCATAGTTGCTGCTTATTCTATCTTATGCAACTAGTAACCATTGACAAAGCCAATAGTCCTGACTTGTAGGTATGATGTGACTTGTTGTATCATATATCTGGATGCAATGACAGGAACAGCAAAATACAAGTCGGGCGGCACACTGTGCTAAACACAGATTTTTAGCTTTCGTGTTTTTAAGCCACGCCCTTAATTACATTGACCACGCCCCTTTAAGAGACCCCCCAGTTTTTTCATCCCACTTAAAGCCCTGCTCACAAGGATAACCTGCACTACATATGTGCCATGATTTGTACCCCAGAAGTTGTCATTGAGACATGACAATGGATGTACTATGTTTATGTAGTAAATGGTATTTTAAAAAAATAAAATCGAATGTTTATATTTTCTTTAAAATAATTACTTTTTTTTATATATGAAGGACTGTTTTGTAAATCAGTTAAGATCCAGATCACCCTCTCTTATCTAGGGTCTTTGTTTCCGGAGTAATGTGAGGGAAGTATTTCTCTCATTGGTCTGGCTGTAGCATTGGTTTTGTAATTGTGTTGTCAGCAGTTTCAAGTGTTCTGCTTTTGCCCTCCACTTTTTCAGAAGTATCATAGTGCTTTGCCTTCCACTTTTCCAATAGCTGCTTATCTGTGTAAGTTTCACTGAGAGCTGCTCTGCACCTGTGCTGATGACAGGCTCACAGTGATGTATCATCCTGCTATGAAATATTTCTTGAAATTCTTGCAGTATAAAACTTCCAGTGTGCGATGTTTGGGAAGAAAGGTAGGAAGGAAGGAACATTCAATCCTGATTGGGCCCCTCTTCCTGAGAACCATGGGGAGTGCAGCATCTTTTCAAGAATTGTGTGTTATAATTGTGCATTGCTGAGCTAGTTAGATTCAGATGCCCCTTTCTACTCTCTTGCAATCAGATACCTTATTCTGCTCCTGCTCAAAGAGTTAGACTTCTGAGCAAATCTATTCTTTCTTTGCCCAACTGAATCTTCATTGATTCTTTCTTTTATAGGCTTTATTTACTGATGCTCCTGCTTGATTTCACCAGTACACTCAACTTCTTAACTTAGCATTAGGGAACGTCCTTTCAGAGGAAACTGAAACTTGCTCGATTTCCTTATGACAACATTAAATAGCTTGACTTTGTATTTGCTTTGTTAAATCACTTTGAATTATACTGACCAGCACCTTTTCATGATGATCTGAGATTTTTGACCAATTTGAATGATTTCAATTTGTAATTTTGCTAATCTGTTAACAAACTTTCATGGTTTCCAAATCTACTAATCTCTGTCATCCTTTTGCGGCCTAATGTGCTTCACTGTCGTATGATGTATTTCTGAATTGTGTGATCCTGTGAATATGAAGGTGCACTACTGCTTATTGACATACATGATGGTGGTAATGGTTGACATATTGTGGCCATATCTGCTACTAAGGTGTACATAAATCGTGTAACACTTGCACTAGTATATGGTCTTAATTCTCAACATATTGTTGTTACTCTTGACACAATGGTGTCATGGCACCAGAGAATCTGCAAAGGAATCCAACTTTAATCTCTAAATTCCATTAAACTAAACTAGTGATCTAAATGTACACAGACTCAGTTAAATCTAAGGGCAAATGCAGAGTGCCAGAAAGTGGATTAGTAATTTTTGAAGGGGGACCCTTACCATGTTAATGAACACACCCTGGCTAATTCCCAACACAAGTCTCAGAAACCTTCTGCCTAACCCTGGTAGCTGTGGCACATGCAGCAGGCAATTCCTCTGAGAAATAGATGTTAAGTTCAAACAGTGACAACAATTTTGTAGCACAGAAAACAACACAACCAATTAGAAAAATAGATAAAAATGTAATGAACTTGAACACAGCAAAATCAAAATTTGATTGGTAGGACCAGAGAAATGATTTTTTGAAGTTTTGAAGCAAAACGTTTCCTAAAAAAGTAAAACGCTATTGTAAAACAACAGTTCATATTTGACCGGGACGCCAAAGTAATTTTGGGCTGACCATGACGGGGTGGAAGTCAGATAAGCCAAGTGGGTCATTCTGGTCAAAGTTTTTGCCTTCAGACTTAGCTTCCTAAATGGAAGTCAAAATGCTTCGGCAGGACATTGTCCATGGCTGAAGAGGGGAGGGTCCCTTGAAGTTGCATAAGTTGTCGTCAAACTCCCACTGAAGCCAATGACTTCAGCACCAAACTTTTAGAGTTGGACAAAACTGGATTTATTAGTTGCCAAAGTTGCTTCATTGTTCAAATAAATTTGCCAACTCGCCCTAGTTTAAGTTTCTCAAAATCCTTTAGCAGGGAAAGGCAGGAAGTTGTAGTCAGGTAGAGCTCCACGAGACCGGACCCTGTCACCATGAGGTCCTGCTGAATCTGTTTTCAGTGTAGTAAAAAGCTCAGAGCAGAACAAAACTGGTTTTCTTAACCACATATGAGCGACTTCCCCAGGAAAGCCTCACCACCTCCTCCCAGCCCTCCAAAGGCTGAAAAACGTCTAAGTCCCACTTTTCTCCAAGTACTGGGAAAACTACTTCTGGTCACTCATGGAGGCCCTAGTACCTCAGGGTAGGCTTAAAGGCAACAGGGGTCTCTCCAATCAGGGCTCCTGCAAGGTCCAATCCTCTGGAGGTCAGCTGGGAACTTGTGGATTGTGGAGTACAAAAAAAGAGAAGGCCAACCACTTGAGCCTTGGAAAGCAGTACCAGTTCCTGGTTGTTAGGCAAAATGTAGGTCCTTGAGTCCTCCTATTTTGGCAAAAGTCATGAGTCTTCTTTCTTCCAGAATGGTCTTTTTCTTGAGGCGTAGTCTTCCCAGATCCAGGAATGTTCTGAAAAGATGATGGCGAGGTTGCAATCTTATCCTATGTACTAGCCAGTGAGTGAAGACATTTACATTCCCAATAATGGCTCCTTTCTTACCCTATGCCCACCTAATTTTGCAGCACTTCTTCTTCGCTTTACTGTCTAAGTTCCTACAAGCCCTAAATTCTGAATGGCTGAACTGTTGTTCCCTCTGGAAGCAACTCCAGGCTAGCCCTCCTTAGCCACTCACCTATCCTCACTCGGGCTGGAGCCAATAGGTCTAGGAGGGTTCTGGCAATGTTTGGGAGCAGAAATTGTCTACCCCATTTGGGATCAGCAAGTCAAAAGAAGTGTTAAGGCTGTTACTGTAGCCCAATGCAAAGTACATGTATTAGGAGAAAAGCACAGGAGATATACCACTATCCAACAGTGGGATGGTGTACAGGGTGCCAAAGTTAGCAAAACCAGACAGGAAAAATGGGGGGACCATGGAGGAAAATTGTGTTCTTTCTTATATGGGGGTAGAGATTACAGAGAAAGAGATAAACAAGGGAAGTGGCATTTCATCACCTGGCAGGACACCCAGTGATCTTCATATCCAAGGAGTATTAGGTCTCACCATATGTAGGAGAGGAGGCAAATGTTTACAAGAAAGTCAGGTTATTGTTGCAATATGAATAATGAGCAGAAGAAGCCCACGCAAAGCTAAATGGTTGTTCCAGGCTTCAAGCTCAATCTAGCCTGCAGGAAAACCACTATAAACTCCTGAGCACAGAAAAATGTGGTATCCTGGCAAAGGATCTAAACACACAGTAGAAGTAATGTAATGGATTTTAATTTAGGTTGACCCAGAAGGGGTCACAGGCATAGGTGCAAATGAAACAAATACTGAGGCATCTTAGCAAGAAGGAAATTGATGCCATATGCCTGACTAATGTGTGCAACCACAATCTGGGATACCTTTGAGCCAGTTGCCTCAAAGTGTGTACCCCAACCTCCGAGTGACAGTCTCAGACACACCCTGTAAATTCCATGCCACTACAGGCTCTACAATGCCATGTCTCCTTCCTGTTTCTCCTTCTTACTTCTGAGTGAAAATAGTATTTACTAGCATATGCTAGGGGATAACAATACAGCCTTCTGTTGAGCTGCTTATCACTGAATCCCTGAGATGACCTCCCGGCTAAAGTCTATCTAGTGAAGTCTAGAGTGTCTATCAGACAAAGTCAGATTTGACCTACTCTGTTGTAATGTATGCATCACTGGCACAATACCGATATCTATTGACATTTTTATAAAATCATCACTACTGTTGGCTGATGCCTCAGACTCTAAGACTGGTGTAACATGTCTGCAACCATGTAACCACAGTATCCATGCAAGCTCTCAGAATCCCACCTTTCAGTAGCACTGACTCTGGTACATATTTCGAGTATGAGTGTGGCCAATTGACAGGAAGGCAATTAGGGATGGTGCCTATTTATGTTAATAGGCACAAAATGGGCACCAAGCTCTGGACTGTTCTTGGGGGTTTGCAAACCTGGTGTCAGGCTTGCTCCGCTACCGGCTGGGCCTGTGGCAGGGGCGTAGCATAGCCAGTATAAAACCGGACTTCCCGGGCGGAAGATTGCTTCACATTCTACTTGAAACATGAGCGATTCATCCGCCCTTGCTCACTTACCTTTTCCGCTTCTGGGTTCACCTAACATCGCGATCGACGACTTCCGCGGGCTGTAGTTTGGCAGTCCTCTTTGAACTTACTCGGCGTCATCCTCCGCTTCTACTCTGCTCTTGATCCCCTGACTGGAACTACCTGCAAAACATAAAGGGCAATACCATTTAAAGAATCACAAATCTGCAAAGGCGGTAAAGCTCTTTGCGCCCAGACAGTTTCTACTATGAGTCATATGCTTATACTTATTTGATATGTTCTTCTGGCTATTGGAGATCCCGTTCTTTTCATTGTACCTGCATTCTGGTGGTATATGAGAAAGACAAGATATTGTTTAGTACACAGTTTCTGCCTTATCAAGAAACATATTCTTAAAAGGACAAGAAGACCCTACACTTTTTTGTGTTAGTTTTTGTTTTGTTGCTAGAGAGAAAATACCAGAAGTCATTGTATATACTATTCCAGGATTTGGAATTGCTACATGTTGGGCCTTACTTTATCGCTGATGACAGAAAACATTTAGGTATGTTTGTACTTTTCTGACTTTCTATATAACACAATAGATACACTGTTTTACCCCTCAAACCTATGCTCTCTCTTTCTGTTTCATAGATTGTATACCACTCGTGTGTATGCAGTCACTTAAGTTACAGAAGAAAGGATTGTTAGAGGTATTACTATACAGTTATATAGATATATGAATCGCTGTTAGCTCTGTTGTATAATTCCTGTAGGCTCAAACATACACTGATGTTCCTATTCTCTTCTTTGTATGCAGGAGACACATAGAGACTCCCTGGGCACCACACATTTCCCTGCGCTGACTCCATGGGACCTTGTGTTTTTTCTCCTCCTTTCCCCTCTTACCCGTATCACCTCAACTAGCTTTGGCATTGTTGGGCAGTCTTGGTGGTGGGAGGAAGTTGGGACCTTGCTTAACTTTATTCCTATCGTTCCTGCAGAAATACAGGTGAGAATTGACACCTAGTGCCTCAGTGTTCTCTTATGTGGGTTTGTGGAAGAGTGAAAGGCAGTGGTCGAACAAAAACGTATTGCCACCGACCTCTCAATGTCAAATGATGCAACCCACAATAGAGCCTTGTTGAGTGAAGGAGTGAGCTGTGCCGCTGTGGGCATGACAATGCATGCAATCATCCAATATTACAGTCAGCCATCTTTGCACTTATGTATTCAACTAGTCATACATGTACTCACCCATTCATTGAGCTATACAGTCTCACAGCCATTAATTATCCATGCACTAAGCCATTTACTTCTTTGCCTATGTCCGATTGTACCCATCCGTGCCCCAGGCACTGCCTCAGACTCGACTGGTAACCCTGCTCTAGTTCCTTCCCACAGGATGTCTTATTCTAGCAAAGCCCTTCTGTCTCTTGCACAGCAGTTGGTTTGTTCCACAGAATAAGGACTAAGGGGCTCATTACGATGTTGGGCAGAAAGTCTACGCCCAACACCGACTCGGAATCGGGACCGACGACTCGTGGTCAGCAGTTCCGACCCCCGGATTACAATGCGACCGAACACTGTTCGGTCGGAGTCCCATTGTTCCCTATGGAAGCTTGTGTTCCACCCGACAACCGCCCGTAACACAGGCTCCTATGGGGAAATGGGGTGTTTGTGGAAAACCGGGCACCCTGTTGCAGGCACCCCATGGTGCCTGCCACATAGTACAGGGTTTGGCAGGGGGGTCCCTTAGGTAACCCCTCGGCCATCAACCGTAGGCCACGGGGGCCCTGCCATGGGCCCCCAAAGTCACTTTCTGACAGCCTTTCCGTGTCAGAAGGGCCGGCGCAGAAAGGCTGTTGGAAATCGACATCGTAATCCAGAGGGCAGAAACGCTGTCCATAGGAGGGTACGATGCGGTTCCGACTGACACGAATACTAATTTGGATTGACCGCGCGGTTTACAATCCGACCACGAACATCGTAATCGGGCATTCGGAATGCAAACCGACCGAGTCGGCTGGGAGGGATCTGACACAGTCGAGGAGATTCCGACTGTCGGGAGGAGGCTTTCCGCCGGACATCGTAATCGCCCCTATGTTGTTAAAGAGCAATGATTTGATATTATTGTGACTTTTTCCTGTGAGCTTAATTCTCATATTGTCTCTTCAACCACATTTTGCAAACTCCTAATCACAATGCTGTCCCTCTTGCAGTGGACCAATAAGGAGCTTATACTTGAGTATAACTAGCCATCTAATTCTGTTGTTGCAAATGGGCCTCTTTCTATGGAGGGGCAGTTGAAAGTGCACTTCTTAAACGTGCGTCAAGAATTCTGATCTCATTGTGGGTTTATTAAGGAGCTTATTTTGGATGTCTTTTTCCTCATGGAGACATAGATGAACAACAGTTTAACACCTGCTATTTTTCAAGTAGTTCCTACTTTCTATAAAATTTTACATATTGGCTCTGTCAGGAGACTGGATGGAGGGGTTGCTGTTATTTTTAGGGCTCACCTTAAAGTTAAAGTTATTGAAATGGGCTTCTCTTTTGCGGACATCTTAGCATTTAAACTATCTCCCACAGCTATTACCACCTTTTCAGGGGTTTTGGTTTATTGCCCTCTGGGAGGTGAGGTTGCCTTCGCCTCTGCCTATCCTTCCTTTATCTCCACATTTACTTAAAGTGCATCCACGTTTTTTGACTTGGGGGACTTTAACATCTAGATGGATGCTCGTGCTCTGGTACTTCATGGGATTTACTATCTTCTTGTGAATTGCTCATCTTCAAGCATCTGATTACCAAGTGTACTCTTGGTGGTTGGCATACGCAAGCTCTTATATTTTCTTTGGGTGACTACATTTTGGGTATCAGCTACCGTCCTTTGACTTGGTCAGACAATCTTGCTCTTCTGTTTTTGCTCACATCAGAAACTATTGGCCATGAAATTCGCTGCTTCACTTAGACGTAACTCTCTCAAGTGCAAATTTATGAATATCACTATGGAAAATTGCACTGTCTTGGAGAGTTTTTCCTGTGTATTTCAAGAAAATGTACAAGAAAATATTGATAAATTTACCATCTGTATTTCTTCTCCCCACAATATGTAAGCCCCTCCCCCTCTTATGATGGTTACTTTATACAGCAGGTCCCCCACAGGTCCTTGGTATTCACATGAGCTCGTTTATGCAAAGCATGCTTGTAAATCTGTTTCTCCAGATGATCCTTGTTTGCCCTGTGTGTTTTTAACATCTCTTCAGTCATTTGGTCACCTATCTGCAAATTAATTAATTCAGACTTTGAATTCAGTCATTCTCTCAGTTGATTGGAAACAGGTGTGCTTGGTGCCACTATTGAAAAAGATCACAAGAGATCTTTCTCTTTCTGGCAAATTTCATTGTATTCCACTACTGCCATTTCGGACCAAGTTTGCAGAAAGAATAGTTAGTACACAGCTCTCGGACTTTATTATTTTCAACTCTATTTTAAATCCTGCACAGTCTGGCTTCTAGTCCTATCATAAGATGGAGGTTGCAATAATTGCAGATCAAAATTGCTACATTTGATTGTGGAGCAGGGCAGAGTGCGAGTCATCATCCTTCTTTGTCTGTCAGCCATCTTTGGCATGTTATTCAATATTGATAGACAGGCTGGCAATAGCAGGAATGGGGGGACTTGCCTTGGATTGTCTCTGCTCATTCTTTAATGGTCTGAGTCAATCAGTTATCATGCCTCTGTTCACATCTTCTACTAAAGCTGAGCTGATTGGGGACTTCTAGCTGACCTGTATGTGTTACGAGGATGACACACAAATTAATCTCAGACTGGAAGAATAAAATCATAACACTCGAGTCAACATTTTACACAGTTTCAAAATAGTAGCTGATTCGGTGGCAATGAATTGCCTAAAACTAAATTCTGATATAACTGCAATGATTATTTTAGGGGATTCTTCATCTTGCTACACTTCTACCTGATAGCACGATGTGCTTAGTCAAACCTACCACAATGGTCTATGCTATCAGAAATGTGGGGTTTTAGGGCCATATGTACTAACATTAGTGCTTGCCATTACCAAATAGTGAATTTTTTGCAATGAGCTATTTGGTAATTGCAAACACTAATTTACTAAAATGTCTTTGACACTTTATGTGATTACTAGTGGGTGACAAATAGACCTACGTTATGAATATTAATGAGGTAGGTCACAGCTTGCGGCCCATTGGGAATCACAAAAATCACAAGGATGGTGGCCTGATGGGGTCAGCAGACAACCATGTCTGTGATTGCTTTTCAATAAGGCAATCTTATTTTTTTTATGCAGCCTGTTTTCCTTAAAGGAAAATGGGATGAGTTTCAAACAAAAAATGAAAAGTTTTCTTTTCAATTTTAGAGCAGGCAATGGTACGTGGGACCTCTGCCTGCTCTTAAAAAAATATGTCCACCATTCTCAAAGGGGAAGGGGTCCTTTAAGGACCGCTTCCCATTTGTGAATGGGTTATCACCAACTTCACGTTGGTGGTAAAAAGCAAATGTTTTGCAACTGCATTTTGGTCACAAAACCTTCGTACACACCAATTTGGATCAGCATTTGAAAGGAGCCCCTTCCAAATACCAAATCGCAAACACAAATTGCAAATTGCAATTTGTGTTTTGTACATTTGTACAACCATGTTTGTGGTCGGAAAGCGCCTGATCGCCCATTTCTGACTGCAAAAATGCTTCATACATGTGTCCCTAAGTTTGATGAGAACATATTGTTTCTCCGTCATGTTGATTACAAGTCTCTTCATCTGGGTGCGTGGCCAACAAGATGGCCGAATAGAAGCTTACTTCACCTGCTCCGCTGGTCCGTCTCAAAATCCTACTAATATCCCAAGCCAGTCGCAGCATCAGACCCCCTGACCAATGTCTATCAGTCGGGGGTCGTCAATGGCAGTGCCGGGCTGAGACTGGGGTCGCCAAACACCCTAAAATGACAAAAGGAAGGAACTGGCCCCTTGGGCAAGGGGCGACCCACAGCGGCAGTGGCGTGGTGCTTAGAAGCCGGATCCAAGACTGCGTAGTCCCAACACCGACGGGACCCTTGGCATGTGGCCCTGAGTGGAGGAGGCCGGAGGGAGGCGGATGGAGTGGCAGTTGGTCCAGCCCTAGAAGGAGACTGAGAGAGAGGCGGCCTGACCAGGGAGACTGGGCTGAGCGCCTGGTTCCCTCCCCAGGACTGGCGTGCGTGCAACCACGGCGTCCCCTCTGACGAACTGACCAATTGGACCCAGGGAAAATGCCCGTGAGTGGGGGAGACCCACTTCTGATGTAACGTGTGGGGCAACGGCTCCCGGACGGCTCCCCTATGAGAGAACGAGATAGATACCGGGGCGTCCCCAGCTGGATTCCTGCTGCTGCACCCATCGGGGGAGGGCCCGGAGTAGAGAGTGGCGAATGGGAGCGGGCCGGCCTGAGCCACAAGTGAGACCGAGGCCGGTGCGGCCTGGCCTAGACGTCAGAGCTGCATGCTTGACTTCCCGGCTGGGGTGGACGCACCCGAGGCCGCGATGCCTCATTGACAGTTGGGGGAAGTGGGAACAGAGGACCACCAGGACCTTAACGGGAGGAGATCTGGAGGGGAGGCCGCCATCAGGAGATGGGCGCACCTGATTCCTGAGGAGGCAGGCCCTGGGCCTAGGCGGAAAGGCCCGGTGCTTAGAGACTAGTTGTGATGTAGCGGAGGCCCGGCTGATATGTCCCCTGGGCCTAAAGGACAGGAGGCCGGGTTGTGGTGATAGGGGCCTCGGGCACACTCCCAAGTACTAGAAGGCAGCAGAGGTGGCCCCCCTGCGTGGCTGAACACCAAACCTTGCATACTGGGGCAGAAACTGGAACACTACTAGCTGGCCCTGCCCCGCCAACTGGGAGCGGTGAGACAAGCATGGAAGAGACCTGCGGGGCACCCCGGCCCCTCTCAAGGCTGCAGAAAAGAAAGCACAGTGCTGAACACCCCTCTGCCCACTGAGGTGTTCCAGAGTCACATATACTACCACATTAAATCCGAGGCGACTGAGGTGTTGTGAGAGGGACACGTTGCCAAACACGCTGCAGAGACCCGTACCTGAGGGGTGGTATATCAACACAAGGACCCTAAAGAGGTCAGGCTGGGGTGCCATGCCCCCACAAATTGGTCCCCTGACAGCTATCGTTAACTCTACAAAAATGGCCAAAGATAAAGATCCTAGGCCACCAAAGCAAAGGAAAATGGACTGGTGCACGAAAACCATAGTCCCGCAGACTGACCCAGAATCAGGGAATCCAGCTCTACCAAACAATGCGGCACTCCTGCAGGCCATTAATGCATCAAGAGACACTCTGGGTGGACGCATAGGGGAGGTACGATCTGAAGTCTCCCTGCTCAGGCAAGACCTCTGTAATCTCTCAGAGAGGATCACGCACGCAGAACATAGAATATCTGAAGTTGAAGACTCAACACATACCCTCACCTGAACGGTGGCAGAACTCTGGTCCACCCTCGCTGATGTCACATGGGGAGTTGACAACACAGAAAATCGGGCAAAAAAAAATAACGTGATTCGTAAGCTTTCTGGAGGGAGCAAAGGGCCCCGACATGGGGGGTTTTCTGGAAACCTGGCTGAGAGACTCCCTGCCTATGGCAAAGTTTTCCCCATGTTTTGTAATCGAAATGGCCGATAGAGCCTTGAGCGCTAAACCCCCACCTGGAGCCCCTCCAAGACCAGTCATCACCCACTTTCTGAACTCTAAGACAGGGATATGGTATTATGGGAGGTGAGAAAAATGGGAAAGATTTGTCATGTCCAGTCTAAGATAATGATATTCCCTGACTACTCCAGGGAATTAAAAAAGTAGTCAATTAAAAGCTACGGACAATGAACATACAATACATGCTCCTGTTTCCAGCCAAGCTCAAGGTTCTATTTGGGGGCAAGACCATCTTCTTTCAGATGCCGTAGGAGGCCTGGACCTGGTTCGAGGAGCGTCCGCTTCGAATGCTGGGCAACGCCACTGAAGGGGAACATGGGGGATCCGTGCATGGGGTAGCCAGACCTAAAACTCAAAGGTCCAGAAGGAATTGCAGTGGGAAAACAACTCTGGGAATCTGGCCCCCCACGGATACCGATGGCAAACCTGGAGACCAGAGATTAAAGAGGACAAAGCAAGATATCCCACCAAGAGGGACCGAGACTGACCAAACCAATCAGGACTGCTCCACAGACTCAGAGGATCATCACCCACTGTTGGCTGCAATAGTTAACCTAGAGATGGAGCCGGCACCTGGGGCCTCTCTTGAACCTGGCCCGGAAATGACACACGACAAAGACACTGACAGATCCCACAGACGGGTCTGGCAGAGACCAAGGGAAGAGAAGGTGACATGTGGCCTCCCCACGGATAAATCTCTTGTCAGAAGTAGGAGAACACCAATTCATTTTGCACCCACTTTCTATTGGGGTGACAGTTTGTAGGTTCTTGGGAGAGTAATTCTAAGAGAGGGTGTGGGGTTTAGCGGGGTTGGGAAGGCTACAGACCTCTCTAGTGTGACCTGTAACACAGTTGTCATGTTGGCCTGTAGGGGTAAGTGCGCGGGCAGTGGGGGAGTGTGAGGGGGCAGTTGGGTGAGGGAATGGGATGCTGAACAGGGAATATCCAGCCTCATTTCATTTGGACAAAGTTGGCAATTTTCAGGGAAGGGGTTGGGTGAAGTGGTTTTGTTTTGTTTCTAAGTTACAGGGAGTGGCAATGGGCATAAGAACGGGACGGGAGGCAATTACGCAATACACGCATTTTCCTAACCGTAGATGAGTAGGGATAACACACAGATGGAATGAGAATTCTCGTTGATGATGTGGAACATCAACGGTCTAGGAAATTTGATTAAAAGGGGCTTTGTTGCCGCATACCTTAGGAGAATGAAGCCAGATGTGGTTTTATTGTAAGAGACACACTTATGAGGCTCCCACTGCAGATTCCGAGGTAGAGGAACATATAGAACTTTAACACACGCAGACTTTACCTTGGGTTCCAGGGGAGTAGGCATTTTAATTAAAATGTCCCCCCCACTCTTCATCATTAATAAGACCTGAACCGATCCGAATGGGACTTACTTTGCAGTACAAGGGATGTGGGGACGTAGGGACATCAGCTTCATATGCTTCTATGCCCCCCCGCCTGCAACGACAGACAATGAGCAAGGTTACAGATATTTTTCTCAAGGCCAGTTCAGCAATGCATGTTATGGGGGAGACTTTATTAATGTAGTCGATCCATATCTTGACCGCTCGAGCCAACCTCAGGGGCACAAAAGTGTTACTCCACTGGCAGATTTCTTGACCACATTGGGGTTGATGGACCTTTGGCACTGCCATCACCCAGCTGACCGTACATACTCTTACTTTTCGGCCGCTTAACCAAACATTTTCGAGATTAGACTACATTCTGGCCCCAGCGGACGAGATAGGTGACATTGAGAAGAAGACTATCGAACGAGGGGTCTCTGAGATCACTCGCCCTTATGGGTCACAGTTGGGGTCAGACCCCACAAACCTCCTGGGAGTTGGAGGTTAAATGCATGGGCGTTGAGGGGTGAAAAGATTATACGCAAGCTGAATGTAGAAACTGAGCTCTACTTTTCCGAAAATAAAGACTCTGTAGCCTTGGCTGTCGTACTATGGGAGGCATACAAGACTGTACTCAGAGACGGAGCTCAAAATGCCGTAGCCCACAAAAAGAAGAGAAAGGTCATTGAGAAATGGACAATCGAAGAGAAATTGATAGATTTAGAGAGACGCCTGGGAACAGATGTTAAACCCCATCTTACACACCAGTTCCAAATCCTATGTAAAGAGTATCAGGCACTAGCGCACAACGAGGCAAGGTCCCAGATTATAGCTACCCAACGTTGCCCTTATGAGATGGACGATAAGGCAGGGAGGTTACTGCCATGGCTTGGCAGGAAAGAGGTGGAGGCACGCTGGGTACAGGCCATACATGCGGGTAACGGGACCACATATACCTCACCCCAGGAGGTCGCAACCGCATTCGCTAGATATTATGCAGATTTTTCCAAGCCACGCACTGGCAGACGAATTCCAGATCCGAGAATACCTAAAAGACATACTGACCCCCACCCCACCTCCTAAAGACCGTAGGGCATTGGAAGACGACATTATGCTGGTATAAGTAGTGGCTGCAATAGACAACCAGAAACCAGGGAAGACCCCAGGCCCCAATGTAATACCGGCAGAGTTCTTCAAGAAGTGTGCCAAACTCGTGAGGGCCAAGGAGGAGGGAGTTCTTACCCCGGACCTTCGGAACGCCACCATAGTAGTGATACATAAACCAGGGAAACCCGCTACGGACTGTGGATCTTACCATCCCATCTTATTATTAAATGCTGAAACGAAAATCCTGGCCACAGTCCTGGCTACGTGGCTGCTAACAGTGATATTCTCCTTTATACACCACAACCAATCTGCGTTTATGCCCAAAAGGTCAACAAGGTTCAAATTACGCAGACTCTCCAACTGGTTGGCACACTCCCAAGTACTACAAATAGGAAAGACCCTCACTTATTTCTGTCCTTTGAAGCTGAAAAGGCATTTGATGCTATCCATTGCGTCAAGTCCTATTAAAATTTGGATTTGGCCCTAAGTTCCTGACATGGATAGAACTCCTGTACACTGACCCGATGGCAAGGGTACATGTGAATGGAGCGATGTCCGAAGAATTCCCCTTAGAGAGGGGCAAGAGGCAGGGGTGTACCCTATCCCCATTGTTATTTGCACTCATATTAGAACCACTACCCTGTATAGTTAGGACACACCAAGACCTGGCCGGTTTCAAGGATAGACCAGAGACATTAGCGGATGAATGGATTTCGTTATAAGCAGATGATATTCTTCTCTATATCACTCAGCCTGCTATGACTCTACCAGTTTAAAATGTATGGGACCCACGCTAGCTATAAGATCAACTGGGACAAATCAAGCCTCTACCCAGTGGGCGGGGATCTGGATGCAGGGCACCGCCCGGGCAATCTACACATTGATCGGGAGGGGTTCAAGTATCTAGATCTCTATATAACCACGAATATAGACGTCAGTCTGGAACGTAATATTCGCAGGATATTAAAGGAATTCCTCACTGATGTGGAATGGTGGAGAGCTTTACCCATAACAATTGTAGGTAGGGCCGCAATGTACAAAATGGTTGTGCTGTCCAAGTTTCTTTATGTCCTCCAAAATATACACCACGAAGTTCCAGATGCTGTCTTTGCCACAATTGAGGGGGAAGTCCGTACCGTCCTGTGGGAAGGGGGTCACCCAAGAGTGGCACTGAGGACTTGCAGAGAAGCCAATGCAATGGTGGTATAGCACTCCCTGATATACGTTCCTACTACAGAGCGGCTCACTTAATAGTGATTAACGAATGGGGACACTCTCCCGGGGACCACCCTACCTTCGCCCTAAAGAGAGGCCAGTTCCACCCTTGCACATATTTACACTAACTCTGTGGTGGCAAAGGAACAACCCATTTGCTGCCAGTGACACGTAGAACCATAGAGGCATGGAAAAAGGCAGAGCGACAGATGGGGTGGAATAAGCGCATTACCGGGCAAGCTCCGTTATGGTAGGGAACATGACTGACCAAGATCGGGAAGCTCAAAGGCTTCCGAACTTGGGATCAGATTGGAATTTCTGGAGTGGGTAATCTACTTAAAGATGGACGTTTAATCCCGTTTAGCTCCCTCCAACAGTAATACCAATTAAATGCCACCCAATACTTTAAGTACCTGCAGCTCAAACACGCATGGGTAGCAGAGCACATAGACCTGACCGATCTCCCTGAATATGCACAGCTGGAGGGGCAATTGCTCCAAGGGGAAATCGTGGAGAAGGTGGTCTCATGGACCTATAGAACACTAATAAACAATATGCCTGACTCACTGACGAAGTTGAGAGCACAATGGGAAACGACAGTAGGCAACATGGTGGACTTTGACTGGGAAGCAGCACTCATGCGCCCGAGAGAAGTAGCCATTAAATATAGACTACGATTGATACAATTCAAGATCCTACATAGGATATATTACGATAGGGCTCGACCTCACAAATTTGGCAGGGCGGACTCCACCGCCTGTTTGTGCTGTAAAGCAGATAGGGGTACATACATACATACCCTATGGGACTGTCCTGCATTACACCCCTACTGGCCCACTGTTAGAAATGGGATTTCTGGTTGGCTAAGGCTTGCGCCAAAGCCAGGCAGAAACCACCACTCTAGTCAGGGCAAGGGAGTTACACACCCAAGATAACCCCTGCTCACCCCCCTTGGTAGCTTGGCACGAGCAGTCAGGCCTATCCCGGAGGCAATGTGTAAAGCGTTTGTGCAACACACACACACAGCAGCAACAAACTAGGCACACCACAAAAGAAACTCCACACAAGGTTATATAAAAAATAGCCTTTGTATTATCAAACACATTAGAAACAGAATCACACATTTACACTGTGCCAACTGGCACGGGCAATATTCACAGGGGAATTATATACAGGACCAGGCCAATCGGGCCATGGTCAGAACCATCAGAACAGGTAAGTAAATGCAAATATAAAACACAACCAGTAACTACTGGTACCATAATGACCTAAGCATTATCCTATTAGCATTACACATAAACCCACATTAGGCCCAAACCTCATTAGCATAAACACATTACGCAATGGGCCTCACCTGCATAAACACATTATGCAATAACCTCATAAGCATAAACACATTACGCATATAGGCACTACCCCAAGACATCATAACATGACATTAGGCATAACCACATTAGGCCCAAACCTCATTAGCATAACCACAGTACGCTTTCGGTATCACCAGCATAAACACATTAGTGTAGATACAATGGGCCTAAATCACTCTTTTGGCAACACTCCTAGTAATAGACACATTACGCAATTTGGTAGAGCCTGGCGCTCCACCAATGTCACCAAAACTGCCCCCCAGGCCAACTGGCCTTCTCAGAGGGCTGGAATGCCCTATGTCCAGCAAAGTCAGGGCGTCTGCCAATGCAGCAGAAGAAAGTGCGCACAGGTACTGGCCTAAACGTTGCAGCTGTCCACTAAGTGCTGGGCAGCTGGGAAACAGAACGTGGGCCTGGGTACTCACTGTGCCCTCTTGAACAGATCTGCGCAACGTTGCAGCTGCCCTCTATCACGCGGGGCAGCTGGGGAAAAGGACCTGAGCCCCCCCTCTGGGGCTCGTGAAACTAACTTGCCCAACGTTGGAGTGGCCCGCAACGGCGGGACCGCTCATGCAATTGGCACCCGACACTGTGCCTCATATGCAGGAGGGGACACGGGCCCCTCTGGGCCCCCGCCAACCATGTGCCCCATCGTTGGAGCCACACGGGCTCTGAAACGAACACTTGCTCCACGTGGGAGCGGCCCGCAACGGCGGGACCGCTCAGGCACTCACAATGTGCCCCTGGAGCCCCCAAGGGCTCCTGACCAACAACATGCTGCTTTCCGATCGGCCCCACTCACCGGGCTGTGGGCGGAAGTCTCCTCTGTCTTCGCTCCCGGCTGGGACCGGCATTCTGCTCCTCTCTCCACCTGCGGACGCCGCGCTGGAGCAGCTTCTCCTGCACGCGGGGCTTCCCTTTCCTCACAGGAGCCCCGCGCTGCCACCGGCGGCCTCGTCTGCTTCACCTCTTCACCCGGGCCCCCTCCTGGGACCCGGGACTTTGCTGTGGAGCCGCGAGGCTCCAGGCGGCTTTTCCGGCGGCGGGCAGGACTTCCTGTGCGTGTCTCGCCCAATGCCAGGCAACCTGGCCTGACTTCCTCTTTTCGCCCGGGCCGCAGCGGTGATCCTCATTTGGGTCTTGGCGGCGATGTGGGGTGGGCACCCGCTCGTCACTTAAATACTCAAGGCGGGGTGGGCACCCGCATATTTTCAAATAGCAGAGACGCGGGGTAGGCACTAACCCTGGGCGTAGTTCGCGTAGTAGCGCTACGCGTAGCTACGCGAAGTGCACTTCGCACTACGCGAGCTACGCGTAGCACTACGCGAACTGCGTAGTGCGGTAGGAAATGCTCTTCGCAATGATTGCACAGTGCCGGATGCTTGTCCGCACTGTGCAATCATTGCAAACGGCATCTTGCACAGTGCAAGCGGTCGTTTTCTGCCGCTCGAGTAGATTTGTACTCGAGCTGCAGTTTTCTCAACGCGGACTGATAGTTTCTCATCGCGAGCGGTCGTGAGCATACGCGACCACTCGCAATGAGAAACCTGACCTCCCCGCGTTGAGAATCTCGCCGGGAGGTTTATTTTCCACGCTCGCGATCGGCAACTTGATGTTGCTGATCGCGAACGAGGAAAAAGTCTCGCCGGGATGTCATTTTGCTCGCTCGCGGTCGCCAACTTGACGTTGAGGACCGCTAGCAAGCAAAAAATGCCCGCTACGCTACGCATTTTTGCACTGTGCTATGTGCAATTCGCGTAGCGCGTAGTTGCGCAAACTACGCGAGCGTAGCGTAGTTTTCCGCCCAGGCCTAGTAGGCACCCGCCAAAATACTGCATGAGAGCGGAGTGGGCACCCGCTCTCCTCCGTAAATTCGTCGATGCGGCAATGAGGGGTGGGCTCCCTCCTAATTCTAAATACAAAACGGGGTGGGCACCCGCAGCTCCTGCATCACAGGGGAATCCCTCATGTCGGGATTCCCTCCAAAAGGACGGGCAGCACAGCGCTGCGTAGCCCACGCTCTTCCTCAGCCACAAAGAGCAAAGGGCTCTTAAAAATAAAAGCCAAGCGCTCACAGGGCGCAAAAGAATGCAGCTAAAGTCCTGTAGGATGCCAAGAAAAGCAGAAGGGTCCCCAGAAGAAAGTCCTTTAGGCATCAAGGGGGCAAGGCAGGGCCCAGGGAGGCAAGCCCTCATGGCAGCCCCTCCCTGGGCCCCAGCAGCAGTACGCCCCGGCCGGATTCAGGAACAGCACCAGAACTGAACAATTTCATGGGGTCACAGCCCCTTTACTTATAGCACAGATTCCTTTGTCTGCAGTGCAGGGCTTAGGGAACCAGATGCAACTGGTTCAGAGGGGATTTGGAGCACTTTGTTTTCGAAGCTCCTCTTCCCCTTTGTCAGGTGGGGGCTCAGTGATCAGACACACCACAGGGGGCGGAGCCAGTATTCACTAGGGCAGGCACCATTCTATTCAGAGTCAGGGGATTACCCCTCCCACTACTCCTAGCCCAGGTGTCCCATTCAGCCTAGCGCTGACTCACCCTGCCCCTCCTGGAGCCACACACACCTCCCAGCCCCTGTCACTCACAAGCCAGACATGCAATTCACATCAGGCAGGCAGACACATAGCACACAGAAATGCAAACTTCTAAAAGTGGCATTTCTAAAATAGTTATAATAAATCTGCGCACACCATTGCGCAGCATTTATTATCACTATTCCAAATATACCAAACTTGACCACGCTGCGCCTCTCATATCAGGAATTACCACTGAAACACTTATCAGGGAATCCCCAAGGCATTCCTATGGGAGGGCAGCCCCACAGTAGTGAGAAACCAAAATGGCTGTTTGTCACTACCAGGATATGTCACACACTTAAGGTACATGTCCTATCTTTTACCTACAATGCACCCTGCCCATAGGGCTAGCTAGGGCCTACCTTAGGGGTGACTGACATGCGGTAAAAGGGGGGTCACGGGCATGGCACACACTTTAGGTGCCACGTCACAGCGGCAGTAACACTGCCCGCACAGGCCCTGCAATGGCAGAGGCCTGAGATAGGTTTGAAAGGCTACTTTGGTGGGTGGCGCAATCAGCGCTGCAAGCCCACCAGTAGCATTTAATTTACCAGCCCTGGGTATATGAGATACCACTTTACAAGGGACTCACAGGTAAATTAAATAGGCCAAACAGGCGTAGACCAATCTTACCACATTTATCACAGAGAGCACATGCACTTTACACTGAACAGCAGTGCTAAAGTGCCCAGAGTCCTAAAACCACCAACACCATGTCAGAAAAATGGCTAGGAGAAAGGCAAAAAGTTTAGGGATGACCCTGCAAAAAGGCCAAGTCCAACACCCACCATCATAGAAGAATTACACAAAAGACTGGGGGAGGACATACCAATGGACCCCAAGTTTGTTTTATTGGGAATACCATCGGAGGTAGATATCCCTCGAGCTAAACTCCTTTTTTGTAACTTCGGCCTAGTAGTTGCCAAGATAGACGTAGCCAAACACTGGGGCACCCCCGAACCCCCTACCCTTAAGAAAAATATAACTGGGATGGACCTTTACATGGGGGCTGAAAGAGTTACCTATAAAGCAAGAGGCTGCCCAAAACAAATTCACAAGGCCTGGGGCCCCTGGTTGAACTATTATGGTATAGAGCTGGGAGCCTCTATTGGCTAAGCCCTATAGATGAAAACACTCTGCCACACAAGAGACGGCACCGGATTGATTGATGTTCTTTTCTATATGCTGTATATGCTGGTGATGATCACTTACGATGTTGCTGAATGTCTGACTGACCCTAATTACACTCCTAAGTATTCACAGTTTGTGAAGTTCTGTTTCATATTGTATGCTGCCTACTTTGGAAAACTTTAAAAAAAAAAAAAAAGTCTTGTCATCCTGCTTTAACTACCTAAAGAAGGGAGAGGATGTGGCCTAACGGCTAGAGCGGTCGACCTCAAAGCTGGGAAACCGTGTTCGAGTCTGACAGGGACGATCAACATCCTGTGATTCTGGGCAAATCACTTAATCTCCCCGTTCCTAACAAAATGAATGGGGCATATTTACAAGCCCCTTGCGCCACTTTTGCGCCGCCGTTGCGTCACGCATGTGACGCAGCGGCGACGCAAACCATGCGTTGCGCTATATTTACAACGTGACGCATCTAGGGAGATGCGTCACGTAGTAAACCCCTGCGCCACATGAAACCTGCGTCAGGTTTCATGTGGGCGTACCGGCGCAGGGGGGGGCGTTCCGGCGCAGGAACGCCTCGGAAAAGTGACGTAGTGAAATCTACAAGATTTCACGCAGTCACTTTTCCGACGTTGGTGCGTCAAATCCTTACGCCTGCTTCAAGCAGGCGTAAGGATTGACGCACCATGTTAGGGATAGGAAAGGTTGGAACAGTGCTGGAGTTGCGTCGCGCTTGCGACACAACTTCAGCACTGCGCCAACCTTCCGCCGGCAGATGCGTCACGCATCTGCTTATCCTTGCGCCACGATGCGCCGCATTGTAAATGCGGCGCATTGGACGTGGCGCAAGGGTAAACTTGCGTGACGCATTTTCCCTGGCGCATCCCTGCTGATATGCAGGGATGCGCCAGGGAACGTAAATATGCCCCGAATGTGTCCATCTGTAACGCAACTGGTGCTCATGTAAGGTGCTCTGATACCTTCAGGTCGAGCTCGCACTATATAAAACTTTTTTAAAAAATAAGGAAAATTCCTCATATTCCTAAAATGACACACTATTTTATAATCCAATCTCTGGTGGGCTCCCCCGTCTTGTTTATGTGAATGCGCTTTTTCTTGGCCTCCAGTCCTGTATGCTGTATCGTTTACAACTGGTGCAGAATTGTGAGGCTCAGCTACTTCTAGTGACCAACTTAATGCTGACATTTCTGAGCATCTACGATCCTTACAATGGCTTCCAGTTGAAAAATTGTCTTCAAGAGCCTCTGTATTGAGTTTAAAGAGTTCACGGTTGTGGCCCTCCCTTTGTTAAATGGCCATTTTCCTGGTTGTCACATTCCAGATTCTTATGAGCCCCGTCTGACTACCTCCACGAAACAATAAACAGAAAGCCCACCAACAGAGAGTTCTGTCACCAGTGTTGGAGGTTGGCAAGGCTGGCATCTAATTCAATCTGCTGGCCGCAATATGCAATGTTTTATTTGGATGAGCCCAGAGGTCAAATGTATTTCTTCTGAAATGTTCATTTACATTGAATAAGTGCAATACTTCGACATTCACACAATAAAAGTTCCCAGTTTCACTAAAAGATAGTATGAGGTTTGTTCCGAGGTACAAAATAAAAGTGTGACTGAAAATCTTCCAAATATTACAGTTTTCGAGCACCTTCAAAATGGAATGACTGTAAGTGTTCTCATGTTTTTATCTGCTGTTAGATCTGCATTGGAGGAAAACATTTAGGAACATTAAAGCAGAAATAGCACTTTTTAAAATAAAGACACACATTTGATTGATAGTCACATCCCCGTTGTGGGCGGGACCATTTGCTTTTTGTTTGAAATGTTATGCTTCAAGAAATCTTAGTAAATGCTGCTCTACATTGAAAGCTCTGCATATAAATTCTACTGAATGTACAATACATTATGATTTGAGGCCCTTCAAAATCTATTGAAGATATGACAGGTAAACCATACTAAAGTCAGGCTGATTACAGGTGATTGCTACAAAAAGCTTGAAATTATACTACGTTGCACATTTTGTAATAAAATACTCTGAAACTGTTTTCTCGAGGATGGCAATCACATCAGACTTTCAGGATTACAAGGGATAATGTAAATTTTACCGCTTTATTGGGGAGGGAAATTGTTGATTTTAGTCTGGTAAGAGTGTTACAGATAAACAGCACTGTTGCTTCCCCCCCTTATGCAAAATAATGGTATTCATTTAGTCAATGACGGGATCGCAAGTTGCCTATGTTGAATATTAATGAAGCAGGTCATTTTGCGACCCCCTGACTGGCCTACCAGTATTAGATCAGATTGCAAAATCAGATTAGATTTGCAAAATATGCAAACGATTTTTGCAAATCCATTCTTAATACATTTTAGCTTCAATTTGCTATCAATTTATGTGTTTAGTGGCTGCGGAAATGCTTTTTTTAAAGGAACATCAGCAGTCTAATGACAGCAAGGCAACTCTGTTTCAAAGAAAAATTGGGTCAACACGGGTGAAAACTTTGGGTGTACTGTAAAGTGCCCCTCACTCGGCCGTACCATGCAGTAGCAGGAAACCCACACAAGACCCAGTTGGTCATTCCGTCCAATCAACTACGAGGGTTGGTCGCACCTTTATTTTTTACCTCCGGACCGAGCCCAGAGGCTGCAATTTCGCAACAAAGTATGATAGTGGCCGGATGGCTCACTACATCCCTCATAAACTTTAATAATGGAAACAAGGCAAAATACAAAATCAATTTGCAGCAAACAAAGTCTCTCAGCCTTTGGCTAGGTCGTGGATTTTCTCTCCTGGATGCTGCATCGCTTCCTGTTCGAGGCATTCTGGTTGTCTGACCACGGGAACTACCATCCTCTGACTCATGGGGTTCATTGTTCGCTCTTTCGTCCCCTTGCCTGGGCCCTTCCTCTTCTTCCTCCTCTCGATCAAGTTCCCGTGGAGGTATCAGTGCGCCCTCACCACTGCCATCATCTGTTGGCATTGTGATCTTCTTGAACCATGACCCATTCAACGCTGCTGGCATAAGGACTATTGCTCATCAGCAAAGGCCAGGCTCAGAGAAGCTCAGAAAATGTATTACACTGCTATTAGCAAGGCTAAGGGTCTCTATTATGCTGACCGGATAGAGTCAGCTAATAGCAACTCTAGGGACATTTTCTCTATTGTGCAGAGCTTTATGGCGCCGAGGGCTGAGACAACGAAGCTCCCTGCCTCTGACACCTGGTGTGAAAAACTTTCTAATTTTTTTATTAATAAGATTCGTGCAATACAGACAACATTTAGAGGTCAAAGCCCACCTCTGGTGGGGGTGGTGCCCCCGGCTGCTCCTTCTGAGCCGTCTTTCATACTGGAGGCTTTTACACCTATTGACCTATCTGACTCACTTAAAATTCTGAAAGCTATAAAATCCGGTTCTCCTTCGGATCCTTGTATGGTGAGGCTCTTGGCCTCTGGGGCAGAAACAGTTAATTTAGAAGTTAATACGCTCATTAGACTCTCCTTTCAGGAGGTGCTTGTCCCAGCAGCGTGGAAGCAGGCTAAGATCCTGCCACTCCTAAAGAAACCTTCACTAGACCCTCAGGATCCAGGGAGCTACCGCCCCATTTCCCTTCTCCCCACTGTATCTAAAATCTGTGAGAAAGCAGTTAATAAACAGCTCACTGATTTTATTGAAGGCTCAGGTTTACTCCAACCAGCTCAATCGGGTTTCAGAGCTGCATATAGCACTGAGTCCGTTCTGGTTGAAGGATCGGAACCTATCCGAGGCTGTCTGGATGCCGGTGGAAGTGCTGCCTTGATATTGTTGGATCTATCGGCAGCATTCGATACTGTCCCCCACTCGCTGCTTCTGTCTCGTTTGATGGAAATAGGTGTCACGGGATTGGCCTGGAGGTGGCTAAAATCTCTTCCCCGCCTCAAGGTGTTACCACAGGAGTGCCAGAAGGGTCCTCTTTGAGTCCCCTTCTTTTCAACATCTACATCACTCCCCTGGTCCAGTTAGCGGAGGAGCTAGGAGCCAAGATCGTGGCGTACGCCGATGATACCCAACTACTGTTTACCTGGGACAAATTGGAGTTTGACATTCTGAGGGTTAAGAACTGTCTGACATCTGTCTTTCAGTGGCTCTCAGCGGCACAGCTCAAATGTAATGAAGAAAAGTCGGAGATTCTTCTTTACGGCAACTTTCCCACACGGTTCAGAGATATGCTCTGGCCGACCGGCTTTCCGCTACCTTCTTCTTCTGGTCAACCCATCAAGAACCTGGGTGTTTGGTTTGACGAGAATTTGTCTTTCTCGTATCATATTAAAAAATTGGCCGGGAGCTGCTTTTGGATATTGAAGTCCCTCAGGAAATTTCTCCACCTGCTTCCCAGGGCTGTGAGGGAAACAGTGACCAGGGCGTTGATTTTGTCCCGCCTTGATTACGCCAATGCTTTGTACATTGGCCTACCGGACTATTCCCTCAATAAGTTGCAGGTCGTCCAGAATGCAGCAGCCAGGCTTTTGTTTAACATCCCCATCAGAAGCAGCGTTAGACAACACCTGCGCATTCTGCACTGGCTGCCGGTCATTAAGCGTGTTAAGTTCAAGGCCCTTGTGGTTGCCCATCGTGCTCTGCACGGATCAGGGCCAGCTTACTTAAGGAAGCGCTTTGGGTTCTATACCCCCACCAGAGATCTGAGGTCAGCATCTCAGCTCCTTGCCCGGATACCTCGTGTCCGCCGTCAAAGAGTGGGGGGCAGATCTCTTGCATTTCGGGCGGCCACAGCCTGGAATTTGCTACCCTACTCGTTGCGTAACACTCATGATCTTAGTCTTTTTAAAAAACAGCTCAAAACACTTCTGTTTTAATCTGCGATTTCTTTAGCTGCACCACAACGTTCGCGCCTGGACACTCCCAGGAGTATCTGTGCGCGTTATAAACTTCAGTAACATAACATAACATAACACTCCTGGCTAACATCCGGTTGCCTCTTTTGACAGCGACTATGGTTCCTTTCACCTCCAATACTTCTAAGGGCTTCTTCTCGAACGATGTCCTGAATTTCCATCCTGGGTGTCTCTCGAGCCCTGTGGTGCTGGCTGTCCCTGTCATTATGCTGCTTTCTCTTTGCCTGAGCCGCCTCACTATCAAACACTCCCAGTGTCCACTGGTCACAAACTGGAATTAGGTCTCGCACCGGCCTCTTCATCCTCAACTTACTCGGCGAACACCCTGTGGTACTGTGCCGCGTTTGTCTATAGGCTCTCAGAAACTTATATAGACACCCTTCCAGTTCGACCCATTGATCCACACCAATCCTCAGCGCTTTGTTTAATGTTTGCATGAGTCTTTCAACCTCCCCATTAGCCTGAGGCCACAGGGGGGTCACCCTCCGGTGTCTGATATTTAAATGTTGAAGGTAATCTCTAAACTCCTGGCCATGAAAAGGTGGACCATTATCCGTCCTGATCTCATCTGGCAGTCCTAGCAGGGCAAATATTTTCTCCAGCACTGGCTTAACACACTCAAAAGCCATTGATCGCACTATTTCCACAGCTGGAAACTTGGAATGACTGTCAATCATGACAAGCATCATTCGTCCATTAGGAAAACTCCCAAAGTCCATGCTTACAGATGACCAGGGATGCGTACTGGGAGCTTCAGTGATTGACTGGCGGCTCTCCACTCCTTATTAGACAGGAGTGGCATCCTCTCACCAGCTCTTCGATCATCCGGTCTACACCAGGAAACCACATATTGGCCCGTAACCTTGCTTTTATTTTGGCTAGACCCTGGTGACCCTGGTGGGCCAGTTCTGCCGTTCTCCTCCACAGGCTCTGAGGTATTACAATTTGTTGACTTTGCAACACAAGGCCTTCCGTGCTTTCACTGAGCTCATTCCTGCACTTCCAGGGGCTAGTTCTCGCCTCTCGTGCCTCATCAGTCAACCTCTCTACACAATCTAGGAAATGCCTCCTCTGACGTTTGCGCAGAGCTTCTTTGACTGCACCCAAACAGACATCTTCTTTGGTGGCTTCTGCTATTTCGGCGCTCTGGGACACGCTAATTCCGTGTTCAATTTTACGAATCCTTCGCCACTCCCGATCCACCTTTTGCTGACATCTAGGGTCCACTGCCATGGAGTGGCACGACAGGTAGTCTGCTGGGTTATTGACTCCTGGATGGTAGACCACCTTGAAATCATACTGTTGGAGTTGTACTGCCCATCTTTCGATTTGTGGAGGTCAATTCCTTGCTGTTCTGCCGAACAGCAGTACCAGCGGCTTGGGATCGGTGGCCATGCGGAATTTGTGCCTGTAGAGATAAATGTCGAAATGCTGGCATGCCCACCTGATGGCCAGTGCTTCCCTTTCAATTTGAGCTTATCTGGTCTTGATTGCTGACAGCGCCTTGCTTGCATACGCAATTGGGACCCATTCCTTTTGAGTGTTTTGCTGAAGGTGGACTGCCCCTAGTCCCATGGGACTAGCGTCCACTATCAGCTCTGTGGGGCTCCCTGGGCTGAAGTACGCTACAGTGGCTCCTTGTAGTTGTGCCCCCTTCATCTCCTGGAATGCTTTTGCGGCAGCACTGGTCCATTGCCACTTGGTGTTCTTTCTCGTGAGAGCCCTCAACGACTCCGACAGGGTCGCTAGATGAGGAATAAATCTTCTGCAATAATTGGCCATCCCCAAAAAGCTTTGCATCTCTGTCGGATTCTGGGGAATGTCAGCTGCTTTTATGGCCTCCACTTTTGCTGGATCTACTTGTAGGCCCTCTTTTGAGAACTTGTATCCGAAGAACTCCACTTCGTTGGTATAGAACGCTCACTTGTCTCTGTGGAAAGTTAACCCTTGTTCTACCAGTCTTTGCAGGGTTGCCCTTAAGCGCATGTTATGTTCTTTCAACGTCTGAGAAAAAATGAAAACATCGTCACTGACATTGATGACCCCTACCAATCCTGATAGGGCACTTCTGATGGCATCTTGGAATACCTCTGCCACCGACGATACTCCGAAAGTAAGCCGCTTGAATCTTCCCAACACTACATGTGTCGAAAAGGTTGTTATATATCGACTTGACTCATCCAATAGCAACTGATGGTATCCAGAGTTGAGGTCTACTTTCGAAAACCATTTCGCCCCATTGATGTCAGTGACAATTTCATCGATGGTAGGTGTAATATGCCTCTTTCTTTGAATTGCCTTATTCGGTAGGCGCTTATCCACACACAGCTGTATCGCTCCTGGCTGTTTGGGTTTGGGAGCGATCACCAGCGGGCCCACCCATGGGGTGGGTCCTGACACCTTTTCGATCACACCCCGCTTTTTCCAGCTTCTCCAACTCCGCTTCCACCTTGGGTCGCGAATGAAACACCAATCTTCTGTGGCGGAGCGCCACAGGCTTGACCGACCGGTCAATGTGCAATTTGACCTTGACGCCCTTCAGGCAACTGAGCCCTTCAAAGAGCTCTGGGAACTCCAACATAACTTCAGCAGCATGCACCTGGTGGACTTGACGTGCAAACATCACCAACCCCAGATCCTCCGCCTAGTGACATCCGAGCAATGTTCCTGCGCTGTCTTGGTTTACGTGAAATTTGGTCTGCGATGAGATATTTCCATGGGTGATCTCCACTTCAATTACTCCTTGTAGCTGAATGGGTGTGTCACCTCCATATGTGAATATTTTTGCTCTGGTGGCCATTAATTGTGGACGTGGTGTTAGTTGGAGATAGTGGTCTGCATCTAGGATATTTACGGATGCTCCTGTGTCTATAAGTGCTGTTACTGGAGTCCCTTCAATTTGTATTCGGCACATGGGCAGTGGTCGCTTTCTCTGATTGGTTCGCCCTGTAGAAGAGATCACGAAGACCTCTTCTTCATCGTCGTCTTCCTCCACGAGGTGCATTTGTTGGCATAATGTGTCTAGGTGACTCAGCATTTCCACATTTTCCGCAATCTGTTTGACTCGCCCAAATGTTTTGTTCTTGCCTCCGGTGTTAGCGGTTCTGCTCGCACTCTGACACACTTTCACAAAGTGACCCAGTTTTCCACACTTCAGGCATGGTTTTCGACTGGCTGGGAACCCCCGTGGCTGGTGACTTTCCATCCCGCAGTTACCACATGCCTTCTTTCCATGGTGTGTGCTGGTAGTCCTTCTTTCTTTTCCAGTCCACTTCCTGACAGCCTCCACCCTTTCCTCCTTGACTGTGACTGGACTAGTCTGTTGTGACCAAGATGTTCTTCGTGCTAACGCCGACTCCATTTCACCAGCTCTTGCGTCAGCCAGTTCGTGAGATCTCCCTAGAATCAGTATCTCATCTAGCGTGATGCCAGGTGCCACAGGCTCCTCTAGACGGCGTGCGCTATTGCCTGCGAGGGCCTTCCTTTCCCCCTCTCTTAGGCTCACCCTTCCGGTCCCGTTCCAGGTAGCGACCACGCTCCCTGCAGCACAGACCGGAGCCAGCAGTCCGCTTCAGGCTCTCGCTCTGCCTGCCTCACCTGCTGTCCACTGCTCCAATGCCGCTCCAGTCTCCTTCCGACACGGCTCACGTGTGCAGATGCAGCTGGGTGTCACCGGAACAGGATGCCGCCCTCCACCACGTCGCCTCCCGGAGACGCACCGTCCATCTCCCTTGTCCTTGGAACTGCTCCCTGGGAGGATCTTGAGGCTCGCAGCGGTGAGTGGAGGAGGATTGTTTGGGGACAGGCTTGTAGACGCTGCTGGGTGGCACACGCGTCAGGCTCGCTCCGCCTCCTCGCCAATGTAAAGTGCCCCTCACCATGCTGTACCAAGCAGTAGCAGGAAACACACACAAGACCCAGTTGGTGGTTACCTGCAATGAACCACGAGGGTTGGCTGCACCTGTGTTTATTACCTCTGGACCGAGCCCGCCCCAGAGGCTGCAATTTCGCAACAAAGTATGTTAGTGGCCGGATGGCTCTCTACACGTACCATTAACACAGAAACATAAAGAGAGGTTGTACAGGGAAAGGCACTCTGAGAATTAGTCTCTACCATTTGGTAGGAAGAGGACTTAAAATGTAAACAGATAAGGGAATGTTATAGAAACCATAATATTTGGCACTAATATGCTCTAATTTGTTTTGTATCTTAATTTGATTAGTTTTCTTTCACAAATATAAATTCATCTTTCAGTATATCTAGCTTCATAATATAAATAACAATGTTTCCTAAAATAAAATAAATGTAATACACTTTGGGGGTCCTCATACATTTTTTAAACTTTGTAGTGACCAGGCTGCCATAGGGTTTACAGTTTAGACAAACTTTATTATGCCAGCCATAAAACAATGTTCTGAGTTGAGCTAATGTAGTGCAATCTAGTAAAGAATGTGGTTAATGCTCAGTGATAACAATGGTCTGGCACAAAGGATTACATTTAATTTTAACAATTATTACTTCATCTGGAGCAGACAGGTATGCAATTGTTTACAAACGTGTAGCATACATTTATCTAGTAGCTGATATAAGAACACAAATTTCCTGCTCGAGTCTTAGCTTGGAGTATATATATATTTCCTTGACTTCAGCTCTCTTAGTCTTACAGAATGCTAGCTCACCCTCCTCTTTTACCAGCTCATTTGAATTCTAATGTGAGTTCTTATCGTGAAAGGGATATGTGCAAGTTCAGGAGTTACCTTTGCAAAATAGTACTAACTACAACCTGTTAGAGTTGGGAAGAAGACTCCTAAGGAAGCCAGTTAATCTCATGGTTCGATCTCCTCGTACAACTTCTATTAATTTAACACTTTTGATGGGAAACAGATTACAGGAAATAAGAAGGAAAAGAAAGACGTCTTAAGTGGGTTACTCGAATTTCCCCAAGGCCATGTACTCTGGAAAGGCTGGAAACTTCACAGAGTCACTGGCTTCATTACAAGCCAGATGGAGAAGAATTACCTCATGGAATTCTGCTTCGCCTGATTCCGAGTAGTTACGTTTTTCCACACCTGTTTTATCTGAGTCAGGGACAATCTGGGTCCATGCTGGCTGAAAAGAAATTGTGTGAGACTTTGGTGGCAGCAGTAGCCAAGTGCCATTCCACACTTTTCCTGACAGAAAAATAATTTTCCCTTTCCTTCCTTGCTTCCCACACCCTACCTGCAAGCCTTCACATATATTTCCCACTTTCACAGAGCAAATGGAAAATGTATTCAATAAAACCCTATAGGATAGAGAAGTCTGTGTGGTTTTGTGACTGGAAAAATTGGTCCCACGTGGTACTTTCCCATTCCACCAGGTTTTACTCCTAATTGCACAATACTCGTGCAAAATTACCATACGGTAATGTTAAAATCACATGAAATTTTACCTTTACCCCAGTACCTCGCAACTCAGAATGAGGGTGACCCTCTCAGGAAGAACCTATGCAAGTAGCAACTGTGAGGAAATCCCAGGGTTGGCATAAGACTGGGTTGTCATTATATTGTGTGGATGCGTGACATTTTTTACTGGCCTACCTCGTATGGCCTTTGACAAAAGCTGGAGAAATGAAATGTAGGGTCTTCTAGGAACAATACTGATAATCATCTCTTCAATTGATCAATTACAATAAAAACTAAATTGGAAAGAAATGTGGTTAATGCCTTGCTATATAGTGGGGCTCATGAAATATTTATTGCTCAGGATGGGGTCCAAAGGGATGATATATCGGGGAAGTTAAAGAAGACTCCAAAGGTGATGAGTGTAAAGAGAGTCCCAGGAGCACACGGAAGTCCCCCACAGAGGAGACACCAAACGATGAGGTACAAATGGTACACAGTTTATTCCATTAGATATGCAGCATGACAAGTCGGCATCCAAGTCACGAATGACCCAGTTAACCCCTAACAGGGCTCTTATTTCACTCACAAAGGCACACGTGCACACCACAGATTAAATGTCAACACTGCCCATACACAGGCCGCCTAGCAGTTAGCTAATGGTATTTTATGATCACCGCGTGAGCACGCCACAACAGGTGTCATGCTCGTGCACATGAATACTCAGCAACCCCTTTAAGTGTAAACACCAGAAACGTGATGGGTGAGCACGAGCGCAACAGCATACAAGATGTTGCCGTGCTCATGCACAAACTACACCCAACACGGCATAATGTTGATTGATCACCCTTGTCTTCTGATACAATTTGTGAAGTTTCTTCTCCACTGCAAGTGTTTTTAATAATCATATGTAGGTGATGTCATTTGATCTGACCTCCTCTGCCAGATATGCTGTTAACTTTGGAACTCTTTGGCTACAGAGGCATATACTTGATGTAAATTGGTCCATTTGTACTATACTGTTCTCTTCAGATTCCTGTCATGTCCATTGTTATCCGTTACGAAGTTATTGTTCACCAAAGATGAATGAGAGATGTCACTTCTAAGATTGTGGCTGCCAATTTGTCTTCTATGGCATTGCTGTTCTATACTTATTCTCCAATCCTCTCAAACCTGAAGACACTGTTCTTCCAGTAAACAGGGAGTAATATTATGCTATTCCAATTGAAGTTGGGGGAGTTGTCCTTTATGGGCAAATTTCCTTTTTGACAAAGAGAAAGAAGTTTTAAAGGGATTTTAGCAGAGATTCTGCAAATTGATTTGATTCTTAAATCTTGAACAGATCCTGGGGAAACAGTGTTTTTTACCAGAGAGAGATCAAGATTTAAGACCTTTCATTGATTAGAGAGGGCTTTCCCAGTCAAAAATAAATATAATATCCTTTACCTCTTATCAAACACATTTTAGAATCTGCTCATGAATTGTGAGTCTTTATACAACTGGATTTGTAAGGAGCGTATCATCAGTCGTGTATTATGGAAGGAGATGAGTGGGCACCCCTTTTAGGCATTATGAATATTTTGTGATGCTTTTTCGATTGTGCAGTGCTCCTGATATTTTTCAAAAAATAACATAAAATGTGCCAGTACTGATGTTCCTTCACTATATTATTTTCACTTGGATACAAGAAACCATTCAATGTGGCCCAAGGTAATTATTCCTTATTTCTTTATTTATAATAGAGAAGTTATTTTTCTTTTTGTATTAATTTTTCTTTCATTATGTAAAATACTTTTTAGTGTTACAACCATCACAACCTACACAGAAAAAATTCATTACAATCAATCACAAATAAATAATACGAAATAGAAGACATTAAATTACAAACAACAACTCCTTTACAAAAACACATAAAACATTTAGAACAAACAACAAACACAAACCCAGACAGGTGAATTTTCTATTTACATGAATTAAACCTTCTATTAAGGGTAAGGTGCAAACAGTGCATTAATATGAACACAATGAACTCCGAACTGTTTTTTGGTACATTCAATTATTAAGTTTTCAACCAATGTCGTTGTTAGAGAAAACAGTTACGGGTGTATTTTTTATGAACACTGTTTGAAAAGAAACTGGTCGACGCGTTTCAAACCCCTCTTTTAATCTTGGGGTTCTCCTCAGGATCACAAAAACTGAAAAAGAAAAAGAAAAAGGAAGGAGAGGAGACTTAAGCTCTTATTCTCTCTGGAAAACAGAAAACTTTCTAAACTCAAACCCCTACATAAATGTCCGTTTCATTTTGATAATTTCAAAAGTAGTTACCTATCTTTTGTGAGATCAGCTCGATCTCAACCAGTGCAACAACGTGTCACAAGGTTGTTTACTATCTACAAGAAAAGAATAAAAAGAGAAAAAGGAGAAAAAAGAGTGAATCTGTCTTTTTGTTATATTTGTTTTTGTTAACTATTGAGAAGGGAATTCCATACATATATTGCTGTCCAACTTACTTGGTCAGGTCATTTTTGATCGTGATGGGAACTGTTCAATTAATCCAGGTCAAGGAGCTATGATAAAAGACAGTGTGGAAAGAGACTAATGTAATGACATACAGATATAGCTGTTTGATTTTTTGTCTCCAATGTATGGTCGATCACATACCTGTTTTAAAATTCTAAGCGGGAGGATACCGCTGTTTTACGTGCCGTGATTGAATCTAAATGGAAATAAGAAAAAGGGAGTGGTTTCAGTTAAAGGTGTCTTGGGTCCCATAAAGTATGCTCTTCAAACTAATCTATGCCAAAAAATGAATTGCGCGGTGTTAGTGCGGATAGAATTATAGCCAATAGTCCGGGGTTTTACTAGCAAACACGGGGATGTTTACATTGAAATAGGTCTTTGTTCAAATACTGAAAGAATTCCGTTTGCTGAAGCAAGCTGAAACCAACTTGTATCCTACCTGGACCAGCGTGTCTCTCGTTTTTCGCAGCGTCTTCTTCGTTTGTAAATTGCTGTCGGCAACGCTTGTGCGGGGTATTTACTTCCGGGATGAATCACGTGACTCTCACGTATTATGTCGTCACTCGTGAAAACTTGGTATATGTAGTTTTCAAGGAAAGGGATTTGCCGCGAAGATTCTAATGAGGTTTTTGGTGTTAGGCAAAACAAAGTCTTTTGAACGCATTCTAAAAATACGTATATTTTTAGCGAAGTTGCCTATCATTGTGATGGAACGACCAAATCCTTTAGTAAAATGATTGTGTCTACTCTATCAACCGCATACCTATGTTATGTGATGTGGAATTTGAAGACCTTCGCGCCGGAATTGGTGGTACTGTATATGGCCAAATTCGAAGAAAGATACATCTATGACAACAACCCGTATGTCCAATGGATTACAAATTGGGTATGTTACATTGATGATATTTTCATGGTATGGGACCCAAGACACCTTTAACTGAAACCACTCCCTTTTTCTTATTTCCATTTAGATTCAATCACGGCACGTAAAACAGCGGTATCCTCCCGCTTAGAATTTTAAAACAGGTATGTGATCGACCATACATTGGAGACAAAAAATCAAACAGCTATATCTGTATGTCATTACATTAGTCTCTTTCCACACTGTCTTTTATCATAGCTCCTTGACCTGGATTAATTGAACAGTTCCCATCACGATCAAAAATGACCTGACCAAGTAATTTGGAGAGCAATATATGTATGGAATTCCCTTTTCAATAGTTAACAAAAACAAATATAACAAAAAGACTGATTCACTCTTTTTTCTCCGTTTATTCTTTTTATTCTTTTTATTCTTTTCTTGTAGATAGTAAACAACCTTGTGACACTTTGTTGCACTGGTTGAGATCGGCTGATCTCACAAAAGATAGGTAACTACTTTTGAAATTATCAAAATGAAACGGACATTTATGTAGGGGTTTGAGTTTAGAAAGTTTTCTGTTTTCCAGAGAGAATAAGAGCTTAACTCTCCTCTCCTTCCTTTTTCTTTTTCTTTTTCAGTTTTTGTGGTCCTGAGGAGAACCCCAAGATTAAAAGAGGGGTTTGAAACGCGTCAACCAGTTTCTTTTCAAGAAGTGTTCATAAAAAATACACCCGTAACTGTTTTCTCTAACAACGACATTGGTTGAAAACTTAATAATTGAATGTACCAAAAAACAGTTCGGAGTTCATTGTGTTCATATTAATGCACTGTTTGCACCTTGCCCTTAATAGAAGGTTTAATTCATGTAAATAGAAAATTCACCTGTCTGGGTTTGTGTTTGTTGTTTGTCCTAAATGTTTTATGTGTTTTTGTAAAGGAGTTGTTGTTTGTAATTTAATGTCTTCTATTTCGTATTATTTATTTGTGATTGATTGTAATGAATTTTTTCTGTGTAGGTTGTGATGGTTGTAACACTAAAAAGTATTTTACATAATGAAAGAAAAATTAATACAAAAAGAAAAACAAATTCTCTATTATAAATAAAGAAATAAGGAATAATTACCTTGGGCCACATTGAATGGTTTCTTGTATCCCAGTGAAAAAAATATAGTGAAGGAACATCAGTACTGGCACCTTATATGTTGTTTTTTGATGATTAGGCTCAGCCTTGCTGATAGGAGCCAGAACCCCTTTTTGGTAACACCCTGATATTTTTCAGCACTTTATGGGCTTGATAGTATCTGATTTTCTAAATCAGTACGTCCTATTGTACCTGGATGATATCTTGGCATACTCTAAGGCTCTTAAAGAAGATCAAGAGCATGTGGGTGGGGTATTGTCTAGACCTCAACAACAGCATCTATTTTGAAAAGAATAGAAATGTGAGAATGAAAAAAGAAGTTAAACATCTTGGATTTTGAGTGTGCTGTTCATTGATTTGTTTATCGATCAAAATAAAGTACCTGTCATTTTGATTTGGCCACCTCCAACAACCATGAAATAATTCAAAGTTTCCTTGAACTCACAAATTTGTATCAACAGATTGTCATGGACTTTGCTGATATTACTAGTCACATTAGTTGTAGCATTAAGAAAACAAAACTGAAAACGAGTTTGGTTGTGATGATCTGAATTAAAGTTCATTCAATGAGGTAAAACAGATATTTGTGCAAGCTCCTATCCTGTGTCATCCATACACAACAAAGAAGTTCATTGTGGTGATGGACACTTCAGAAAGAGTGGTGGAGGCCGTTTGCTTTAGAAGATGGGAATGAACACACAGTATTCTACCTATCCCATGTCTTGGCAGAATCTGAATGAAATTATTCAGAGCTTGAGAGAGAGCTACTGCCTATGAAGTTGGCTTATAGTGAGTGGAGGTATTTTTGATGGGGTTTAAATTGCAAAGTTTGCAATATTTCCAGTGCAGAAACCATTTTTAAGCAGGATAGGCATTCTTCTTTGCACAGTATGCTTATGATATCATTAACATCACAGGTTCAAAGAATGTATTGATTGATGCTTTGTCCTGCCTGGTATCCAGAACCTGAACACACCTATGCACACTCTGCAATTTATCAACAATGAGATCTTGTAAAAGTTCTGTTTTTTTTGGAAAGAGTAAAAATTATGCAAGAACAGCTGAATCCAAAAGACTTGGGAGTTGTTCATTTGAAGTCTTCTTTAGTACGGTGAAATGAACTATAATCAGTCAACAAGCTAATTTTATTCCTACTCAGGAATTAAAGGTTGAAGTAATGAAGATGTGTCATCTCTCCTCAATTCTTGGACATAGGGGACATAAGACTACTTTGAATAAAGTTATTCTTGACTTGACTACTTTGGATTTATTTTTAAGATCCTTTAGGTGGCAGACAGAACATTTTGAAGTCTAGAATGTGTTCTTCCCTCCCTCATTTGCACTCAGCACAAACCTTGCAATCTAAGCCTTTTGGTTATCAGCAGCCTTTTCCAGTGCCCCTTGAACCATGGCATACAATCTCAGCAGGCTTCATTCCTGATATTCAGTTTTATTGTGACAATCCTCTCTAACAAATTTACTCAGTATCTGTTGTGGTTCTGGAATACAGTAGGCAAGGCACTGGGAATTCATTAAGTTTCTGTTGTCTGGATATCATCCTGAATCCAATGGGCAGACAACTAATCAAAGTTTAAACCAGTAGTTGCGATGTTACTGTAATGCTACCCATGGCTATAGGATTTCTTATCTTCCAGTGAGCGTGCTCTTATAAAAATGCTAGTTATAGTTCTACTGAGATATTGCCATTATTTTGCATGAAATGTTTCCATCTGAGAGTTTTTGCCATCTCCTTCTCGTATTGATACTGTGGTTCCTACAGCCACAACATACTTACGTTAATTTAGGAAAGATATACAGATCATTTTAGAAAATGTATACAATTCCAAAATCATGATGAAGAAACATGCTGACAAATCAAGTCCTACTTTTTTGGTCCGAGGGTGAAGGACTACTCGTCTGCTCGATTTATTCCAGTTCATACTTTTCCAGTGAAGTTCAGCCGTGACGTTTGAGCTATTTGTGATAACACATCAAACTAATACATTGGCTTTCAAGATGAAGCTACTTCATACTTGAAAGAACCATCCTGTCTTTCATTCCTTTCAACTGAAACAATACGTACCTGATTCTTTAGATTGATTGCCACCTAAGCCTACACCAACCATGGTACATATATATGACAATCAAGAAATGTTTGATTCCTGAAAAAGTTCAACAAACACTTCAATGTCTGAGCCAGTGGATTTATTACACCCCCAAGTGAGCATTTTTGAGAAAATAATCCTTCAGATCATGCCTTTGAAGTGGGAGCATGTGTTCCCAGTGATAACCAAGGAGCAAGTTTACTCAGGTTCATGCTGCAGTGCCTCACTATTTGCTGTCAGCCAATAAACAATGTTCACATGGAACTCTTTTAAACATTAGATATGGAAGATATGATAAGGAGTATTACTTCCTTTTAACAAACTTCAGTTTTGTAGTTAGAATGGGAGGTTAAACCTGTCTAACTATGTTATTATATAAGATAAACATGGAATCAATCTAAATGACGAGAATTGAAGCCCACAGACAATGAATTTCTCTCAAGCCCACTTCAGCCGAAAATGGGCGTAGCTTTTATTTTGTAAACAACAATCATAAGAAAAAAGGTTTAAGCTATTACTGTGTATTCACACTATATACAGGATAAAAGGTGATCCAAGTGACTTTCGTGCCCCAGGATAGTGACCAAAACCAACAGTGACATATTATACAGTGACTAATAAAAAGCGGAACAGTTGGTTAATGAAATATACTGGGAGGTCTCTTGTGGAATCAAATTGTCAATTCAATCAATTAGAATTTTGTCAGTGTCCTACGACTCTCCCTTTTAAAAGTCAACGATGTTTCGACCCTCTCGCGTTACGGGGTCTCTTCAGGACAAGAATTTCTGGGGACTACAATGGGAAATTGAATTAAAATAAGGAAGGCATAAAGTGAGCATTGGAAAGGAGAATAACCTAAAGTGGGCTTACCCCAGGCAATGATAATGGCCGAAGGATTTAAATTGAAAACATCTTGATGTGAATGGTCAAGGAAGTCAGGCAGACTCCGGCACGGAATCTGTAAATTGTAGCCTGCAATGGTAGCAAGGTCTCAATGTACCTATAAATAGAATACCCTCATTAGATGAACATCAGCATGGTGGTGGACATGGTGTAAGGGACAACCACTTCTTGTACTCACCAAGCGTGGGAATGCAGCTAAATATGGGTAGGGCACTGGTCGCCCCTTTCTAGTAGTGTAACAATTTGCTACTATAATCAGGCAAGTAGAATTTCACATGGATGACCCTGCTGTCACAATCAGCAGTGGTGGAGTCTGAAACATTATGGGTAAAGAGCTTCAGGACAAGGAACTTGATCCATCACAGATAACGTTTCCCTCGATGCGATGCTAAGCCACTCGCGCTCAGCTCAGAACTATTTAAACAGTCAGTAACGAGCTTCAGGTGCGGGTGTGCAGATGCGTCATACCCAGTAGAACCCATAGTTTCTAAGGTGACAGTGGTGGCCATCTTAGACGGTCTAAGGAGTCTGTCACTTACATTCAGTGCTTATCAAAAGGGAGTCAGGGGTCTCTATTCCCCGAAGTTTACTGACTGGACTGAAATGTTTAAGTCCAAGGCCAAGACAAAGGAATAACGGTCCATACTGTCGTTACAGGCATGACGATTATATATGAATTGTATAGGCGCGGCAGCCATATTGGAGTTACTATGGCGAGAAGGATTAACTCCAAGTACATATAGTGTAAACAGCGCAGTTCAATAAGTGAACACGTTAGAAATATTAAGTCAAGAATGGCAAAAAACATTTAAATGCACTTTCTAGGGTTTGTCAATAGTGCAGGGAGTCAATTACAATACATGTGCAGTTGTTCAATGCAACCCGGAAAAAGGTACAACATGATGGCAAAGACACAATGGCTTTATACGAGTTATTCACGGGAGATAGAAACACCACTAGTCCCGTTAATGAGGACAACAGAAATGTCAGCCATACGTAAACCGTGTTTATAGAACGATTTGTATTAGAAACTTGTACTAGTGTGACCGCTCAGGTTGGAGGTGCTTAGAAAAGCATATTGCTCATGGTTAAATTCTGCTCACATTCTTAAGGCTTGGTGGCCATAATAGTAGGAAGTGTAAAGGGGTATATCATTGTCCCCACTTGATCATATTTATATGCTGATTCAACTAAATTAGGGTAAAGTATCTTTGTAAATTATTATATATATGAATATAATATAGCAGTATAGAGGGTTCAGACGAAAAAAAAAATTCCATCAACTTATTAACTGCCAAGGTCCAATAGATGGTGTCATTAACATTGGTGAGGTAAGGTATAAAAGTTAACATGATAGTCTTATTTGAAACGTAATGGTTACAATTTTTTCACTTAATTTCAACATTTAACATAGGACATTTTGGACAATGGTCAGGTGTTTAGAAAATATGTGCCCTGCTCAAATATTTTATACATAATGATTGAGCATAAGTTAAAGGAAAGACAATCAAACATACATGAAGTATTACAAATTGGTAACATTGGTGATTCACTCCGCTTTTGGTCTTGAACACGAAGTGCTCAAAGGTCCCTATTCGGAGACCAAATACAGTCTCAACAATGGCGGTGTCATATTGCAGCCTGACATGTTTAATTAATGTAGGCAGATACATTTTCGCCATTCCTCAAGGCTTTCAAACCCTTACGAATGGAATCGCACTTGTCGATCCATTTACATGTTTGTAAAATCAGTGACATATTGCCTCCTCTCTGTGGGGTCTTAGCTTTTTCAATGACCTGCCAGCGTAATTCTTCTGAAGTGTGGGATTTGTCTTTATAATGTTGAACCAGTGGTGCATTCTCAACTAAGCAGCGTATTCTGCTTCTATGTTGGCTGATACGCGCTTTAACTGGTTGCACTGTCTGCCCTAAGTAGATCAAATCGCAGGGACACCAAACACAATAGATGACATTAGAAGTGGCACAATTAGTATGATCATTCAGTTTCCATTTGATGTTACCATGGGTGAAGAGCTTGGTATTTGATGTATACTGGCAAGCAATACAGTTGCCACACTTAAAATGGCCCGTAAAGGGTGGCAAGGACCAAATCACATTGATGGTTGTCTTGGGTTTATGAATGCTGGTGTCAGAATGTACAAGGTGGTCCCTTAAATTTTTGCCTTTTCTATAGGAAAACATTGGTAGTTTCTGGCCTATGTCGAGTGTGTTAAGAGTAGGCCAGTGTCGTTTGATGATTTTGCCTATCTATGTGCTATGCGGACAAAATGTGGTAATGCAGATATTCCTTTGCATTGGTGTTTTGACTTTCGTTTTCAATATTTCTTCTCGTGGGCTGTACCTCGCTCTCTTCATGGAGGTTTTTATCAGTCTTTTGGGGTATCCTCTGTCTCGCAATTTGGTGCTTAAGATGTTCGCTTCCTTGAAGAAGTCTTCTTTATTCGTGCAGTTTCTTCTTACTCTTAGAAACTGCCCGTACGGAAGTCCATCCTTTAGGGCACGAGGGTGGAAACTGTTATATTCTAACAGGGTGTTCCGCTCAGTTGGTTTTCTATACAGATAAACTTCCAGATGATTGTTTTTATTCTGTATCTTTAGATCCAAAAGGGAATGCTCTCTTTTTCCTCACTGTAGGTAAAAGTGAGATGCTTATTGGCATTGGTGTAAATAAGTCATGAAGTCGCCATTCCATATCATAAAAATATCATCGATATATCTTTTCCAACATTTGATATTATTCCTGAATGGGTTAGTGTGAGACTTGACAAATTTGCTTTCCAATTCACCTACATACAAATTCGCCAGGTTAGGTGCGAAAATTGCTCCCATGGATGTCCCCGAGCATTGTTGATAATATCTGGTATTAAAAAGAAAGTAGTTTGTGGATAATGCAATGTCCAATAGATCAATGATAAATACCGTAGGAACTGCCACAGGGGCTGGATGGTTGTCAAGTATTTCTTTAATGACCTCCATACTTTCTCTCTGGGGAATATTGGTGTATAATGACTCGATGTCTAACGTCACAAGTGTATCTTCATTGGGGTCATAGTCCAATCCTTCAATAAGATTAATCATAAACGTACTGTCTCGTACGTACGTGTCAAGTATAGGAACAAAATCCTTAATGAAGGCATTTATATAATGGCCAAGAGGCTCCAAAATGGATCCACATCCTGACAGTATGGGTCTTGCAGGGGGATTAGTGATGTTCTTATGGACTTTTGGCAAAGTGTATAGTACTGGGGTTCTGGGGTCCTTCTGGTTGAGGAATTCATATTCCATCTGGGTGAGAAACCCCTCTTCCAGACCACTCTTGGTGACCTCCAAGATCCGTTGTTTGATCTCCATCAAAGGATTATGGGCGAGTTCTATATAATGTCTGGCATCACTCAGTTGTCTAACAATTTCTGCCTAATAATCCAATCTGTCTTGGATAACAATACCCCTCCCTTATCAGCTGGCTTTATAATTATAGACTCTTATTTGTTCAGTTTGATGAGGGACTGACGTTCCAGCAATGAGATGTTGTATGGGGTAAACGATCTGTTGGATTTCAATTTATATATGTCCTCAAGGACAGCTTTTTCGAATGCCAAAATCTCTTGAGGCATCATAGCATTGGAGGGGATGAAAGTGGACTTGGGCCTTAGGCCGGTGGTTTGAGTGGATGGAATCGATTCATTGTTGTTGAAAAAAACTCTAAGCCTAAGGGATCTAAAGAATTTGTGGAGTTCCGTTTGTAACTTAAAGAAATCCGTCTTCTCAGTCATGACGTAAGACAATCCTCGACTTAAGAGTGAAAGTTCACTACTATTAAGTTGTTGGGTGGAGAGGTTGAAGATGTGGATGGTATTGTCAGAATTCAGTGTCACAACATCTAGTGTATTTGTCATAGTGTGGTCAATGGCACTTGGATCAATGTGGGAGATGGAAGGATTGACCATTACTGTCCTGTCGGTCTCCATGTGTAATATTACCTGCGTGTTTGCCGTTCCCCTGCAAACTGGCTCCAATTCCTCTTCTGATTGCGATTGGTCCCTCTGGGCCTGTCCTAAAAAAGGTGTTTGTTGTTGGTTGCGATGACCACCACTGGGGCCCTCTCCCGCGTCGTCAGAGCATTCAGAGCGTGCAGAGGAATCCGAGAAACCTATCAAAGTGTTGTTTGTGTATCTACCCCACGTAACTGTTTTTCTAGCCGGTTGTGGCTGGGAGTAGTAAACTTCTTGTAGGTAGGGGATCGCTTTTTCTTTGCTGAATGCGTTAATGTCCTTTTGTACCTTATCTGCTTTTTTCTTTAGCTCAAAGGTGTTAAATTCAGTTATTGTTTTGTTCAGTTTTTCCAAGGCCAATTTGGATTCTTCCAAGTTGTCACATCCAAACAATTCCTTCTCCAGGTTCTCAATCTCTAATAGCTCTTGTTTACTATGCTCGAGTGCTGTTTCTATACCAAGCATCATCCAGTGCCTCGAGCAAGTTGTAGAGATGTGCGAGAAACCACCTTTGAATTTTTTATCTTCCCTAAAAATGCCAGGGACGTTACGCACTATCAACCCTTGTGGTATGATATTGGCTCTCAAGTATTCTGTTAGCATGCGCGCATGCAGCTAAGTCCTAATGTGCTTCTTCTTAGCTCGTACTAATTTTTCTAGAAGCACCAATCTGGGGTTAGTGCTAACCACTATTTGCTGTGTCCGGTCCAGAGCAGACCCCTCTACTTGTTGGAGTTGTTTCAGTGACTCTGTGCTAACGAGAGCCTATAGGGGTTCTGTTAGAACTGGGGGTCTCTAGTTGGCTGAGGCAGTTACCTTAGTCTAAATAGGGACCCTTGCTTCTAGTCAGGGAAAGGAGGGACACCCTCGTTGATAACCCCTGCTCACCCCCTGGTAGCTTGGCATGAGCAGCCAGGCTTATCTTCAAGGCAATGTGTAAAGTATTTGCAACCACACTCCCAGTGACACAGTGATAACACCACAAATGGACACCACACTGATGTATGAAAATAGCGGTATCTTTATCAAGCAGAAAAATACGGTAAGACCAAACGATAAAAATCCAACATATGCGTATTCGTAATATTTCACTTTGCCAGTTATTAGGCCAACAAACACTTGTAGGCTCTTGCGGTATTAATGAGCAGTTCACGATGTTCAAATGCAGTCCTAATGGAATGCTATGCAGTTCGTACTGCAGTTAGTATTATCAGACTAATGCAGTTCGTAATGCAAGAATAATGCAATCCTCAATGCAAGTAATCAGGCAGTTCATAATGCAAGAATAATGCAATCCTCAATGCATGTAATCAGGCAGTTTTGTAATGCAAGTATAACGCACTCCTTAATGCAAGTAATAAGGCAGTTCGTAATGCAGGAATAATTCAATCCCTAATGCACGTAATAAGGCAGTTCGTAATGCAGGGATAATACAATCCCTAATGCACGTAGTAAGGCAGTTCGTAATGCAGGAATAATACAATCCCTAATGCACATAATAAGGCAGTTCGTAATGCAGGAATAATACAATCCCTAATGCACGTAATAAGGCAGTTCGTAATGCAGGAATAATACAATCCCTAATGCACAGAATCAGGCAGTTCGTAATGCAGGAATAATACCAGGCCAATCGACGCGATTAGCGTGGACACCACTAGGCCCCAACCACAGACAACAGTCCTGAACTTCCGAGGGCGGCCCCGGTACTGCCGGGCAGGTCCGGGCCGCTCGAGGACTTAGCGCGTCTAACGCGATGCAGCGGGAGAGAGGCGGGAGCACTCCGGTACTCCTCCTGCACCTCCCCAGGCCACACACGCTTGCGGCTCCCGACCGGAGTCCAAGCCTTACCTGGGGGATGCGCTGCCTCGCTCTCTCTCTCTCCCCGCTCGTCGGACGTCCTGCTGGGCACTCCCGATGACGACACAGCTCCGATGCAAGGTGACGCTGTAGCCGGACAGGTTACGGCGCTGCCTTCTCCGTTGCTGATGATCTTGGGCAGATTCCTCTTGCGAACAACGATCACGATCACCTCACGACTTCCTTAGCTTTACGAAATCCTTCAGCACATTGCGGCTCGGGCCGGCGATCTTGATCCGCAGCCTCAATTACGATGACGGCTCGGGCCACAAACAGCTACACAGCAGCGTGGATGATGATTCACGCTGCGGGGGCGTTGCAGTCACGGGGCACTTTCCAACCAGTACCACGGACCCCATGGCAGTCTCAGGCTGCACACGCACACGCACAAAGCGTCGCTGAGACTCGGTTGGGTTTCGGGCCACACAGTCCCGGGGCAATGCTTACGAAGGTCTCAGGCTGCCAAAAGCACATGCACACAGCGTCGCTGAGACACACTTGGAAACTTTGATGTTCCTGAGTTTCCACAACAGGGAGCCAGCTCTCCTCGGGCCCTTGGAGTAGGGGTGGGCGGAATTTGCGTAGTCGCCCTACGCAAAGCTCCGCGAAACGGTAAAAAATCTCCGCGAGCACGCAAAAGTTCCGCGAACACGCGGAATTGCTTGTTCCGCTCGTTTGCGATGCTTTTTTCCTGTTCGCGAATGCTGTTTGCGTGCTCGGGGAGAAATATCTTGCGAACACGCATTTTGAAAGCGCGAACAAGCAAAAAACTCTGCAAAGCCGCGGATCGCGGAATTTTTGGCAATTCTGCATTCTCCGCGGAACGCTAAATTACCCAAATTCCGTGAGCGGAACGGAATTTACCGCCCAGGCCTACCTTGGAGACAAGTTACTTCGGGACACAGCACACAGCAAAGTCCTTTCAAGCAGGGGGACACAGCACACAGCAAAGTCCCTTAGCCTCTCCTTAGTTAAATCAGCAAACTGCAGGCCAGCCCCAGAACACACAGCAAGGGTCAGTCCTTCTCTTCAGTCTCTTCAGCTGTTCTTCCTTGGCAGAGGTTCCTCTTGACCACAAAGTAGTTTCAATCCTTTTCAGTCTTGATCAGTCCAACGTTCAGGGGCTTCAGCTCTCATAGTTATACCCCTAAATGTCTTTGAAGTCTATGTGTTCAGGGGGCACTGACCCCTGTCCAAACCAGTTCTGGGTGTCTTCCTGCCAGTGGCACCTTATTCCTTTGATAGTGGGGGTCTGGTTCCTCAATCACTCAGCAGAAGGGGGAGCCATTCTTTTATGGCAGCAGCCCAGGCCTCTTCACCTCCAGGGGGGTACTCCTCCCCCCTACACTCCAGATGCAGGTCAGCCTGTTGCTGTCTCACCTACTCCTCCCCTGGGTCAAGACATTTCCCAGATCCTATCACATTCAAATCTAGACAGTCAATCCACAACCAGGCAGAGACACACAGAATTGTTAGAACAAAAAAACCAGTGTGGTTTCTAAACACACAATTCAAAAACCACCTTCACAACAAAATGTGTTATTAAATTGTGAGTTCAGGCACACTAAACTTCACCTCTCCATCTTAGGCCTATGGGAAGATAGGCTGGAAACATATTACACAGCCTTCCCCATTCTGTCCTATTAGCAAGATGGCCTTGCAAAAGTGAAAAACGAAATGGAGAGTATTTCACTGTTAGGACATGGTACACACCTCAGTACATGTCCTACCTTTCACACACATTGCACCCTGCCCAGGGGGGTACCTTGGGCCTACTATAGGGGTGTCTGATGTGCATGGAAAGGGAACGGTAAGGCCTGGCAAGTGGGTGCACTTGTCAGGACAACATGGCAGTTAGCAAACTGCGTGCAGGCACTGCAGTGGCAGGCCTGAGTTCTCTCTTTAGGGCTACTTGTGTGGGTGGCACAATTAGTGCTGCAGGCCCACCAGTAGCATTTGCATTACCAGCCCTGGCACACATAGTGCCCTTTACTAGGGACTTTACTAGTAAGGCAAACATACCAATTATGGACAACCAATTACCATAACACTTTATACAGGGAGCACTTGCACTTTGACACTGATCAGCAGTGGCAAAGTGCCCAAAGCATCTAAGTTGGCAACACCATGTCAGAAAAAAGGTCTAGGGGGAAGGCAAAAAGGTTCCTTGCAGGTGGAGCATGGTGCACAATGCAGTTAGTTGACTTCTACCTGAATGCATGATGCGCAGCATATCAAACCTGGGCTTTTCATAGGTGCCATGAAATCCTTGTGGCAGGCAGAACTAGACCATTTAAAGTGTCCAGTCAATGATGGTGGTCTCTCCATAGTGAATAACATGAACATTCCAATCCAAGATGTAGACGAGTCTCTTCTTCTGAGGTCATTTCCTGCATTTGGCATTGCAACACATTTCCTTCACTGATTTGTTTTATCACATGCTATACATTAAAACATATATATATTTTTATTAAACAAGCTCAGAATGACACACAGAGTCACCACATCATGCTGTACATTTTTAGCCATCACTTTTCCTCAGCAGATCTGGATCATTTCATATGGATTTTCCTTTTTCTGATGCCTGGTGTAGCTTTTGCTATTTTTATTGCTAATTCTCTACGCAGCTTTGGATCTGTTGTGGATGTTCTGTCTCTTGGACTTGTTATCCTGCTTGACACTTTTCTCCCTCCCGATATCAGGACGAGGTTGGCACCTTGCTGAATATCACCACACAATGTACATCACCAATCAAGAGCTACACAGGTGGCCAAAGAAGTGTTTCCCCCTGTGGAGTTTTCCTCCAAGCTGTGACTCTCGAAAGGAGATACTTGTTGTATGGTTCTATTGTAGAAAAGTCCATAACCGGTATTCCTATAGAACCTTGTCTATATTCATTTTGCATGAATATTTTACTGTTCAGGGTGGTACTGTGGCTACTGGGAGAAGTCACACTTTCCTCAAGCAATTCCAAAAGGCACTCAACAGATATGCCTGGAGTTCAGTCCTTGACAGCATGTAGCATGGATGTCATATTTTGCCAGATGGCATTATTAAAAGAAAGAATATAATTGGTCCCTGCTTTAATTGAAATATAAACAACAAGAGATATGTCTCTTGATTATTTGAGATCATTTTTGGTACATTTATGGTAGCTTGTGATCCTATCTATATAGGAGAAGACTAGACAAATATGCTCCCTTGTCGCAGTACATAGGAACTTAGTGGCTGATTTAGACTTCAGAGTAAGTTTTTTTACTCCGTCAGGGCAATGGAGCAAGATGCGACTGTGTGACTGACAGCTCTGTGAACATGAGGGTACCAGCCATCAAACATTTTACCTGTTATTTTACTTTCAAAAACTAAATACCAAAGCTATTTTTTTTTCGAAAATAGAAACACTAATGAACCCCACACCATGGGAATAGTCTCCCTCGGCGTGGGGTCATTTTGCAGTTTTCACTGCCACTTACTGCCAGGTTTTATCTGGCAGTGAAGTACAGTAAAAATTAACCATTTGACTGCCCACTCTAAATCAGGTGGGCGATCAGATGGACAAATCTCTGACGGCCCTTGCTCTGTTGGGCTCTCAGAAGAGTATGTCAGTGACAGAGATGGAGCAATCTCCGTCAATGAGATAATGAGGGTCGGTCCAACTCTAAATGAGGCAGGCAGACCTTCGGTTTGGTGGAAGGGGTACTCCGTTGCGACGGTGTACCCTCTCCTCCGAACTCTAAATCAGGCTGCTAAACTCCACACCACCTTTGAGCCCAACAAATCTGAAACACTTATGGGGTTGCTTGCGTTCCTGTGGAGAAAGAAATTGCCCTACCACTTTTGGATGTACTGCTCTTTTTGGGACAGGTCATTTGCACATGGTTGGTCCTCTTCTATAATGGCACAGAGTAAGAGTATGCCACGAGGTTTACTCAAACATTACACACCTACCCAGCATTCAGTTCTATTAATTTCTGATATATTATGTGCATGAAATAATCATTTGTCCTCATTGTTTTGGTTTAGGTCAAATATTTAGCGCATGCTGTTTCCAGTGTGCATGTTTTTTTTCAGCACAATTAATAGGTAGTGGAGTTCACGTAACTTTGCTAATTTCCACAATTTCTCTTCATTCTCCCCTGAAATACTTTAGATTAACTAACAATCTGTAGTCCTTTACATATTATATTCAATTAAATTTTCAATAACATTACGTCCAAATAGAAACCTAATTTAGTTTTAGGTAAATGGAGTTGATCAGTGTATCAAGATGAAACATGAATTACTCGTAATGCGCCTTTGGTCTCCATGGACGACAGTACTCAGTTCATTAAAATGAAGAAAGTTCAGCAATGAATAGAAAATAATGAAGTGACCAGAATAAAAAGTGTGTCTTTAATGACCCGACTAAAAAGCAACAGGTCTTTAAATGAGGCTACTTAACAGGTTTGGATGAGGCCACTGAAAGGACTGCTCTCAATTTGGCTGATGATATTGAGTAAGGAGGAAGTTGTAAATAATAAGGAAAGGAGAGAATGCATCTCTTCATTATCCAGGCACAATGCTGAAACTTAAATGAGAAAACCAATTAACTGCTGCTGACAGAGCCATTGTAGAACTATACGTTTGTATCTGATAATAGCCAGGGAAAAACGGACAAACTAATGAACTGTGCTCTAGTCAAAGGGCCGGCATCTATTGTATGATTCTATTAGAAAATCGGAATGTTGAGAGCTCCATTGAAGATGATAGAGTGGCTGAGAACGTATAATGGCCGGTATAAGCCTTCTGCTCCAAAACTCCAATGTCCAGCAGTCTTTCTGTTTCTCCCTTTTGAATTTAGAACATCTGCCCTCAGTGGGTGGAATGTTTTAATAGTCTTATAGCCCTTCTGCCTAGGGCTATACTGGTTGTTAAAGGCCCTTTCCCTCGTTATAGTCCCGAGTCACTCAGGTTCAAGGCTTTTAACAACTGTTATAGCCATCAGCAGTGGGAAATAAGGATATATTATAGCCCACTGGTGAGGGCTATACGGGTGATTAAAGGCCCTGAACCCGAGTTGTAAGCCTGAGCCGCAGGCAAGGCCTATAACGAGGGAAGCACCTTTAACATTTGGTATAGCCCAAGGAAGAAGGGCTATAAGGCTATTAGAACATTACACCTACTGATGGTAGAATATTCTAAAATAGAAAGGGAGAAACATGAAGACAAAAATAAGAATGTTGAAGCTCCAGGCTTATACCAGTCATTATGAGCCCAGAGCTACTTCATTGTCTTCAATGGAGTTCTCAACACTCCAGTGTTCTAATGCAGAAGGGTGAATAACTGCTATTCCCATAGAACAGTGTCTATACACATCTTGCATAAGTAGCCAAACAGCATCCTAGAAATGTCATTTCTGGGTATACAAATATAGGGTACACATGGTCTGCTCAATGGGTATCTGACTAAAGAGCTCCATCATTATCGCCCTTTTCCTTGTGGCGATCTTTAGTGTATGAGTTGTGTTTGCAGGCAAGGGACGTACACTGAGCTGATATAATCCTTAATAATAATATTTGTGTGTTTAATAAAAAGATTTGTGTAAGATGCATATCTCCTTTCAGCTCTTTTGCAGTACTTCCAGTGGTGTGACTGAATACAAGACTATGGTAGAGGGCTGGAATCCAGACAGCTAGGTGATAACTGCTTTTGTCTAAGTTCTGTTCAAAGCAAGTCTGAATAGTTTGTGTTTAAAATGTTCCCTGAACCACATGCAGTTGGATTTGGACCTCAAGTTCAGGCAGAGAGTATTTCAGAGTTTGCACCCTTGTATAGCCATTGATCTTCCTCTATGTTCCATCCTTTTGAAAGAACTTTGGTTGAACCGATGGGCTGACATTGAATGGAAGGCTCCGGTTGGGCATAGTAAGGTGCCACCTTCTGTAGGCATAACAGGCATTTTCCCAGCAGGTTTTATGAATGTTGCATGAGCCCCTAGGGATCCATTGAAAGGTTCTGCCCTCATTCCAGTCTCTGCTATGTCTTCCACTGGGGATGTGCACTATTTCCAGTTCAAGGCATGGTGCAGGCACAGAGTTGTTCTGGCCTTCACATTTTCATTATGTAGCATTCTGGATGGGAGGAAATATTAAAAGCCAATTTAGAATAGGCCTGGATGAAGTCTTATTAAATTAAACATTCATTTTCGTGGTGAATATTTGTGTTCATTCAGTAGCAGTTTATTCCCAGAGGTTGATGTTGCTCTTTCAGGTTTATTGAATTAAATCAATAAAAATGTATTACATGCATCTCAATATTTATAAAATAAATTGGCATTTCCCAGTATAATATCTTGAAAATTGGCATTTACACTAGCAAATAGATGTACTCCTAATTACAGCACAGGAGTGGGGTGTTGGTGTCATAGAAGGGATGCCTTGAAAAGTCGTTGAACCATCACAAGTATACACCTGTGTATGTATTCACAAACCTATGTAAGGCATTTTTCCAATCCTGGTGTGGTTGTAAACTTACTCCTGTCATTCACTGGAAATTGGTAGCTTCAAGGTATGCTTCTCGTCACATTTGATCATTTTGATCGTAACTCCCACTTACAGACTATCGCGTCTATATAATCCAGTGAGTGATGCTGCAACTGGAACCAGTATATAGTCCAATATAGCAGAAGAACGTTGAAAAGAAGAATCCCAAGCTAAACGAAGCAACGAATCTGGAGATTCACTTGAGATAGATCCTTCTCAATGCTTTTGGAGTAAGAGCCTTTTACTAGATCTATAATTGAGCTTCTATTCTGGGGTTTAATAAAAGGTATGCATTTGGTTGTCGTCGGTTGTTCTCTTGTAATCTGTTCTTGGACAGATTACAAGAGTGCAACTTCATTCATTTCTCTTCATATAGCAAGGACTAGGGTCAGGAATGAGAATGGCAATGACCTGGACACGTTCAAATAACTTTCATTTTTCTGAATCCTCCTTCCTTGTGAGTGTGCACACACGTTGGATTGGTGAGTGAATAAAATAAATTTTTAAGCAAGGGTGCATTCTCATCCCATATAGCAAGAAGTGTGACAATAAAGAGAAATTATCAAAGTAATGAATATCACTGTTAGGTAATCAGATAACTATGTTTTGTTTGGGGTTCATAAATTGTGGGTGCTGCCCCCATGAGGGAAAAGAGTGAAACCATGGTAACTGAATTGGTGAATCGTGCGACATTTCCTAAAAAAACCAGGGTGCATTTATGTCACTTTATTTATAAATGGAAATATATATATTTTAGGGACTATTTCGGTGGAAGGTGGAGCAGCGTAGTTTAGCACCCCACCCTTTATATGCAACCTATATACTCAACATGTGTTTTGACTGTATTATTTTGTGTGCATTTTATTAATCTATTGTTGGGTGGCTATGTATTCACTTAGATGAGAGCCATCCGTATGTTGCATTTGATATACTCATGTATGCTAGCTCTTTTGGTTTAGGAACCTGTTCTGAATCGAATGTTGGTCCCTCCAAGAAGTTTATAGACAATGGTTAACAGAACTGCAATGAGACCTGTGTCAAAAATCTCCAAATGGATCCACAGTTCTCATTGCGGTTCTGTGAACCATTGTCTGTAAACTTCTTGGAGGGACCGCTGTCTCTTGTAATACATTACATACCCTTGGTCCCTCTCGACTCATAGGGTTTCCTTGTCTCTTTACAAATACTTTAGCGCAATCGGCTGATTCCAAGGGATCTCACACATCCTGCCCTACTACACACTATTGGGTTTTCCCTTCCCTTACTCCATTTGGAGATTTTTGACACAGGTCTCACTGCGGTTCTGTGAACCATTGTCTATAAACTTCTTGGAGGGACCGCTGTCTCTTGTAATGCATCACATACCCTTGGTCCCGCTCGACTCATAAGGTTCCCTTGTCTCTTTACAAATTCTGAATCGAATGTTGGCCTAACTTGTAATCAGGTTTGAGTTGCACATGTTACGTTTTTCCAATGTGTTTGTGAGTGTCTTGATTTCTCTTCTTTGCAGTTGCCTTATCATGTCCCTTGTTAAATTAGAATAGGGTTATTGTACATTGTGTTAGATTAGTAGGCTGCTAAACCTTTAATTAGCAGTTGGCCTCTGGTATGAAGACTGAGATGGTGGGATTATCCTCCTGTACCAGGCAGACCGTACTGATGTGACATCCAAGGGAGCTCAAATGACTGCTTCTTTGTTGAGAGCTGGGAAAATAGAGAGCCGAATGCTTCCAGAGAACACTGTCCCCGGATATGTACATTTGATATGAAGAATGAATGTCATTTATACAGTACACAACAGCTTCCCAAGAAGCGTCCCGGCGCTAAAAAACCTGTAGAAAGGAACGGTAACTTGGATTTCCCAGAAAGGATGCATTTTGAAAGATGCCTTGAAAGCCTTTTCAGTAGCTAAATCTCTGAGTGCTTTAGGAAGCAAGTTCAAGCTTTTTGCTGCCAGATAGGTGAAGGAATGTCCCCCCAGCCTATCCTTAGGTTTCTTAGGAATACACATCAGTCCCTGGTTGGAGGACTGTAAGGTCCTGCTAGGGTTGTACTGCTTAAGTCTCCTTTGTAAATAGAGAGAGCTACAATGATGTGAAGCCCTATAAGTGATGGTCAGGGCTTTAAACATTACCCTCTGTTTGACCAGTGTAGAATCTTCAAGTTTTGCCAGGTGGATTGTCATCTGGGGCAGCGGCATTTTGGACTGTAATTTATTAAAAATGTCCACCTGGTAATCCAAGATACTGTGAATTAGCCCAGTCCAGTTTCGCCATGATCATAGCATGGATCACCAACTTGTAAGAGTGGTCAGGTAGAAATAGCAGTATCTTTTTAGAGGATTTTAAGAGGATAAAGCAACCCGCTGTGATATTTCTCACCTTGTTATCAAATATTTCATCTAGGTTCCTTTAGGAATTGGAGGAAGGCCCAAGTCATCTGGCCTTAGCAGTGTGGCTGCAGGAAAGTCTGATGCTCCGAAGAATAGAATGTCAGATTTACAGTCAGCTTTAAATAGCTTTGATTGATCCAGTTAACCTCGGCGGTCAAGCAGCTCTGGGCATTTTCCACCATGGCGCTATCCATTTGTTGGAAGGAAAGCATCAGCTGGGTGCCATCAGCATAGGAAACAAGATCAAACCCCAGTTCTCCATTAACTTATCCAAAAAGTGCTAGATACATTTTGAATAGTTTGGGGATTAAAGCAGAACTTTGTGGTACCCTGCAACGCATTTTCTTGAAGTCTGATGTGCAAGGTGGAAGATACAGCCTGCTCCCTGTCCGATAAAAAAGATTTGAGCCACTTATGGGTAATGTTGGTAATGCTGGGAGCTCTCAGTCAGTCCTGCAAAATCACATGAGAAACTGTATTGAACATGGCTGAGAGTCAGCAAAATGACCACTGCTTGTTTACCTAAATCTCAATTAGAATTGACAAATTCCGCCACCTTGAGAAGTACTGCCTCTGTACTAAAACCCTTACATAAGCCGGATTGGGAAGGATGCAGAGAAACATTATTTTCGATAAAGTACGAATTCTGGGAATTAATTAACTATTCTATCACTTTTTCCAGAATGGGAAGGAAAGCGATTGGTCTATAGGTACTCATACAGAAAGGGCCTGAACTAGCTTTTTTTTTTAACAAAGGGAGCCTCCTTCCATGATTTAGGAAGATGCACATTTTTAATGATTGATTAAATATCATAATGATTTGTTTGCTAAGCAATGGGCATGCTAACTTTAAAATACTAGGAGTGCAGGGATCAAGAGGAGATCCAGATTTTGTTGACATCAGAATCTTTTCATTTCCTTTCAAAGAGATGCTCTCAAACTGTGATAATACATGTCTGTCCATAGGAGGTGACGCTTCTTGACAAATATCAGGACCATGGGCAATATTCGCAGTAGGTGACACTTCGTGACAGAGATCAAGACTAAGGTCATTATTCTCCAAAACAAGATTCGAGTAAACGTTAATAATCTTCTCCTGAAAAAAGTCAGAGCGATTTTCGCATAGGTCCTGAGTTGTTTCTACATTTTGTTTAGTACTGAATGGAGAAAGGAAATATTTTACTATCTGAAAAATAGCTTTAATCAAATTACTTTCTTTAACGGCATTATCAATTAGGTCTGAGATGGCATCCACTCTCGCTTGAAGCGTTTTCTTACAGCTTTATAAATGACCTTGAAATTTCGATAGTAACCCCTCCTCCATTTTCTTTCTAGGCATTTACAATGCCTTTTTTCATCACACATTTCTTGTGTAAACCAAAAAGGTGAAGGGGACTTTCGTTTAGAGGTGCTAGGTTTTATGGGTGCGACTTCATCCAATGCCTCCAGGAGGAGGCTGTTGAAAGTTTTGACCTTAGCATCTAAATCAGGCCCTAACTCTAGCAATGTTTTATTAAGTAAGTGGGTTATAGTATCCATAGTGATTCTGTGTCTTGTTGGTGCATGGAAAGGGATCTGGATCCCGTACAAAGTTCTCTACAACACGTAGCCAATTATCTAGCCCATCTCTTTGAGTCAGGTCTCTCCTATAGGACTATCAACTGCTACAGATCGGCAATTTCCTCGGGTCATGCCTTGATTAATAATCTTGCTATTGGTAGCAGCCCTTTAATCAAAAGGGTTATGAAAGGTGTTAGACTAAGGAGACCCCCTAAGGCTCGTTACGAATCCCTTTGGGATGTTAACCTAATTTTTAATCTCTTCCTTTCTTGGCCTGATAACAATTTACTCTCCCTTAAACGAATCTCCATGAAATTGACGACTCTTTTGTGTCTGATTTCTTTCAGAAGGGTCTCAGACATTAAAGCATTAGAACTTTCTACTAGATTCTACTCCTCCGAAGGTGTTCACTTCGATATTTGGAAAAGAACTAAAACAATGTCAGAATCTATTTTCTATCCCTTTTTTCATGAGTGTGAAAAATTGTGTGTTGTAAATTGTATGAAATGTTATGAGAATAAAATTTCAACATTTAGACCTTTTGGCACTTTCCTGGTTCCTGGTGCCCATGAATCTTCCAGAAGGCTCTTAGCCTCTCCTGAAAGGTCAGAATATCTGCCAGAACCCCTGAAATCCTCCAAACAAGAAGGTTCAACCTCCCTTCTAAAACCAAAGGATGTTCCTCTCCGTCCGGACCCTGGAGTAGACCTAAGGATGACGGGATTAGCCGTGGAACATCCACCGCTAGTTCCATTACCCCGGGAAACCAAACCTGGGATTTCCAAAAGGGGGTTAGAAGAATGATGGAGCATGATTCCAGTCTCACTTTCCACAACAGTCTCTGAATCATTGAGAAGGGAGGAAAGGCGTAGCCCTTGATCCCCTCCCAAGACTGGAGAAAGGCATCCACTCCTGATGCATTGGGATCCGGTCTCCAGCTGAAATATTTCTGAACTTGGTGAGTTAGTCTGCTGGCGAACAGGTCTATTTGAACTGGGCCCCATAACTCCTGAATCAGAGAAAAGGCCCCCGGATTCAACTTCCAATCGCTGGAGTCGTGAAGGAAGCGGGAATTCCAGTCTGCCCTTAGATTCTGAATTCCCGGAATGAATTCCGCCCTGAGCGTAATCTTTTGATCCCAACAAAAATACCAGATCTGTTTGGCAATATCTGAAAGATTCTTGGATCTCGCGCCCCCCAGGCGGTTTATATATGAGACAGCAGAGAAATTGTCTAAGCGGAATAAGGTATTGGAGTTCTTTAGATACTCCTTGAAGCTCATAAGGGCATTCAGAGCTGCTAACATCTCCAAGGGAGTTTATGTGTAGGGATTGTTCCTCTAAGGACCACCTCCCCCCGGTTTCTAAATTGTTTAGGCGAGCACCCCAACCGCGGTTGCTCGCATCTGATTCTAGAGTAAAGTCTGGAACATTTCCGAAAATAGCTTTTCCGTTCCATACTTGAAGGTTTTTCAACCACCAGTGGAGATCCTCTCGAGCGTCTTCCGAGAGGGGGACTGAGTCTTCGTACCACAAACCTTTTTTCAGGCCTAGAGCTTTTAGTCTTTGAAGACCCCTGTAATGAAGAGGGCCGGGAGAGATAGCCTGGATAGATGATGACAGAAGACCTAGAACCCTGTCTAGGTCTTTCAGGCGAATAGATTCTTTCGATAAGATAAGAGAGAGATGTTTCTTTATCTTGGTAACCTTCTTATGAGGCAGAATTAGATTGGAGAGAACAGTATTTACCTGGAAACCGAGGAATTCCAACTCCTGTGTCAGGACCATGATAGATTTCTCTATATTTATGATAAATCCCAGATTCTGAAGAAGGTCTATAGTCATTTGTAAGTGTTTCTGAATTTCCAGTTTGTCTTGAGACATAATGAGAATATCGTCTAGGTAAATAATTAGACGAACCCCTCTCTCTCTGAGGTAACTCACTACTGGGCGAAGGACTTTGATGAAGCACCAAGGTGCTGAGGACAGGCCGAAGGGGAGACACTGGAACTGATAAAGAGTTCCTTTCCAAGTAAAACGAAGATGCTTTTGACAGCCCTCGTCCATGGGTATCGTAAAATAGGCATCTTTGAGATCCAATTTCACCAGCCAATCCTTGGCTTGCAATATGTCTCTCAAAAGATGGATACCCTCCATCTTGAAATGTCTGTAAGTTAGAAACTTGTTCAGATATTTTAAATTTATGACGGGACGCCAACCTTTGTCCTTCTTGTTGACTAGGAAGAGAGTACTTAAAAAAAAACCTTGGAAATCTCTGATAAGGGGATCTTTATAATGGCTTCCTTGTCTAACATTTGGGAAATCTCCAATTCTATTAGCTTTGAATTCTCCGAGTCTAGAATCATCTCCCTTGGAATCTTTCTTTGAAATGGTTGTTCCCAAAAATATATTTTGAACCCCATTATAGTTTCTCGAACCCAGGGGTCTTGTGTAATCTTTAACCAATTGTGTGCAAAGTGTTTCAGTCTTCCTGCCACCCTTGAAGGGAAAGAAGACTTCAGGCTTACCTTGGTAAGTTTCATTGGAGGACCTGGGTCTGCCGCCACGGGATCTTGAACTCCTCCCTCTCTGGGGGTAAAAATTGGAGTTGGATTGGTAGCCAGTATTGAAACGAGAGGAGCCTCTTTCGTCTTGGGGGTAAAATTGGGATCTATAGGTGTTGCGGCTGACAGGCTGTCCCCTCCTGTCAGCCCTTCCAAAAAGTGGGTGACGCCCAAAGACTCTGCGCATGCTAGACTGAGCTTTGCTGAATGCGTTAAAGGTGGACACATATTTGCCCAGGGATTTAACAAAATTGTCTCCAAATAGGAGTCCCTTAGTGTCATACATGTCCTCCTTAGCGGACAGGTCGGCAAGCTTTGGGTTCATTCTTAACAGAACCGCTTTCCTGCGCTCTGTAATGAGGTTGGCATTAACGTTACCAACGAAGCAAATTGCTCGTTGTGACCAGCCCTTTAGAAGATCGATGTTGACCGGGATATTATTGGCCCTAGCCTCTTCAGTCATATTGAGGATCTTGGACAAGGGTCCAAGTACATCAAGCAGTTTGTCTTTGCACTGCTTCAAACATTTCTCAATCCCTTTTCTGGGGTCCTTCCCAGATTTGAAGAGGAAGGTGATCAATTCGGGGTCAAGATTGGGGGTGCTGCAAACCTTGTCCTCAGAGGAGGGACGAGGACACTCGTTGCGTAAAAGGTTGTGAGTTTCTTTGTCTAAAGGTTTTTTCACCCACTGTGAAAGATATTTTCCGACGTGGTCCATTGGCCACCATTCGGAACTGTGGGGGTGACGAATGGAAGTAGGATTAAACATCTCCCCACCGAGGGGGTCCTTAACAATAGTAGAAGAGGTGGAAGGCTGGTCCAGATCTACATCAAGATCCTCCAATGTATCCTGAGGATCAAAAATAAACTCATCCATATCCAAAACCTCATAATCCAGGGATTCATGATGGGTATGTAAGGAATCGTCAAAATCATTTGTACCGTAAAGGTTACCTCTCTCTATCATGCCGCTTTGGGCAACTCTTCTCTCTGTCCCAAGGTATTGGGATTTCTCTCGTGTGCTGCTATGAGCACCATTATCTATTGTAGCGCGAGGGCTACCAAGATCATTCGCATGGGTAAATGCCTCCTTCAAATGTTTCCTTTTCTGGGAAACCTTTCCACTTTCTGCGGTCCAGAGGTAGAGGGAGAGTCTCCGTCAGAGAGAGAAAAGTAAATCTCTTCGACAGGGGACACCCTCTTCCTCTTAGTTAAAGCGGCGTCAACCGCCTCCCTAACGGAAGATTTTAGTTCTTCCCCAAGTAACCTCTTCAAGCTATCACCCAAAAGCTCCTTAGAGGGCTGTTGAGGGTTATTAGCATTAGCATCCATCTCTTTTTCAAACAGGATGTCTTAAATATATTCAGCCGTTAAATAAGGCTTACTCACAGTTTTATGCAGGTTTCACACCTTAAAGTCAGCACACCGCTTGAAATTAAAAGATTCCTTACTTGACACAATAAAGCTTATGGCCAAATTAGCATTGCACCTAAAAGACCACCGCGTGGCGATCGGTCGCTTAGAATAGTCTTTAGGTTATTAAAATAGGCAGAAAGAGACTCCGGCTCGACCAGGCAACGTTACGCGCTCGAGCAAAGGAGCCGTAACCAAGGTAACGTGCCGCCGAGCTGGAGAGGAGCCTCACGCCACCAAGGACGCGTGTGCAGGAAACAGTGGCTCGCTCCCGCGTCTCCCAGCAGGTTGCTAGGAGATGCGGGGGAGTCAAATCATGCAGGCGTAGTTCCGTCTCTTTTTTTAAATTGTTTTTTATTAACAACGGGGTTTCTGCCAACAATTGAGGAGTTACGAAGCCCAGAAACGGGCTTGAAGCTTTAAATCAGACGGCAGGATCGCACGTCGTGATGGTAGGCCGCAGAGCGGTATGGGGAGAAAAGAAACACATTAAACCACGCTTACCTGGAACTTCTGACGATCGTAAATCGATCGGAAAATAACACAAAGTACAAGCCGTTCCCCGCCATAAATTGGACAGGGGAGGAGGTAAACTTAAAAGGAAGGGGGTTAATACAAATATTAACGAAGCAAAGTAGGCAAAAGAGCCACTAGCTAAACAAGCCTAAGGAAAGCTCATCATAATACCAACAATACATAAACAGTATCAATATTAATAGATACAATAAATAGGCAATAATGCCACGAATGAAAAGTGTACTTAGCTGTGTCAGGAGCAGTGAACAAAAGAGGAAGATGGGAGTGTGCACTGTCTTCTTATGATATTGTTAATGTTCTATGTATTGTGATGTATTAACATTCTTTAAAGGGCTGCATGTTGGGGCAGCAAATAAAAGTATTCGCATAATGTTAGCCTCCGATTGTCTTTAATGAAATCAAGATTCTCTCTGCATAATAATTGGAGAATCGTCATTCTGTGCCATGGGCGTATTTTCGAAATTGGCTTAACATCAGATTTGACCAGTGCCAATGAGTACCAGTAAAAGGAACTACCTAGTGGTCAGACCAGATTCCTTGATAAGGAGTATTCCAAACCGGATAGGTCATATTAGAAAAAATTAGATGCAGTGAGTGTCCCTTAATGTGAGTCGAAGCATTATTATTAAGGGGTATAATTAGATCCTCCTTGCAGCTGTAGAGCCCATTTGTTCTTAGGATCATCCATTTTGATATTCAACTCCTCTAACACTGTAAAGTTTAAGTATTTTATATATAGAGGAGCTATTGCCTTGGTCAATAATTCACCAAAGTAAGCGAAACAACCTGTGAGACGATATATTAAGGATCCATAAAAGGATACATTATTTGAGATTTTGAGAGAGAAAAAAAACCCTTCTGCAGCTCCTATGTCTTCCAACTTGTTAGTGGTTTAGTTAAAAAGGGAGCGATGAATCATCGCCACTCCTCCCCTCACTTTGTTCTTGCGATTAAGAGAGATTATGATGTAACCCTCTGTTAGGGTGAGTGCGATATCAAGGCCTGAAGTCTTATTCAGCCATGTCTCAGTGATGAAAACAATGTCCCAAACATTGTCTGCAAGAAGCTCCCAAACATCCAGTTTGTGTTTAACTAGGGTCCTTGCATTAATTAAACATGATCTAATATAGTGATTCACCTTTCCCTCCTTGCCTGTAACCATAGGAGCCACTTTGCCCATCAGCTTGTTATCGCATTGCAGGAAAGATAGGTGTTACCTAGCCTCTAGATAGGTTAGCTTCTAGAATCTTCTTTCATATTTTAGTTGTGTAATCTTTAGAACAGTATAGTAGACCATGTTCTGACTTCGCTGAGAGAAGACTTCTCGATTCTTCTGATTTCTTCTTCCGAGAGAGTTGAACTTCATGCTTGAATACACAGACTCTTTCCTGTGATCCTTAAATCTGGCTCGTCCGATGCTCACATCTTCCTCATAGATCTTTTCTTTGCCATTTTCGATACCACTAGGCAAGTTCCTTTATGGAACCTGCTTGGTTGATATAATTGCCTTCTTTATGTGATCCTGTTTTGCATATTTTTCTTAATTGTTTACACATTCAGATTGCATGAGCATTTAAATATGTATGCTTTTACTATATTTTACTTCCAATTTTGTTGTTCGATTGAACGGGTTGCCCAAATTTAATTGTTAATAAAATCCTTATGGTTTGGAAATCATCCTCTCTGTCTATCTTGTGGAGCCACATTGGTTTCACTGTACTTGAAATGTATTGCCAATGTTAGCTCCTTCTTACACTTCAAGTTGACAATCAAAGGTCCCTATGACCAGTGGGGATTCTCTTTGATAATTTTACCAGGGGATTGAGATTCAGGAAACCCCGCTCCTTCAAAGGCAGCATGCCATTTCAGTCATACATTTTACTCTCATGAAATAGCACCTGCTTCTCTGGCTGCTATCATCACGTCGGCAAATGCTGTATTCAAATTTTCTCTTTTGCGTTTTTAGATGTGGAAGAGTTACATTCACCAGAGAGCGGGGGAGGCTACAAAAAACAAGCAATTGGCAACAAATAGTCCTAAAAGCAAACAAGCCAATGGGGGCACATGCATCAAGCCCGCATTTTGCGATTTCTAAATAGCAAATTTTACTGATTCGCTATTTAGAAATCGCAAAATGCAATGCATGTAGAAATCGTGCGATTCCTTAAAATTCCTTAATTCTTTGGCCAAGGTCACACCACTTCAACCACAACCCACTAAGACACAATTAGTAACAGTACATAATAAACGGTATGTCAGCATCCCCCCTCTTTTTAGTCCAGTGGAGCTTGCTTGCTTGCTCACAATGCACTCACCTTGAGACACAAAGACGTGGTTTTTCATCTATTTTTGTATGTGTTGTTTTCCACAAGTCACTGGTTCGTATGCTCTGTGCGATAGTCTTTATTGTAACATGTATAACACTGTGTCAAACTTAATGTTTTGTGTATATTTATGTTATTTAGTTATTTATATATTGTAAACTTTCAGCCCTGAAGAAGTTCATTCCTTAATGAACGAAACACGTTGGCTGGAGCTCATATTGTCGGATGACATTTAAAATAAAGGATTTTTTGATACTAAGGAACAAGTCAACCTGATTTATTGAAAAGACCATCTGGGAGTGCACCACTCCAATTTTGTGCATATCTGCACTTCAAAAGCATTCCTCTAGAAGCTTCGCCCCGCTTCAAAGGCACAACTGTCAATAAATACTGGAACTCAGACACCAACTCATCAGTACTCTTCTGGATCTGTGGATACTCTGCCAGGAAGAAGGACTGCTATGCTGCTACAAGGACTGCAACTCTGCTGGAGTGCTTCTCTAAAGGAACAGCAGCCCTGCTGTGCTGACCTGCTGCCCTCTTACCTGGAAAAGAAGAACTGGACCTACAACTTCATCTTGAAACCCAGGACCCCAGAGTGACTCCAAGGGCTATTCTGCTTGCCTACTGATTTTAGAGACATAAAAGGCTCCCCAACCAGCTCCTAGACCCAGATGCAGGTGGTGTCTCTCAGGTCCTGGACACTTGGTGTGACTCAGCAAGCTTAAATCAAGCGTTTGGGCTCTTCGTGATGGCAGACAAGCCCATTTGTACCGAGACCACGCTGCTTACGCCAAAAATCAGCCTGAAGCGCTGCCAGCCTAACCCTTTGCACTGCAGCATCAACCACTCACGGGGGACCGCCATCGGGAAGCTCCAGTCCACCTGCCTGCGATGCCCGGCCTGCTCCTCGCATCATGCTGACTGCCTCCTGCAACGCTCTCCTCGTTCTTCACAGCCCTCTCCAAAGTGAACGGGACTCTTGGCACAAGACTTGAGAAGGTAAAACTTCAGCAGGACTAATCTGGGACTGTACCTGACCTGCTCTCCATCGTGGTTGGCCTTAACGTTCGACTTTGACCCGGTCCAGCGTGACCAGATAGCTGTGGTTGGCTCTTTCCACTTTTAGGCTCTATTTCAAACTTTATTTGTTAAAAATTCATAACTTTGGTTGTACTGATTGGCTATTTGTTGTTTTAGTTTTGTTTTATTTATTAAATTGGGCTCTAATATTCTAACTTGGCATGGGGTCTTTTTGTGTGGTGTTTTCACTGTTTTACTGTTTGAAGTGTTACACAAATACTTTACCCATTGCCTGTTTGTTAAGACTGACTCCTCTGTGCCAAGCTATCAGGGGGTTGAGCAAAGGTTAATTTGGGGTTTGCTTGTGCCTTACCCCATGCTAGGATTGTGGTTGCTGCTTGTCCAGGGCTCACACCCCAGTCAACTAGTTACCCAATTTCTCACAGGTGGTGCTTCCTGAACACGGAGCCAGAGGCGGCCTGTTTCTTAGAGGCAAAGTCTAAGTCTGATACTCGGCACATGATCAGATTGCAGGCCTTGCTGCTAATCCAGTATACTTTGCCGGGCAAAGTCATCTAACGGAGACAAGAGACATGGGTAGAGAGTACCAAGAAGCCCTTTCTGCATTTTACCCAAGACTGGTGTTTAAATGACCAAGAAAACTCAATCTGAAAGTGCATGTTATATGAGTGATAATTCTGCCTTGAGAGTGAAATCATTCCATGTACCTGCATTGTCCTTTGTGGGTACCTTCATAATGTCCTTTTTGCTTCAATAAAGGTTGCATTGCTGTATGCACTTTTGGAAGATTACTGGTGTTTGTGTTTGGTTAGTGTCCACAAGCAGTATTTAACAAAGGCCTGTGACTTTGACTGGAAGATTCTGCTCCTCTATGCTCTTTTTATAAACAGCACAGCATACAAGATCATAATATATCTTGTGCAACTTGAGACATAACTGTTTAAATTGTATTTCATTACGGTATATTATTTAAACCTGAGCAAATTTTTAATTACGCCAGAGTAATTGGCATAAATTTGATAATTTCATGTAACAAAATTTATGCTAAATTACAGAGATTACGTCATTAAGCCACATTAGATAATTCCAAGGAGAAATTTTAACGTGAGATGTACTGTTCGGGTAATTTTTGATTGCGAGTGGTATTTCAGGTAGATTTTTTTTACCTGGTCAGACCATTCAGGTAATTTTTGAGCATGAAACTACAAATCTGAACCTGAACAGCAGTGTTTTGAACACGAGTAGCAGTTCCTTTAACGTGAGTGAACAACAGACATTTCAGATAGGTATTTTAGTGGACAGTTCGGTTAGTTTTTGAGTGCAAAACTACAAATCTGAACGCGAACTTCAGTGTTTTGAATGCAATCAACTAGAAATCAACTCAAAATCATATTTTTTAGTTGAATTATACCTGAACGGACCATTTGGGTAATTTTTTGGGTGCAAGATAATTACATTTAATTTCTCATAATTATGAGGTAATTTCACCTAATTACTCTACATGAAATTATGCAAGTTACGCCCACCTATGTTGCTTTCATCAATTTGTGCGATTTTCCAATCCAATCCAAAAAGCTTTATTCGACAAATAAATGTCATAAAAGCGAAATACATCTAATAAAACTCATTTTTGTTACAAAAATTTCAGTGCAGTAATTTTAAAAATACAATAAAAAGATTAATAAATATACATCAATCTTACACTTAGTTAAGATCATATTAAACAACTAGAATAATGCATTAGATAAAAATGTTGGATTGTCCTAGTTAGAAATACATACACATTGGTTTAAAAGAATAAGCTACGGACATGGATGCCAGACATCAATAGAGCAATTGGTTGGGAGAGATCTTGATCTTATAGCCCACATCCAGCTCAGATACTTGGCTACAGCTACTGCAATACAAGGGAGAGTATCATTACGCAATATCCTCATTGCAGTGCTATATATTCTGGTACACAGCAATCTGCATATTGGAGCCAACCACGCTTTGCGCGGAGCTGTATATGCTGGGCACACAAAAAGGACATGGGCATAGGACTCTTCACACATCTCGCAAAAAGGGCATTTACTGTCGCCCTCACTCGCCCACTTAGCCGTAAAGGTTCGCAAGGGCAGAGTCCCCACTCTAAATTGGAAGTACAGCTTCCGGTCATAAGGTTTGGATATAATATCCCAGTACATCTCCAGTTTAAGTCGGGGTTTCACTGTTAGGAAAAGCCCTGTTTGGGATGAGCTATCACATTTGTTATAGGTATTATAATAGACCATATTCCAGTATCTTACTTTTACAATTTCTTTAGTTGGAATTGGGTTGTTCATAGGGTTATCCCATAAATCTTGCATGCCCATGTTTATCAATAGTGTTCTGATTTCACAAAGCCAACGAATCTTATGAAAAGTGTCTGCCTTAACTATATCCCTGAGGCCTTCAGCGTATGGTAGCAGTTCTGGTGTGCTCCAGATTCTGCGCCAATACAGAATAGGGTGCAACCTGGCAAGATCAACCAGAGCTTTGCGCCCAAGGTCTAACAACAAAGGCAGTGTCGGAGTGCTTTGTGGAAGAGCAGTAATGTTCCGAAGATTTTCACATTTTGCTTATTATTTATACTCTCTTTGAGTGTATATGTACATATATATCAATAAGCAAATAATACACTGCAAAGATCTTTATTTGGTTCAAACCACTACTATCCATACTAAACTCAAACAACTATACTCAATAGATTGTCTGTAATCACATAACAATATAAAAAGAGCCGACAGATTATGAAAGTGCTACAGTCTAATACTAGTGGTAGAAAACACAACAAGGCACAAGAAGGTAAATATATCATAGCAAAATTGAGCTTTTCATATATGTTAGGTATTAATAAAATGATGTTACTTTGCATAAAATAACAATTATAATTTGCCATTCTTAGTTTTAGTGCACTGCAATTTTTTTTGTATTGTGCAAAGACTTAACCACCACTCTATTTACTCTGAACAAGGTTTTGATTTCTCAACCAAACTATCTGGAGTGTCAAGAAGTCTCAGGATGACTACTTCATATCACATATCAAGTACCTAGTGCCCTTGTTAGTGAGGAACACCTGCGACCTCACCTTTTATATTGGTAGGCTGTTTCTCCAACTGCAGGGTTAGGAAAAAAGCATGAAACTCCTGGTTAGTGACGCGCACATTGTTTCCCACAATTTGCATGAATGACATGATCCTTCCTGTGTATTACTGATTTCAACCAATGACAAGTCTAGAAAATTACTTCCACGGTCTGATTTCCTGATCCTCAATCACCTAGTGACTGATTCTCAAAGCTTTTCCTATGACATACTACCATGGGTTTGTGGGATATTCATGCATTTCCAGGAGCAAAACACATTCACGGGAAAATGCTTTTAGAATCAGGTCCATTGCCATTGCTCGGTAGTAATTACAGTGTCTGTGAATAATGAAAATAAACTGTCTAATGTAATCAATGCTCGTTGAGCAATCAGAGCTGTACCCATGAAAAATAAACAAAACATTCAGTTGAATCGCCATTTAATTAGTCTATCAGCATTGTACTGCATTTGTGTAACTAGCAGAGTAAACCACTTATAACTTAATTATTGTCTATTGTCCAATTAGCATTTTCTCTAATAAAGGGAAACACAGGGCTAGATTTAGAGTTTGGTGGACAGACTACTCCATCACAAATGTGACGGAGTGCCTCATCCACCTAAACCTCAGTCGGCCCACCTTATTTAGAGACAGGCGGACCACCAGCTTTCCATTGAAGGTGACCCAATTGGCTCCCTCAACAGAATGCTTCCTCTGATGGCCCAGTATAGTAAGGGCCATGAAAGGAAGGGCATTATCCTACCCACCCCATGTAAGGAGAATGATGTGATGTCCTTTTTTTGTCTGTCTGCCGTTGCCAAGTTGGTGGTGACCTGCTTGGTGTGGGGGTCAATATTCATTTGTTTTTCGATAACAAGTTCCCACTTTGGGAGGTTTTCTTAAAAAACAAAAACTTTGTTAGTTTGTGAAAGGCCATCAAAACCAGTGGTGGCTGTCCACCACACTTTTTTACTTAGACAGGAACCTTCATGACAGTGACAGTGGTCCCTATTGTTGTACCCAGATCACAGCTGGGCCAGCCGTGATCTCTAAATTTGGCAGATGTAGTCATTCAGGGTAGCAGATCTAAGGACCTCCACTACCCTGATGGACTGTACTCCATCATCAATCTTTAAATCTGGCATAAAACATAAAGATTCTGTCAAATAAGTTGGTCATTGTTAGAAAATACACCTCACACCTAAGGGCAAATTACACTTTTTAAACCACAAGTGATCTCTTCACTAACTTCACTACTTATTAATATTAATTTCACACTAGGTTACAGATAGCTAAATAGTAAACTAGTGTCTTCATTGTACAGATTACAAAAAACTTCCTGTTTGGAAGTGATTGTTGATGTCATTTAATATTAAAAAAGTAGTAATGCTCATCTAAAAATTTTAAATGTCCATTTCTTTTACCCCTGGGAGGTTTTGTGATGTTTCCGACTTCTTCCTAGCAATGTATGCAGAGTTTATTTGTTTAATTAATTTTCCTTTGTTGGTCTTGGTCCTTTCTGTAGGGTTATGCCCACATTTTGGCCTTCCTTCTCCTACATTTTGCAGAATTTGTTTTTGTTGACCTTAGGACTCTGTACACTTTACCACTTCTAACCACTGCAAAAGTATTTGAGCTGTCTCCTTAAAACACGATAGAATGGCTTATACCCAATTGGCATATTTCATTTACTTATAAGTCCCTACTAAAGTGGTACTACATGTACCCAAAGCCTGTAAATTAAATGCTACAAGTGGGCTTGGAGCACTGATTGTCACCCACTTAAGTAGCCCTTTAAACATGTCTCAGGCCTGCCATTGCAATGCCTATGTGCGCAATTTTAAACTGCCAATTTGCCCTTCAAAATAAAGCTTTTGCCAGGCTCAAACCTTCCTTTTTAATAAATGCAAGTCACCACTAGGGTAGGCCCTAGAAAGCCCAGAAGGCTGGGTGTAATATTTATAAAAAGTGTGACATGTACTTTTAATTTTTACATGTCCTGGTAGTAAAACACTCCTAAATTTGGTCTTCACTACTGTAAGGCTTATCTCTCATATAGGATAAAATGGGAGTTTCCTAATTATATTTTATAAGTGTAATTTCCAATTGGGAAGGGATGACTAGATCATGTTTGGTGCCTCTGGAATCCTAATTTAAAATCCTAACTTATGATGAAGTCGGATTTTTAGTTGCAATCATAAAAATGACACTTTTAGAAAGTTGACATTTTCTTACTTTAGCCATTTAGTGCCTTAGCCTGTCTCTGGTCACATGACTGGGTGTAGCTGACAGTTGAGCTTTGTGTATTCCTCCTAGACAGCCACACACAATAGGGAGCTTATGTGTGCCTTAATGGGCCATCACTGGCAGGATAGGAGGGAGGAGCTGTTGCAGGGATTCTGCTCGGGAACAGAACTATGCTTGGGATCATAGAACATCAGCATGTATGGACTGAGTCTCCATACCACCTCCGTATCTATGAGCCTTAGTCCGACTAGCTATAGTGTCTTACTTCCTCTGCCAACCTTTCCAGAGAAACAAGTGAATTGGCACCCCAGAACACAACCCTCTCAACCCTCTCAGGGATTGTGGTAACAGAACACACCCTTTCGTCTTTCACTCATACTTGTCCACAATAAGATAAACAAGAGACATGAAAGAAGTTTATAATATTTATTTAAACTATCATGCTCTAAGATGTAGTATTTGTGCCACAATTAGAAAAAAATACCAAAAATATTGTTAGCATACTTAAAAACCATATACCATAAAAGCCCTGTCATGTTATAAGACAGATTATCCTAACCCCATCCCTCCTACTGAAGCTAAGTGATCATATATCAAAGATCTCTGGGATTAGTGGCAGACCCCGTACTTTTAGCATACATAGATGAATGCTCTGCATCTTAGCTGACTCAGCGATCTTTCTTCAGGACCTTCGCTCATAGTGTGTTTTTAGAACTCTTGCCCTCAGTTATATGAAAAAACATGTTTTCTCACAAACAGCAGCTGCATTCTCATATTATGTCTAGGTGCTAGTGCCTGACCAGAGAAAACAACCAGGGGCATTGTTGTTTGACCATGTCTACGGTGTTCAGACTAAATCCCAAAAAGAACAGAACACAAAAGCATATTCAGGCTCTGTGTGAAAATACAATGTGACACAAAAGCAAGCATGTTTATTGTTGTAATGTGTGAAAAAGAAACACGTGCTTACAACTTGCAAAACTAGGCTAGCATAGGTAAAACGACAATGGGCCATGCAGGAAACATACGACAGACCTGGGTATAGCCCCACTTGCTCCTGAATAGACTGTGCTCTGCCTCCACCCAAAGGGCTGCAAACCCCCTGTAGTTAGTCTGGAGGCAGTGCAGAGAAGGCACAATGCCTGGGGACTTCAAAGGGAAACCTCTAGAAGCTTCTCCTCTACTTCAAAAGCACAACTTCATATAAATACCGGAACTCAAACGCCAACTGTTCAGTACACTTCTGGACCTGTGGATACTCTGCCAGAAGGACTGTTGTGCTGCTGCAAGTACCGTCCCACTGCTGGACTGCTACTCTGAAGGAGCTGCTGCCCTCTTGTGCTTAACTGCTGTCTGCTGCCCTCTTGCCTGGGAAAGAAGAACTGGACCTGCAACTTCATCTTGAACCCAGGACCCCAGAGTGACTTAAAGGGCTAGCCTGATGGCATCCTGATCTGAACCTCAGGGACAGAAGCTTCCCAACAGCTCCTGGACCCACTTTCAGCAAGTTCACAACCTCCAGGTTCTGCCTCTCAGGTCCTGGACCCTTGGTGTGGCTTACAGCTCTTTAAATCAAGTCTTTGGGCCCTTCGCGACCATGAACGGGCTCGTTCACAACAAAACTGCGCCGCTCGCACCGAAATTCATCATGAGCTGCAGAAAGCCCATCTCTTCACACAGCAGGCATCAATCGCCTACAGAAGACCACCAATGCGAAGCACCAGCCCGCCCATCCGTGACACCCAGCCTGCTCCTCGTGCCACACCGTCCATCACCCATGACGCTCTCCTTGCTCCCCGCTCCTCTCCAACGCAAACGAGACTCTGAGCACAAAACTTGGAAAAGTGAACCTTCAGCTGGACTAATCTGGAACTGTATCGAACCCGCACTCCATTGCGGTCAGCTTGAACTTTTGACTTTTATATGGTGTAGCGTGGCCAGATGGCCGCTATAGCACTATATTGCAGTTTATTCTTTCAAAATTCATAACTCCATTTATACTGATTGGATTTATGTCATTTTGGTCTTGTTTTATTTATTTATTAAATTCTGCTCTATTTTACTAACATGGTGTGGGATTTTTTTGTAAGGTGTTTTCACTGTTTTACTGTTTTGAATGTTACACAAATACTTTACACATTGCCTCTAGGTTAAGCCTGACTGCCCTCTGCCAAGCTACCAGGGGTTTGAGCACAGTTTAATTTAGGATTTGCTTGTGCTTTATCCTGACAAGGATTGTGGTTGCTGCTTGACCAGGGCTCACACCCTTGTCAACCAACAATCCTTGTTGCACTCGCGTGATCTTCTTAGTTTAGAAGGGTGAGCATGAGATAGAGACTGTCTCCTGCCAGCACAGACAGCATAAGAACAGTGCCATCTTCTTAGCAATATATTTTCCTTTCCCATAGAACACAGCCAGGCTGGGCATTGTATGCAATTAGGTTTCTGTAAATGCAAGCTTTTGCAGAGCTTTTCCATACACATTGAAAACGTACACTGAATTTTCAATTCAAGTTCTTTTACAGAACATTTCAATGTCTTTTTACAATGAGGAGGAGTATAAAAAGTATTGTTGTCTGCAAAGTACATCTTTGATTAAACTATTTTGTTAATATTAAATAAGAGTATATGCAGGGACATTTATTGTAAAAGTCACTTTCCAAGCAGGTTGCACATTTTTCAGTAGGAATTTGTAAACATAAAACATTGTTAATTCATACATCCCTACTAAATATCCCATTTAATGGTTGTGGTACCCACTCAGCCTTCTATTCATTTGTTTATTTCTCATTGCATTCAGGACAAAAAACACAGTTACCTGTTATGTATACTGCATGTAGTGAACGAGGTTTCATTCAGAAGCCCAGCCTTCCATGCATGACTAAAATATTTCTAAACCATCACTAAGAGCACAAACACTACATGAACAACATTCTCTTTAGGGATGAGTTCTCCCAAATAGATAATGATCAACTTCTGCCCCATCTAAAAACCTGGGGTACCTTCTCTTGTTGAACAATATTGCTGTTTTAGATTTAATTTCTGTAGGGTTATTCCTCTAATTTTTTGGGGCTCAAATGACTCACGTGAAATATATACATTAGATCCCGGTATGGAAGAGAAACAAATCATAAATAGAAAATATCTGATTCCCAGTACATATTGCAGATGTTGGACAGTGAAGTGGTACTTTGTTTAGTCAGGATGAAAGCATGTGTTATCACCAAATATTCTTGTCATCACCATTTACAGAGAGTTGAAGTCTCTTGCTTCCGGTATATGATGCTACTTCCGATTTCTTGACCTTCATAGGCAACATCACTATTCTAATGTGCCACAATACCATGTCATCCGTAGCCAAACTCCTTGTCTCTAACATTTAAGTGAACATACAATAAAGAAACACTACAGCTCTGAAAGAAGGCACCTTATAAGTGGTAGACAACAACATATTGAACACAGATAAAGATCACCCTTGTATCATGATACTCCTTGATCTATCAGCCGCCTTCAATAAACCTCACCTTCGATCACACCCTGAACTATTGAATGGGACTCACAGTCAACGCCCTCCCCAGTTTCACCAACTAACCAACCAGCACCATTTCAGCCACATGGACATCTCCAGATCCCAGAAGCTTCCTCTGATCTGTAGTGTTTTCCTGGGATCCCTCTGACCTCTGTCATCTTCAACCCCTAAATTGAGCCCCCTGAAACCCCATTTGAGAAAACAACATAAATATTCACCAATATGCCTATTACCCACAACTCTTCATGAACGTCTCTTCTGCTACTAACATCTGATACCTCAACACTGGCTGCATTTCATCCAAACCTAGAAGTCCAGCACCATCTGGAGCTCAGCCCTACTGTTAGAAAATGGGTTACTATAATGAAGGGGGAGCCGTATCATTTTAATAAAACACAAAGGGGGATATTCTCAAGAACGTGTGATAATTATCGCAAAATTAGCTTAACGCAACTTTGCACATCGCAGTCCATCGCGGGAAAATAACACTGTGTTAGCGTTGTATTCTCAACTCGGCGGCACCATGCGATAGTCTCACGATAACGCGCCAAATGACTGCGTTAAAATTAACGCGACGCCGAAAAAATGCGAAACACAAACGCGAAAAAGTTGCGATGCCCCAAATCGCGATACAAAAATCAGCAATAACCAGCGACAGGCCTGCAATTCCCACGCGTCATGCGGGAAAATGCACAATAAAAGCAGAAAAAAAAATAAACTGCGTAGCACCATGGATGCAACCGGACCGAGTGCAGAGGACAACGCGAACCCCACAAGCCCCACAGACGACCAGCAAGGAACCTCGGGGTCGGGGAAGGCCAAGGAGAAGAGGAAGAGGAAGACGCGGTTCAGTCCGCAGGAAAACAGGATCATCGTTATGGAAGTGATAGAATACTACCAACAACTGTTCGTCACCTCCAACGTGCCATTGGCAACAAAGACGCAAACATGGCAGACTATATTGGACCATGTGAATGCAGTTGCAGCGTTGAGGAGGACAATGAAAGAGGTCAAGAGGCCCTGGAATGATGTGAAGGGCAAAACCAAGAAGAAACTCGATGCCAACATGAAAGCAGCAACGCAGATTGGAGGTGGGGGTCCAGCGGCACACCAGGAGCTGGATGACATGGAGAAAATGGTGGCCACAGTCATCAGTCGGGATCCTGTGCCAGGAGTAGTGGATCCGGACACTGCTCAACATGACCTGACACAACATCAACAGGGTGAGTACCGACCAGGGACCGGGGGGAGATGGGCACAATGGTACACATGCACAATTAAGTAGAGCACACTGCACACCCACAATGACTCTGGATCATGTCCCTGATCTCCTTGGCATACTGCAGCACACATAGAAACAGCAAGTAGGCCCCCGTCGACAATGTGCCCGGAGGGGGCCCTCCCCACACATCACTAAACTCACAACAAACCCATACACTTGTGCTGAACCCAGCAAAGCTACGGGTCCGTGAGCCACACTGACAATGCAAGTAACACTGCATGACGATTAGCATGGCTGCAGTCCAATTATCATGACATGGTGCACGCCACGATACTGAGGTGACTGAGTGTGGACCACATACGGAAAGGAGCAGGTCACACTCTGACACATCCACGTGCACAAACAACCCCTGACGTCAACAACACATCTGCGGACAAACCATGCCCAAGAGTCACAACTCAACCAAGAGCCCAATTTACCCAAGTCCGCAACATCTCAGCACTGTAGAAGCACAGAAGTCAAAGGCACACCGCCTGAAAGGGATAAGGGGCAGCCAAATCAGAGCTGCAGGGCGACTCACCCACAATGCAGAACACGCACATAAGAATAAGAGCACCTCAACATTGACAACAATGTGGTACAAACTGCAACACTTTCACAACAGAACACAGGACACAACTGGTGCCGCATGTGTGTACAAAATGGCCAATCACATCTGGCATAGCAGGAAACTGTGAGTTGACAATGTACGAGTACAACCTCACATTCGTGATGTAGTACAAATGTCCACTGTCCCGCATCAAATAGGCATCTCCTCACAAACAGTCACAATGTACATTGTCATGCAGTCTGTATGTAAACTCCGCCAATGCGTCAACATACATGGAACACACTGTGAAACTGAATCTCCCCTTTACATTGCAGAGGGACAATCAACACCTCCTGCAGAGCAGACCCTACATCACGTCAGTGATGATGGAGACGACCCCCAGGACATCGACTACGACGAACTCCAACGGTTCATGGACAACCTCCGCACCCCACCTCCAGTATCAGGGCAGCCCAGCACCATCGAGGTGATCCCACCACCTGCACAGACCACACAGCAGGAAGCACCCACCACCACGTCTGGCTCCCAGCAGCTCACCGAAGAACACATGGCGTTCCAACGCCGTGTGTTAGACTGCCAGAAGGAGCTGGCTGAACAGGTGCGGGGTTCGACCTCATGGCAGCCAAACTAGATGCCATACGTGGGTGTCTAAGTCCCATCAGGTACCACTTACACTCCCTAACAGACACCCACAGTCACCCCCATGCCCTCCAACAATCCATGGCTGGCGTCGCTGGAGTCATGACTCGGAGACAACAACAACTGTGTAGTCAGAGTGGCTACATCAATGTCATCCGTGATTTGGGAAACATAAGGAGGGTCATGGAGAACATGGAGCGGATGCAGGCGCAAAGAATGGCTACCAAGGCTGCATACGAGAAAGCTGTAGATGGGATCTTCCATGCCCTGCAGATCCTGATCATGGGAGTGATGCCACAAGACATTGCGCAGATGAATGCTGCTGCTACTTCTACATCATAATACACACAAAAGGTAACCGGATGGTATCCTAACTAGAATGTGAATATGAATGTGCACAAACAGAACTAAAAAGGAAGGGCATTTGCTTTTTAAAGACGAGAACCCTCACTCACCCTTTGGGTGACATGCTTCATCATTGGGTTCCCTCTTGCACACAGTGCCCGCAAGGTGCACTGTGTGGGCTACAACTCTCCCTTAGGAGAGGAGCGTGAGGTGTTTTTCACTCCAATGTTTAATGTGAGTGAGGGGCAGAGTGCAAAAATAATATCAAAAGTGAATTAAAACCATCTCATATGGGGATTTTTTTTAATGAGTATCCCCTATGGATAGAATTAAAAACAGTGTAGACGATAGGGGTAAGGATGTTCCCTATCTGACTAGGTCAACATGTTTCTGCCCAAATGACCAGCGGTTCGTGGCATTCTTCAGGACCAATGTCATGTCACTCTGCTAACAATGTGATAAAAGAAAAAACCATACTTATTTCAATGGGTGTTCTCAGAACCAACTTCAGTCTGGTCTGTTTTCTGTAACACACAAACACATTATTGTGTCATACGTATATTCACAGTCCGTGCCCATTGGCTAGTAACCAAGTGTAAGTGAAACGCAGTGCCATATCACCACACACGTGAAAAAAACACACAGGTGAATTGATTAATTATCTCACCAGTATCAGACCAATTGTCTGCCTCTACCTTTAGCCGGTCCTCTATATATATGGGAACCTAAAGGCAACATCAAGGTCATAGGGATAACCATTATATATCAACAAATCAAAGGTCCTTAAAAACACATATATTGACAGAAAACTCACTCATGGTATGGTACATATATAATTGTTCCTCAACATTAATTATTTATGTACTAAGCTGTTCATAAATCTCAATGTTTATGTCACATGGTAAGCTGTTTTCTATTCAAACTCTTCTCATGTGGGAACGTAATTCTGTGTGTCACCTTCTCCAATCACGCATATCAAAGGGCTGCTTGTATATAGAGATTAGCCTGATGTATCCCCCTTGTTGGCATCACAAATGTTCTCAAAACAAAGGCAGCGAATCACACACTAACTCTCTCTCTCAAGCGTCCGTATTTACAAATGTCTATCGAGATGCGATAGTGAAACGTCACCTTTATATACTGTGCCCCACACTGTAAGATAAATGGAACTAATCAATGCCCCTTACACATCAAGCACCGCATCCAAAACGGAGCCTCTTTTAACATTTGCCAGGTCAATATCACTTCCAAAGAACCTAACTCGTATGTACCGGTCAGCCCCACACTCTATCTATCCCCGTAACAGGAAGCACCGCAACCAAGGCGGCGCGTCTATAACCTCTAGCCCGTCTCACCGATTGTCCCAGCATGTACTGCCTGTGAATAGAGGCCGAAGGGAGATCGCGCAACTCCCGCCTCTGATTAAAATACTGTTTCCGCATATCCGAACCCGAACCTGAACCGGAAGTCAAACCAACTACTTCCGGTTCACGGAACGCGGGAAACGGGAAATTCGGCATATTGCAACATAAATGCTGCCAAATAGTCAAACGTCTATATTAAGGTGGCGCCGCTATTATATTATTTGTCCCACGTTGTAAAATGGAAATTATAGCCTTCAATGTCACTTCCCTCACACAGTGTAAGAAATATACATAATATCCACTCCAGTGCATCATGGGATTTGTAGTTTATCTTATATCCCACGTGCACAGACATCATAGAAAAACCGTATTACTCGATAATGAGATTAAAAAAGAAGAAACCACACCTTTCTTCTAGATACAAAAACGATATAGTCAGAATTAGGTCACATGCCACCAATTTAAGTACTGTCAAAAAATTAACAAATTAACATCACTATTAGGAGGCACTATTTATGGGAGTATAAGTTTATAAAATACTCCATGGTATATCCTCATTCAGTCCTGTAATGTGACTCTTCATGCGGAACACCCATCTCTGTTCCATGGAGCGGATGCAGGCGCCAAGAATGGCTACCACGGCTGCATACGAGAAAGCTGTAGATGGGATCTTCCATGCCCTGCAGATCCTCATCATGAGAGTGATGCCACAAGACATTGCGCAGATGAATGCTGCTGCTACTTCTACATCCACATCTCCGGCCCCTGATGTGTCAGTGTCACACAGTGCTGCAAACCAAACACCACCACCCACATGTGAGGCACATGAAACGTCAGAGGACGAAGATGAGGATGAATCTGCCTTAGTGGTAAGGAGGAAGCAGTAGCATTGATCTCCGCCATATGGCTTGTTTCTGCCTGGGTCTGCCCTCTGCATCATGCCCTGGAATAACACCTTCCACTGTCCCCCGACACACTCTGCGACACTCTACATAAAAGGAGCTGCTTCACTGAACTTGGCAAATGCTGCATCATTAATTATTTAGAAGTCATTATTTATAGTGGCCCGCTATAGGAGTTATTGTTAGCTATTATTTTTAATCCAATTGATTTTTCTTAAATAGGAGGCATTCCTGTCTATTATTTTAATCTCAAGCAATTTTTAAATGGAAAAAATGTAATATTAAAGTTCTAAAACTAATTTAGAAAATGCAAGAGAAATTTAACAACCAAAATGACACAAAAATGGTTAAAATGGATTAGGGAAACCAGAGTTACAAATTCATTAAAAAAATGACAAAAGTGCCAATGAGGGAGGCTAGCACAAAGCAAGACAGCCACATTTAAAATTATCATTAAGCTCACACTGTACACTCTGACAACATCCTGTTAAATAATGTTGAGAACTGTCACAAATGCAGAATCCTGTAATTAGAACTGGAACCATAGAAGATGATCAGACTTCTGAATGTAGTTTAATTATTTCCTACGAGGTTTTATTTTAAGTCCCTACTCATTATTTTCTTTGGGAGGGAGTTGCGGTACCAGTGGTTGACCATGTGTAGTGCTGGACTTACTACAAAAGTGCAAGTTACTACAAAAGTGTAGTTTTGAATACCTAAAAGTAGTAAACTTGCTCAAAAATGTAAGCTTACTAAAAAGTATAAATTACCTTGGTGAATTAGGCCCCAGGTTTTTCAGTTCCCTAGGGTTGCTTCATGCAGTAGAAGTGCGCAAAGGGACAAGCTGGGATATGCCAGATTACTCACCCTTGTAAAAAGGAGTCAATGGAAACTAAGTCAGCATCATGTATATATAAGACATTGATGTGATGGATAATGCCACACATACATTAGATAAACTGAATATGAAATGGGAAGCTGAAGTGAGGGGCATGGAGGAGTGAGTGGAAGAAATCCTTGAAGTGGATCATAAGGGCGACCTTCGGTGTGACCTCATTATTGCAGGTGTGAATTCCAGTGACTTTACTCACCCTTTTATCAATCAAGGTCGCTAAATTTTTTCCCATGTTAAAAATGACGCAAAAGTGGCGCAAGGGGCTTGTAAATCTGCCCCATTAAAATTACAAATACATTTGATATGTTATGTTTACCTCACACCAACGGACACCATATTTCTGGTTTTGTTGAATGCAGGTGCATTGATTTTTCTTGACTTACACTCTTATGGCTGTATCAATTTAACTATGAGTTTTGAGGCATATATTTTGATTCATCGTGTTTGAATTTACTAGAAACAAATGTGAAGGGACTTATGCACTGTATTGAACTCATTCTAATCATAAAATGTGTTATGAATGTAAAAATTACACATATTACGCAAAATAAATTGTACTAGTCTTCTCTGTGAAAATAGTTCTGGAGGGCTTACAAAAATCAGGTGATTCACTAGCTGGAGACCCTTCCAGCAGAAAATGTCACACGACCCACATCAGTTTCCCATTTCCTTACCTCCCGGAAGACATTTTCTGCTGGAACCAGTCTTCTGCTACTGAAAGTTAGAAAGGCAAAAAAAAGCATAAACAGGTGAAAAACTACAAATATTTGAAACACGCAAAGCCCAAGAATCAGAAATTGCACAAAATGTCGTTAGCTTTAAAAAAATGCTAGGGCCTGCGTGCAGGCACATTTGCAGACGTTGTGCATTGAATTAGTGGCAATCAATTTATAACAACAGATGAGTAATGAACCATGCACTGCAAAGCATGAAAGCACAATGACGCTAACTGCCTGAAAATAATCTTATATATTTGATGTTACGCTAGCTATCAGGCCTCCAGTGTTTTGTTTACACAGCATATTGTGTAATATCCACCACTTTGGAAACTCACGTTTCATTTGGCATACCCAGCAAACTCTGCGTTTCTGTCTTGTCTTTCCATGGAACAGAGAACTGACTACTTTCATTCTGCTTTCTGCTGAGCGCTGCTCTTACACTCAGAACAAATGTTTCGCCAAGGATCATTAGGAAACAGTGAACTGAGTTTACCCCGTGGACTTTAAGCAGTTGTTGAATGAACTTCTTCGACAAATTGGGATTATTTTCCTGGTCTACATAAAAGGAGCTGCTTCACTGAACTTGGCAAATGCTGCATCATTAATTATTTAGAAGTCATTATTTATAGTGGCCCGCTATAGGAGTTATTGTTAGCTATTATTTTTAATCCAATTGATTTTTCTTAAATAGGAGGCATTCCTGTCTATTATTTTAATCTCAAGCAATTTTTAAATGGAAAAAATGTAATTTAAATTTTTTAAAGCCATTTTTGGATACTGCTCGTTTTTTCCTGAGTTAAGTTTTATTGTCCTGTTACTTTGCGGTTTGTTAAAGTGGCTAGAACTTTAAAACATCCTATTGGGGACACGAGCAACAAAACATATGAAATTTCTAGTATCCAAGTGGCATGGGTACAAGCACCAGGTTCTAAGTGATTTTCTGTGTAGTCAAACAGTTTCCAATGCACAAACATCAGTGCACTGGAAGAGAGATATAGGGGCATATTTACAATAAAGTGGCGAACCGTGTCGTTAAACTAAGAAGGCTAACGACATGCTTCGTCACTTTAGAAATGCAGGGCTGCACTATATTTACTAGAATATGGTGCAGCCCTGCATTTCCCCCTTCGCTGGTGCTAACTTTAGCTGCCTAGCACCAACGCAGGTCCCGCAAGTGTGCCTGTGTTGAGGGGAAGATTGTTTATGTGCAGGAAGGTCTGCCTTCCTGCACATAAACAATCTTTAAATGCCGTTTTGTAACTTCTATGTGTGCTGCTTAATGCAGCACACTTAGAAGTTGCAAAACAGCATTTTTAAAAATGTATGTTTATGTGCAGGAAAGGGGACCTTCCTGCACATAAAGAATCATAGACAATTTGCTGTTTCTATGTGTGCTGCACAGCAAAAACGAGGAGAAATAAAGCATTTCTCCTCATTTTGCCTGTTTAAGTCCAGGTTTTCCCTGGTCTTAATGTTGGCACTGCCTCCTATTTACGCTGCCCTTGTAAATAGAGGGCATCGTCAAAATCAATGGGAGTTGCGGTGAAACGCCCACCGCAACACCCATTGCTCTCCCCTTTCACGCTAAATACAGCGTGAAACGGTGCCTAATTTACAAGGCAGCGTTAAGCCACGTTAAGTGGAATGTGTAGAAACATGCAGAAATATTCTAGCTTTTCTCTATCTTAAGGATGCAAAAAAATATATATTTGTGATGTCAGAACTCAACTGTAATAACTTATAATAGTCGAGTTCTGACGTCTTTTCTATATATTCGACATTGAGTGTGTCACAAGTAGCCGATTAGAAAGAAATCAGAGACTGACATTTATACAGGGGTTACAGAATCCCATGTTTTATGAATAGGTTAGTGGTGAGAATGAAAGACGAGAAAGTGAACATACCTTAGAAAAATGTCATTGAGTCAGGGAGGAAGCATGATTGTTGCAAAGGTTTGTTCTGCGTCTCGGAAAGACCTGTTTGTAGTTATGCAGGCAAGTCAGTGGTTTAAGCATTTTGCAGAGCTTCACAGTTCACTCTATGATAAACTCATGCTGGTCACTGAGAAATGTATATGTGAAAATGGTTTGAGGATTCTTCTCTCGCCAAGCTGGCTCTGTAAATGGTGTGGGGATGGTTGAACAGGTTTTCAAATTCTATCGAGTTATAATGAAACCCATTCATTTGCAAATGGGCAAGTTATTTGTTGGTGTTATAGATTTAAAGTCTGCAATTGACAGCATAAATATGCAAAAACTATGGTTGGATCTTAATAATGTTGGGATACCTAAGTATCTTTTGTCCAATATTAAATCAATATTTACTAATTTAACATTTTGTGCAAGATGCAGCCAACAGAAGAGAGACTGATAGCTTTCCTGTAATTCCAGGTGTGGGCCAGGGTTGTGTATTGGTGTCTAAACGTTTATCTATGATGTTGCTAAATGGTTTGTCCAGTTCAGCATGATTAACCTCGTTTTGTCAAGAACCCAATGTTGTTTGCAGATGATGTAATTCTACTCTTCAGAACAGGACTAGGACTGTGGGCTATTCTTATTGAATTGAGCAAGTACTGTAAGCAGAAATCTGTGGCAGTGAACCTCGAATAAACTAAAGCAATATTTTTACATGTCAAGAGAACACCGAAAGGCATAGTAATACTAGCTGCACCTCAGACTCTAAGAAACAGAGAACCACTTTCCCTGAGTTTGTACCTCTAACCAGTGAGCACAGTGAAAAAGTATATCTTCCAGTAAATTCTCCGGCTCCCCATTAGATCCTTGCCCTGCCCAGAAAATTAAATCAACTCTTTTAAATAAGCTGTTACTCTGTCAGTCACATGCATCATTAATGACTCACTTACATAAGGTGCAGTTCCCAACTACTTTTAAACCAGAGATAATATGTCAATTATTTAAAGAAAACATCGCTGAACCATGATGACCTTGTAAATTGTCGACCTTTTACCTTAGAACCATACCTGGACAAGCTCATGGATAAATTTATTACACTTCAGTTTCAAAACTTTATAGAAAGCAATCTCCTGCTCTTAGGTACCATGTCTGGGTTTTGACCTGGCCCGGGTATGGAACCAGAATTAAATTGAATATTGATGATCTCCAGATGATGGTCGATGGTGGTGGCTCCAGACCATTTATCTTGTTAGAACTCTCTGTGGCTTTTGACAGCATCAGGAATATCAGCAATGGCATCCTTGTACAACAACATGAAAGTTACAAGATCTTCAAAGGATTAAATTGCTTATTACAAATGGAACCCAAAAAGTGCAGATTGGATCTTTCTCCTAATCCACAAAAACATCTGTTGGAGAGCTCCCTAATATGCACCATACAACCCTTGTTGTTTAATTTGTAACATTTGGTCTTCTACTTCAATTTATTGATGTCTTCTATTTATACACAAAGGACAATTACTCACCAGTCTCAAGGACGATCCCTTTAATCACTTTACTGTCCTGGCCGCTGCCCTAGAGGTAGTCAGCTAATGGATGGATGCTACATTTTTCAAATGTAATCCTGAAATAATCCTAAATCTGAAATAATGCCTACTCCGAAAAAAATTCAACACTGGAATACTTATCTAGCCATCCTCAATTGGAAACTGCTCAGAATCGTTGTTCACTGTGTGTATCTATCTGTTTATGAGCCCTACAGTGTGTGTTTCCATTTCTATCTTTACACATAAAATAATCGTTTTCAACACTTTTAATCAATCACAAATCGATTATGGCAATTTGGCTTTCCTTGGTAGGTCTAAAGATATACAAATTTCTTTATTGTGTTAGTGATACTGACAGCAGTGTACCATACATGTGTGGGTGGGAGGGATGCATTTAGAAATGAGCCTTTTTGTTGCCCTTCAATGTATAGATATACTTTAAAGGGGGTCTGAAGCTGTGTATGAGTGTGTGTGACAAGTGTTTCTATCTTTGGGGGTAGTGTAGTGTGGTAAAAAACTATAAAGTTTTTCTTACATGCCCTAACATTGGAATTTTGTGAGCAGACAGGCCATATAGCAGGTCAGGGTTTATCAAAGGGGTGAGATGATGAGGTGACCTAGTTAAATGTCCAGTGAAAGCCTGTGTCACCTGAATTCTGAAAAACAGTTCCTTTTCCCGCCTCCTCTCATCTTGCACTTCATTTTTAATTCTCCCTTGATGTGTACATCCACCACAAATGCATTTTTCAAAGTCTGACAGCTCCTGTCACAAGGCCACCCTCTCCGCTTCACTGAAGCTGTATGGAGACAGACTATGGGCCTGATTTAGATCTTGGCAAGACTACTGTCGTCCTGCCACGGCGGCGGTTCTAAGTACTCCATCAAGCTGATGGCAGTCCACCTGCCGTATTTAGATGTGGCATCAACAGACTGGTTTCCGTTGCAGGGGTGGTCTTCTCAGCTGGCTAACAGTACTCCATTGTCGTCAGGCCAGCGGGTTTGTGCCGAGCCGATTTAGATGTCCCCATTGTTCTGGCGGTGTCCTAGTGGCGGAGTCTTGACAGAGGGAGGCCATGGTGGTTTGGAGACCAGTAAATACTACTTATCATTATCTCACTACACATATATGTTGTGAATCTGTCAATATGTATATGTAGGTAATGTATAATGCCATTTATGTTACATATTGCATTGCTCAACAACAACATACACACACTACTGTATGTACACCCTGAGTCACCACAAGCACAACACCCACAACCACCACCACCACCAAACAAAAAGATAAATACTTATGCATGACATTAAAAAAATAGCATGTAAGAGCAATGTAAAAAAACACGAGGCAAAACCTAATGTTAACACATGATTGATAGTGAGACAAGTGGCACAGAAGCCTACCTTAGATTCCAGGGACAATGGGGTTGCTGAGTGTCGTGGTCAAGTAGCAGCAGCACAAGAAGGACCTGGGGTTCCAGATGGAAATGGAAGTGGGAAACCAAAAAGGTACGTTTTCATCTCTTTTTTTCATTTCCGTCAACCCGAGTCTGGAGGATTCCCTGCCACAGTTGCTGTGACGGAAAGGCACATCGTAATCGGCTCGGCGCGATTCTTGGCAGGGCTACCTCTGACAGCTGCTTCTACCTATCATGCCGTCAACACGGAAGGAACATTCTGGCGGAGACAGCGGGACTCCGATGGTCTTCCCTCCAAGGACCCACAAACATCAAAATACAGCGGGCGGACCGTCAAGCCGGGGGGCAGGAAAACCATTGGAAAAGTGACAGCGGAACCAGATCCGCCAAGATCTAAATCAAGCCCTATGTATTTTCTACAAGTCATTTAAAACAAAGGTACCTTCAAGATCTGTCTCCTCCTCATTGAATTTCCTCTTCCTCTTGACTGGGGTTGCTGCGTTCTGGAGTCTGTAACAAATTATTGGTCTTGGGCTATCATCAAAGTAATGCACTCCATGGAGAAGAGGGTGGAACACTGAGTGTGAACTGAATGTATATACTAGCAAGGCTAATGTTTGTCACGTGTGTTATTTAAGACAGGTAAGTGCAATTTCCCATTCTGAGTTTAGCACAGGAGGCAATCTCTACCTCCACTAAAAAGATATCCACCTAAAAGCGTTCAATTGAAAGCCATTTTTAAAGTTACCAGTAGTAACTTTACAGTTGTAATTTCAGTCGTAAGAGTCTTCACCTCCTTCTGTAACTGGCTGGAGGCTCATAAGTACTGCTACTGGGCCAACATTGCACCTCGAAGTGTGGATAGCGTTAAGGAGGAGATTTCTGCCCAGGCGTGGATGGAAATACCTGTGTGCAGATCTTTACATGAAGATTTCCCTATGTGAAGAGGGTCCTTAGTTTTTTGCCATGTATTCCGCCAATGTACGAAGAGTGTCGCATCTCAGAACTTTAAGGTGATTTGGTGTTTTACTCGTGAAATGAAGTCTGAAGATTAGCTCATGATAGCTAATTAAAATGGCTTATTGAGATCAATTTTATCAATTGCACTTTCTAATTGGTGGATGAGAACTGGTGTAGTTCACTGTTCCGTATTGTAATGCATAGTTTAAGGATATTTTAAAGAACATGTTTGTTTTTAATCTGAATAAGCATATTTCAATTAATTGGTTGATTGAATGATTGTCCCAAAACAAGGCAAGATGTAGGACTTTCATTACTCTGTTCATGTCAATCACCTTGTTCTTTTAAATCCAGCACTGCTAAGCTGTAGTCCCTCCTGTACTTGCAGTGCATCAGATTAGATGGTCAACCCTTTTCATAATTTTCCTGATTAAGAAATTATTTTTCTGTCTGTTCAATCTTGTAGATGTGAATTGCATTATCATTTGCAATATAACCCTGTACTTCCTCTCCAGTTTTAGGAAAAGTTTTAAAAAAGTTATTAAAAACCTGAGTTGTTAGTACAGTCATTGAATTAGGATCTTGTGTCCTTGTTTTGTTTTAATCAATCTTCAGCACAAAGATACCGCAGTAAAATGAACATGGTCCTTCAAGTTAAATTCATTCATTCATTTACCTAAAGCTGAGTTCACACGGGTGCAAAGCGTTGTAAATGACACATTCTGAACTAAACCCTTTCAGAGAAAATAAGTTAATAAATGGCTGTAAGAACGAGGGAGTTATTATCCAGTTCTCTAACACCTGCCAGCTGACATGTAAAGATATTTTTTATGTGCTTGTAATCAGCCTTGCAGGCTTGTCGAGATACAGACAGCTACCATACTCTTAACTGTTGAACATAGAAAATTTATGGAGATAGATCAGCATTTTGATTTAAGGTCATCAGATGGAAGACGCATGCTTTTTACCATTGAGTTAACATATAGAATCAAAGAGAAATCACCCAAGAACCAGCTCATAGCTTAAACCTGATACTTATGATTAACCTAATTCTAACCCTAACCCAATTCTAAACCCAACTCTATATCTACCCTAAACTCTTCTGTAATCCTGACCCTAATGCTATCCCTTATTCTAAGCCTAAAATTCGCTCTCATTCTAAGTCTCACCCTAACATTTTCTTTCATACGACATTTAAATCTAGCTCTCACCATTACCCTCCCCATAAACCTACTTCTAATCTGAACACTAGCTCTATCTATTTACATTTATTCTAAAAAGAACTTCTATACCAAAAGATGCAGTGGTGTCTCACTTAAAGATACTTTTTTCAGCTAGTAAAATTTTGCCAATATTCCCACTGTTTCTCAGCTCCCTTTTAACCTATTACCAGTGCTTAATTTGAGCCGGTGCTTTCCGGTGCTCAGCACCAGCACTTAATTGGTTTCCGGTGCTCGGCACCTAAATGTCAAAACCATACTTAGAACAGTCCACCACGTGGTGGCGCTGCTCATCTAATTTAGAGATGAGCAGAACAACGGTAGTTTAGGAGTACAATATACATTAAAATTGCCAATACCTGCCTCCCCAGCCATTCCTTTAGATTTGGGGACCTGGAATAATCTGAACTGTCGCATTTACATGCGAGAGAGATGTTTAGTAGTTGTTTTGGCAGCGATGACAAGGGCGATGGGTGGTGCAAGCTGCAGTGGCCTCCTGGTCAGAGCACTGGCACTTAATATTTTACAAATCAAGCACTGCCTATTACATTTAGTAATATATATTGAAGAACAAATCTGTTTGTTCAATCTTCTGCTGATACCATAGAATTATATGTTAAATTCCCCCCTTGCAAAAACTCAATTGGTATCCTGCAAAACAGTGTAAAGCATCTAGGCCTAGATGCAACAGAATTTGCTTATGTTAAATACTTTCAAAAGAGAGTTAATCATATTTGGCAAAAACCTCTATTTCTTTACCATTATTGTTTGACCAAGAATAAGCAATGATAAATATTCTTATGATCTACTTTGTTTTTGGTATTACCCTCTGGCTATGTAAATAAAACTACATCCATCTCTTGCAGCCAATCCCTCTTCTCTGGAAAGAAGGACAGTTCCAGATCAGGGGATGTGTGGATTGTTATTGTGATTCCCCCACCCTCACAAAGGTAGTGTTCGTCATAGCAGTTGCATAGTATGGGACAGTGGACTCTCTCGTAGCCACTGTAAAGAACGGAGGCAACTGAGAGAAATAGACATCATTATATTTACAATAACAGGTAGATGCAAAGTATTGTGTAAGGCTCTTTCAAATTGTAAAAACAAGATCCTAGTGTCACCTTTATTGTAAGAAGCCAAAGGAACATTGATTAAAGAATCAGAATTGCACACACAACCCAATTACAGCATGTACAATTTCAGTAATTTTTAGAAATTCTATCCAAGTTCTAGACACAAATGGCCAGATGTACCATTTACTGGTTGCAAAAAACTGATCACAATTTGCAACCAGTATTTTTATAACAAGTAAAGAATTGTACAAACCAACCTAAGTACTAGTAGGTAAGTGCATGAACTTCTGATACAGAGTGGGATATAATCCAACCAACCTCATGAATATTATTGAGATGGGTCACAAATTCCGACTTAATGGATGCCATTACAAGGATGGTGGGCTTCAAGGGTCGCAGACCACCATGTCTGTGATCACTTTTCAATAAGGTAAACTTTTTTTGTTAAAAAAAAGTACTTATTTAAGTTTGTTTGAGAGTTGGTAGTAGTCTCTGCAACAAAGTTTTGTTAACATTCTCAAAGGGAGGGGCCAGTGGGAACCCTTTTCTTTTGCAAATGAGCTACTGCTCCAACTCCGCAATGAGTAACTTTTCAATGTTTTGCAACCTGACTTTGAAACAAATTATTGATACATTGTGTAGAGATTCAGTATTTGGAAAGCATGCCCCTTCCAAATACCGATTTGCTATTTCTAAACCCTGGGTCTGCCAAAGTAAAGTGATGCTGTGCAATGAATAAAAGATCTTTAGATAAAATACGACACCTGATGAATTACTAAGAGGCTTGGTATACATGAAAAACGAGTGATTATAGCTACCAAATCGATTGGCCAGCTGAAAAGAAAAATATTACATTGTTGCCCTCCTATTTTGGAAAAAACTATTGTTCAGGATTGAGTTCTGGGAGCAGTGGGAACTCTAGGAGTTGGCGCACATTTTGAGATAGATTTGGCCTGCGCACTCCAATAACCACTACTGCTGCATTTGTGAAAACCTACTTCTGAACACATTTAGTGATACAAACATTTTCCGAATTGCTATATATTTTGCAATTAAGAAAAAGGGCTTTAGCATTCGCATATCTTATGATTTAAAGATTTGTGAACGCTAAAGTCATTCATACATTTGGTCCTATGTTTCAATGAAAGCAAAGGTGAGAGGAGTTGGCCTAATGGCTAGGGGAGTCGACCTGTAATCTGGGGAACCGGGTTCGAGTCTCGGCAATGACGCTGAACATCCTGTGATTCTGGGCAAATCACTTAGGGGCATATTAGCAAGAAGAGGCGATAATCATCGCAAACCCTGCTTAGCGTGATTTTTTTTATCGCCGGCTATCGCTGGAATATATCGCCACGCTAACGCTGTATTAGCAACGATTAGCGCTATGGCGATGAATATTCCAGCGATAGCGGGGAAATGAGCCAACATCGCTGAAAAACCAGCGATGTTGCATGGAGAAGGGAGAACACCTTGCTGATACGACCCTGTGGTCGTATCAGCATAATCCACCCCCATGTTAGGTATGGCTAACACCTGCTAATTGCAGGTGTTAAATAAATGGCGATGACCCCGGTTAGCGCGACTTTTCACGTCGCTAACTGGGGCCATGGCCACCTTGCTAATAGGCGATAGGCCTGTTAGCGAGTGTTTCCCAGGTTTGTTCGTCGGGAACGCCCACTTTGCATGTCATTAGCGATAAATATCGCTGACATGCAAAGCGGTAAAAACGGGCGCTAATGCCCGCAAACTGTCGCTAACTGCTGTTAGAGACAGTTTGCTGATAGGGCGATATAAATATCGCCGCTTTAGCGGCAAAAAGTGCCGCTAAAGCGGCGATAGTGCCCATGCTAATATGCCCCTTAATCTCCCCGTGCCTAACTAAAAATGAGGACTGTATCCTCATGTAACGCAACTGGTGCTATGTAAAAGCGCTCTGATACCCGATACCGGGTCAAGTTCGCGCTATATAAAACTCTGTAAAAAAAAAAATAAGTGATGGATGATTTACTAGATACATAAGTCTGTTCTTTGGACCCGTTATCTTCAATGTTGTGGTTATAAGGACAGGGAGTGATAAAAAAATTGCAATTTCAATTGTGTTTAGTGTATTCAGTTCTGTATGCTTGAAAATTCTTTTGAACGAAGAAATGGCTTTATGCCTTTATTAGGATGTGTCCTACATGTCCCACTAATAATATGGGTCAAAAAAAGGCACAATACAAGAATCTAATAACAGAATAATCTAAAATCTAAATATAATCTCTAATATTAGATTTGGGACCACATCTCTCCTGTCGTGGGTTCTACTGGATGGTTTATGATCGCCACATTCACTTAGTTTAAGATCCTGGGCATCACTGATAAGACTCACTATAAGAGCGGCCCACTTATGACCACCCAATGACCTACCCAACATGCCCCCTCCAGATATCTTCTGTGCCCTCACCAATAAGAACAAATGTACTTCCAGCTTGCATCATGTCATTACATTCGTAAAAGCCATTGGGACCGGCTGTTTACATCCTAACTCTCAATAATAACACACCTCTCTTTAGCTCTCAGTTCGTGTCAAAAGACCATGTCAGTGGGAATCTCACACTTGACAAATCTGCTAAAAAAATAAAATATATAAATGCTGTCTGGCCGGTAGATAGACAGATCAATTATGCAAGCATTGGGCAAATGTAAAAAGGAAGGTGAAGCAGGCAAACACGTGCAGCAATAGCGCAGCATCTTTGGAGGAGAAACTGTCCTTTTGTATGGCATAGAGCAACTGACCACCACTGAGGCCTTAATTTAGGCATATCCTATTGGTGGCATGGTAGCCAATTAGAATAACCCGCATACCCTACGTCTTTTTACTCCACCTTTTCAGTCCAGTTAGTGGCACAGGTTTTTTGCTGGCGGAACAGTGGGTCTGAGGAAAACCATACCATAAGGCATGCACTACTCTCCACAGAGTCACTGTAGGGAAATGGTGGATCTACCCGGAAATCCATTCCTGATCCATTTCTGTGAACTGAGAAAAACAGGCAATGCTCTCTGGTGGCTAAAACCCCTATTCTCTATCTCTATGCCTTATACAATGGAAATATGTTTAACCTGTAATGTGAACTGTGAGTGAGGAGCTAAATTACTGCAGGGGGGGTGTATTCAATCAATCAATCACGGCATTTATAGAGCGCGCTACTCACCCGGGAGGGTCTCAAGGCGCTGGGGGAGGGGGTAAGTTATTGCTCGAACAGCCAGGTCTTGAGCTGCTTCCTGAAGGAGAGATGGTCCTGGGTTCGCCGAATGTGAGTGGGGAGGGAGTTCCAGGTCTTGGCTGCCAGGTAGGAGAAGGATTTTCCTCCGGCGGTGGTTCTGCGGATGCGTGGTACGGTGGCGAGGGCGTGGCTGGTTGATCGTAGCTGGCGGGTGGGCGTGTAGAAGGTCATGCGGTCGTTGAGGTACTTTGGGCCCAGGTCGTGGTATTAGCAGCAGCTCAGCAAGGAAGTTTGGAGCTCAATGCAAAAATATGATTAATCTCCTGGTTTCGTCCATGAACGACCCTATGCCAACAAAGGGGCATATTCTCAAGGACTTATCGCCGATTTATCGGCACTTTAGCGCCGCAAAAGTGGCGATAGATTTTTCGCCCTAATCTCAAGCTGGTGCAAACTGCCGATATCGCCAGTTTTCCTGCGATAGCTGCCGCAAAAAACATCGCCACGGATGAGAGCAACAACTAACGCTAATGATATGCAGAGTAGGCGTTCCCGTGCCAAAACACACGAAAACACCACTTCGCGATATTCTCAACGACCAGCCAGATTGGCGAAGCGACCCAAAAAAAGGCGATAAGGCGCGTTAGCAGCAGGGATTTAACACCTGCCTATTACTGGAGCTAAGTAGGACGACAACCTGCAGTAGAAAGGGAGCCCAGCCCAGAGCCACATCTGAAGACCAACAGTTGCCATGGAGCCAATGACCATGCAGCTTGGAGACCCAAGAGGGCCACAACACCCACCACCACCACCCCCAGGACCCCCCCCCGGACCTCCCATGGACTACCACCTAGGCAGCGCAGAAGAAGACAGCGGACGTTCCTAAAACGCACCAGCCTCAGACACACAACGCCAGAGGATGCCATTGCCCACTACAGGCCCAAAAGGACAACCATTCTCCGCATCCTGACCCACATTGCCCACAGGCTGACGGTACCAACACAGCGGAGAATCAACATCCCTCGGGAGACAAAGCTGCTGGCCGTGCTGCACCTGTTGGCCTCTGGTACCTTCCAACCAACAACTGCCAGAGTCGGAGGAGTCTCACAGCCAGCCCTATCAAAGTTTCTCACATCTGTCTTGGATGCATGTCACAAAAGCAATGGCGGGCCCCTGTATCTGCACCACACGCCAGTTCCAATTCGTAGTGTTCCTACGCAACCAACCCCAACGCCAGCCGTTGCTTGACGCCTCTGTGCTCCAGATCCGAGATTGTAGTTACTGAAATGGGGGTACGCCAGGTCATGAAGTCCAGTAGTCAACAGTAGTGTAAAAACAGTTCTTTATTACAAATACATAAATCAACAATACGAAAAGCTCAGCCAACGCGTTCCATTCCCAACAGGGAACTTCATCAGGGCAACGTGTGGATTCAATTAACTGCATATGCTGCAGGAACTCCCCATTACAATTCCATATTCCGAAAGTCAGTATTCAGAAACCTGTTGGATAAATGATGACAATGGTCAAGCGTCCGTATAGTCACAAACGTAATCTGGCACAGTGTATTGCACTTGGACAAACCGGAATGCTAACAGGTATGATAAATCCTGCACAAAAAGACCGTAACAGAAGTTCGTGTGGTCGTAACCTTCGTAGGAAAGAAAAGGAAGGTTACGACCACACAAACTTCTGTTACGGTCTTATTATGCAGGATTTATCATACCTGTAAGCATCACGGTTTGTATCAGCTTGATACCTCTGCACCTTCACTTCCCCCACACTGCGCAGGAACAGCTGGAGACCAAGCAAGGGAACTACGCTATAGCTGGCTTCCCGCACGTGTTGGGGGCAATTGACTGCACACATGTACTACTTGTGCCCCCTGCCGACACTGCACACAATAACCGCAACAGAAACCACACGCATTCCATCAATGTGCAGGCAAAAGTGGACCACCGGGGCCTGTTCATGAATGTCGTCGCAAACTTCCCAGGCAGTGTGGAAGACCTTGGACATGTAGCTTTGTCGTCCCCCCCTGTAAGGGTGAGCGGAGTGGCCTTGGCCGGCGTAGGTCGTGAATAAATAGCCCGGGGCTCTGGGCGTGGTTCAGTTCCGAGATGGCCACCAACGTAACTACTGCATGTGTCTCTGTGTCCGCCATATCATGTCCATAGACCTACACACACGTGGCCGACCACCTTCAACGGCCAGATTTACACTGGAGACAAGGTGGCTACGTCCCAAGCCAACCCGCACACATCTCGTCATCGCATGCAGGGTCGTGTCTGCCAGGGCGGCGCCCCCCCACCCAGCCACGAGGCCGCCGCCGTGACCGGTGGTACCGGTGCGATCCTGTGCGCCAGCTGCACCCCAGCCCTGGTCCCCAGACCAATCCGCCGCCCAGTGATGACTGGCCGCCCCTGCGCACCCAGGCCTCAATGCTCACCTGCCGCCACCGGCGTGTCTCCAAGTGGGCCCACCATGTGCCGGTGCAACCTCCTCAGCCGATCGCTGGATTCCGCGCCACAGGCCCCCAGCGCACCCTGCGGCACCGCACCGCAGAGTCATGTGTGTGCTGACTGCTGCCTTCGGCGTACAGTGCGGTCCAGCAGGGCTCTCAATTCGAATCGCATCTTGATTTGCAGGACGGCGTATCGAGGTCTACGCATCATCGCAGGCTGCCGCTCAGCTCTTCAGGTGCCCCTACCTCAGTGCACCGCAAGTCACCGTCCCGTGGTGGTAGGCCCGTGCCGGCCGCAGTGCATCGTGTGCCACCAACTCTGTGCACCGCAAGTCATCGTCCCGTGGCGGTAGGCCCGTGCCGGCCGCAGTGCAACGGGTGCCACCAACTCTGTGCACCGCAAGTCATCGTCCCGTGGCAGTAGGCCCGTGCCGGCCACAGTGCATCGGGTGCCACCAACTCTCTGCACCGCAAGTCATCGTCCCGTGGCGGTAGGCCCGTGCTGGCTGCAGTGCATCGGGTGCCACTAACCCAGTGCGCCACAAGTCATGGACCCTTTATGATTGAGTCTCGTGGTGCGGACGCCATCATGTCACCTCCGGCAGTGGGGAATGTGATGTGGTAGGCCCCTTTTATTGGCAGGGTCACATGTCCTGTGACGCCTGTGCTGGATGGGTGTGGTGTGGGAGAAAACCAGCCCTCAGGGAGTGGCTGTGGCATGCTGACAACTAGACCAGTGATCAGCAGATCACTACAGGGAAGACCTGGGACATGTAGCTTTGTCCTCCCCCCCTGTAAGCGTAAGCGGAGTGGGCTGGGCTGGCGTATGCCAGTCCAGTGTAGGGGTGTGAACAATGAGCCCAGGGCTCTGGGCGTGGTTCAGTTCTGGGCTGGACAAGAAAGTAACTAATGCGTGTGTCTCTGTTGTAGTGTCTGCGCCACCCCGACCACAATCGGCAATGTTGCACCCTGTGACTCAAGTCCCACAACATGAGCAACATGGACGTAAGGGGGAGTCACTGACCCTACATTCATCCTTACTTTCATACTTGAATGATCATAGACATGACACATCTGTGTGAATTTGAATGTTTTATCCACATTGAGTGGAGTGTTGAAGCTGGAGCAGTACAGGGCCATGCAAACCCCACTTTACATTGTTGCCCCGTGGAGGGCCAGCCAGAGTCCTTCAGGGAATGAGAAGTTCATCGGAAGAGGAAGAGTTCAGTCCGCAGTCTGTTTGCTGTGTCATTGGTAACCAAACAGAATATGGCAGTCCATGTCGATGTCCAAGGTGAGTGTCACAGAGTGCATCGGGGGACAGTGGAAGGTGATGATGCAGAGGGCAGAACAAAGCAGAAACAGGCCATATGGCGGAGATGAATGCTACCGCTTCCACTAAGGCAGAATCATCCGCATCTTCGTCCTCTGATGTTTCATGTGCCTCACATGTGGGTGGTGGTGTTTTGTCTGCATCACTGTGTGGCACTGACACATCAGGGGCCAGAGGTGGAATGTCTGCCGCACTGTGTGACAGTGACACATCAGGGGCCGGAGGTGGATTGTCTGCTGCACTGTGAGGCACTGACACATCAGGGGGCGGAGATGTGGAAGTAGAAGCAGCAGCAGCATTCATCGGCGCCAGGCCTTGTGGCAGCAATGCCATGATGAGGGTCTGCAGGGCATGGAAGATACCAGCTACATCTCGCTGGTGTGCAGCCGTGGCAGCCATTCTTTCCGCCTGCATCCGCTCCCTGTTCTCCATGATCCTCCGCATGTGTCCCAACTCGCAGCTGACATCGCTGGAGCCACTCTGACTAGACAGTTGTCCTTGTCTCAGAGTCAGGACTCCAGCGATGTCAGCCATGGATCGTTGGAGAGCATGGAGCGGACTGTGGGTGTCCGTTAGGGACTGTAAGTGGTCCCTGATGGGACTTAGACACCCACGTATGGCATCAAGTTTGGCTGCCATGAGGTCGAACCCCACCCGCACCTGATCAGCCATATTCTCCTGGCACCCTAACACACGGCGTTGGAAGGCCATGTGTTGTTCGTGGGGGTCCTGGGAGACAGCTGGGGTGGTGGGTGCTTCCTGCTGTGTGGTCTGTGCAGGGGGTGAGGTCTCCTCGATGCAGCTGGGCTGCCCTGCTCCTGGAGGTGAGGTGCCGAAGCTGTTCATGAGCTCTTGGAGGGCGTCGGTGTCGAAGGTGGGGAGGTCCTCTTCGTCATCAGTGTAGAGATGTTCAGTCTGCTCTGCAGGAGGTGTTGATTCTCCCTCTGTAATGTGAAGGGGAGATGCAGTTTAACATTGTGTTCACATGTATGTTGACGCATTGTACAAGTTTACATACAGACTGCATGACAATGTACATTGTGACTGTTTGGGAGGAGCTGCCTATTTGATGCGGGACAGTGGACATTTCGACAACATCACGGATGTGTGTTTGTACTTGTACATTATCATCTCACATTTCCCTGCTATGCCAAATGTGATTGGCCAGTTTCTACACACAAGCGGCACCAGTTGTGTCCTCTGTTCTGTTGTGAACGTGTTGCAGTTTGTACCACATTGTTGTCAATGTTGATGTGCTCTGAATGTTATGTGTGTGTGCTGCATTTTGGGAGAGTCGCCCCTGCAGCTCTGATTTTGCTGCCCCTTATCCCTTTCAGGCTGTTTGCCTTTGACTTCTGTGCTTATACAGTGCTGGGATGTTGCATACTTGGGTAAACTGGGCTCTTGGTGGGAGTTGGGACTCTGGGGCATGGTTTGTCCGCAGATGTGTTGTTGACGTCAGGGGTTGTTTGTGCACGTGGATGTGTCAGAGTGTGACCTGCTCCTTTACGGATGTGTTCCACACTCAGCCACCTCAGTGTCATGGCGTGCAACATGTCATGATATATTGACTGCAGCCAAGCTATTCGTCATGCAGTGTCACTTGCATTGTCAGTGTGGCTCACAGACACGCCGCTTTGCTGGGTTTGGCACATGTGCATGGGTTGGTTGTGAGATTGGTGATGTGTGGGAAGGGCCCCCTCTGGGCACATAGTCGACGGGGGCCTACTTGCTGTTTCTAGGTGTGCTGCAGTGTGCCAAGGGGATCAGGGACATGATCCAGAGTCATTGTGGGTGTGCACTGTGCTATACTTAATTGTGCATGTGTGACATTGTGCCCATTTCCCCCCGTTCCCCCAGTCCCTGGTCGTTACTCACCCTGTTGCTGTTGTGTCAGGTCATGTTGAGCAGTGTCCGGTCCCCCAACTCCTGCCACTGTCTCCACACTGATGACTGTGGACACCATTTCCTCCATCTCACCCAGCTCCTCCTGTGGCGCTGGACTCCCACCTCCAGTCTGCATTGCTGCCTTCTGGTTGTTGCCGAGTTTCTGCTTGGTTTTGCGCTTCACATCATTCCAGCGCCTCTTGAGCTCTTCCATTGTCCTCCTCAGCACTCTGACTGCATTCACCTTGTCCACGATGGACTGCCATATTGCATTTTTTGTTGCCAAAGACACAGTGGAGGTGATGAACAGTTGTTGATGGTGTTCTATCACCTCCATTATCAGGATCCTGTTTTCCTACGGACTGAACCGCGTCTTCCTCTTCTTCTTCTCCTTGCCCTTCCCTGACCCCGAGGTCCCAGGCTGGTCCTCCGTGGGGCTTGTGGGGCTTGTGGGGTTCTGGTTGTCCTCTGTACTTGCTCTGGCTACCTCCATTGTGCTTCGCAGTTGTTTTGGTTTTGTTTGTGGTTTTTTTTCTGCTTTTATGGTGATTTTTCCCGCCTGACGTGTGTGAATTGCAGGCCTGGCGCAGCTTATCGCTGATTTTTTTTTATCGCGGTTGGGCCCATCGCCACTTTTTTCACGTTCGGCTTTGGATTTTTATCGCCGTCCCGGTAATTTTATCGCGGACATTTGACGCATTATCGGGAAACTATTGCATGTTACCGCTGTGTTGAGAATAAGACGTTAACACAGCGTTATTTTCCCGCGATAGACGGCGATACGAAAAATTGCGTTAACCTATTTTGGTGATGATTATCGCACGTTCTTGAGAATATCCCCCAGAATAAGGCAATGAAAGTTTACATAGATACGCACCACACCCGTATCACCCACACATTATTTTTTTTTTTTTAAATCTCCTGGTTTCATAATAAAGAACAACCACTAAGTTGCAGTGGGGCCATAACATCCCTGGACCTCGGTGCACTGCACCTATTGCACTGTTGATAGCCATGCCTATGTGTGGCAGCAGCCAAGCTCCATGATACAATTATGGACCTGAAGGCGCATAGGCGGCTAACAGTAACATAAATTGTGTTACCAAATGTGATTAATTATTCACGTTCCTTTCAACCTCTTTTTACCTTTTTTCTTTTTCATTTATCGTGTACATTTTTACTTGCCAGAATGATACCCGATAGTATGTAGAAAAGATCTGATGTTAATTAAACTATATAAGTTACGATTGTATGCCCTGTACTTCTTTACCTCGTGAATATTTTTTTTTAGATCTTTCTTCATAGTAACCTGGGATTCAGCGACTAACGCAGTTTGCCAAATGCAGGTCTGTAAACAGAATACATTAATTGACAGCAGAAAATGTTCTGAGAGAGATAAGACATGATCGGTGGAGTTGAATTAATCTCAGCCGCTGGTAACTACTGTAGTCTGCATTCGCTTCCACCATATTTTGCTCACAGTGCGTTTTCAGACTGGGATCAGCTGTATTCATTTCTGTCTTGGGCCTGCTCCAAAGTTGTCAGTCCTTTCCAGACTTACTGGCTAGTCTTGGCTCGTGTTAAGAGCACCCCTGAATTCATAAGATGCAGCTGCTACAGGACACGCCTACACATACCTGTGACACCTAGGGCGACTCACGGAAAAAAACAGAGTTATGAATTGAATTATTTAATCTCAGGCACTGGAAATTACTTAGGATGACAATGTAGTTCATTATTTGTTGCTCACTTTACATTACTTTACTCGCCATTACAGACAGGGATAAACTTTAACATGTACCATTGACTGCTTATTACATTAAATTGTAATAAAAACATTTATTTACAAAAGTTAGCTGTGGAGTGATCCCTGGTATAGCCCAGGTGAAGGGGAGTTGAGGAGACTGTCAGATGGGTTCACGGTGCACTAAGAAGGCGGAAGAGCACAACACAGAAGAACTAGTAAAAGGTGAAATCCAACCTCGGTGCAAGGTCCTGTGCAAGGTCAAATGAGAAGAAGTCGAAGCACATTTGAATTAAGGGAACGATTTGGGTTGAACACGGTTCCTTATTGTCTTTTGACCATTAGCAAAGCCTGGTCCTGCTTGAGAAACGACAATGTAATTTAATGACAACGTATTTGCAGCTGCCTTACTTTGACAGTAGCAATGTCATTGTTTAGGAGAAGAACAACATTATTTCTTCATTATGTATGCCCTGATGGAAACATAATGAGGACATTGCATCCCTCGAGCTTTGAATTGTTGGGCAGCAGGTGTTGGTTCATGACGGAATGCACACAAGGAGCACATGCCCTTTCCTGGGAGGCTTGGGGTAAAGAAGCTATGTGTTGTAATCTACTTTTCCATGTGTTGGGTTGCTATGTCTTTAAGAATGCCAGCTTGGGCTTGGAATGTCATGATCCCCATGGTAATGTCAGAGATCATCCATTCCATGGCTGGTTGGCAAGCTGACTAGCCGGTGGTTCCTTTGATGAATAAATGAACTTCAAAACTACACAGTTTCTGAAATTTAATACGATATTTGAGTAAAAGCTGGTGCCAAGATCTCTGGGTATAATGTACCATACAAATGTTATAATTCGTTCCCTGACTTAGAGGTGTGCAGGGGCTCAGGAATACTACTAAATCAACAGAAATAGGTTCCCACCTGTATCTTGCCCTGAACAAAGGAATATTGATGAGGTATTTCGGATTGCGACCCACTAGATAGCGGTTCATAAAATTCCACACTGGTCGCAAAATTAATAGGTGGAATTTGCAACCATCATTTTGTGATGATAGTATCTTACATCTTGCTGCATCCGGCCCTAAGTCCTTCCCAGCAGTGGGGCAGGTGCTCCCTGAATAGACTTGTATTGAGATTATTCCATCAGAGGGGAAGAGGGGGGGATCCGGGTGGGGAGGTGAGTGATATTTTTCCATAATCTAGCCCCACAGAAGAAGATGGGCACTCGTGTGATATATCTTTTATAAAGCCGATCTGTGTCATCATTTGAGGAATAGAGAACACCTGACCCAGCACACTGGCAGAGGTTGTCTAGAGAGGGGAACCTATTTGTGTGTTTTTCAATGCCAGTACACTGTGTACCTGCAACCCACCTTTGGCTTGTTTCCATTTCCTTCAAAAATAATTCAAATAGGTAAAAATCACAATAATTCACAATCACTCCATGGTGTACAAAGTGGGAAGTAAGAAATTGAAACCAGATTGCTTTAGCTCCAGGTTTTAAAGAATAAAAGGCACTTTTTTACCATGAAGTTATTTCTCCATATGCCCGTTGAGGAATTTTGTTCTAATTTCCCTTTCACAGAGACAAAACACGCCAATAGTTCAAATGATTAACTTGTTGCTTTTACATTTGTCACCTGACCACTGACATTTTTTAGTTAAAAAATACCTACTTCTACATAGACTGTGTTCAAGTTGTACTCACAACTAGAACAGCAGTAACTGAAAAACAAATATAAAAACAAAAGCTTTCCAAAAACAGTTCCTTTTAGAGCCATTTTGCTGATCTTTCCCCAGATTTTCATGAAATCCAATTTTTGATACAGTGAATACACTAGCATTGATGCAAGGTGGTATTACGCCTTTCCATAATCCGGTCAAAAGGAACTTGATTTATGATTTTCATACTGGACGAAACATTATCATCCAGATTTTATTTTTATTTGATATGCCGTACTCTATACTGAAAACAAATAGGAAACGTTCGCCTTCAGGGCTGAGGTTTAATTTTGAGCAATTCTATTTCTATTTGCTTTATTGAATTTTATACTATAAAATTCAATATGCTTGTGCATATCTGATATTACTGTGCATGCTGCAGTGATGAAAAGTAATTCCTGAACGGTTGCCCTGAAAGTTTTCCCATAATTTGCATTTGATTTAGGTAGTTGCTCCACATTTCTTGCTGCAGCAGGTTTGCCACTGAAGCAAATAGAATATCCTTCTTGCTATATTTAAACATTGTATAGGGAAGTGGTGAAATGGGTTTAGATAGAACAATCTGAATCTGTGATGCTCTTTGGGGAAGAAGAAACATTTATAATACTGTATTTTGCGATAGTGAATCTCCCTGCACAAAAACAAAATGGTTTTTATACTTCTGATGTCAAATATTTAGGCAATCATTATGAGTGCCCAGTTACTGGTCTCTTAGAGATCCACAGAAACAAGGCAGATCTGTTTGTTGTCACACAAAGCTTTCAGCAGCTTAAAACTGAAAACAAAGAAACTGCCAAAATCTCTGTGAAAAGGGCTGGGCCGTAATAAGGAAATGGCTGAAGAATCAGACACAGAATTGATTTCTGACTCTCCCAGCAATTCCTTTTTTTCTTCATTTCTTTGTGAATTCACAGGGTCTAGCTCGTAATTCATTTGATTTTCCCTACCCCCGGAGTTACTAGGACCCCCTGAATCGTTAACTAGGTGGGGAGGGAGGGAATACCAGCTTATTTATCGAGCCACTCATGATGAGGGCCTTACTGTGTACTAGGACATGTGACACCCACTGATGTCTGGCCAGCAGGATGGCTCACTGAGTTAAAAACTCACTTCCGAAACATGGCGATCTCCTACAAGTTGGGTACCGATCAAGATCATCTCAGCCTCCATGCATCTCAGTTTTGGTAAATCGAGTCTTTAAAACTGAGTTATAGTAACACCTGTTATTTACAGTGCATAGAAACTGCAGAAGTGTGCAGGATCAGACTAGCCCTTTTTCTAGGCAGACAATCCCCTAGATGTTGTGAGGTTAGAATCCGCACTCCAGGGGCTTGTGACAGCCTGTCATCAAATAAATCAAACTTTGCTGGTATTGCCAACTTTTGACAATTACAGCCTTGCTGGTTGGTAAGGGTCATTCCTCTCATGAGAACTTGGGGGCATATTAACAAGGCGGCGATATGAAAATATCGCCGCTTTTGCGTCCGTTTTCGGGCGAAAAGCGGCGATAATTTCATCGCCGTATCAGCAAAGACACGCTATCGCGTGTTTTGCTGACTTAGCACCCGTTCCCAGCACGTCTAACTTTGCATCGCTAATGAGATGCAAAGTAAGCGTGGCTGTGGAACCAAACAGGGATAATATCGCGAAGGCAGCTTCGCGATATTATCAAGGAGGGTTAGCGATTTTTGAAATCGCGTTAAGTATGCCTTAACGCAGGAATTTAACGTCTGTTAAATTCCTGACTAAGGCATACTTAACATGGGGGGTGGCTTCTGTGGCTAAGACCACAGGCCCTATCATCTAGGATATCGCCGTTTTCCACCATGGAAAACGGCGATATCCACGCTATCTCTGGAATTTTATCGCCTCGGCGATGCGCGTTGTTGATAACGCGCTAACCGGGCGATAAATTACAGAGATAGCCGGCGATAAATATGCATGCGCTAAGCGCGCTTTGCGATATTTATCGCCGGGCCTTGTTAATATGCACCTAGATTACTAATATAGAAATAACTTTCAGGGTCCTTCCCAAATCTGTTTTACATCTGAACATGACGGTAGATTGGATTTCTAGGTCAGTTTTAGCTCATCCACACCCCTTGGGCATTAAATGCCCTTTAATTATTCAAACTTTATGGGTCTGGCAATTCGATTCAATTGAGAGTGAGCTTCAACCGCCACTGATTGTAGTGGTTGGTAAGTTCATTCTTTTAAGGGCAACTTAACATTGGAGGATGCAGTGCTTAATTTCTAAAAAAAAAAAGTGCTAGGGCTGTTGTCAAGAGGACTCTGCAGCTTGCACCACCCATTCCCCCGGCCAGCGCTGCCGGTGACAGTACAAACACACTTACGAACATCAAACTCCTTCAAGTGTGGCACTTCAGACTATTCTAGGCCCCCAACGCTATAAGAATGCTGCCGGTTTTAAACAACTGTTGTGCTCATTTCTAAAAAACACAAACAGTGGCACCATGTAGCAGACTGTCATAAGACCTGGTGTTGGAAATTAAGTGCCGGTGCCGAGCACCGGAAACCACTGGCTCAAATTAAGCACTGGGAGGATGTCCTTAGGAAGGCCTCAGCATACCAAGTGCAGCACAAAAGGACAGATTGCAACACAGCAGAGCCTGTGGATATGTAGAGAGACTCTGTACAGGGGAGTCAAGGCGAAAGGTAAGTTTAAAAAAATAAGGCCTCATTTGGGGGAAAGAGAGGTTTGCGTGTGTGCATGCGTGCATGCATGGGTAAGAGAGTAAATGTCTCTGGTGTGGTTTCGCTCATGTCTTGCATTAACCCTTCCCTGAGAAGCCACCTCCTTCGGACCAGGAGCTTCATGTCCCACTCATTGCATCTGGTGAACATCTTTGCATAAAGCACCATATTTAAGATGATAGAACCCACAACTAGCATAATGAAATGTGCTAATTCAGCACAGGTTGTAGACATTCTTGGCAAAATGGTGCACCCCCATCGAATAATGATGGACTTGGGCTAATGATGGCCACATTTGGTATATTGCTGGTTCTCTTTGCAGCGCAACTCTTGCAAACTGCTGGCCCTGCCACAATGGTTGTCATTATTAGCATATTATTCACATACCTGGCATAAAGGATACCATCCTTTGCAAGCTGTGGGTATCATTGGCCTTATGCAGCTCACGCGTGACATACTACAGGTACTACTGGAATGGTTATTCTAGGTATGACAGTTTCCACCCTGCCATGACAATGGTAATTCTATACATATTGTGGGCATCGTTGGCATTATATACCCAAACCATGCTGGTCCTCGCATATTGGTATTCTTTCCCACCTCTTTCGTGCTCAACATTAGCATAATGGTGGCCATTCTTGACAGGGTGTGAGCATCCTTGCCATTTTGGAGCCCATCCATGATAGAATGCCTTGGCATGTATATGGGCATGTAAATAAAACTTTCACATGTGGTAGTAGTACATGTGAATACCTATGTCTGGCATTTTGGAGCAAAAATATTCTTTCAATTGAAATGGCTTTTGCATGGGGGAATTGTTTATTTACTTAAACTGTAAAGCTTATCAAATAATATATGTTCTTTGAAAACCTGACAAGGAAATGTTGAGTGAAAAAAACATTGCATTTTCAAAATATATTTTTAGGGTTATGCTGCATTCTAGTGATATATTGCAGATGTGGTCTTCTTGGTGTTATGTTCTATGATAATTACTTCATTACTCACAAAAAGGCATATAATTTCGATTTGGATGGCACTTTTTTTTTTAAACAGAGTTTTATATAGCGCACCTTGACCCGACGGTATCGGGTATCAGAGCGCTTTACACGAGCACCAGTTGCGCCACATGAGGACACATTTATTTTTGTTAGGCATAGGGATATCAAGTAATTTGCACCAAAATCACAGGATGTTTTGCGTCCTTGCCGAGACTTTTAAACCATTATCTTCTTAGCTAGCCACAATGTATCAGACAGGCAGTGCTTTTCCTGGGTATGAATGTAGCAGCCTTCTGTAAACCTGTTTTGTTTTGCACAAAAACATTTATTAGTGGCGCATTCATGTTTATCTGTTTTCAAGAAAGAATTTTTCTGGTTCCTGGGGGGCTCAACAGAAACGATTGTTGTAAACATGAACAGAGGTTTCCACTTCTTTATTGAAGTCCACGCAAGTAGGTGGAAACACGACTGATCAGGCAGGAAAACTGCTACAACTGCCGTTATAGTTCTAATCATCAAATTTCAAACAATACTGGATTCTCAACCCAGAATCCAATTCCAACACATCTTCCCCTTTATACTGATTCCAACAAAATTAATTAAAAACATACGAAACATAAAAGAAACCTGCAAACTAGGAAAACGCAAAATGAAACACCCCCCATTTGTTATGAAACAGCAGTTTGTACATAGACATAAACTCCTGAAACAAAAATACATGATAACAGACTGCACACAGTCCTACAATCCTGATAAGGACACATGTTAACAAACTACACATAGTTTTGAAACCGTGTGGGAGATTTCCTCATACAGGATGACCTTAACACATGCGTACTCCCGGCACACACCACACCACCATCACCACCCCTAATTAAATCCCCACTCCACTGAAGTGATAACCTTTCCTTGTTCCACCATTTGTTATCCTCCAGCAAAGCCACACAATCTTTGACTCTAAGGACTCTCTTGGGCTGTGAAAACTTGGAATGATCTTTCACCCCTTTTTCAGGAAGCTGAACTCTGACCCAATCTCCAGGTTCGATGGACGAGGTATGAACCCTTTCCTGCCTCACACCTTCAGAATACTTCTTTTGAGAAACTTCACATCTGACATTTACAGATACTAGATCCCTTTCCTTTACCGAATCCCCCATCCAAGGACCGGCCAACTTGGTCACGGGTTACCTACCTCTGAGGAGGGTGAACGGAGACACCCCAGTGGCTACATTGGGAGTGGTGCAAATTGCCCATACCAAGTCCTTAAACTCTTTGCCCCAATTCAATCCGCTGGCAATGGACAACTTAATGTTGTCCTTGATGACACAGTGGCATCTCTTAACAAGGCCATTACCGCAAGGGTGGTACAACCGCGTTTTGGTGTGTTTTACACCCCAATGAGATAAAAGAAAAATCCTAAACTCACTAGACGGAAATAGAACACCATTGTCAGACACAACCTCATCGGACACACCTTCCCTCATTAACATGGTTTGCAGAAACTCCACCACAGTAGAAGAATCAGCTGACCTCACAAATTCTACCTCAGACCAATGAGAAAAATAGTCAGTTAGCACAATTCCATATCTACAACTTTCCTTCACTATGTTAATGGGTCCAATAATGTCAATCCTCAACTTCGACCAGGCTCTGTCAGGAAAAGGCACTCTCTCCACCATACTAAGCACAGTAACCTGAGACTTGTCACTATTGGCACATGCCATGCAGTCCCTCACGAAATGTTCCACCTCCATGTCCAAACCCGGCCACCAAAATGTATTCTGGAGTCTTCTTTTCATTGCTCTCAGTCCAACATGGCCTTCATGGGCTAACTCCAACACTTCACTACGTAACCCACCCCGCACAACCAAAATATCTCCTCTTCCTAGTAAACCATCAACATTATTCAGCTCAGCAAAAACGGTAAATATCGTTCACAACGAATTTTTTATAACGAGGACTTTGACCCCGCATACCATTACTCCGCATAGTGCACCTACCCGCATACCATTACTCCGCATTTTTTTACAACGCGTGTGCATTTACCACGCATGCCTTTACAACGAATTTCGTTGTAGAGGTATGTATGGTAAATGCACATGCCTTGTAAAAAAAAAATGTGGGCGATCCACGTCGTTGTGAGGAAACAGAGGCTCTTCCGTTTCCTCACAACTACGTGCACCGCCCCTCAGAGACAGACGACGTGAAGCAGGAACCAGGAGGAGAGAGGAACCACGAGGAGAGAGAGGTAAGGGGGATTGGGCCTGGGGTGGGGGTTAATTGTTTAGGGTTTAGGGTTGTCTCGGGGGGTCGTGCGGGGTAGTGTTTTAGTGTAGGGACCGGACTGGGGGTCGTGGGCGTAATGCTGGGGGTAATGTTTTAGGGTTTAGGGTAGTGTTTGTGTAGTGTAGGGTAGTGTTTTAGGGTTTAGGGTAGTGTTGTGGTGTTTGTGTAGTGCAGGGTAGTGTTTTAGGGTTTAGGGTAGTGTCGGGGGGTCGTGCAGGGTAGGGTTTGAGTGTAGGGACTGGACTGGGGGTCGGGGGGAGTTGTGCTGGTGCTAATGTTTTAGGGTTTAGGGTAGTGTTTGTGTAGTGTAGGGTAGTGTTTTAGGGTTTAGGGTAGTGTTGTGGTGTTTGTGTAGTGTAGGGTAGTGTTTTAGGGTTTAGGGTAGGGTCGGGGGAGGGTCGTGCTGGGGGTATTGTTTTAGGGTTTAGGGTAGTGTCTGGGGGCCATGCAGGGTAGTGTTTGAGTGTAGGGACCCATCTGGGGTCGGGCGGGGTCGTGCTGGGGGTAGTGTTTTAGGGTTTAGGGTAGTGTTGTGGTGTTTGTGTAGTGTAGGGTAGTGTTTTAGGGTTGAGGGTAGTGTCGGTTGGTCATGCAGGGTAGTGTTTGAGTGTAGGGACCGGACTGGGGTCGGGCGGGGTCGTGCTGGGGGTAGTGTTTTAGGGTTTAGGGTAGTGTTGTGGTGTTTGTGTTGTGTAGGGTAGTGTTTTTGGGTTTAGGGTAGTGTCGGGGGGTCGTGCAGGGTAGTGTTTGAGTGTAGGGACTGGACTGGGGGTCGGGGGGAGTTGTGCTGAGGGTAATGTTTTAGGGTTTAGGGTAGTGTTTGTGTAGTGTAGGGTAGTGTTTTAGGGTTTAGGGTAGTGTTGTGGTGTTTGTGTAGTGTAGGGTAGTGTTTTAGGGTTTAGGGTAGTGTCTGGGGGCCGTGCAGGGTAGTGTTTGAGTGTAGGGACCGGACTGGGGGTCGGGCGGGGTCATGCTGGGGGTAGTGTTTTAGGGTTTAGGGTAGTGTTGTGGTGTTTGTGTAGTGTATGGTAGTGTTTTAGGGTTTAGGGTAGTGTCGGTTGGTCGTGCAGGGTAGTGTTTGAGTGTAGGGACCGGACTGGGGGTCGGGGGGGTCGTGCTGGGGTTAGTGTTTTAGGGTTTAGGGTAGTGTTGTGGTGTTTGTGTAGTGTAGGGTAGTGTTTTAGGGTTTAGGGTAGTGTCGGGGGGTCGTGCAGTGTAGTGTTTGAGTGTAGGGACCAGACTGGGGGTCAGGGGGGGTCGTGCTGGGGGTAGCGTTTTAGGGTAGTGTTGTGGTGTTTGTGTAGTGTAGGGTAGTGTTTTAGGGTTTAGGGTAGTGTCGACTGGTCATGCAGGGTAGTGTTTGAGTGTAGGGACCGGACTGGAGGTCGGGGGGTCGTGCTGGGGGTAGTGTTTAAGGGTTTAGGGTAGTGCTTTGGTGTTTGTGTAGTGTAGGATAGTGTTTTAGGGTTTAGGGTAGTGTCGGGGGGGTCGTGCAGGGTAGTGTTTGAGTGTAGGGACCGGACTGGGGGTCGGGGGAGGGTCGTGCTGGGGGTAGTGTTTTAGGGTTTAGGGTAGTGTTGTGGTGTTTGTGTAGTGTAGGGTAGTATCGGTTGGTCATGCAGGGTAGTGTTTGAGTGTAGGGACCGGACTGGGGGTCGGGGGGTCGTGCTGGGGGTAGCGTTTTAGGGTTTAGGGTAGTGTTGTGGTGTTTGTGTAGTGTAGGGTAGTGTTTTAGGGTTTAGGTAGTGTTGGGGGTTGTGCAGGGTAGTGTTTGAGTGTAGGGACCGGACTGGGGGTCAGGGGGGGTCGTGCTGGGGGTAGCGTTTTAGGGTTTAGGGTAGTGTTGTGGTGTTTGTGTAGTGTAGGGTAGTGTTTTAGGGTTTAGAGTAGTGTCGGCTGGTCGTGCAGGGTAGTGTTTGAGTGTAGGGACCGGACTGGGGGTCGGGGGGGGTCGTGCTGGGGGTAGTGTTTAAGGGTTTAGGGTAGTGTTGTGGTGTTTGTGTAGTATAGGATAGTGTTTTACGGTTTAGGGTAGTGTCGGGGGTCATGCAGGGTAGTGTTTGAGTGTAGGGACCGGACTGGGGGTCAGGAGGGGGTCGTGCTGGGGATAGCGTTTTAGGGTTTAGGGTAGTGTTGTGGTGTTTGTGTAGTGTAGGGTAGTGTTTTAGGGTTTAGGGTTTAGGGTAGTGTCGGCTGGTCGTGCAGGGTAGTGTTTGAGTGTAGGGACCGGACTGGGGGTCGGGGGGCTCGTGCTGGGGGTAGTGTTTAAGGGTTTAGGGTAGTGTTGTGGTGTTTGTGTAGTGTAGGATAGTGTTTTAGGGTTTAGGGTAGTGTCGGGGGGTCATGCAGGGTAGTGTTTGAGTGTAGGGACCGGACTGGGGGTCGGGGGAGGGTCGTGCTGGGGGTAGTGTTTTAGGGTTTAGGGTAGTGTTGTGGTGTGTGTGTAGTGCAGAGTAGTGGTTTAGGGTAGTGTCGGGGGGTCGTGCTGGGTAGTGTAAATGTAGGGAGAGGACTGGGTGTCGGGGAAGTGTCGTGCAGGGGTATTACATTAGAGTGTAGGGTAGGTCAGGGTACTCTCACTTACCTTTAAAACTTTTACTATGAGTATACCTTTACCACGCATGGCTTTGCGTTGTAATGGCATGCGTGGTAAAGGCATAGTCGTGGTAAAAGTTTGCGTTGTCATAACTTGCGGGGTCATTGAATTTGCGTTGTAAAAATTTTGTGGTGATGGTATGCGGAGTGTTTGTTAGCGGGGTAACATCATATATTCAACAAAAACATGTTTGTATGCGTCCACATGCGCAAAAGACTTGTCCTTAGGCCAATCCTTGCCAACATGATTTCTGACAACCATCAAATCTTTGTCACACTCCAAAGCAGATCACCACTCAGCTTCTGAAATGCACCCATCAGTAATGCTATCTATGGTACTAACCATGACAAAATCATCAATATCCGTGTCTTCACACCATTCAGGGGCAAACAGGACAGATAATCAGCAAAAATGTTTCAGCACCTCTCAAAGCACGAGAAACAAAAGCAACCACTTCTTCCTGCTCTCCACCAGTCTGAAACAACACAGCCCCTAAACCATATTGGCTGGCATCAGTAACAATGACAAAAGAATCATGAGTGTCACAGGGCTTCAAAGGACTTAGCAACTTCCTTTTTAATCATGTCAAATTCACAATCTACATCCTCACTCCACATACATTTTGCATTCCTTTTAAATTAACTTCTCAAATTACAGGCCAATTCTGCACATTTGGGTATAAAACGGGAATAAAATTACAACATGGTGAAAAACTACAGCACCTGATCCTTGTTAGTGGAAACTGGGAATTCAGCAATTTCAGTCACAAAACATTCGCATTTTACCTCCTAGTTCAAGTAGGTGGTAACCCATTCGCAAATGGGACTTCCCTTTGGGAATGTTTGTAAAACCATTTTTAAGAGCAGGCAGTGGTCCCACGGATCACTGCCTGCTCTTAAAAAATGAAAAGAAAACTCTTCATTTTTCTTTTTGTAAAGCATCTCGTTTTCCTTTAAGGAAAACGGGCTGCTTTACGAAAAAAAAAAGATAACTTTATTTAAAAGCAATCACGGACATGGTGATCTGCTGGTCTCAGCAGGCCACCATCCCTGTAATTTTTGCGATTCCTAGGGGGTCGCAAATTGCGATCTATCTCATTAATATTCATGAGGTAGGTCATTTGCGACCACCTAGGAATCGCAAAAGGTATACTATACACCTTCGTACATTCCATTTTGCGATTTCCTAATTGCGAATCCTTGTGATTCGCAATTAGGGAATCACAAAATGCTATCTTCATACATCTGGCCCTTAGTTCCTTCCTGAGTTCTTCCCTCATAGTTGGTGGCACACACCTCACTTTGTGCACCACCGAAATAGCCCCAGCCTTTAATAATGATTTGATGAAAGAAACCCTTAAGTTTTCCAAGTTTTCTTGAAAAATCTCTGGGAATGCTTTGACCCCTGGACAATCACTAACAGTTGCAAAACACTCATCTTTCAACAACACCTGCTCTGAGCTAATGGGATCAAAGATTATTCCCAACTTCCTCTGCTCCAGCCACCCTCAAACACGATCAGACATTGGGCAAATATACAGTGGGCTGCGCTTTGTTCCCTTTAAAATCTAACACTGTATCAAATTCATCCACGACCTCTATGGATTTACCAATTGGTAATTGGTTGCACGTTGGACTTCCTTAAACTAATATCTTTGAACCGTTCCCACTCTTTCGTATCAATCAGAGTGAAAAAAGATCCTAAATTAGCCATCATATTGACCGCAACGTCTGCTACATTCACCAAGCAAAATGGCCTATTGATCGTTTTAGATTCAATTTGCATCACACCTTTGTCCGGTCATCCCCATCTTCTTCTACACAAAATACAACATTCTCACCATCAAATTCCTCAGACGAATCACCCTTGCTGATAGTGGTTTCAGTTACGTTAGTTTGTTGGGACTACTTGTCTCATGACCAGATTTACACACCTTGGCGAAATGCCCCTTTTTCTTACACTAAGCACACTTTTTTATCAACAGCATGGTACTTCGGGGAAATTCCCAAAATGATTCCTATTCCCACATCTGTACCATTCTATGACTTTCCTCATGCAGTCTCTTTTCTTATCCTTACGCTTCAGAGAGTCCCCTCCTTAGGAAGTGTGTACCCGTGACCCAGAACACATCTGTTCTTTGTACAGTTCTGTCCAAGGTTAAGGCATCCATGGTCTTTTCTTGAAAATTCTTAATCTTGGTTTTTTCCACAATCTGATCCCTGATCATCTCTTCTTCAAACACCCCAAAAATACAGGTAGCAGCTAAGATTATTTTTTAAAACAAAAATTATAATTCTTCTTAGTAAACTTTCATCAGTTGCAGTATACAGTGTTTCATACACAGGAGCATTGGTAGTATACAGAAAACTTTACATTTCAAATTAACTTTTCAATATTACATCATTTATTCTGAATCTTGCCCTGATTAAGCATTTGATAGTTGGTACCAGCCTCATTTTACCTAATGCCATTCTTTTTATCCTACCACTCCCTCCCCCCGTACTTCACAGGCCCCCATAATCCACCCAACGGTTCCATATTTTTTCCCATTTTCGAGGGCAGCCTCTACTCTCATAGACTACCTTTTCAGCTGCGCTGCACCAGTCAAGGTCAGACTTCCATTGCCCCACCCTCGGGGGGAGGTACGCCCCCCAGGCCCTGGCGATATTTCTCTTGGCTACCAATGCCGCCACCATTAGCCACATTTTCTGATGCTTTCGCCATGTCTGCTCGCTCATTACACACATGAAGGGCCATCTGGCCTCCATGGAAATTTCTTGCCCTAGTACTTCGGACATGAGTCGTATCACTTTTTTCTAGTATTTCTGTATAACTGGGCATCCCCAAATGATATGGAAAAAGGTGCCCCTTTCGTTGCAGCCCCTTGTGCACAGGTCTGTAAGGTTACGTCCTAACTTATACATCAGTACTCCCGTAGAGTAAGATCTATGCAGGATCCTTAGCTGGACCAGTCAAAATCTCTCTCACACCGCTACCTCCCTTGGGCTTTGTATTGCTTCAGCCCAGTCATCATCTTCCAATAACCTGATATCCGCTTCCTGCAGAGCCCACAGCGGGTCGGGTGAGTTATTGATTATCTTCCTATATATTAAGGATCTAGCCTGTTCGCTGATCAGGCCCAGTAGAAGCCGATCCTCCTGGGGGTTATGTTCTGGAAGTTGCTCCCCTTCTCTGATATGCCATCGGAGTGCATGCAGCAGCTAAGATCCTTAATGCGGTGACATAAGATTCAACAGATTCACCAGACAGCTGTTGCCTAGCATAACATTTTTGCCTTTCCATGATAACGTTTTTCTTTTTCTTGAAACGGGCATCCAAGGTTTTGATGGCTGTGGCATATTCATCCAAAACATTCCCCTCCCCCAACACACTGATGCTAGGTCGATGTTTTAACACCTTCCTGCCCTTGGACTTAAGGAATGCCTTAAAATAGCGAATTTCTTCTTCTGCGTAAAAACCTACCCTTTTATGGCCTCCAAATATGCTTCGAAACCCTCCATCCATTGTTCCTACTCGATGGGTGGAGAACACGAGGTTGCTAAAATGAAAGGAGGAGTAATTATGCTCTGCTGCATGTTTTTCTTTGTTCTACTAAAATTCCCTATGAAATACAGCTTACATATTCAATTACAGAAGCAAAGTATGAATTGTGAACACTATAACAGAAAACACTGAAGGTGTGCAAATCACATGTCCATACAAAACTCCTAGCCACAAGGTGAGCAAATCACCAAAATCTGCCTAAGTTCAGCAAATAAAGAGAGTACACAAAGCCAAAAACAGCAGTAAAATGGTGAAAAACAGAAAATAGCAGTAAAATGATGTGTGAATCACCGATTATCCGCACTGAAAGAGGAACAGCTGAGTATATAAGTAAAGAAAAGTTGTGTGGATCACCATGATCCACTGCCAAAGTTACTTTATTTCTCTTTTTGCCGCATGTAGACCACTGGGTTGTATGACGTTACAACGCATTCCGTTGCAACGCATGCCTTTACCACGCATGCGTTACAACGGAATGCCTTTCCTACGCATAACCTTTACCACGAATATTCCTTTACCACGCATTCTTTTACAACGATTTTCGTTGTAAATTTATGCATGGTAAGGGCATACTCTTGGTAATGGTTATTCCCCAACCCCAAAACCCTTCTTACATATACCCCTCCCCTTAACCTTTAAATCGGACCTCTTCTTTTTTTTTGTGAAATTCCCCTTACCTCTCCACGTCGTGGCTTCTTCTTCATCTTCCGTGTTGACGTTGAACGTCGTAAAGAGGAAACGGAAGTGTCTTTCCGTTTCCTCTTATGACGCCGATTGCCTCTTCTTCGCTTCTTTTTCTGGTGAGTTTTTTTTGGGGGGGAACCCCCCCAAACCCCCTTTTTTTCACGCGTTCTTTTTTTTTTGGGGGGGGGGAGACGCCCCCCAAGCCCCCTTTTTTTTTTTTTTGCCTTTAGCACACATGCCTTTACTACGTATCTCGTAGTAAAGGTATGCGTGGTAAAGGCTTCCGTTGTAACCACGCATGCGTTGTAATGCATGCGTGGTTAAGTTATGCGTGGAAACGGCCTCGTTGTAGTGGCCGTTTCCCGACCACTGCAGCGTTGTGACCACACCGGTTGAAAATACCAAATAAAGGTGTGCGGATCACCAAGATCCGCAAACAAAGACAATGACAACTGGAACAACGCATCTCAGTATCTCCTGTGCGCTGCATTGCCAGGCACCCAATCGAAGATACCACAATGCATCACGGAGTTCCCTGTACGCCTTGTTGCCAAGCAACACAGAGCGTCACATGAGCCTGAACGCTCAAACTACTCCGTGTAGCATCTCGCACCCTAGCGCACTGCTCCTTCAGACACGAGTTCTTCAATTTTGTAGGACACCAGCTGAGCCCAAATACCAAGAATCTTCATGGCTAAGAAACCAGGAAATGTTCAACAGAAGCGATGGGATGCACACCGATATTACCCAGTTCATCCATATTCATCAAAAATGTATTCCAGAGTGCGTGCTCACTGGGTGAGTTCCTTGCCCCGGTGGCACTCCTTCGATACTACAGCATACTATGGAGCGGCATTCTCACTCCAACCCAGTCGCACAGCCAAAATAGCGCGTTTGCACATTTACTCCAATGTTAGCATGGCTTATGCTTCATGTACTCAATGTTTTGTTCCAGTATGTGTATATGCTTGACCGTCTTGAGTCCTCATGCAAAGTATCATACAATTTCACCAGCTTCTAATGTTCACGATGTGCCCATCCGGACCTCTTTCAAGAACACGATCGAAACGCATGATTAGTCCATGGCAGTAATCTTTATTTAAACCCAATGCATTTCAGTTTCTCCAGAGCCCTTCCTCAGAGGTAACTGTAATTAACAATTAAATAATCACCATTACTACAATGTCCTTTACAATACATATATCACATTCATAGTGCTAAAATATTGATACAACCCACAAATAAAATGAAACCTATGTTCTTTGATTTATTGTCTTAAATGCTATTACCACCCAGAAAGAATTAACCCCAGTGTTAAACTGATCAAATCCCATCTCTTCTCTACCCCATAATATTCTCATCCATCACAGCACGTCACCCACACTATGTACTTTCAGCTCACACCTGCTAATTGACCCCCTCCACCCAAAGCACTTCCTCCGTAATTCCCCTCTACACGCTCGTGCAAGCATCAACACTTTCCCTGCCACTCGCCCCCAGTTTCTCAATTCAACACTCGCCAAACCCCTCTTGTGCCCATTTCTTCAAATCTCGTAACTGATCTTAGTTAATTTGCTGATTTGGGGAATTTAAGTGCATGGAGATGAATGTGTGCGTTGATAGGATGACGTGAAGGTGATTGAAGTATGAGCATTGGGAAGTACACAGGCAGGTATGTGAGCATTTGGAGTTGAGGTGTTTTAGAGGGTAGTGATAGCGTTGTAAATTTGAGGGGTTTCGAGGGGGAGAGTAGGGGGAGATTGCTCCCAGTGGCTGGGGATAGCCACCAGGAGCAAGAAGAGGCCAAAACCAGGAAGATCGGACCCCTGGGGGCTGAGATAAGCCCCCCAGAAAGTAGGCGACCTTTGACCTGTTGCCAACCGACGACGAAGCACGTGGGGCTCCGCCGCCGGTCCAGAGAATGCCCCCGTGGTGGGTCAGGCCCCGGGGGCTGCCCCCCCAAAGAAGTGAAGTCGGGGTGCGCCATTGCGCACCCCGTGAAGGTGCCCCCGCGGGGTGCCAGGAGCCCACCTTGGCCCCAACCGAACATGAAGCCGGGGAGCGCCGTCGCGCTCCCCGTGAAGACGTGCAGTGGGAGGGGCCCGGGATCCCAACTCTGTGTGAGGAGGAGGAGGCGGGGAGTGCCGTCGCGCCCCCCGCGAAGAGGTCTCTAGGGGCCTGGGACCCCATCCCCGGGCCCCGACGAAAAGCCGGGGAGCGCCGTCGCGCTCCCCGTGAAGCTGGGGTGCCAGGAGCTCACCCTGTCTCCCGATGAGAAGGCGGAAGTCGGGGGGGTGCCGCTGCGCCCCCCGTGAAAGCTGTCCGGGGGCCCAGGACCCCATCTCCGGGCCCCAAAGAGGAGGAAGACAAGTCGGGGTACGCCGTCGCGCTCCCCGTGAAGATGGCCCCGGTGCGCGGCTGGAAGGAGGGGGGGGAGTGCCGCCGCACTCCCCTCTGCAGCGGGAAGGAGGGGGGAGTGCTGTTGCACTCCCCCGAGGCCTCGCTGGGCCAGCCGTGGTCTCCGTGTCCCCCCGCCGGAGCGGGGAGACCAGAAGAGAGGTGCCGGCTCCCTTGGCAGCACGCGAGGGTGCAGGCCAAGCGGGGAGCCGGCGGGAGCCACCGGGGGTGGGCTCCCCGAGCGGCTCTCCACCAATGGGACACTGCAGGGAGCCCGGGTGTGACCGGGCTCCCGATGAAGAGCGAGAGAGGTGCAAGGGGCCCGGGTGGGATCGGGCCCCCGAAAATAAGCAGATCGGCCGGGGGTGGGCTCCCCGAGCCATACGACTCACCTGGGGGTCCGGGTGGGACCGGACCCTCCAGCACAGCACCGACGCGGCCGGAGGCCCACATCGCGGCTCTCCCCGACGCAGCGGGAGGATCGCTGCTATAATATGCGCAGGGAATGGAGGAAGCGCCCCATAATGCCTTGCAGGCCCGGACCGGCCTGCAAGGAAAAGTCAGCTTTTCTCTACCTGTGGTGGCCCCAGGAGAATGGGGTCACCACCACATGTGTGACGAGGTGCAGGGGGAGCTGCAGGAGAACGCAGCCTCCCCCAGCACGAAGAAGAGGAGTCCCTCCCTAAGTCTCATGGGCACTTGAAAAGAATAACCCCTCAAGGGCTCAGCCAGCATTTTAACATTTTCTGGGCTGGAACTTTTGTTCTACGGCTGGGGGTATATTGAGAAGTGCGCCAAGGGATGAAGGGCTGAGTTGGGGATGTCTGGAGAAGGGCATCCCCTGGAGGTGAAGAGGTGTAATTGCACCAGACCTGCATTTACTAACGTTATTTCTTTTAGAGGGACTGAAAGTCACATGTGTAATGTGAAGTAACTGTGTAAGGTGATGTCATAAGCCAAATGGGGTTATGTTGCCAGACAGTCCTGCTAGGGTGTCTGGCTGTATATGCTTAATCCTGTGATTCATCTGTGATGCCTCTAGGGGCTGTAATTGCAATGTATCATATTGATCAACAAATGTGATGAGTACTGTCATTCTAAAGTGATGCGTAAACATGTATTCTTGCTTCTGCGCTTAGGTGAAGAACCATCCAGACTGTTAGCCCCTAAGATGTAGAGGTGTATCCTGTATGGTCAGAGGGAGATGCTCAGACAGGATTATGTGTCACCTGGGGCAGGGGTACCTATTTTAAATGCTTGTTGAGGTTATGGGGTGGGTCGCCATTGGGATGGTGGCAGTGCGCAGGGCCCTCGCTCCAGGTTATGTTCAACTAACTGCATTAGGGGGCAAGATGATGTGCATACATGGGAGTGGTGGTACTAGACCCCACCCCCCTGCGGGAGGGGTGGAGATGTTATGCAATGTCACAAAGTAATTCCAACAGCTTATGTATATTTGTAAATTGGTGCATAGTATTGAGTAGTGTGTGTGTTTAATAAATGTACTCTTACTTTTATAAAGCAAAGTACAGACTGGACAATCAATTATTGAGTGTTATTTCTGCGCACCTGTAATGGCGATTACTAGCCCACACCACCTCCCTTGAGTAAGCCTCAGACTGCTCTGCAACCCTACCCTCTGAGAGTCAGGCGCTACAATTGGGTGTTTGGTTCCCAGTGAAGGACAAATGTGACATGTTATTTGTGCAGGCCTCACAGATACTGCCTCGTTTTCCAACATGTGCAAATAAAGAATTCTATAAACTTCTCACCAAATATTGTAAACCAAATTGCCTAGAAGGAGCTAATCCCATTACTTAAGAATTCACAGACAAACTGGCAAATCATTACATGACCAAGGCAGCCACCTTGGACTCCTATTTAAAACAAAGAAAAAACAACAGCTCCAACCCTTTTTAAAAAAAAACCCTCTAAGAGTAGGCTAAACCTGCCTCTGCATTCCTTCCAACAAATATCACACAATGAAGTTATGGACCTGGTCAAAGCAAGCAGGCCTGCCGGCAACCTTTCTGACCCGTGTCCACCACAAACCTTCAAGAAAATTCTTCTAACTACCTCTGCTGCCTCACCAGTAAGAAGAATCATCAACAATTCCTTAACTACGGGAATATTTCCAGAAGTTCTAAAAAAGTAATTCATAAGCCCATTACTAAAGAAAACAAACCTGGACCCGCTTAACCCCAACAACTACAGACCGATTACAAATGGACCTTTCCTGGGCAAACTGATATAAAGAGCAGCAACAGCCTAGATGTCACAATTTATTGAAGATAATTCCATACTTACAGGATTCCATCCAGGAAGAGGCACAGAATCTGCCCTCATTGCCATCTGGAATTACCTTAAGAACACAGTTGACCAGAAAGGGGCTGCTGCACTACTTTTCTGGGACTTCTTAGCTACCTTTGACACTGTTGACCATGACACTCTAACACAAAGACTCTATGAAGCCGGAATAGAGGGGACTGCTCTCGACTGGATCACTTCCTACCTTCAAAACAGAACTAATGTCATCCATATGCCCTCTTTCTCATCCAAACTGTACTTCACAAAAGCAGGGGTCCCTCAAGCTCTATCATCTCACCCATGCTTTTCAACATCTATATGAAGTCATTACTGGCCCTGATCAATCAATTTCACCTCACATGCTATAACTGTGCAGATGACACACAAGTACTCCTTAAACTGGAATGCCCCAAAGACATTGGAAATTCACAAATTTTTACTTGCCTCTGAGTCGTTGATCAGTGGATTCCATGGAGTCATCTAAATTGAATGCTTCCAAAATGGAAATGAGTGATGTAATGGACATGTGGTGATTGGAAAAGCTATGACCCACTCGTCGCCTAGCCTGATGATCTGGGAACACTGCCTAAAGTAGCACAGGAAGTAAGAAACTTCAGAATTACAATGGACTCCAAGCTATCAATGAATGCCCAAGTGGACAAACTAGCAAGATCTAGCTTTGTTACTATGAAAACTATGCAACACATCTTTCTCCACCTGGGATTTCCACACAAGATCCAGGCTACTATCTCTCTATTTATGTCTAAACTCAATTAGGCTAGTAGCCTTTACCACTGATCATCTTTAATAACTATGAAAAGACTACAACTGATTCAGAACTCTGCTGCCATACTACTTTTACCTATAAAGCCACAAGCCCACATCTGCCCTGCCTTGAAGGCCCTACATTGGTTACTGGTTGCTAGAAGATCCACATTCAAGCTTCTATGTATCACCCACAAAGCGATACATGGAACAGGACCGCTCTTCATTAGGAATAAAATCACCAAATGCATTCAACAAGGGAACTTCTGCTGTAGATTGGCATCTCGCTTCAAAATCCCATCATACAAGAAAAAAACCATAGGTAGCACATTCTTCTCTGTTCAAGCAGAGAAACTATGGAACTCTGTACCCCCAAACATAAGATCCACAGATAACTACCTTATCTTCAGAAGAATACTCAAGAGTAGGCTCTTTCCCACATAACCGCCATACTCAAAAATAAATGTAAAGCATATCCCTGTGTATATAAGCATTTTTGGACTATATATGTGTACCTACTTATGTGTGTTGCTTTGAATAAACATGTATAATTATGTTTATAAATATATAGATATTTGTTAGTTGTGCTTAACAAATGTACATATTACTTATGGTTATATTATTCTGTGTATAACATGTAGATAGGTCACTGCGTAAATAAGTAAACCTTTATCATAACTATCTACAATTGCTTCACTATTGAATTACAACATTTTGTTTCAGACAAGTAAATTAACTTAAAGTACAGCAACACTTGAAAGTCTGAGTTTATAAACTACAACTTAAATCTACATATATTACCTTCCTTATACATATATACCTTCCATGTACTTATGTATCTTTATATTTATTACTTTACTTCTAATTCAGCCTCTCCAATACACTACCCTATATCTTACCCTATGCCTCACTCAGTATATCCTCTACCTGAACCCTCTAACATCCCAAACCTCATTCTACTACTCTCCCCAATGCACTACCCTATTTTTCACCCTATACCTCTCTCAATCTGTTCTCTACCTCCACTCTCTGACTCATCCCAAACCCCATTCTTCTACTATGAACTGGAAAATAACCCTTTCTAGACTCTTCCCTCCTCTATCCCTGCATGCATCATTTCATACCTGTTTTACTATTCAGATCTCCCAAACAAGCCTTTCTAAACCCTTCTCTCTGATTCTTGCCCCCGCCAGCTCCCCTTTACTCATCCCAAACCTCCTCCTGCTGCTATGAGCTCTGAAAAAACACTTTCTAGACCTTTCTCTCTTCCATACCTCCACTATCCTTTTCAATCAAATTAACAGACTATCATTTCCACCACTCAAATTAATTTCATATCTCCCTATACTAATTCACCACTAATCCTCTTTGGGTTCCGGAGTAGCTAGCTACTCTCCGAAAAAGCACTTCGACGTCTCGCCAGGGGTAGTAAGAGTTATATAAATGCAATTACAATTGCAATTTTGTTTACACCGCAACATTATTGGGGTGACACCTGGTATATCCCTTTCACCCAAGAAGGAAATGCACCCTTTTTGGAGTAAAGGAGAACTAGCAGGTGTCTCTCAATCTTCTTTTAATGACTTATGCTGTATTAGATCAGGAGTATTATGAGCCAGACAAACCTGTTAATGAATCTCTCATCTGCAGGTGATAATAAATTGAACCCCAACCTGCTATTCCAAATCAATACACACACAATAGTTGGTATTTTGATATCACAGGACTATTTATTTTACAGTATTTGTCTACATATCATTTCTATCAGATGTGATCATTATAAATACAACAACTCGGTGGATGATATGCAGAATAAGGCAAAGGTTAGCTAAACCCCAATCATATTTCATTACACATCCCTTACCTTTTAATCTATTCCCTATCCAAAGTATCTAGATATTGTCAGCCATCTTACATATAAGGTTGTACTCATTTACAAAGCTCTAATTTGCTTCTTATAGACACGAAAAGCTGGAAGGTTTTTGAGGTATTTTAATTGATAATGAAAATAATCTTAGTTGGCATGTTGTTATTCTCAGTTTCTCAGCATGATATACACCACCACATGTTGAATTAACTGCTACACACAATGATATAGTAAACACGAAGTTAACAGGTAGAGCTAGATCTGTAGTTAGTTATGGGAAAGATATGTATTTGCATTTAGTAGATGATCGTATTAGCATCATGAATGTCAAGGATTGTTATTTCTGCAAATACCATCTTAGGTTCCATAGGGTACAGTATACTTTCAATTGCCCCTCTTTTATGGATTATCCTGCAATATTTATGTTAGTTTTTTTCATAATAGAGACCTTTAGTCACCTTATCATTCAAATGTCTACGCTATGTTGGAGAACGTCCAGTAACTGAAGATCCTGGCATTTGTCTAACTATGATGAGTAGAATTTGTTTTATGGCCTACTACTAACTAGACCTCAATGAGGCTTCGACTCCATTTTATCAAATGTGGCTGCTGTTTCATATTATTCATTATGTGTTTCAAATTCTCCTTGACACTGCTTGCAGGAAAAAGTGCACTGTTTACTTTGTAATGACATGTTCTCTAAGAACACTCTGGAGGACACCTTTAGATACTTTCCAAGGCTCTTAGGCTTTAGGACTATGTGCACTTTACTGTTGCTGAACAGTAGTAAAGAGCCAGGGCTTACTCTCTAAAACATTCACTGTGCATTACCACTTTCTACTTGGCTAAGTTAACTTTTCTGTAAGTCCACTGTAAATGTGGATTGCATTGTGTTTTTACACCATCTACATACATGAAAAAATATATGCCTGCCAGGAGCACTGAAATGGTGCCTTGGTTTCGGTCAACTGTGAACAGTAGCTTTTTAAGACTCTAAAATTTAATATCTCTGATTTTTCTTACTCTAGTTTAATAACTTTGGTGTCTTTTTGCTCATTATTTTCTCTCCATTTCTGTAAATTGGTATGGGAATTTTATTCTGCTGTGTTATTTAATTAAAAATTGTAGGCACTGTTTGAACTTAACACGTGCTTCTCTGCGGATTACTTGCTGCTTGTGCCATAGCCACCAGGGGTTGAGCAGAGACTTTCTTTGTACTGTGTTTAGACATAATCATATTGGGTTTATTGATTTGGTAGGGTCCCTCTCCCAAATTAATAACCCTATTTCATACCAGAGACAATAAAATATGCATGCGTCGAAGAAGAGCCTCACACTCTACTCCAAACATCCAGAGCTGTGAAGTGATAGGTGTAAAACAACAGGATGAGATTCCGTAAGTACAGCCCCTATCATAAAGTTATGCCAACAGCCTCTTTTATGCATAATGTAACCTCGAGTATCTACTTCAGGTGCCCACATTTTGTTATGAAACCAACCACTAAAATCTGCAAGCGAAACTGCTTCTTTTCTGAAATGTTTCTGCAACTCTTCCTGATTATGCATCTTGTCAGGGCTATAGAGCGCTATATATATTCTATAGTACAGTACAATGTATTACTCCCTAAGAACGGAAGGGAACTACCTTAAATATAAACTTGAGCTTAAAATCTCCATGTTCTGACAATTCCTTCCTTTCACAAAGGCCAGTGCCTTGAGACAGCTGTAGCTTTATAGCGTGTTATATAAGGGATAGAATTCCCCCTGCTGTACATTATAAGGATATTGCAAGTCACCAAGGAGTTCCATAAACCTATAGAGGGACAAGGCAGAAGGCCGAACTCCTTTATAAGGTTAAGTAACTCTGAGGTGACTTGCAATATCCTTATCATGTGCACCTGAGGGTACTTTATCCCATATAATACACAGTCACACCATTATCTTACCCACAAATGACTTAAAAACCTGATGTGTAAATCTCATATGGAAGAGAGAGCACGTTTGCACATATAAGTAATACTTTTAGTGTAAAATGAAATTGAAAAACCTGTCGGAATTTTGTTGCAAAAAGATATTAGAAACAGACAATACAAGTCAGTTTAAAAAAAAAAACTGCAATAGCTTAAATTTGTAAAGACATGCAGAAAGATAGATTCCAACTTTAACTTTTCTATAATTATCCAAGAAGTACGAAAAATAAATATGTTCTTTCAGCTTCTCAATGAGATACAGGAGAAGAAAGAAAAGCAGTTCTTCGTTTTTGGTTTCTTTAAACAGCTGTTTTAATTATAATTAAAACATTGGAATGTTAAGCACTCTATAGAAGACAGTGGAGTGCTCCGGGCTTCTAATAGCTGGGAGAAGCCCGGAGGATCAACATTCCAATGTTTGTTCACAGCTGCTGCTGTGAACAAACGTCTCACGGATCCCGAGGGGATTTCAGCTCCCTTGGGCTCCATGAGTCCTTTGTTTTCCAAATTAGAACATTCTGCCCTCTAGGGCAGAATGCCCTTTGGGCTCGGGCCCTCAAAGCTGACGCGGGCCTTTAATGGACAGTAGAGCCCACTATGTCGGGCTCTAAGGCTATATTGTGACCTGACTTGCCGTCCACCTCGGACTGCTGGTTCTGGCAGCAGGCATTGCGACATCAGAACTCGACTGCAATAACTTATTACATTCGAGTTCTGAAGTCTTTTCTTTATAATCAGCGACTGAGTGCATCATAAGTCTCCGATAATAGGGAAATTAGAGGCTGGTGTTTATATAGGGATTGCAGAATCCCATGTATTATATAAAAGTTTTACCTAAACCAGTCTCCCCTCGCATAGTGGGGAGGCGTAATAAATGCCACTTACGGCTCATGCCTAGAATTGAACCACTTTGAGAGATGAAACACATTGTTTCTTTCTGGCCACTGGCACAGGCACTGCCTCTAATGAAAATGGTAAAAACAGGAGGATTACTGAGTAGAAGGACCTTTATAACTCTGACTAGAGGAGAAGAAGGGTGGTAGTGGCTGAGAGGGGCAAAATAATTTGCTATTTTGTAGGCAGTGGAGTACCAATACCACTGACAAATTCAAATGCTGTTGAAAAAAATCTGTTCACTTGTTACAACCTCTATCATTCAGGTCAGAACCCACAAATTAAAAGCACACTCACTACATACATGATTTTTAACACCAATGTGTGACTTGTATCCACTTCTCACCATCGAAAGACTACCTGTATATGTTATGTTATGTTATGTTAGTCCAACTTGTATAGCGCAACAGCTGCCTCAGCAAAGAGGCGTCCCGGCGCTTACTACATGCAGACTGAAAACTAGAGCCTAAACCACAGGGAAGAGATGAGTTTTTATTGCCTTCCTAAACGTCAGATAGTTCTCCAGGCTGCGGACGTGAAGGGGGAGGGAGTTCCAAAGCTTGGCCGCTAGACAGCGGAAAGAACGTCCCCCGGCACGTAAACGTTTTACCCGCAGGACAAGAGCCAAGCTTGACCCCATCGAGCGCAGATGGCGCGTGGGTGTGTATGGTACCAATACATTGGTCAGAATACAAGGGGAAGAGAGTTTCAAGATTTTGAAGGTCAGGCAGAGAGCTTTAAATTCTCTGCGCTTGGCCACAGGCAGCCAGTGTAAACACCGGATTACACCCGAAATAGGGCGCCTTCTCGGGAGTCCTAAAAGTGCTCTGGCAGCCGCATTTTGGACCCTTTCTAGGCGCATGACCTCAGCTTTATTCGCCCCCAAGAGGAGCGAATTGGCATAGTCAAGCCTTGACAATATGGCCGCCTGGACAATCAATTGTCTCGTGGACGGGTCAAAGTAACCCAAAAGGGGATTCAGTCCCCGTAGTAGTCCAAAACACGTGCCTGCTATTTTCTTGGTGTGGTCCTGAAAACTGAGGGTTGAATCCATCCATACCCCTAGGTTTTTCACCATCGCCTTAGGGGTGGGTGCGCTCCCAAGGGTGTTGGGCCACCAGTTCTCACTCCAAAGTTTGATGTTTTTACCCACCAACAACACCTCCGATTTATTAGCATTAAGCTGGAGGCAGTTAGCGGTCATCCACTCCGCGATCGCCGCCAGCCCGCTCCTAAATTTAGGGGCATCCTGCGTAGAATCATCGGAGAGAACCACCACCAACTGCGTGTCATCGGCGTAAGAGACAATGGAGAGACCCCTCTCCCTGGCTATCACTGCCAGAGGTTGTACGTACAAATTAAAAAGTACAGGACTCAGGGCAGAGCCCTGTGGCACACCCTGGCCGATAGACTGGACGCGGGAGAGAAAAGGCGGAGCAGACACCTGAAAAGTTCTTTCAGAGAGGAAAGATCTAAACCATTCTAAGGCAGAACCACCGATTCCTTCCTCCTCCAGATGATTTAGAAGGATCTGGTGGGATACAGTGTCGAACGCGGCACTGAGATCTAACAGGATCAGTGCCGCGGTGTTGCCCGCATCTAGAACGGTCCGCAGATGTTCAGTCACAGCGAGGAGCGCAGTCTCCGTACTGTGCCCTGGGCGGAAACCGTTCTGCGTGGGATCCAGGATGCCGTTGGTATTCAAAAACGCTGTAAGGATGGTGTTAATGTGTGCCTCAGCGATTTTAGCTGCCCAAGGTAGAAGAGAGATTGGGCGGCAGTTTTCTAATTTTGCTGGATCCAATGACGGCTTTTCGAGAAGGGGAAATACCATAGCCTGTTTCCATTGCCTCGGAACCGTTGCTGCGGAGAGAGAGGTATTAATCAGCTGGCCCAGAGGCGCCAAGACCACAGGCAGAGATTTTAAAAACTGGTCCGGCTTGAGAGGGTCTGCAGGGGAGCCAGATTTAATTTTGCTGCAGAGCAGACGGAGCTCATCCTGATTGACATGAGGAAAAGCCGTAAGAGTGTGAACGGTAGGGGGCCTAGATGCAGGGCTGGGACAGACAGGGGCCAGAGGAAAGGACTTAAATATAGTCTCCACTTTTTTTACAAAAAAGGTGGCAAGGTCCTCACAGTGCTGCTTAGACGTGATCACAGAGGCCACCGGAGTTTTCCTGAGTTTAAAATCATTAAGTATTTTAAAAATGCATTTGGTTGGATTGCTACTAGACTGAATTTCCTTAGCAAAGTAAGCAGCACGCTCAGCCTGTATGGCCCGATGATACCTTTTGATGGCAATCTGATAACATCTCTTAGCAGGCAGATCATAATCCCTTCTCCAAGCCCGTTCCAGTTTTTTACATGCTTTGCGCATAACAGCCAGTCTGTCGGAAAACCAAGGATTGGCATGAGAAGTACGGCACTTGGACCAATTGGCCAGAATAAGAGAGTCCAATACTTGGAGAATCCAGTCGCAAAAGATTTTATAAGCCGCCTCTGGATCCGTAGGTAACTTGGGCAATTTTAGAGCAAGAAGAGCGTGGAATTGCTCGAGGTTCAGTTTACGCCAAGGGCGCTTATATGAGGATTTCTGGGCACCTTTAATCGGGGGTACAGGAGCCAGAAGGGACACCGAAATCAAGAAGTGGTCGGACCAACAGACTGGACTAGGTGGGCTAACAGTCAGTGATGGAATGTTAGAAAAAACGGGGTCTAGTAAATGGCCTGTAATTGCTAGGTTCATATAATTTCCAATCCAAAATTCAACCCATAGAAACATTTGAAGCTTATGTCTTAAAAGTAACACATACTCAGCAACAAAAGTGAATGTTGGAATTTGTCAAGCTGTGAAATGACTGCCATGTAAACATTAATGAAATCCAGCTGTGCAAGAAATAGGAATATATATGGCCAAGATGAAAGCAGGGGTAGAGGAGGTGGAGAAATAGCTGCCTGTGCAGGGGAAAGATCTTGCATGGACTAGATTTTGGTCAACGGGTGGCTAGGTGTGTGCTAAAAGGTCAGTTTTCAATCACAGTGTGGGCGATCAGGGTGGAGGGGTGGGCGGTGAAGTGATGCCCTAGCTGGGTGATGACTTTAAAAATAAGGGGCATATTATCAAGGACATGCGATAATTATCGCAAATCGCGCTTAGCGCGATTCACATTATCGCTGTATTACATCGCCGTGTTAGCGACGTATTACCAACGTTTTGCTAACAGGCGATGTAATTCCAGCAATAGAGGCTGAAATACAGGAATAGCGCGTGAAATCCAGCGAAGATTTCACAGCGCTAAGGAGAGGCTTGCTGATAGGGGAGTGTGGACCTAACATGGCAATCCACCTCCCATTATCAGTATGCCTAAGTCATTTTAAAAGCAGGCGTTACATACCTGCGATAACCGCGTTTAGCACGGTTATTTTTATCGCTTCGCGGGTCTGCTGCACGGCTTGCTAATATCACAAAGCCGTGTTAGCGAGGATTTCCATGTTGTTTAGCTAGGGAACGCCTACTTTGCATGTCATTAGCGATATTGATCGCTGACATGCAAAGTCGCAAGGAAACACGCGCTAACGCTTGTTAGCGTGTCCTTGCAAATAGGGTGATAAAAAGATCGCCGCTTTTTCGGCAATATGTGCCGGAAAAGCGGCGATGTTTCCCTTAATAATATGCCCCATAGGGGCATATTATTCAAGGACATGCGATAATTATCGCAAATCGCGCTTAGCGCGATTCACATTATCGCTGTATTACATCGCCGTGTTAGCAACGTATTACCAACGTTTTGCTAACAGGCGATGTAATTCCAGCGATAGAGGCTGAAATACAGGAATAGCGCGTAAAATCCAGCGAAGATTTCACAGCGCTAAGGAGAGGCTTGCTGATAGGGGAGTGTGGACCTAACATGGCAATCCACCTTCCATTATCAGTATGCCTAAGTCATTTTAAAAGCAGGCGTTACATACCTGCGATAACCGCAGTTAGCGCGGTTATTTTTATCGCTTCGCAGGTCTGGTGCACGGCTTGCTAATATCGCGAAGCCGTGTTAGCGAGGATTTCCATGTTGTTTAGCTAGGGAACGCCTACTTTGCATGTCATTAGCGATATTGATCGCTGACATGCAAAGTCGCAAGGAAACACGCGCTAACGCTTGTTAGCGTGTCCTTGCAAATAGGGTAATAAAAAGATCGCCGATTTTTCGGCGCTATGTGCCGGAAAAGCGGCGATGTTTCCCTTAATAATATGCCCCATAGGGGCATATCTACAAGGGCTGGCGATAAACTTATCGCCGCTTTAGCGTCCGTTTTCGGACGAAAAGCGGCGATAATTTTAACGCCCTATTAGCAAGGACACGCTAACGCGTGAATCCATGCTTCTTCGCCCTTTCCTTATCGCCCAGCTTTGCATCTCTAATGAGATGCAAAGTGGGCGTCCCCCCAGAATAATGGGAGAAATGTCGCTATGTGACATTTCTCCTATTATCAAGGAATCGCTAACAAGCATAGCGATAGAAAAGTAGCGATAACCACGGTTATCACTACTTTCCCTACGCATGCTTTAATTCTGACTTAGCCATGTAAGCCAATGGGAGGTGGATTACATGGCTAAGACCACCCTGCCCTATCAGCAAGGTATCGCCGGTCACAGTGCGATTATCGCTGGTTTCCCAGCGATAATCACACTGTTTTCCAGCTATCGCTTGCATTTCTATCGCTTTGGAGATAAGCGTTGCTGATAGCACGCTATCTCCGCGATAGAAAGCAGCGATAGCCGGTGATAATTATCCTAGCGCTAAATGCGCTTAGCGATAATTATCGCCGGCCCTTGCTGATATGCCCCTTAGTTTCTAAAAAAGATAGTATTACTTAACTTCTATCAAATAGTGGGTTTAAAAATTAAAATTATTTTCTAGAAAGCTTCTTATTGCACTTGAAAACACATGCTTGAATTGTGTATTAATTTAGCATACAGCACAACAGCCTATAACTTTCTTCTAGAAATTGAAAAACACTGCTGACATTTTGTATAAAACAGGGAAGCTGCGTGGTTATTTAACTTTTCTGCCCTTATACCAATCCTTTCAAAATGTTGGGTTTTCTTGGCTGGGGTGTATTAGAAGTATTGAAATAAATCAGATATTATTCACTGACATAAAAGTCGGAACACAGGGTGAACTTTAAAATTGAGAGGCTCCATAGAGCACAGAAAGTAACAACAATCTAACTATGAAACAGAATAAAAATGCAGAGGGCACATGCTTATTATCTGACTCTGTTATTCAAGTCACACGATATTCCTCGAACTATAAATTGCACGGTAGAGTAGTTACTTTAATCTACAGATGCACTTAAATGCCTTAATGCATCTGTTTAATAAGGGCATTGAAGGATGTTTTTGCTACAGTTTTTGGGGCCTTGAAACACGGTGTGGAAAAAGCATTTAGCCAGTAATAGCCCAAAGTACAGGAAGCAGCTCTTAGCGGGATTACATTCGTTATTATAGCAATTTTTGGGTAGCATGCAGTAATTTTCACTTGCAGTGAGGTATTAAATTGCAATTACCCCCGATGTAATTGTCACACAGAATAATTCAGTGCATGCTGAATTTAAAGCGTCTCAAGCTGTGGTTTTATTGTCGCGCGCAGCCACGAGCCAATAGCGAGCAGCTTATAGGAATCTGTCTCTGGGGGTTTGGCAGCCATACCAGAGACAGTTATGGAAGAGAAGCAAGTTAAGCTTTTATTTCTGCAATTTATTCTCCTGGGTTGCTTCCTTTTCATTTGGTACAAATCCGCCAGTCTAACCAAGGGGCCATATTTATTATTTTTTCATGCAACACAACGCAGCAACCAAATTTGCAACACAACATTGATCAAGGAGCAAATAACAACAGCGAGCCGTCTCTGCTAAGATTGGCATGCTGCTGCGGTTATTCACTGCTCTGGCACTCCTATAAGGCTTCATTGTGTGATGCACAGCATCACACCACCCATGGTGCAGATGTGAGTGGGCACTGTCTGGCACAGGATTTTAATTGGAAGCATCCCTTTCAAGCACACATTTCAATGCCTAGACAAACGCCAAAGATCCCACGCATATGAACGTGTGCTGTGCTCTTCTGCAAACATGCAATGCATGGGTTGTCTGGGGGAATGAACACAGTACCCCTTTTTAGGTCTCGCCCTGAAAGCCAGCGCTTCAGCGCTGGCTCTGGGCGAGACATTTTGTAGTGGGCTTGCAGAAATGCGACCACAACTTTTGGCTGGCCTAGAGCATGCGAGTACGCGCACAGTAACGCGCATTCCTCGCGTGCTCCAGGCGCCATATGTCTTTCCTCTCACTTGCTCCTCCCCCTCCCCCACCACATAGCGCTTCTCGGGGCTGCGCGGCCGTGTCACTTTCACGGCCGCGCGTCACTTGCTCTCCCGCTCCTTCCCCCTCCCCCACCACAGAGCGCGTCTCGCACTGCCGCGCGGCCAATGCTTGTTTGTAAGTCTTGCCGTGTCCGGCACTGCTTGCGTCTTTCACGGCGCTTCTTGTTGCTTCTTTGTTTGGCTTCGCATTTTGAATCCTTGGGCGCAGGGTTTGGCGTCTGTCCTGCCGTAGGAAGTCTACCTATTCCGCCAAGGAGAGCTTTGGAAGCCCCAAACGTGGGCCCCCTCTGCTTTGCTCCACTTCTGATTCGCTCTCTATGGCTGAGCTGATGTCAGATGCGGAGGTGGAGATTTGGACATTTGCACTGGTACTCGCATGCATCTCCTGTCTGGTTGTCTCTTTCTTTCCAGCTTTTAGGGAATCATATTTATTTGAAAATGTAAAAACTTGTCCATTTTCGTAGTCCTGCTTGTCACGCTGGAATTTAAAGGCTTTCCTCTTTTTAATAATATCCTCCTCTTTCTTTAATCTTATTAACATATCCTCACGGTATTTGCTCATAGCGCTTGTGACTTCCAATTTGTTGATTTCTTCATTTAATTCATCAATCTTTTTTGTAACTCAACCCGGTCACTTTCTGCATATTTAACCAAGATTTATATATATATTGGGCACCAAGAGAGAGCTCAGATTGTGGTGTGCATTATGTATGTGTTAAATGGTAATAAAATCAGAGCGCCCATATTAGTTTTTCAACTTCATTTCTACCGTGGATGCCATAGACGCTAATACAGTAATGGAAAAAAGTCTCCCTATTCCTATCTTGAATAGTCAAAAACACCCATTAAGTACAGGGAGCCCTTCGCGGTCCTGTGCCTCGGTGCTACTGCACCTGCTGCACTACTGTTAGCCATGCCCCGGAGCAAGGAAAGCAGGAACACTCTTTTCTTAAGGAAACACACCCTGGTTAAACGCTCCTCTGTCATTTGAGCTCGGCGCACGGAAAGACCTGTTGCAAATTCAATTACCAGCACAATATGCAATTTAGCTGTAAAGTAGTTGGGGCGCCTAATGGAGGCTCGAGCCGCTGCAGAGCAATCACCATAGGGTGTGATTATTACAGTCGCAGCATCTTTCAAAAGACCCAACAACGTCTCTATACTTCAAGCCCGGGGTGGGTCGCTTTGAAACACTTGAGAGCTGTCAATTATGTTAATTAAAGAGGGGGGTCGCTTTAGACGCCTACCGCTGATCTGTCAGAGACTGAAGGGTCTCCCCCGCTCTTCCGCCTCTCGGTGGTAGCGCCCGCCTGCTGCTGGGAGCGCTCGTGCAGTGGGTATGTGTAGGAATGCATGTAGCCTCACTCCCTGCCTGCTGGTCCGGCCTTCAGGCAGCTCTGCTGCTGCTGAAAGGAGGCAGACCCCTTGGTGTGCAAAGTAATTAAATCCCTCTTTACCGCACTACCACTTTAAATACAGGCCGGGCTTTTTTCACATCGGATTTTGTTAGCCTGACAGGTAGTAAGGGTGCACCCTTTATATTATCGATGTCCTTTTTAAAAAAATGTAAAATCCCCCCTTTTTGTCTAAAATGCCCCTCTTATATATGGGTTTATGACGCATTGCCACTACTGTACGTGCAGGGACCCAACGTTTTTCTTGCCGGCGCTACTGGGTGCCAGTCAGTTGCTGAACACCAAAGCTGTCTAGTTTTGATTCCATCTCATACCTCGCTGATCCCCCACCTTACACTGCCTGTCTTTCTAGTTCACTCTTGCAGGTTCTTTTCATTTCTGGTTTCTACATTTGTCAATGTTTTCCTGCCGTTCTCTTCTTTCTTTCTCCCTTTCCTCCCTTTCCTGCATTTCTCTCTTTTTTTCTGGGTCATGTCTGATGATAACAAGCATTGGCATAGCCAATAGGTCTCGCCTTTGGGGCCTTATAAGTATTTAGTTATGCAGCACAATATCCTTCCTGGGACCTTATAAGTGTTTAGCCATGCAACAGTTGATGTTGTTGCAGGAAGGATATTGTGCTGCATAACTAAATACTTATAAGGCCCCAAAGGCGAGACCTATTGGCTATGCCAATGCTTGTTAATGACTGTCTCAATGAGGTATTTTGTTTTGACACAAAGCCTGGTCTGGCTATCTCAGTAGATCGGGCTTTGCAGCAAAACATATGAGTGTTTGCCCTGATCCAACTTAGTAACACCCCAGTTATGACCCCCTGGTGCAAAACTGCGGAGAGAGCTTTTTGCACTTAGAAACGGGCACCTTATATCAATATGTAGCTTTGTACCACTTTGTGTCACCTTGCGTTACATCATGACAGAGCTCAGCTATAGTAAAACTGGGTGAAGAGTTACCTTTGAGGTAACAGAAGTAATACGATGTTGCTTGAATATCTCATCAGATATTCTATTTTAACTATTTTATAAAGAATTTATATAATTGTAGGAATTTTGGTTATTAGTAGAGTGGCCTGCACATGTATAGGCCCACAATACTTCTTGCTGGGAACCAAGCACCCCATTGTAATGCTTGATTCCCTCAGGGTAGCGAAGCAGAGCAGTCCAAAGCCTATTCAAGGGAGGTGGTGTGGGCTAGTAATCACCATTCACTGGTACAAAATAATAGGACTCAATAAATGATTGTCCAGCCAGTACTTTTTCTTTAGAAAAAGCAGAAGTACATTTATTACACACACACTACTAAATACTACGCAGTAATTTACAAATGTATACATTGCAGATTGAAATTACCATAGATGACATTACGCAATCACCTTTGACCCCCTAAAGGAGTCATGCATCCATAAAATGTAAGTCTCCTGGGTTGGTCAAAGGTTCAAGAGCAGAAAACCGCATGTTAAAGACATCATTTTGTACTTAAATGCACTCATCAATCAATAATAATCATAGGTAAATGCACTTATTAATGTTAATAATGCAAATTCACTTAGGTCAATAATCACTGACAGTATTATGTGACTAAAGCATTTAAAATGAGTAAAACTTGTCTCTGTATATTTTTTATAGACTTTCCACCAATGAAAATGCAATAATAAAGGCAGCTTCTAGAGGACATTAGAACTTGATTACATTACACTGCATATATAGATTTGGCCCATGCAGGACTCTTCAATACATGAACCTTTTTTATACAGATTCAGACCACAATAATTGTAACCATACAATCAGCCCCTAGAGGGCACAGCACAAAGCAAAAGCTCCAGCTTTGGGAGTGGTTGGAAATGTTGAGAAAATCATAGAGGGATCCTGGATTCTATGACCCAGCAAATGTAGGGTCATTACTTTTATAATAATTCCTTGGGGCAAGCTGCTGCACTCCTGCAGCCCACCCTCCATTCTTTCTTAACATTGGGGGTACCCCTGCTCATTTTGGGGGCCACCACAAGGGGAGAAATGGAGGATAACTAAAGAGCCCCGCAGGGCATTATGGGGCGCTCCTCAGAACCAGTAAATATCTGATTAGTGACTTTGCCTCTGCTTTGATGTGCAGCGCGGCTGGCTTGGTCCTTATATTTTCTTTTCTCTGTGGGGCCCAGTCCCACATGGGCACCCCTCAAGCCATTGCTTTTTGGGGACAGCCCTTGGAGCCCACCGCTGGCTGTCCCAGCCTGCTCCCTGGACAGAAAGCATTTCTTTCGCTGCCCATGGAAGCCGGCAGCTGTTTTCTTCCTGTCCGCTCCTGTAGGCAGGTTGCTTCGCTCAGTGGTGGGCACCCACTTCCCTCAGACACGGGCATTGGGAGCGGTGCAGGCTCACCACCACTCGGGGGTGATGCAACATTGTTCTCGCTGACCTTGGGGGTCGGATGTGGGATCCTGGCCCTCTCCATTAGAAATACGTCCCGGGGGATGGGTCCCCAGGTCCAAAGGTGAGTTTGGGCAGGGGCCCACACCTGTCCCCTCCCTAGAGCATTTAACCAGGACATCATGCGCTGGGCCTTTACCCACCCCGGGGGTATTTTAGAAAAGAGTGACAGAGCCCCAGGTGGTTTGTCAGAGAAAGGTCACCAAACTTTAAAATGCCATTACTCGGGCCGCATTGGGCTGATTTTGGTGATACTGGGCTTATTTTACTCCTGGTGGTGACCTCTAGCCATCAGGGGCAGTTGCAGTAGACCTCCTCACCCTCAAAAGTGGTGCAATCCTCAGGGAACTGGTTCTCTTGGCTCCTTGTGCCAGCCTTTCTCCTGGTCTTTGTCGCTGAGCTCTTTCCCCCAACTGGTCCTCAAGGGGTGTGCGAAGGCCAGAGGTGTGAGCTTCCTCCTTTGTTCAGTAGGCTTGGGCAGGCCCATCCTTGGGACAGTGTGACAGCTGATTGATTGATGCAGATCACCCCCCCTTCCTCCTCAGGAGCTGAGTGAAGCACTGTTAATTGCTCTATTTGTTTGGCGAGTCCTTTGTTCCTGCTACTGGAGAGAAATGTAATTAACCGGGCACTGCAGGGTGACAAAAGGCATGAACTCTGATCCTGAGCTGAGCCAGAGAAATATGACAATTCTGGATGACCCATAATTTGTGAAGACCCATAATTTGTGAAGATATCTTTGTGGAACTTACAGAATTGATTTTCCCACACAGGTTACACCCCAATTTGGTATGTCACTGGTCTCTGTAGGCCAAAGGGAAGCGAAACTGCACTCTAAGGCAGTTTTTCCCTATGTGTCTATTAAAGTGTCGCTTCCGACTTTCCCTATTAGTGTACTTTAACATTATAAGGCCTACCTGAGGTTAATATCTAATCCTGCAGAGTCCCCACTTTGCCAGGCTACCTGTGTTCAGTTACAGAGCAACGCATGACAGTAGCCTCCCACGAGCATCCTGCACACGTGTGCACACGCATCTGTACCCGTGTTTACATGTAACCAGCCAAGTGCCCCTTAGCCTTGCTGCATCGCAGCAGCCTTATCTTAAAAGGCAGACACTGGCGGTAAACATGCACCATCCATTTGCCATGTGATTACTGTGGGTGAGACACATGTAGTGAGACTCAACTGCAATATAAAGTCCCAAACCAAATGATCAAAAAAGCAAAAAATCAGGGTGTACTAATTAGGCGGAATGCCATTGCAACAATGTTATATGTTTATATGAGGTTTCATTTGTAAACCAAGAAATAAACAAAATTATATGTATTGGCTAATGACTTGGATAAAACTTTTGCCATAAAAATAGAGGTAATAAGGTATGTCCTTGGGTGACTACTAAACCAAGTGCCCCCTCTAAGAAGTAATTTAGAAGGATGAATCAAACATTTTTTGGATAATATAGAATGCCCGCTTACTACTGAACCTATTGGGCACTGCACACTAAATATGCAAAGTAGATGGCTCATGCCCTCTGCCTGGGTGCTTCCTTCCCCTTCTGAAGGACACCTGGGTTCATTACTAAGTGAGCAAAGCAGGAGCAACCAGCATGGGCCGGGGCTGATGTGCTGACTGTCCCATGTTATCCCAGAAATTAGCACAGGGTGGGAGGAAAGGCACAGACAGATGTTTCTGGGAGTATGGCCCCTCCCCAGAAACCATTCCTCCTATCTTAAATGTTTTAGGCCCTTCTGCTTCCTATGTGTCGCTGGAGCACAAACCCCTACCTTAGGCCAACTTCTTCTGGGGCCTTGACTTCCTCTGGAAGCATTTCAATTTTCCAAAGGGGACGCTATGTTCGCCTCAACTGGCTGGTCCTGTAGGTGGGTAGTTGGGGAGGGGGCAGGGCTGGGACAAGCAAGCAAGCTTTTCCACATTTGTTGGTATATTGGCCTGGTGGTCTCAGGGACACACCAGGCAGGTTCTCATGAAGAGCAATAGTGAATAAAGGTTACTCAGTCCCCGTTAGCCCAAATTTAATGGGGTAAATTGCGTTTAGCTCCTGGTGGCATGCTCCAGCCACCAGGAAAGTTCATTCATGACCTCTAAGCCTTTTAAATTTGTAAAATTCTTATATTGCTTGAATTTTACTGCTTTCCCTCCTGTTATTAGACCAGTTGCCTGTCTGGATGCATAGCACTTCTCCAAAGGCTCTTCTCTTCCTCAGCTGCACCCCAGGGCCCCAAGACAGAGTGCCTTATCTGCCTGCACACGCCGGTTCCCACAGCCTACTTGTTGACCACTTTCAGAGCACCTGAGGTAGTACCTTTGGCGGTCACACACCTGCAAGACCATTCAACAGAAGATCAAGGAAATCCTCTTGGTCCTCACCGCAGATGATCCTTCTCTCTACTCTCTCCCAAGCAGTGTATCGGTCCCAGCATCTCTGGTCCCAGAGAAACCAATCCAAATACCTGGATGCCAGTTGAAGTTCAAAAGTCCTTGAGTTAATCTCTGCAGGAGTCAATGGTCTTCTCTCTTCCAGCTGGGTACCTCCAGTGTTGCTTCCCCCAAGTCCCAGGGGGTTTTTAAGTGAGGGTGGAAAATTTCAGAAGGCAGGCCCCTGTGCCTAATGCTAGGGTGACAAATCATCACTCCACCTCTGTCCCAACTTTCCTGCACAGCATTTTGGGAATTTCGAGCATGGCACCGATAAATGGTATGTTGATAGACCTTCTTTGTAAGCCTAAGGCCCTCCCCTAACTTCCACTGCTGTCTTGTCCCTTTCTTCCAAAACCCCAAAGGGCAACCCCTCCTGAGACTGGTTCGAGAGGTCTGGCTATCCTGAATATCTGTGGGGTTGAGTCTTCCCTGGCCAGATGCAGTGCAAAAACTAATTACCACATACCCATTCTGTTCCCACCGTTTCCTCTCCCAGGAGCAGGCTTATTTACTGGCAATTGTCCGTATTGTGTGATGTAGCCTTTGATCCTCCAGCTGGCTGGCAGAGTTATTAAATATTAAATTGGACCTGCATGGTGATTCAAAGGCCCCAATCTAATTAAGAACTGAGAGGGAGAAAAACAATAAATCTTGGAGTTCCACCTGGAGTGCACTTATGTGGAAATGAATACCATGTCTACATTTGGTATCATGATTTACCTCAGGATTGGTGCGCCACACTGTCTCTAGGCACAACTGCAGCAAAACTGTAGTTGGTGCAGAATTCAGCCATAGAGCATAATACAGTAAAACATTCTGCATACTTTAGTGAAGCACTGCAGATGTACGAACTCCCACTATTAATTCCCTACATATTATGAGGCCTGCACCAATCGATGAATTTTCTCCTCTGCAACAAGCTACCTGTTAACGTATTCCAGGCTGAGATAGACACTTATCTCACACACACAGCCTGCACATGTGTGCACACACGTTCACATGCAATCCAGACTAGAGCCTCTTACCCTAGCTGCACAGCAGCGGACTTTATCTTAAAAGGCATTCACTGGCAGTTAGCACATTCAATCCATTTCAAAACGGCATACAGTGAGTGAGGCTCAGGTAGTGAGACTCACTCAGGCAAAAGTCCAGAAACCAACTAGTCTAAACAGTGAAAACTCCTGGGGGGAAAAGCAGTGCTTAATTTGAGCCGGGCTTTCCAGTGCTCAGCACTGGCACATAATCCTCAGCCCCAGCGCTTGTAGCACCAGTTAAGGACACACTCATTTTCAAAGCACATGATTTTCCCAAGAATCACAGGAATTTTTAGCCACGCCGAGACTCGAACCTGGTTCCCCAGCTCCGAAAACGGCAGCTCTAGCCATTAGGTTAAGTCCTCTCCAGAATAATAAGTGCCGGGGCTCTAGTCAGGAGGCAGTTTGCACCAGCACATTTCTCCTGTTAGAGCTGCCTCCTGAGGAGATCCCGGCACTTTTTATTTTACAAATTAACCACTGGGAAAAAGTATTTGAGAACCCATTTCTCACAATGGGTATTATAGCAATCCTGCTTTTTCATAAAGCACCAATTGTGCATTGACGTGCTTGAGCCTGAATCTACCAGCTCCAAGCACAGTGATGTGAATAGCATTGGATGTACTGCACAGAATAGGCGTGGACTTCAACGTACTGCAGACATCACACAGGAGAGTTTGATAGCAAAGACCTGACTAAAAAGCATTCTATGCACTAGATATGAGGCACTTTCCATTCAATATACAAATCTTTACTCATGGGCGAGCCTCCTCAACTGTGGAAGGAAGCACAATCGCCGCTGGCAAGCTGTGTACCGCAGAGGTCCTGGGATACCAGGGAATGCTGAAGACGACTGCACACAGCGCTGCCAGCCCTCTTTACACTGGAAGCATCTTATTGAATTAATTGGCCTCTAAAGCTTTTTTAACATAAGCCATTGTTCTACTATGTCAGGAGTCTTGATTTATTGTAAGATTATTAACTGCTAATGAGTTTCAGTTTTTATAGGCTCATCCATAATGTCACGAAGAAACATCGCTGGTTTCGTTTAAGGGAGGGTTTAGGGACAACATCACGATATGTAAGCGTGAAAAATTAGCCTATGTTATGTATATATTCAGTCTGGCAATATTTCTTTATAGTGTGGCTTGTTATTCACTTTTATTTTTTACTCGCATTTTAAACATGCAGCCCTCAACTGTCCAATATTCAAGTCTTTATGCTGATGTCCTTCAAGACACAGGTATGATTTATAAACTATGCTATGTTATGTTATGTTATAAAATTTGTAAAGCGCATAGCTGCACCAGCAACGGGCCTTCCCAGCGCTAGTCCATTGCAAGATTCAGACTGCAGCAGGCAGCTTAAAGCAGCAAGGAGAGAAAGGGACCCTAAATAGAGAAAGGCCAGGTCTTCAGGGTTTTCCTGAAATGAAAATGGTTCTGAATGCTCCTGATGGAGCGGGGGAGCGAGTTGCAGAGAGCTGGGGCCTTTTCACAAACAGAGCGGCCTCCTGCTCCTACTCTCTTAATACATGGAATAATGGCAAGATTAAGATCTGCTGAATGGAGAGGATGTGAGTGTCAATACAATGATATCAGGTTTGACAAGATAGGAGCCCCCTGGGAATGTAGAATCTTATGGGGGGTCTTAAAGTGCATGCGCCGGTCCACAGGGAGTCAATGCAGTTTGCAAAGGAGGCCGGAGGCAGAGCACAATTTAGGAAGGAAAAATAGTAGCCTGGCTGCTGTGTTTTGTGCCAACTGTAGTCTTCTAGTTACAGACGTATTGACTCCCAAGTATGGAATGTTGCAGTAATCTTACTGCCACCCAGATGCCTAAAATTTTAATAGAGGTCTTGGGTGGGGGAAGGTGGAGGCAGTAGCGGCTGCTACCATACGGGAGTAGTGGGGCGGGGGTGCCAAGGGGGAGCAGGACGGACATTAATAAAAAAAAAGCACTTCCGTGGGCGGGCCGGCTGGCAGGCCACTGCCTCTTCTCCATCCTCTTCTTCTTGTCTGTGCCAGCTGCAGCGTTGTCATTGGTCTGAGTGCCGAACCATCGCGCTCAGGCAGGGACTGGAAGTCTTTGCATGTTCCTCACCAGGCTGTGTAAAGCAAGCCTGGTGGGGAAGATGCAAAGTGCGCAGGACTGTTTGGCCAGCCCGGGAGGCCCTGCCAAGCAGTCATGCGCACTTAAGGAGTGCAAACCCCTCCTCCCCCTGCTCTGGCCAACCCCGCCCGAGAGCCACTCACTTCAATTGGAAAAATAAAATGATACTAAAGATATGTTATTAGCATTTTATTTTTCCGGCTGTGGAGGAGCCACCACTGATCCAAGGGTGGGAGGCCACCAGTGATTGCCCAAAAGGTTGGTATTTTTTCCTAGTAGGATAATTTCTGTTTTGCTCTCATTCAGACGCAAGCAATTGCCATTCATCCACTCTGCGACGGCAAGTATTGCCTTTTGGAAATTGGCCAGGTCAGTTGTATGACTGTCAGAAAAAGAAAGCACAAGCTGAGTGTCATCTGCATATGACACCAGCGCATGCCCCGAGGATTTGACGACCTGAGCCAGAGGTTGGATATAAATGTTAAACAAAGTAGGGCTCAGAGCCGAGAGTACTATCCAAACTATCTGTGTTTGGATAGTAGGAACAATATAATTTTTCATATGGTACATAAGCAACACTTTAAATGCACCTATTGAACCCCTGTGTTGTGTTGTGACAAGGTTTAATTCATCGCTGTACGTACCAACATTGTTAACTCTCCAGCTACCTGTTCAACAAAATGAAGTGTGGCTTAAGTTTGTGAAAAATAACATCCATTGGAGTAATTCTTGTATCATTATTAATGGCATCAGCCTCTGTTGTCATATGCATCAGCATATGGAACACAATACAACCAAAAATCTGCCAGTGCGGCTGGTTTTCCACAATAATAAATTGAGGAGTAGTAGCAAGAGCATGGTGTTCCCTAGGGAGGGGCTGGGAGAGAGGGGTGGAAATAAACACTTACAAAGTCACATTTTTGTGTGTATGGACGACACCAGTCAATGGCTTTTCATACCCAGTTTGTGCACCTACACTTAGTGCCAAAACTAGTGTGTAAGTGTGAAAATGAAGTGTGGAGTCTGAAACACACTCAAATGCCCCTGTGCAAGCAAGGTGGCAAGACGGCTCATTGAGTTAAACACTCTGTTGAACCTGGCCCTTTTTGCAGGGTCTTCCCCAAGTTTTTGCGCTCTGTTGCTGAGCCTGTTTTGTTGGCATTCGGACTCTGCATACTTTGCCACTGCTAAATAGTAGTAAAGTGCTTGTTCTCTCCCCCTAAAATATGGTACAATTAACCCACACCCAATTGACACATTTAATTTACTTGTAAATCCCCAGTAAATGGTGCTACAAGTACCCAGTGCCTGTAAATTAAATGCTGCTGAAGCACTCATCGTGCCAGCCACGAAAGTAGCCTTTTAAACCATGTCTCAGGCATGCTACTGCAGCCTGTAGTGCAGTTTTAAACTGTCAATTCAACATGGCAAAACAAACCTTTTGTCAGGCCTAAAAACTTTCTTTTTAAAATACTTATGTCACCCCTAAAACCCCACAGGGCAGGCTAGATTGTATTTAAAAGGTAGGACATGAGAGCTTACGTTTTACATGTCCTAGTCTTCAAGTAATTTTTTACTTCTGAAAGGCCTATCTTTCTCATTGACTAACACTGGGCTACATTATTACATTTTATAAGTGATAACTTTGGATTGGGAGCATTTAGAGTTATACTGTTTAAATGGTAAAGTCAGATTTTAAGTCACAATTCTGAAAATGACACTTTTAGAAATGTGGCATTTTCTTGCCCCAAAGTTTCTAAGGCCTTCTAGGAGTTTTCATCTGCCTGGGCCGGTTAATTGCTTCCCCATTAGGAATGCGTATTGCGCTCAGACAGTGAACAATAGGGGACTAGATGTGAGCAGTAGGGGCCAGGATGGATGGGGGCAGCGCTGTTCCCTGCACCACTTGCACTTCAATGGGCTTGTCTCCAGCACACACAAAGCACGCTGACTCCAGCTGTTAGTCACCATAAACTTCTTGGAGCCTTGACATGGAAAGGGAAGAATTTTCCAGAACCAGATGTGGGGGTAGTAAAGGGAATCCCCCACTTCAAAGGCTGGCAGAAGGCATAAATATGGTACCTCCAAAGCCACTCTTCAGGACACTCGTGGACCTGTGGATATTACAGAAGAAGGCCTGCCTTGTTCCCCAGAGGACTGCCCTGGTGATTGTGGCCTGTCATGCTCTCAGAGAAGAAAGGCCAGATCTACTCCCTTCATCCCAGGCAACCTGAGTGACTCTAAGGGTCAGGTGAGTGACCTCCTGTCTGAGCTAAAGAGACATAAAAAGCTCAAGAGGTCTCCCTGAAACTCCCCAGTTGACTTGCTGCACTTGACCTACCTGGACCTGAAACTGGACCGGCCTGAGCCCTGCTGGCCTCTGCTCAAGTGAGTCCTTGATCACCAAGAGGTATCTCCCCAGGTCCTGGACCCTTGGCTGGTATCAGGGAGGACTCCTCCTTGCCTAACTGAAGGTTCTGTCAAAAGTGGTGTGAAGCCACACAAATCCCGACAAAGCCTTGCAGAACAGTTGAGAATTTCATTGGAATTGATGCTGAGTGATGCAAAACCTTGCAAAGCAGCGCCGCACAGACCTTGCACCAAGGAGATAAGGTACAACTCCTAGTGGGCCAAACTTGATCCTGTGCCCAGCCTCCACTCTGTCAACCTGAACTTGTGACTTTGTCCCTGTCCAGCATGTTCAGATACCCTTACTTGTTGCTTTGTGGCCCTACCTTTATACCATTAAAATCCATTATCTCCAGTTCTACAGATTGGCTTTTCATTTTTCTGGTATAATTTTATTTATTAAAATTTACTCTGTTTTTCTAAATTGTTGTGGGATTTTTCTTGTGTTGTGTTTTCACTTTAATACTGTCTGTGTGCTGCATACATACTTTAAACTGGCTGGTGCCAATTTTTGGACAAATTGGTGCAAATTGTTTGAATTATTGCAACCTTTGCGAGTATGGCTGTCGCGGCTTGTGTCTGGTACGAGATGTTGCACCAGCCAGTTTATGTATTTCTACTACCATGCTAAAGGGACGGAGCATGTCAACAAGTCAGCATGCCAGTATTTCACAATCGTGTTAAAATATTTGATGAACATAAACAGAAAACAAACTGGAGTGCATTTTATCAACTATTAAGTAGCATTTGCATGCATACTTTAGACATTGCCTCTGAGTTAAGCCTGACTGCTTTTGTGCCAAGCTACCAGAGGGTTAAGCACAGGTTCATTTAGTGACTTTTGTGGTTCACCCTGACAAAGATTGAGGTTGTTGCTTGAGTAGGGCTTTCACCCCCTTCAGTCAAAAACCCAGGGGCATATTAGCAAGACCCACGTTAAAATTATCGCCGTTTTAGCGGCAGGAAACTGCCGCTAAAACGGCGATAATGGGCTTGCTAATATGCGTTATGGAATTCCAATAGAAGCCCAGGTTAGATGTCCTGCACATCTAACCTGGGCTTCTAATGGAATTCTATAACGCATATTAGCAAGCACATTATCGCCGTTTTAGCGGCAGTTTCCTGCCGCTAAAACGGCGATAATTTTAACGTGGGTCTTGCTAATATGCCCCCCAGTTTCTTACAGTGTCTACACCAGTTATTTACACTTTTGGCCCTCATTGTGAGAAGGTCAATAACTACTGCAGTATTGATCACATACGATAAAATGTGACTCCACTGCGACTCAGTTTAAGGTGTGATAAATACCACCCATTTATGAGTTATACCCCGATAATGGGGAATAGCATGCAGATGTTGGTGCTTATTACACTAAAATCCATATATCCCAGTCTTAACCGGGCATTTTCCCCTAAAACCCATTAATATCAAGATGTTTAACCTTCAACATTTATCCTAGAATGTGATTTGTTTTCGTAATTCCTATATGTGTGGTAACAGCAGTTACTGCACATATTGGAATATACTGGCCAACATATACTCAGCTCCTTTCAGCTTCATTACAACTACCCTCATAAATTCCTACCCTTGGACAAACTGCTGTTCATGCAGGGGTTGGGCATTATGAGTCATGTGGAATTTAAGTCATTATTTACCTCTGAATTTCGAAAGGGCAATTCTGCCGAATTTGTTAGAGATAAAAGCCCAGTTGTTGGATAATGGCCCTCTAAGAAGGTTCATCCCAAATGTTTTGCTTTCCTCCTCCTCTTTTTGCTGAACTCTTTTCGTTGGCTTTAGGACTCTGAGCACTTTGCCACCGCTTACCAGGCTGCTCTTTCAACTGTTGGTCTGGGCATACCTGCCGCCGCCGCCGTAATACAAGGCTCATGGGATCATCTCGGCTGAAGTTTATTATCACTTCATCCGTATTGTGGGACCGCCGGTAGCTACAAAGTGTTGTTGGAAGTTCTCCATACATTACCCTTCCTCTGACTATTGCGGTCGGATCCCATTGGTTGCAATTGATTAATAGTATTCCTGTGCATTTTGACATTGTTGTGCATTTACAAATTCTCTTGGGCCGGATTTTTTAGATCTTTTAACCGCGTAGAAACTTCCGAATACCCTTGAGGCAGTGGTTCCCAATCTGTGCACCACGGCACCCCAGTGCGCCATTAAAAGTAGCCAGGGGCGCCGTGAAAAGATGTGCACCAAGCACACAGTTTGGAAACTACTGACTGATACACAATAATAAGGGTAATACCAGGGGGTGGAGGGCATCATGCTGCAGACAGGGATTTCTAATCAGTGGCAGCTTTATTCTTGCAGTTCAAAAGCTGGAGTTCCAGAGGCCGGAAAAGTGCAAGCGCTGTAGCACATTCATTAGCAGTTCAAGCAGAGCCTTTCTGGGGAGGAGGATGGGGCCTGAGTGGGAAACACAAGATAAGCAAGCAGGTAGACGGGGCTGCCGGGATGTAGGTCAATGTGCCTGGAATGAGACTCGAAGAGATACTGAATAAGGAAATAAAACATCCTGCAGCAATGAAAGTAAAAGTAAACATTTGCAGACAGCCTGATTTTACACACAACGGCCCTTGATAATGATTTATAGCGCCTGGGAGCCACCTCCGGTTCAGCGCAGCTGGCACAAGTGGGCAGGTGAAAACTCATGGCTAATAGCCGCGTTCTCCAAGTTACACATATTATGGGAAACTATCTCAGTAGGTTAATGTGCCTGCTGCTAAGAGCTGTGTAAAACCTGTGGGTTAGAGCAATTTTGGAATGACTAACCCTGGATTAAAATGCAAACGGTGTGCATTTGCTTCCTAATTTATGGTTTGAGCGCATTACTTGCCTATGTCTGCTGCTATTAGTCATTTACATGACATTTGCTATTTGTTTTATTTATGTCCTCCTTGCATGGACCAAGTAGTGTGTGCTCCCCTCTGGGTATAGGCCCCACCACCCACTCACTGATCTTCATTTCCTGACATGCCCGTGACTACTGAACTTTGTCTTTGTCTTCCTAATTTTCTATTTTGCAAATTTTAAACACAACGGGGCTGTGCAAGCACAGTGATTGCTTTTCAGTCTTTTATCTAGACATGTGCACTCAGACACATCCAGCACCTCCCTCTTGATTTGCGCCACAGATTGAACCAAACCTCTTGTTAGAGTTTGCACAGTGTCACCCCAATAGTCCATGGATATTTTTGTCTAATATGTGTCACTGCTTTGAATGTCCTGTTTGAACAAGCCAGGTTTTGTGTGCGTCCCGGACTAGACTGATGCAAAACAAATGGACTGCTGAAGCATCGTAAATTGAAATGTACATTAATTAATACAGTGCAGTTTACTTATTGAATCATAAGGTAGTTTGCAGCATTGAAATCAGCCTCTCCAATCATGCAGCTATTGGTCCTGGGTTGGACTTGATGCCGGCAGCACTGTGCTCACATGAATATCGAAGTCGATCTTCGAGTCTCTTAAGCTGCCTGCTCTGTATTCTCAGTGGAAATGATTTAGCAATGCTTATTGTGCAGTGTAGTAAACAGGGCATGGTGGGACACTGATAGCAGGACACGATCGCCGCAATAATCAGAACAGCAAAACTGTAAGTACTATGGCAGCAGGGAGAATCCTGCTTCAGATTCCAGGTCTGTCCGTGCACACCACAATGCTGCCAATGCGCATTCCAGATCTACCAGTACATTTCACAGGGCTTCCAGTGCACATTTCTGGGATGGCAGTCAGTGCCAATCATAGTACTATCAGAGCCAATGCATGCCAAAGAGCCCTTAGTGCGCATTCCAGTTCTTCCAGTGCATCCAAGGAATATAAGGGTTGCTTTGCCCTGCCCTCTGCATGATCCAAGTGCCCCTTGTTTGGTGAAGCTCAGCCATGTGCCACTTCATTCTACACATATCCATTGTGCTTTACCGCCACAAATTATGAAACACACAATAGCTGCACTCATACACCTAGAGATCTTGAGAAAGATGCCAATGGTAATTATTTCTTTCGACCCCCGCCCATCTCCCCCTCCATTTGGTTCCCAGGAAAGAGGCCCACATCTATGATTATTATACCTTCATCTGCTTCAGCCCAATTATTTTCAGGGAGAGAAATGGAAGTACTCCAGAGGCTTGGCTTGCATCCTCCCTCCCGCCAAAAAAAAGGGAGATAATGGGGAGCCGTGGCCAACGGGCAATAGATCAAGGGAGCTGCAAGTCAAAAAAGTTTGGGAACCACTGCCTTGAGGGATCGTCTACACTTTTTTCTATTCAGTCGGAATATTGCACCAACATCACTTAGATTACCCTGGCCGGAATTAGATTTAACGTTGTCCGCATCGTGGGACTGATTACTCCCTTGATATACACAGTGGGACTTTGTCCACACAGGAACTTTTTGCCCTGATGAAGTTCCTTTAAAAGGAACGAAACGCGTTGGCTGTTGTCCTGTCATCTTTTATCTGAAAGAAGAATAAAGAATATTGAAAAGACCATATTGACTTAAGTGTGACTTCATCCCTGGTGCTGCCTCCATCTTTTCACCGCTTACAGTGCTAAAGTGCATGTGCTTCTCCCCTAAACATGATGACATTGGTGTATACCTGAGTGGCATAGTTGATGTACTGGTAATTCCCTTGTAAAGTGGTATACCATATACCCAGGGCCTGTACTTCAATTGCTACTAGTGGACTGCAACACTGACCGTGCCATCCACAGAAGTAGCCTCTCAAACCTGTCTAGGACTGCCACTGCAGTGCCTGTTTGTGCAGTTTACTGGTAGTAAATATGACACATGACAGCTAAACATTTAAGTGCCTACAAACTTTGTATATGTGCTATTTTTGTGAAGATCTGGGTATTTGTGTACAATCCTAAAATGCCAGAAATTTGATAAAGGATCTTTTTTACACAGGCTGACACACACACAACCATTTCACGTGAAAGTGCTGCAACACAGAAAACACAGAAAACAGAACTTTTGGGTATCTTAAGAAGAATTTGTATAATTGACATGCTCAATGACAGCCACCAAGTTTGACACTGTTGCATTTATTAAGTTTGATGGGCGTTCTTTGTTGCTGGATAGATTGCCTACCAACTTGCGTAAACATGCAATAGAGAAAGAGATCTCTTTACACACATAAAGCATATTTGCACGATTAAACCATTCTGCAGTCCTAGAGTAGAAAGGAATACAATGGTAAATGTTGTGAGAGAAATATTCTAGTAAAATATTATTTCAAATTCACAGTAGCAAGTTAATCTTTTTCAGAAACGGGAATACTTCTTGTTTGGCTCATTGTAGGTATCATATACGTACTTGCTCCAGCATAAAATAAACTGATTAAACAAACTCAAGTGGTTTTTATTTTATGTCCTACAATCATACAACCATTGCAATGATTTGTCTGACTGGCTTTTAATTTCTTTAAGCTGATTTGCAAAGGTAAAACCACCTCCTATGAGTAAACTACAAAGTTAACAAAGTTCACTGACGGGTGAAAGACTAACAAAATGGAATGCTTTAAATCCCTTAACTGCAGACATTTTTCTTCCCCAGTGCTTGGCCTTTTTTTATGTTCGCTGTACTCCACACATAAGCCTTCACAAAAGGTATTTAGGCCAAATTTACATCTTTTTTCCCCACATCTTGGTGATTCTACAGGTAAGTAGGAAAATAGCCAATGTATAGCAACATTTTGTATTTTTGGGGGGAAAAATGGGGGAAAGTGTTGTGCAGGAAATAGATGGGCCAGATTCATAAAGGCCATCTGCACTCGTGGCGGCAGCTCCGCAGTCGTGGCAGGGGGCCCAGATCTCGTGGCGGGACTTTCACATTGCAGTTTTTCATTGCGAAGCTCCCGCCATGAGTGTGGGCCCCCTGCCACGACTGCAGGGCCTCTGCCACAAGTGCAGAGGCCCTTTGTGAATAGGGTCCACAATGTTTTCCCAGATATGGCATCAGCAAAAAGTTTGCTGTGCTAACGTTGCCATCTTCATGGCATTCAGTTACAAGCAGAACTGTAAACAAATAAAAAAAAATTACCACAGTTTTTGCATGTTTCTAAGTGGCAGTCGTATTTTTCCTATTTTTCCTGGTTTCAACCTGCATGTAGTTTGTGGTGGAAACAGGTATGAAACCCATAGCTGAACCTACAAATCTACACCTTTCTGAAAACTAGACAGAATTCAGCAGGGGCTATTATTGTAGCTTGCTCATGGTTTTCCATATGAACCTAACTGTTAAATTAAGTAATTAGTAAAAATAAGTAGGAACAAATAGCAATTGGTGACAACATTTTCATTTTGTAATATTCTGACTCGATGGCAGATTTGCAAAAGGAATATACCACTATGACTTCACATCCTTCTGGTTGCAGGGATATACAATGTTTGCTTTCCAGAACATGTGCTGGCCAGAACCAACAACTGAGCTCAGCTTACAACCGACCACACAGCAAGTCATATGGTCAAATCTAATGAATGAAAAATAAGTATCAAGAAAACCTATGTATTTTTTAAATGTGTCCAAGATACTTAGTTTAGGAATAGTGGTCATCTGTACAATTCTGAATTTAGGATTACTCACACTAACGTGATTCAAAGGGCATTTTGTAAAATGACATCTTTCTTGCACAATGACTTACATTTCGAGGTCAAAAATGTAGAGAAAATCAATTGAGAATAACAAATATTCCACTATTCTTTAAGTCAATATTCTGTTTGCATGGTCCCTGGTTTGATCCAATCCTGTCACAGGCACTAAGCCCAGTCACACAAATGGGCAACTGTCTCCATTAGGAGAAGTGTGGGAATGCTGGATGGTAGGATCGACGACAACAAACAACAATATCTCAATTGGTATCAATGTTGAAGGCAATTAAATGAGTATGTAACATACATTACAAGGAAGGAAAAAGGGAGACTCACGCAAGAATTTTTCAAATGTGCACATGGCATCGTATAATTGGAAAAAATTATTTTGAAGTCGGTACAGTTGTATCAGCACTGTAAACATGAATGGTATGAACAGCCCAAATTGGACTTGGTGCACAAATGTGCTCGTGACACATATAAGTGACGGCGCAAGTGACAAAGTGTAAACAGCGAAAAGGCGCGTAGTGACAATTGGTGAAAATATATACAAGTGAATGTGTGGTTCAGCACAAAATAATTCACGATAGTTGCTTTAGAATGAATGGTGGGAGTTTTAAAGAACCACACGAAGTATGGGCGCCTTCAATCGCGCTGAGGGGTCGACGACGTTTCGATCCTATTGATTCAGGATCATCTTCAGGACGGGGCTGCTGTATTGAAAGTGCTGTACAGGGAGGGAAAGAGAAGTGTAAGAGGGGGGTAGCGAGGGGCTGAAGACGCGCTGAATGTGTGATCTGAAAGCGCAACGGGACTTAACCATGGGTTAGGTGGTAGCCTGGGGGCAAGGAGGAGGGGGGACAAAAACTGCCTCTGAGTTGGACTGGACGTGAAAACCGATAGCAACGGGCAAGGGAGTGGAAGCGCGTGATCGGACCTGTCTCTAGGTCGAGGCGGGAGCCTAGGGCTAGGGGGAGGGAAAAGGGGAAGGGAATGGCGGGGGGCGGGCGGGCGGGGTGGGGGCATAAGGAGGCAAGGTGGGTGAGAACCGAAAGAGGGGAGGCGGCGATGGGTACCTGAGAAAATAGCGGTTCCAGAGTCTCATTAGAAGGATAATGGTAATCCAGGGTCTGTGGTAAAGTGCATCAAGGAGTATGCAAGGCTCGGCATGAAGAGCATCAAGATGTATGCAAGGCTCAGCGTCGGTAAATCTGCAAAGAAGGGTGCAAGGGGGGGCAAGGAATCAGTCAACGAGTAAAAAGGCGGTGTGTGTTAAACGGAGGACAAGACAAGGCAAGGCAGGGACCAACTCACCTATGCGGTCGCCGAGTCGGGAACCGTAATTGAGGTCGGTATAATTGGCCCGGTGCCCAGGAGGGCAGTAAAGCAAGCAACAAAAGCCGGCGGGTAGATATCCTCGGAAGGACCGGGTATCGGAGAATCTGGGGAGAGAAAGGCACTGAGGGGTCAGGGCCATGTAGGGGAACACAGGGGGTAGCGGGAGGCGAGTCTGTGCCTGGTAGGATCATCACGGTTTCCAGAAATGTCCCACACAGAAATGTGAGGAAAATGTGTGATGTTAGCCAAAGTTTGAGGTTTGCAGGGAATTCTTGGTAAGAAAAACATAGTGAGATTCACGCATGTACACCACCTTGAACTGCCCTTAGTGTTCCGTTTTCAGAAATGTCTGGGCTCTCAGGGTCTCTGGTTGCCAGCTGACCCAGACCCCAAATAATGTGGCCCTTTACCATGGCGATTGAGAGGAAATTTGCATCTACACCATCTCTGCTGGCCCATATTCCAAATCTACACCAAAAAATAATAATTCTTATCACTAGCCCTGTAAATGGGGATGCTCTAGTGTTGAGGGGGGTCAGAAAAACTGTTGGGGCTTTAGGAGTGGATGTGTGATCTAATGGAAGAATAGGACGGCCCAACTAAAAATAAAATCCCTCGTAACCCCTCCCCAAGATTGCTAAGCCCATTCTGGGGTTGGAGTAGGTTATGATGTCTGGTCAGGCTGCCCCACCTCTAGTGTTTTATCTGCGTCTTTTCCTGATGTTTAGTGGACTTTCTGTCCCCCCTGGGGTGTTTAGGGGTAAAGTTTTCCCAATATGCCCTGGGGGCAAAAATACTGTTGGGGTGACAGGGCCCAATATCAGAACTAGCCTCTCCAGCCCTTCTTTTTTATGTATTGTTTTTCCTTGATTTATATTGGATTTTCTGCCTCCATAGGGGGGGTAGGGTGGCAGATTGAATGTAAACTCCAACTCCACCCTAAAGGGGTAAATGGTCTTTTTGGGGAGGGGCATGGCCTGATGCCAGGGTGGAGTGACCACACCCCTTCTTTTTGTTCTAATACTCTTATGTCTAATAGACTTCCTCTCCTCCCTGTCAGACAGTTCAATTTAAGTGTTGATGATTCCACTTCATGATTATGGGAAAAAAATCCTGGATTCACATTATTGGTTTTCATTGGGTTTTTGCATAAATCATTGGATTAATTAAGCATTTTCCAGAGTTATTACTAGGGGTTGGCGGAACTCGCGAAGTTTCATGCTGCAGAATTCTGTGGAGTTACATAAAAACTCTGCAGGATTCCACGGAGTTCTGCAAGCAAGTGGAATTCGGCACATTGAGCTGCTTGCGCTGATTTTTTGATCTGGGAGCTTGTTCCGCATTGTAAAATCAGGACAAATGGCACCACGCACCATGCCAGAGGGTGCTGTTTCTTTCTGCCACTCGAGTAGATTTTCTACTCTAGCGGCAGCTTTCACAGCACAAACGGTTGCAACGTGCCACGAACGCCTGCATTGAGAAATATCGGAGGGAGGCATTCTAGTGTTTGAAAATCATGCTAAGGGATGCAGATTCTCACTCGCACTCTCCAACTTAATGTTGGCTAGCCACACGTGAGAAAAAACTCCACCATGTGGTGGTTGGTGGAGTTTTGCCAGAACTCCGCATTCCAAGCAGGACACACAGCAGTCCCGCCAAGCATATTGCGGCCTCAAGGCTGGCGCACCACCGCTAGGTTGGGGTGGTGCAATTGCGGGCCGACCACCCCACTTGTAATGGGGTGGTCGAACCGCCGATGCGGCGGTGGCTGGACTGCCACAGCTGTGCCACCGTGAGCTTGCACAGGAATTATGCAAGCTTCCACTTGTTTAATAACTATTTAGCACAGGCAATAAAAAACACAGTAGTTTCTCAATTATCTGTCTTCCATTAAAATCTGATGTGAAAATAACTTTAAGAAGAGGGCCACATTTGAGGTGGTTCTAGTTTGCTGTCCATGACAATAGGAATGCACCTGATTATCAATAAGCTTAGTTTGATTATTTACAGAACAGCAAAACCCGTTGAAAGCATGAAAGCACTATACAAGTAGTCCAACTTGAACAGGGACTGAGTAAAGATAGTTTGATTAACTAGAACTGGATAAAATGGAGAATAGAGAAGGCAACTGACCCAGAAAGTATCCATTTTGTATGTCTTTACCTTATTGTTTGTAGGTGTAATACAAGGCTTGCCCAAACCTCCCCTCCCTAATGTTTCTAAATTTAGATTTTGTGATATTGTTGCTTTTCTAGGACCTCCAACCTTTGTATGACCTTCCCCCTCCCTCCATATCTTATTTATAGAAAGGATATGCATTTACATTTCTTTCAACCCGACAAAATAGGTCATGCGTGAGATACAGGCGCAAACAGTCTAGTGTTCGTGATACATCATCTGTGATAAGATGCTAACCTTGTGCAAAGAGACAAGCTAGCATATTGCTCTCATGTGATCTTCATGCAAGAGCAGCCTGATAATTTGCTTCACAGTGATTGGATCTCGACAATGAGCCACATGTCCTTCCCCACTCACATGAAAACCTGACAATGCAAAATGCAGAGGCTGTGCAGGAAGCTGGAAACTGATTTTTGTCCTTTAGTGCCTCTTCAACACAAAAGGTGTGCATGATTCAATCTTGAATGCAATATTCCAGCTTTTATGAAGATGCTTCTGGTAGTGAGCCTATAAAATGGAAAAAAACGTTTGAGGGAACTAATCTTCCTATATCATAAATTACATTATTTCACTCTATCCAATCTGACATGCTGTTTTTTTTGGAGTTTTCATAAGGGGTGGGATAATCAAGACAAATTTAAATAATGTATAAGTATTATAGGGCTTTGAGGCCAAACATTGATTAGAGTGCATCCGAGGTGGCTACACCATTTAAGCAGCCTCAATACCTCTTCTAGCTTGCTGCATTATAATATAAACCTGTGAAGTAGGATTGCAGGAAATGTATGCCTAATTGTAAGTGTCGCTAACATGTACAGTTAAGGTGATGCTCTTTAGGGATGTCCAACAGGTCCATCGAGAGCTACCAGTAGCTCGCTGCCTGCCGCTCAGTAGCTCGCACATCATTGCCTGGTCAGTGGTTTAAAAACATGCAGCTGCCGTTTTGCGAAGGCAGCACTTTTAAACATTGTGTACCCAGTTCTGTGAGGCCTTGGAAGTTCACAGTGCAGAGTGCCCTCTCCGGAAAATGTTCTTTATTTCTCTTTTCTTTTTCTACTTCTTTGTTTCTCTAATCCGCTTCCTTGGATCTTTAACTTTCTTTTCTTTCCAGACTTTTTTTTCATCTTGATTCACTTTTTCTCCCCTCTTTCTTGTTTTCTGTCCTTTCTCATCCTTCCTTTCTTCCTATGCCTTTCTTTCTTTATTTCATTCCTTCTGCTTTGCCTTTCTTTTTCTTTCTCTTTCATGCTATTGTTTTTCCTTCTCTATTTTTTTATCTTCTCTTTTCATCCTCTACATTTCTCATTTCTCCTTATTTCCAACTTCAGTTTCTTTCTACTTTCGTTTTTCCTTTACTTTTTTCATGCATGTTCCTTTCTCTTTACTTATTTTTCTTTGTTTTTTTTTCTTTTTCCTCACATTTCATTCACTCCATTTTGTTTTTCTTTACTGCTTTCTTTTCTTTTCTTTCTCTTTTTCTGCTTTCTTTTTCCCGTTTTTATTCCGTTCCTGCTTTTTTCTTCCTTAACCTTTAATTATCCCTTTATTTCTTTTTGACTTCCTTTATCTTGCTTTGTTTCTTCCTTTCTTTTTCTGCTGCTTTCTTTTTCTTTCTTCCTTTTATTTTTCTGCTTCTTTATTTTCCACTTTCTTCGTTTTTTTTCTATATTCTTGTCTATTTCTAGCATTTGTTATCTTCGCTTTTCCTTTTATTCCTTCTATTTTTTGCTCCCATCTCCCCTTTTGTGATACACCTAGTGCGACAATGTTGTTATGCTCACTGGAGCACAACTGGGGGTACTGCAGTCACGGTGTTTAAGATGTCACAGTGTTTAAGATGTGTACCCTTAGAGAATCCTTATGTTGGGAAGTGACTCAGGAAAGCTTTCAATTATCAAAAATAGCTCTCACTAGAGTAAAGGTTAGAGACCTTTGAGTGAGCAAAAATCGGGCAATCCCATCTGCATTTCCAAGTCTGTTGTGTTTATGATTTGTCAAGATATAAAGACATTGAGGGGAATGTATCCATTTCAGTGAACTGGGATGCCCAGATAAAACTTCAATGAAGCCAGTGTAATTCACATACGTTCCAGTATTTTGCGTTACACTATTTACACGAAATTAGGCAAAATAATTGAAGTTGATTTGGGAAATAATCATTTTGCTGGAGCGCTGGAAGAACGTGAGCAGACAGAATGCGAGAGGCTCTTGTTTGCGGCACTTGTGGTTTCTGTCTTTCTTTTCTGAATAGTGCGTTCTGACATTTAAAAGTGATGTAAGGGTGCACTTCATGCTAATATATAGTGATAATGCCAGATTAGAATTGCTGGTAATTTCACAGACATTTTGTATATTTGCTGGAAAGGATATTACACAAGTTTCACACATCCCCAGTTCTATCCCTTTATTGTATTGCTAATCACTACTGGAAGACAGTGTGGTCAGTTTGTGCTATTCCTGGTGTATCTCACTACGATTAACAATTATTGGGCTAATTATCAATATTGCCATTGTATTTATATAGCACTTACTACCCCTGACAAGGTGTTTAAGCGCTTTATGATGAGTAGCAAGCTACTCCGTAAACCAAGGTGGGTTTGTGGTGGAAAATATAAATTGTTATCAGGAGTGGTAGACATGTGCGCCTGTTAGTTTGATGAATAGGATAAAGGAGGGAAGAGTGTAGAAAGAGTTATTTGGGAATCCATAGAGTATGTGAGGTTTGGGATGAGTCAGAGAGTGAAGATGAGGGGATCGTTGAAAGAGGTATTTGATGAGTCATAGAGTTACTGGTTTGGGAAGAGATGTTAGAGGTTTTTTTGTTGTTGTTTTTTTACCTCTGCAGTGGGTGGAAAATATATAAATATATAGATACATACCCACACACTAAAAGGCATTCATACTTAGGGCCTGATTACGACTTTGGCGGTGCAGCGCCGTGTCCACCCTGCCGGCGCACCACCAAAGCTGTGGCCAGACTGCCCGCCACATTAGGAGTTTCCTCCTGTCTGGCGGGCTGGTTTTTGACGTTACCATGGCGATGCTGAGAAAATGGGCACCACAATGGGAACGCCAAAAACTGTTTCTGCGTGGCATAGACTGAAAAGTCCATGCCGTGCAGGAACTGGGGTGCATGCACATGGGAGGCACATGTTGTGCCCCATGAGTGCCTCCCCACTAGGAGGAGGCACATGCAAGGCCCCCTTTCTTTCTTCTCCCCCATGGTGTTCATGGAGGAGGAACCTCCATGACACCACTGGCGGAGAGGAAACTTGTAATATGCTTGGCAGGACAGCGGCGGTCCCGCCAAGCGTATTGTGTTCTCCTGACCACCACAACACTGCCTGGCGGCTGCGGCAGAGCTGTGGCGGTCCGACCGCCCGATTCGTAATCTGGCCCTTGGTGAAGTTAACATATTACACATTTACAAAATAATCTAGAGGTAATAAATTGTACTATGTAAAGACCCATACGTACAGGCATGGATAAATATTACCAAACACAGGAATCCCATATTTGATGTTGATAAATACATTTTGTTATATGTTTTATATTTTTCTTGTCCCCCAATATTTCAATAGGGAAGTACTTTTAGATAAATTTGCTATAATCATTTTTTAAAAACCCATAAGCATACACTCATCACCTTATATCTGATTGAAAATGTGATCTACCTGTATATGGAAGTAAGGATAAACAAATATATATATATATATATATATATATATATATATATATATATATATATATATGTATATATATATATATATATATATATATTCATGTGTGTGGCTATATATATATATATCAACAAATCCCCTCACGAGTGGAAGGATGATGAAGCCGTGTCTCAAGCCACAGTATTCTTTATTTGTCGGCTGATATTGGACGCGTTTCGCCTGCACAGCAGGCTTGCTCACCAACAATTTGGTAAAGTTTTCAACCACTATTTAACCACCTTGTCGTGCCGAATCACGTGAGAACTACTCACGCTGGGGCATATTCACAAGGACTTATCGCCGAGTTATCGGCACTTTAGCGTAGCAATAGTGGCGATAGAATTATCGCCCCATTCGCAAGCTGGTGCTAACTGCCCACATCGCCACATATCCAGCGATAGCTGCCGCAAAAAACATCGCCACGGTTGACGCCGCCAACTAACGCTAATGAGATGCAGAGTAGGCGTTCCCATGTGAAAACACACGAAAACACCACATCGCGACATTCACAACGAACAGCCAGATCCGCGATGCGAACCAAAAACAGGCGATAAGCCGCGCTAGCAGCAGCGATTTTACACCTGCTCTCTGCTGGTGTTAAGCAAGACGACTACCTGCACCACAAAAGGGAGCCCAGCCCACAGCCACACCTGAAGAACAACAGATGCCATGGAGCCACTGCTCATGCAGCTCGAGACCCCAGAGGCCCACAACACCCACCGCCACCACCCCCAGGACCCCCCCACACCCCTGGGCCCACCCCCGGCCCGCCCACCCCGGACAAAGACATGACACAGCAACTTCACAAAATCACGAGATAAGAAAGACACTGATGTCGCACACATACAACAACAAACACACATGTGTGGTCAGAATAATGAGAATCAAACATTCAACTGTGAATTTCCCATAACAAAACTTTATTAATACACAACACAAAACAACAAATATGATTAGTCCTTGCGGATCCACTCCGGACAATCTGGAAGCCACAGCTTCCAAGACAAAATCCGAGATGAGAACCTGTGTCATGTGCACATCAAAGGACAGAGAGAGAAAGCAAGAAAGAAAGGGAGAGTGAGAGAGAGGGAGAGAGAGACAGCAAAAGGACGAGAGGGCGAGAGACAGCTGCCCCTGTGCACCCATGCCCCACAGCCCACCTGCTGCCACCGGTGTGTCTCCAACCACGTGCCGGTATCCACTGCAGTCCACCATGTCCTTTCATCTGCAATGGAGTCCAGATGTAATAATGGCAGAGTACATACCATTGCACACGGTAACATCGCCCGCCCGCCCCTGCGCACACATGCTGCTGCACCCCAGCCCCTCCCGCCGCCCATTGGACATTGTCCGCCCATGCGCCCCCAGGCCTCACTGCTCACCTTCCACCACCGGTGTGTCTCCAACCACGTGCCGGTGCATGATCCGAGCCCGTGACACGCAACCATGGCAGACTCCACATCACGCGGACCCGCCCCACAGGCCACACACCTGGATCTGGGCCTTGATTTCGGAATGGGAGAGTCCATAACAGTGCACACGTCATCAACTGGCTGCACACCCGCCTAGCATCATAGGTGCCACTAACTCCGTGAACCTTGAGGCAACGCCACGTGGCGGTAGGCCCGCGTCGCACGCAGCCTCCGGCCTACACTGTGGTCCAGCAGGGCTCACACCAACCCTCACCAGCCAGGACGGGGCATCATCGCAGGCTGCGCACCCGCTCAGCACATCAGGTGGCCCTACCTCAGTGCCCCGTGAGTCACCGACCCATGGCGGCATGCCCGTGCCGGCCAACGTGCTCTGGGTGCCACTAACCCAGTGCAACGAAAGTCACCTTCCCGTGTCGCGCAGGCCATGCCGCACGCAGTTCGGCTCTGTGCCCCGCAAGTCATGGTCCCTTCATGACTGCGTCACGTGACATGGCAGGCGGGCGCAGCATTGTCCCCTCTGGCATTGTGGAAGATCTGGTCCATGCAGCTCTGTCGTCCCACCATTTGTACGTATACGGAGTGGGCTGGGCTAGCGTACGCACGTCCAGCGTAGGGGTGTGAAGTATCATCTCCGGGATCTGGGCGTGGTCCTGTGCTGGGCAGGGCAGGAAATGTACATATGCGTGTGCCTCTGTCGCAGTGTCTGCGCAACACGGGACGTGATGTGCAATGTTGCAATGTTGCATGCAGCCGGAAGGCGCACGTGTGAATGTACAAGGTGCGCAAGTCCGTTCGGGCTCTTGGCTCATGCATGCCAACTGCCGTGTGTATCGTTCTTGGTGCACCATGGGCCTAAGGCCTAGCCTCAATTGCAGCGTGTAGACCACATCACATTTCCACATTGCAAGCAGTAGTCAGACTGACATCAGGGATGAATGCTCCATTGTCTCCACACAGGAGGCGGACGGGCATCTGCACCTCCGACCTTGGACACAGCATGCGGCAGAAACCCCCTGTGAGTGATATCATAGCAGATGAAGACGACTCCCACACTTCACACAGCGATGTTGAAGGACCAACGTATACACACCCCACACACAGAGGCCCTTGCCCGGGGTGTAGTGTAGCTCCTATTTCCCTAATAGGCTCTGCGCATTGGAATAATATATCCTATAGGTTTGACATAGGACTAAGGTCAGCATGTCCCTATCGAGTATATTAAACTTAATTACTTGTGCCAGCTAGCTCAGAGGCCACTAGAAACTCCTTGACAACAAGAAGGGAGTAGTTTCTGGCAGCCGCAAAACATGACCACTATGTTTCCCTTTAGAATCAGAACGTGTCCCAGAGTCGTGGAAACAATAGATAACTATTTCACTCAGCTCAGTCGTGCATGCTTAGTTTTCTCCAAGTTTACACAGAAAGAAATAGACGGGCGTTTCAATAAAAGGTTTATTGAACAGTCTTGTTTCTGGTGTAAGTAAGATGTGCTGTTACGATCACAAGACAGTATGCGAGATAAATAATGTACAGTGTGAGCAGTAGAAATAAATAATACTGCGTTAGCATTATCTTTTAGTACATATGCTGTTACATAAATAACACAGACTAAAAATGCGAGTACTCATACGATGCGTTGCTAAGCTAGTTCTACCCCAATGTACCTAACCTAACCTAGGTGTAGGACGAGGTATGAAGTAGGTGAAGTATTCCTTACTATGGTATACTAAGAGTATGTTAAGTCTAGTATGCCTAGTATGCCAAGAGTCCCTCTAGGTTCTTAGTCAGTTCCATACCTGAAGAATGAGAGAGGTTGGAATCTCTTTGCCGGACTCGAACTCCAACATCCCGCAAGGGAAGTCAGATCACTGGAAGCTGGACTCTCTGCGTGCAGGGATGACAGCGTCTTCTCAGTGCGTCAGGCCGGGATACGGGCTCCTCTGAAGTCGAGGTCTCCTCTGTTTTACAGGGGCTAGGGAAGGTATATTTATACCTGAGAGTACCTTAGGAATGTTAGCATTGACGTGAATTGGACAGCGAAAGACGTCATGGATGAACCCCTAAGGAATAATGGTTCATGCATAATATATGAGGCCTTGAAGAAATCAATAGTCCTGGGCTAGGGAAACTCCCGCAGCCTAAGGGTCTGTTCTTCATGAACTCGTTGTGACGTTAGGGTGGACGGATGTCGGAGACCATGCCTGTATTTGGAGTGCATGGTTTAATGCCTAAATAAGGGCTGGGATTTTATGCCTATATAAGGGCAGGGCGAATTGTGCCTATATAAGGACATGATACTGGAAAGCCCGTTTATGGACACCCTAAGAGGAATACAACACCCACTCCACTTTCGTGTATACGATAATACTAAAATGCTAAACATTTAAAATGCTAAACATAAAATGGAGTACCGCATATTTCTAAAATATTTCATAAAACCATTTAAAAAGGCATGTAAAAAACTTATTAGAATGCAAAAGGTACTGTACATTTGAAGCATTGCTTATCATTTCAGGCATAAAGGTTCGAAAATAAATGCAATTGGAATGAAATAAGCAGTAGTATTTACATGTGACAGAAAATGATCGATAAGTTTATCAAAAATCAAAGTCATTTCATGTCATGAAAATTAATGAACTGTTTTTAGACACATAAGATGACTAAATGTCTGTGGAAGGACCGCCAAGTCTGTACTATAAGGCTAGTTCTACTTTAAGCAGATTGTAGTGCCATTTTCGTTCGAAAAATGGGAAAGGAAAAAAAAGTTCAATTTTGGGAGAGTTCCAAGTTTTTGTATGTTTTGTAAAAATGAAGGCCAAATTGTCACTGCATCTCTGGAACATTGTTTGCTGAATCAGAGTCAGTTCACGGGTCTGGTGTAAACATGAGATCATCTATTTCGATAGACAAAACATCATCCACTGTAGTCGGCGTCAGTTGGAACACCTCGTGTAGCAGGTCAATTGCACAGAGATGGGAAGCATCGCTTTCAGCATAGGTTGCAGCAGCGATGTTCGCGTCCGTTGTTACCTGTGTGCCTGTAGATCTTTCTCGTACCTCAGCAGCAGCCAGAAGTGTCTGTGAGATCTCAATGAATGCTGACATCAGGATAGGAAGCCTCTGGGGACAACACAGAGCATGGGCCGTGATCGGGTCCAGCAGAGTATCGACATCCTTTGGCGTTGCTGATGGAAATGTTAGACAGGTGTCCAACACGCATTCTTCACCGCATAGCAGGCATCGTAGAACAGGTAAGATGCAATCTTGCCAGATTGGTCGGAATGACAGGAACCAAGTTGTATTAAGGTCCCGTAGACGATGTATGCCCATAAGCTTTACTATTTGCTCACGGCACTTTCGTTCAAGGAGAGCTTTCTCCATTTCGCTTGGAGTGATGTCGGCGAATAGGCTGGCCATAGCGCAATAGCAGGAAGAGAAATAGAATTCCGGCAACAAGTGATAGAATTAATGGTATGCCACCAAACACCGAATGTGCAAAGTTCGGGATGATTCCGAGTATTGCTTGGAAAGGTGCTAACAGACCGGAGCAGATGCTCTTAAATACATGTACAAGTCCTGTTGTATCAGACATGTTGAAGATACGTGATATCATTTCTACGAAATGTATAGGGCAGTTTGTACGTATTAAAGTCTGTATCTCAGCCGAAGTCCTTGCTATTTGTAGATCATAGGTTTCTTTGGCCGAGGTCAAAGGCACTGTTTGCTGTAAAAGCATGGCTTTCATTCTGCTTAAAGTATCAAATCTTATAAAAGAGACGTTCAGCGAAGGCCATAGAGGCGACTCCCTGACTGTGTCTATTGGGGGAAACAATACTTGCATACAGCAAGTGACCCTGGAGTTGACCGTTACTAGATATGGGATGCCTGGCAGCATGCCACAGCAACTCTGATCATTCAACATGAGGTAACTCCCGTTAGAAAGTTGTCCAAACGTTGGATTAATCACAGCAGCTGGTGTACCCTGCTGATGGCAAGACAAATTTGCCACAGAACCATTACAAGCTCCGTGCAAGGAAATGTCCTGACATATAAGCGAACCGCTTAGTGCATGTTTACAGTTTGTACCGCTCAAAAACACTTCACGATCCCCGCTCCAACATCTATATGTATACGGCAAAGCCCAAGATGTCTTAATGTATTCCTTACCCAACCTTTCATATTTGCCTGCTTGCATTTGTCTGAGGCAATACTGAAACTGAAAAGTACTCACAGGTAATGTTATTTTGCCATGAATAAGCCATTCTGTAGCTGGTTTTTCTGCCACCGTGAATGGTAACTTTTCCAGTTTTTCAATGCTCAGCACTGTATACTCTGCTCCTCTTTGTGCCAGTTCGATCTGTTTATCAGTTAGATTGTATTCTGCAAACAGAGCCGTTGTGTTGATAAAACGCCAAGGCACATAGCCCGCTCGCAAAGATTGCAGCGTCCAGCTTAATAACACAATAGAACGCAATTGAGATTGGCCTTGTTGTAACTTCGCCAAATCTTGTTCTAGTATGTCGATAGCAGAGGATACAATGCCATCCAATGAATATATTCTGGAGGACAAAGTTGTTAACCCATTGTCGACCACAGAGAGTGTTTTCTCTAAATTAATACGATCAAGTTCACGTATTCGTTCTGCGGCCTCTATCTGTGATACTTTCCATGCTTCATTATAGGCAGCATAAATGCCGGCATATATGAAACGTTTTTGACGCGGTTTTCTTGGTCCAAGCAAGAAATCCCTAAGGTCTGCGTCCTCTTTAAGTAAGGTTAAGTGTTGTTTCACATCCTGTAGTGTAGATTTATGCAGCCAATCGAGGCATAATTTTCCTACACTGTATGTTGTTACTACCCCCGGATGTTGTCTTTGGACGTATCTTGGGTCTGGCCTATGAATGGTAAAACCCTGAGTTTTATTCAGGAATCTTTCCTGACAGTTATTCGTGTCTGTGGGCCAGATCAACCATTTTTTCCAATCAGGATTAGATCTGTTGAGTTGTAGTATATTGTCAACTGTCACCACTGCCTGTGTTTCATTATTCTTTGCAGGAGTTGGTACAGAAGGTGTGTTCATCTCTTTGATCTTGGCTAATCCAAGACAAGATGTTTGTTGGATTGTTTCATTCAAAAACATTATTTGTTCAGGGATGATGCAGGCTCTAAATAAAGCTTCTATCCCCTGCACTTGCCAATCTTTAGTACCCCAGACAGTTTTTGTGTCTATTGTGTCTCTCCAAAAGTCGAAACCCTGTCTAGACAGTTGGGCATTAAATAATGCAGAATAAATCTGTTTTGTATTTGTTAACATAATTTTCAGTCCTGTCTTGTTTACATTTTTATAGTAAAACATTTCTGGATCAGATGTATTGTATCCTGAAAAATATGGAAACTTGTTAGCAAATGTTTTTGAACTACCGTATAGGTGGTGTAGGACAATGTTCCCATTGGTTAAACATAAACACATTTCTTGGATATGCAGTTTTATGCAAATAATGATGACCATAGTGGTTATAACAATACAGTTGTTCATAGTCTGATGAACCCTCTAAATATTCATTTTTAGAAAATGCAGCAGATTTTTCTAGGTCAAACATAATGTCTTTTACAGTCTCAAAGTCCCAATCATCAGAATAGGCACTGGACGTAATTAGATCACTTAGTGAAATTTTAAACAAATGTGGAATGTTCAATTGTTCCGTCGGGCCGAAGATTTCAAAATCTGTTTTGTCCCACACTATACCATCCTGTATAGGAACAGCTGTGATGTTCACTGATGACAAGTCTCTTGCTTCACGATGGGATGATTTATGAGGTTTCAAAAGTACGTTTACGCCTTTTCCTTCAGTGTTCACATGGATGTATCTGCCACTTATAAGCACGCTCACAGTTGTTACCAAAGCTAGCCAGAGCAGGAAAACAAAAAGTCCAGATGTAATCCAGAGTTCAATCCATGGAGAAACCAAATAAGTCTTTTTCAACGAGTGAAGAAAGCCTTTGTACTTGCTGCTTGAATTTGAATGATGCTGGCGTCGTTTCAGGTTCACTGGGATCTTCTGAGAACGTATCAAAGTTAATGAAGTAGCCAGAAGCAGTTCTATCAATTGTTGGAATTGCATCAGGATTTGTAGAAATCACTGGAACCAGTTGATCACGTGCTACGTTGGTGTAAACAGGTGTATTTGGACGAACTGTTAGTTGGTGTTCAAAAGGGATGATTTCCATAGCATTGTTGCTTAGTCCTTCATCTGTTTCTGCTGAATTCTCGATAGTTATCAGTCTTTCAGTCTGAACCTCTTGGATAGTAGCGAGAGGAGTGCGTTTGCTACTAGGTCGGAGTCCACGAGGCCTACTATTTAGTATTGGCCACATACTGTGGTTTGATGAGGTCGATGGACACAAATCTTTTCTCCTTTCTTCCAGCAAGGGGCGGCAGTAGTACTGTTCTTGTTCCTTGAACTGCTAGGACAGGTACTGGTTGTCTGTAAGAAGGTCCAAATTCCTTCTTGTCCGCAATCTTTTCTCTGACTAGATCCCCAACTTTTGGAATCCAGACAGGCCTTGCTGGGACAGCCGGTTGATCCCCAGTGGTGGTTGGCTGTAGGAACACGTTGCTTTGTTTCGTTCTTAATTTGTTTAAGTCCTGTAAAACAGCCAAACGATCTTTGATATCAAAGGGTTTATTTTCCACCACTGTGCCTACGTGTTCAAGGTCTGGCACCCACATTCTTGTCCCAAATAGGACCTCATATGGAGTGACCCCCCTAGAGAACTTCTTGGCAGGTTGTTTAAAGCACGTTGAACCCCACTAAGGTGTTTGACCCACCCGTCACCCGAACCTAATACTCTAGCTGTTATAGACTGCTTTATGTCCCGGTTTTTCCTTTCCACAACCGAATTTCCCTCAGGATGGAATGGAGAGGAGTACCGCAATGCAACGCCCAGACTGGCCATGGCTTCTTTGTAAGCCCGAGAGCTAAACGCAGGACCCTGGTCAGAATGTAGCGTGCCTATTGCGTATATGCCAATAAAGACTCGCAAATCTTTTATAACAGTTCGAGCGTCAGCTGAGCGCTGAGGCCATAACCATAGGAACCTAGATTCAGTATTTGTGGGAATGCCTTTGTCCAGTAGGACGCAGGTGCGTAGATAGTCTAATGCTGTCTAACAATGGTGTCTGCACTGGGTTGCCGCATTCGCAGCACGGTGTCTGGTGGCTCTCTCGCTGTAATTTACAGTCTAAGCAGTTGTTGATGAATATGTGAATTTCTGTATTCATTCCAGGCCACCAGTACATCTCTTTTAACGTCAAGATTGTTTTAGAGATCCCTTGGTGTGACAGACCCTCCCCCAAATGTGTTTCATAAATCAAGGCTGCTCTACGTTCCATGTTTGGAATTACCCTATCCCCCACTCCAGGGATTCGAGCAAAAGGAACGTTGTTCGCATCAATTACATAAGAGTACTTGAGTGGAAACTTTTTGGTAACGCTGCACTGCTGCCTTTGCTCGAAGCATTGACAGCCAACATTATCTCACCGTCTATTTTTGTTTTGGAACGAGTGATCGCAGCTACGGAAGCCGTTTGCACAGCCCCCTTTGCGGCTTCGTCAGCCAATGAATTCCCTGCAACGTGAACGCCATCACGTTGATGACTCAGTGTGTGAATCACGTGAGCCTTTGGTAGTTCGTTTTTCAACTGAACTACTTGTTCCCAAAGCAATTTGTGCTTTATTGTGCCACCTTTCGCATCTTTGAAACCATTTTCAAGCCAGTTTTGTATATATTCATTATACGACTGAACACAGTAAAAGGAATCGCACACTATTAGTGTGGGGAATTCGCGATCTGTAGTTTCAAGTGCCAGTTTGAATGCTTGTAGTTCAGCTCGCTGAGCTGTACAATCTCCTAGAGACTGCGTTTTTGTGACCATAGGTCTGAAGATGCCATTTCGCATGCGACCTTTAACGATTGCACACGCTGCACTGTAAGCTTGCTTACTCCCTATTGCGGGTTGTGCGGATCCGTCAGTGTAAATTATAAATTCGTACTGATCGAGAGGCAGAATTTCAGTAGGCAGAGGACATTCTTGTTCATATTGCAGGAATGCTTGTGTTTTTAAATCAGGATCAAAAACATATTCAACATCTGTTGCAGCAAGAGAATTAACCCATTGTATCCATCTCGGATGTAATGCTTTAGCATTTGGAATGCTTGCTTTTGTGACCGCTTCTAAAGCTGGTACTGGGGTGACGACAATAATGCGTTTCCCTTGGGCAAAGGCTCTTTCTTTCGCTACAGCGGTTTGAACTGCTGTCAGAATTTTTTCAGTTGAACTGAAGCGCATTTCCGCTTGTGTGTACAAGTGGGATTTGTATGCAATTGGGATTTTGTCACCTTCATTGAAAGTTAAGTATGTGAATCCACATTGACCCGAAATTATTCGGATCACCAAATTACGTTGACTTGCACGTGTTTGTAAGTGATTTGTTGCTAACATGTTAGCTTGAAGTGAACGCAAGATTTCTGTGTGTTCTTGTGTCCAGTTTCTGATCGAAAAATCAGGTTTGATTAATGCGTAGAGAGGTTTAACCCTTTCTGCGTAATTTAGAATGTATGTTCTTCCAAAATTTAAGAAACCCAGGATGGATTGTAAGTTTTTTAGCGTTTTTGGAGGTTGGAGCAGCGCACACTTTTCTAAAAAGTTAGCTGCCAAGCTCTTGCCTTCACTTGAAAGCTCATATCCTAGAAATAGGACATTGAGATGGGCAATTCTGGACTTTTTAAAGTTGAACTTGTAGCCCTCAGAGGCGAAACCCAATATAATGGTGCTCACCCTGTTCAAGTGTTTGTCCAGGTCATCGTCTGTCAGATATATGTCATCGACATAGGACAATGCCTCATTGTCATAAATTTGTAGTAACTCCATTACCCTCGCTGAGAATAAACCGGGGCTATTCTTGAACCCTTGTGGGAGTCGACAAAAGTGACGCTGGGTCCCCATTATGGAGAATGCTGTTAAGTACCTGCTTTCAGGTGCTATGTTTTGACAAAAGAAACCATTTGATATATCTAATGTTGTTTTATATTTTTTACGCACAATGTTATTCATTAATGCTGTGCTATGTGCATTTTGTACTGCAAAGGTTTTAGAACAAGTGTTTAGGTGTCTGTAGTCCAAAACTAGACGATATGTATTGTCTGGTTTGGAGACAGGAAACAAAGGATTGTTCATTGAGGAGGTGCATGTTTCAATCACCCCTTGATATTCAAGTTGATCTAAGATCTCCCTGACCTGTTTTTTAGCTTCTTGCTTTATAGGGTACTGCCTTTGTGCAGTAGGTTCATGTTTCAGATGTATTTTATGGTGAGGTGAATCCTCATCCCATCCTACATGATTTTTATATAATGCTGGGGCCTGGGCTACTGCCCATTTCCTGGCATATGTATATTGTAAGTGAATTGGAATATGGTTGGAGAAGGCAGGCATAATAATGTCCTCGCCATGTGGGCACTCCCTGACAAATTGTGGTGGCCAGTCTTTTTCTGCTAGAAGTATGTCATAGCCCTTTGATAGTCTTTCCCAAAAAAGTGCTTTCACCTGTCTAGGTTTGTCTCCCTCCATCCGGAGTGTTATTTCAAATAACCTTTGTGGAGTACTAACCCTGGTGTCTACAGTCTCAACTGTGATGTACTCATTCAAGTCCACTATCTCCAGAAGTTCCTTCACGTTCTGGCGAACTATTGTGACTTCTGCTGCACTGTCCAGCATGGTCTGAGCCCATTCTCCGTTCTTGAGTTGTGTTCTCAGTATTCTCGGCATGTCTAATCTTTAGACCTGCTACTTTCTTTTGGAGAATTGAGGTTTAGCCTTAGTTTTTGGAGCGTGTTTGTCGTCTTTCGATTTCACGCGTTCTTCTCTGTGTTCCGTCCGTCCTCTTCTTTCCGAAGTCTGTGATTAGATCTGAAAGGGACGAGAGGAACGTGTATCAGTATCTTGATACCTATCAGGTTTTCTCAAATTATCCCTATTCCTGAGGTTATACCTCCTTTCAGAGTGCTCCTTTTGAGGAGACCTACCTCGGGATTGAGAACGCTTCTCATTTGAATTTTGTTTATTAGACTCCCACTTCTTTTTAGAAGATGTAGGAGTTTGTTTAATTGAGTCCTTCTCAGGACTTTCAGATAGTTTCGGCTTCACTGGTCTTCCACCCAAACTATCTCTGCCTAATTCAGCATAAGATTGTTCTATTATTCTGGGTAGCTCAGTTTGATGTTCTGTAATATCGAATTCCCTTAATTTTTGTCGGATCGCCACTGCTGCTGCCTCTCCTTTAATATTAGATAATATTATTGTTGAGACCTGGTCGAAATTTTTCAGTAATTTCATACCTACATTTAGAGCAGGCTCTGCCCCATATTCGTTTTGAATTTGTTTTAGGACATCAGGTATTACCGCAATTGACGGAATGCCATGTGTTTTTGTGTAGATGGCAGCAAAGACTGAGCCCCAAGTGGTGCAGTCTTCCAGTTGTGGTGTGATCCCCATTGGTAAACTGATGGTTAGGATTCTGTGTTTCTCATACGGGCTAGTATTTGGAAATACTGCTTCGATTTGAGTAATTTTTTGAGCTATCCAAAATGGAATTTGCTCACGTTTTGTGGGCATTTTACCCATGACTGAGTTGAGAGTCTGTGGTGTAATTTTTAGAGTAGTTCCCTGATGAGGGGTCTGATTTTGCAGTGTGAATGGTGGTTGGACTGTGAGAGTCCGCATGACATATTGGACCAATTGTCTGTAGATTTTTATTAACTCTGTGAGTTGAGTAAGTAAATCCTCATCTGACATTTCTTCAATGTTAGGATGAGGTGTGTAGCCGGCTAAAATCGGCCATGTTGCTCCTGGTCTACCTAGTGGACCGAGCCTGGTAATGTTTTTGTGATGTTTTAGGGCGCCTTTAAACCAGAGCTGATGCTCTTGGTATGTTAGTGGAATTTCTATATCCTCGAAAGGAATGTATTCCTCTGGTAGATCATCTTCTTTGTAGAAGTGAAATGTCTGTGATATTGCATTGCATTCAGGAAGTATTACCCATGAATAGAATACCTCTGTCTGAAAGGATTCATGTGCCTCTATCACGAAAACTGCTCTACCGCCTCTTGGAGGTAGGCCATGTTTTATAAGTTTTAGAGTGATGGCTCTTCTTAAGTTTTGAGGGATGTCTATAACACCCTCCTCGGTTTCAATTAAACCCGTAAGGTTAAAAACTGCTGCTTGGGCTTGATCAGCCGCAGCTCCACCGTTTTCGGTGTCGTTGTCAGTCATTTTGTGTTTTGAAAAATGTAGAACAAGTTTCAAGGAAACAAAGATAAGGTGCACAATATTTTGGAACACTGTATCCTTCAACGTTGAGCAAACCAAACAGCTAATATATAGGGTACTGCCCTATGTAGCCTTGGTGGATACTTAACCCTGCCCACTCCAGACGTCTTTTGGAGTATATGGGTAGGGGTCTTGAGAGAAAATAGCACGGCTGAGTTACTCAGTATCTAACGTTGAATTACCGCCTTACCAAACCGTTGGGTGCCATGTAGTGTAGCTCCTATTTCCCTAATAGGCTCTGCGCATTGGAATAATATATCCTATAGGTTTGACATAGGACTAAGGTCAGTATGTCCCTATCGAGTATATTAAACTTAATTACTTGTGCCAGCTAGCTCAGAGGCCACTAGAAACTCCTTGACAACAAGAAGGGAGTAGTTTCTGGCAGCCGCAAAACATGACCACTATGTTTCCCTTTAGAATCAGAACGTGTCCCAGAGTCGTGGAAACAATAGATAACTATTTCACTCAGCTCAGTCGTGCATGCTTAGTTTTCTCCAAGTTTACACAGAAAGAAATAGACGGGCGTTTCAATAAAAGGTTTATTGAACAGTCTTGTTTCTGGTGTAAGTAAGATGTGCTGTTACGATCACAAGACAGTATGCGAGATAAATAATGTACAGTGTGAGCAGTAGAAATAAATAATACTGCGTTAGCATTATCTTTTAGTACATATGCTGTTACATAAATAAAACAGACTAAAAATGCGAGTACTCATACGATGCGTTGCTAAGCTAGTTCTACCCCAATGTACCTAACCTAACCTAGGTGTAGGACGAGGTATGAAGTAGGTGAAGTATTCCTTACTATGGTATACTAAGAGTATGTTAAGTCTAGTATGCCTAGTATGCCAAGAGTCCCTCTAGGTTCTTAGTCAGTTCCATACCTGAAGAATGAGAGAGGTTGGAATCTCTTTGCCGGACTCGAACTCCAACACCCCGCAAGGGAAGTCAGATCACTGGAAGCTGGACTCTCTGCGTGCAGGGATGACAGCGTCTTCTCAGTGCGTCAGGCCAGGATACGGGCTCCTCTGAAGTCGAGGTCTCCTCTGTTTTACAGGGGCTAGGGAAGGTATATTTATACCTGAGAGTACCTTAGGAATGTTAGCATTGACGTGAATTGGACAGCGAAAGACGTCATGGATGAACCCCTAAGGAATAATGGTTCATGCATAATATATGAGGCCTTGAAGAAATCAATAGTCCTGGACTAGGGAAACTCCCGCAGCCTAAGGGTCTGTTCTTCATGAACTCGTTGTGACGTTAGGGTGGACGGATGTCGGAGACCATGCCTGTATTTGGAGTGCATGGTTTAATGCCTAAATAAGGCCTGGGATTTTATGCCTATATAAGGGCAGGGCGAATTGTGCCTATATAAGGACATGATACTGGAAAGCCCGTTTATGGACACCCTAAGAGGAATACAACAGGGGTACTCTTGCATGGAATGGCCTTCACACTTACGTACACAACAACACATACGTCCTAACGTCGCACGCCCATACGACTCATTGCTCCGAGCTGTGGCTTTTCATCCACATGACTGCCGCAGGTCAGAGGAGTGGCGGTTCTGTGAGTGCCACCACCGCAATGGCCGAACATCACGGGCACATGCACAACCCCAGTCACGTGGGACTGTACCGTGCCCGAATGCTGCAAATGTTGGGGGCCCTGCCACTTGCAGTGTTGCGCATCAGTTACCGTCTGAGCTTCCGTCTTGCGTACGTCACCTGCGTCCAGCCCTGGTTCCACTGTCGAACATGCATATTCGAGTGGCCCATGGAAGTCTGCCTATCCAATGCAATGGTGGCTGAACTGGATTATGACTTGTGTGTGCGCCCCCTGTTGGCCCACGATCATGAGTGTAACCGTGATTCACGTTCATGGGATGCCTGGATGTTTGGCATATGTGCTGGCAGTTGGACATGGGAGTTTGCACGATTCCTCGTGTGCAGTGACCACATTGAGGCGCCCCCCTATTGGGCTGTTCTGCGGATTGGTGAGGCGGCGTGGACGGAGCACATCTGTCCGGACCAGTTGATGGATTGGCTCGCACTCATGTTCCTTGAGCTCGACAACGACGTACTCCTGGAACTGATAGCACAGGAAGCTGCGCTCGCTTTCATGGACGACTGACGACGTTCCAGCAGCCACGACTGATGGTAACCCATGGCACAGGTCCCAACACCTTGTTGCATTCTGGTGATGAGTCCACATTTCCCACAACAACAGTGGACATGGCTGCATTCCTATGCTGCCCGTGATTGTCTGATGCCTTGCTCTCCATGTTGTGGCCCTTGTCTTGCCCGTAGTTCCACGCACATGGCAATAAAGTCTGCGCTGCCACACTTGTGTTCAACTGTGATGGGTGTTGGGTAGGATGGCAATTCGTGTGCCTCATTGGGCATTGTCCGTACACAGGGTGGGACTGGATGACGCTTTTCAGTTAGGGGTGAGTCTCTATTGGCAGGTCCACCTCTGGGCGCCAGACTTTGTGGTTTGGGATAGTTGCTGGTAGACCTGTGCAGCTCTGTGACATCACCATTGTGGGTATGCAGTCGGATTTCTTGGCATGTGGGTCACTGTGATCGTTCTGGACAGTCTGTGTCCGCCCAGGTGGGTGTGGGTGGGTATGCAACGGTAGGTACTGTTGTCACATGTGATGGTGGACACACCTTCAGGCCTGCTACCAACTTTGACATCTTTTCACACAGACCTCTTTCCTACATGGACGTGGGGCTACGTTGGGGGGTTGCGAGTATGTTGTTCATGGGTGATGTGCCCACAGCTAGTTCAGTCCTCCGCAGTCATCTCATTGGACTGCCACTTTTTCCATTTGTCTTGCCAATGACACAGTGGTGGTGACGGACAGTTGTTGGTGGTGTTCTGTCCACACCGTGCGGTGGATCAGGTTTTCCTGCGGTGTGGGGCCCCGTCTTCCTCTTCTCCTTGCCCTTCCCCGACCCGGGGTTCCAGGCTGGTCCTCCGTTGTGCTTGTGGGGTTCGTGTTTGCATCAGCACTCGGGCCAGGTGCTTCCATGGTGCTCCGCAATTTGTTTACTTGTTGGTGTGTATTTTTTGGTGCTTTTATGGCGCCTCTTCACGCATGGCCGTGGGTATTGCTGGCCTCCTGCTGGTTATCACGGTTGTTTCATCGCCATTGGGCGCATCGCAGCTTTTTTGCGTTAGAGTTTGGATTTTTATCGCCGTCGAGGTAGTTGTTTCGCGGACATTTGACGCATTATTGTGCGAATATCGCACGGTATCGCCGTGTTGTGAATGCCACGTTAACACGGCGTTATTTTCCCGCGATGGACTGCGATGTGAGGAGTTGCGGTAAGCTATTATGGCGATGTTTATCGCACGTTCTTGTGAATATACCCCTTAGTGTGAATGAAGACAGACTAGTCGTTTTTCAATTTGCTCGCAAGTCAACAAAAACTTCATATCGACATTGCATGTTCTGCTGTTATGCAAAATTACACATTAACTCTCTGTATAATTGCATCATGCTCTCTAATCATTATTACCAACCAATTGTTTATATGCCTGTATAAAACAATTTTTATACAAAATTAATATTCAAGTGTTGAACCCTGGTTGGCGTAAATTCTAAACAATTCATATTTCTCTTTTGTTCACAAATCTGCCCGAGTGGGCTTTTGTTTTTTAGAGAGTTTTTGATTGTCCAGCCCAAGTGGGCTTTTTACAGCAGAAATATAGCATCACGTTTGGAATTGTCTTCTCATATAAAATGCACATAAAATTCATAATAAACCCATAACCAAATAAAATCAGTTAAAAACAGAGAGATTTCAAGGAAGTTACATTAATAGCCCGTCAATATTCATAAATGTGTATGGAAGTCTTCTTCCATGTTTAAACCCCCTGGGATTTTTGTGTCGAGCTCTATTATGTAGCAAGACTCCAGCCTTCTTAATTTTTTCTCCCGATTTCCTCCCCGTATGTTATATGGGATTGCATCAATTACAAAATATGATAGGCCTTGTACATTTTTGCTGTGGTGTTGCTCAAAATGACGCGCTACTGGATACGATTTGTCGCCATTTTTTATGGCTCGTAAATGCTGTAGCACTCGTTTGTGCACTGGTAGGATTGTACTGCCCACGTACCTCAGGCCACATGGGCACTGAAGCACGTAGACAGCATAATCAGTTTTACATGTGCATTGTCCCTTTATTTTATTATCTCGTTTCGCAAACCCTGATATGTACACTGTAGTGTTCTTTCCGTGTGAACAGGCTTTGCATTTTGTGCATTTTAAGAAGCCGTTCTTTCTGCTAAGCCATGATGTAGTTGTATTTTTGGATTTAGCTGAAGTTACCATATTGTTAACAAGTGATTGTTTCAGAGATTTAGCATGTCTAAATGTTATCTGGGGTCTACGCTGCACTATTTTTACTAGTATAGGATCGTTACGTATAACATGCCAATGTTTGTTTAAAATATTTCTTAGGCTATTCTCTTGTTTGTTATATGTAGTAATCATCCTACATTGACTTATGTTTTTCTTTTCAAGTTTATCCTTTGTCTTACTCTTATTGAAAAGGATTGATTCCCTTGTTCTTTTACTTGCCTTAAACATGGCTGAATTTATACACGCGTCTGTATAGCCCCTGGCTTTAAAACGTGTTTTCAAACAGCAAAACTCCTTATCTAGTTCTTCTTGATTGCTGCAATTTTTCATAGTTCGTAAACATTCCCCATAGGGGATACTTTTTATTAAGTTTCTCGGATGGAAACTTGTTGCGTGAAGCAACGTGTTGCCCGCTGTGGGCTTTCTATAAAGTTTTGTTTCGAGTTTTCCATCATTTACATATACAGTCAAATCAAGAAAGTTGACACAAGTTGCACTAATAGTACTAGTGAATCTGAGATTAAGGTTATTAACCTGCAGCTTTGTTATAAAATCTTTAGCCTGTTTTTCTGAGCCTTTCCACACAACGAATAAGTCGTCGATGAATCGGCTCCAGTGCATTATGTGCTTTTGCCACTCATCTGGGTACAGTGTCCGGACCACCCGCTCCTCCCACCAGCCCATATGCAGATTCGCATAGCTGGGAGCGAAGCAGGTGCCCATCGCTGTACCACAGGTTTGATGAAATAATTCCCCATTAAAGAGAAAATAGTTGTTCTTGAGGCATGCAGATATCATTGATATTAACATCTGAGTGTGTGACCACAATTTTAATGGTCTGTTTCCTAAAAAGTATTCAATCGCATTAAGTCCATTACTATGTTTGATACTCGTGTATAAAGTAGTCACGTCTATTGTTATCAATAAAAAATCTTGTTCCCATGGAAGGTCGTATACTCTTCTCAAAAAATCCCCCGTATCCTGAATAAAAGATGGAAGGGTTTTCACAAGGGGACACAAAAAAGAGTCCACATATTTAGATGTGTTTTCTAGGGCACTCCCTATAGCTGATATGATTGGGCGCCCTGGGGGACAAACAGGATCTTTATGCACCTTCGGTATTAAATATAATACTGGGGTGACTGGACTACTGATTTTTAGGAACATTAGTTCATCATGATTAATCAAACATTGATTGTACCATTCTTGTAGTTGTGCATTATAGAAGCGATCACTTGTAATCATTACATCTTCTGCAACCCTACTATAATTAGATTGATTGTTGAGTTGCTTATAGGCTTCATTTAAATATTATTTTTTTTCCCCAAAGCACAACATTTCCACCCTTGTCTGCATTACGCACAATACATTCATCATTCTCTGCAAGTTTATTAATCAAGGCATCATAATCTCTTTGTTTCTGTGACAGTTTCTTCTGTTTATCACTAATATTTTTGGGCAAGTTTTTTAATTCATTCACTACCAGTTCGCTGTAAATGTCTACAGAGTCTCTAGCTGTCTGTGGTATAAACTTAGAGCTAGGCCTAAAACTAGTAGGGGCATCACTTGCTATGTCTAAACTTTGTTCTTCAGCTAGTTCTCTAGCTCTTTCTCTAATATTTGGTATGTCCGTTGCTGTAGTCACATCACTGAACTCTGTTTCATTTTCAAGTTGTCTGAGATTCAGTAACAAGTTCATATCATCCACCATTAAATTCTGTGGGTCAATGTCACTGGTGTCGGCCATTGGCAATTGTATTCGCTTTTGATTGACTGCAAAATGTTTTTTCAACTTTAAAGTTCTAACAAATTTGAAAATGTCTACCCTTGTTTTGACATAGTCAATGTCCGCTTCTGGACAAAATGATAGACCCATTTGTAGAATGTTTTTCTCTTTTTCTGTTAAAGTTATGTTTGTTAGGTTGATGATTGAGGCTTCATTGCTGCAACTTATTTCCTGTTGCGCCCTCTCTTGGCTCTCTCTTCGGTGTCTGAGCTGTTTTGCACCTTTGCGCCTCTGATTCCTCTGCCTCTTCCTCTTGGAGGCTTTGCGTTTGTTGCTTGTATTCTGGGACGGCGATTGAATCTCCTCTCCTCCCGTAAAAAATCAAACTCATCTATTACAGAAGGTATTGGGCCCATTTCCTGCCCACTTGGACCATCATCTGCATCTGTGCCTGGGTCTGAACTCTGTATACTGCTGTGTTCTGACTGCAGATGTGTTGTCGATTTGCCATAAGCACTCAATTTTTGTCTTCGAAGCGTTTCAATTTTTTTTGCGAACGTAAAGATTTGGCCCCGGTCATAATCTATTTTGTCTCATAAGAATTTCTGAGCTTTTCGTTCTTTAATCGATTCTTCTAGCTTGCGTAACCTTTCCTTCATTTCTGATTTGAATTTGCTGATTTCCTCCTGGTTAGATTCTTTATCCAGCATTGTTAGGATTTGATCAATTTCCTCAAGAATCTTTTGACGATCAATGTCAGCATATTTTATCTGAATCGCAAGCATCTTTCTTGAAGATTCGTGATTATTCTCAGCCCATTCTCGAAGCATGTTCGGATTGGGATCTTCGTACGTGGGTGCCACCAGAATTCTTAGCCCCATGGGGATGCGTTTAACTTCCAGGTAGCGCTGCAGGGACTTCGATTCCCACCATTTTGATAGTTCCGTGCGTTTAAGTTTTTCTAATCTTTTTAACCGTGTAGCAATATCTGACATCTTTGTATTGCTTGATGCCCCAGCAGTTTTTTTATTAGTTGCGATGTTATCATCAAAGATTGAAAGTGCTGCTTCCTCTCTCTCTCTCATTTCAGCAGCCGACATTGTAAAATATAATTTCACGTAGATATAATCTACGGCTTGAGAACCGCCAGCGTCCCAAATTGAACTCAATTGTGGCACTTGCTTTCACACCGGCTTTCCCTCTTCCCTCACACCGGTCTGTTTAAATCGCTTACCTGAGTATTACGGCGTTTCCCGTGGGGCCTCCGACTCTCCGGATTCCGCCGAACACGTCAGGATCAGCCTGCAATATTTCCTGAGATGCGTTGCCGCTTTCTTTGATGTCTGGTTGAGGGGGGGTGGTGGTTTCAACAACTCCACACTTTGTACTTGCGTAACCCGCCGCTGCTCCAGAACAGAGGGCGCTTCGCCTGAGTGGACCACCCAAGTAAGGTCCAATTACATCAACAAATACCCTCACGAGTGGAAGGATGACGAAGCCGTGTCTCAAGCCACAGTATTCTTTATTTGTCGGCTGATATCGGACGCGTTACGCCTGCACAGCAGGCTTGCTCACCAACAATTTGATAAAGTTTTCAACCACTATTTAACCACCTTGTCGTGCCGAATCACGTGAGAACTGCTCACTTAGTGTGAATGAAGACAGACTAGTAGTTTTTCAATTCGCTTGCAAGTCAACAAAAACTTCATATCGACATTGCATGTTCTGCTGTTATGCAAAATTACACATTAACTCTCTGTATAATTGCATCATGCTCTCTAATGTCAAAAACTCTCTAAAAAACAAAAGCCCACTCGGAACAAAAGAGAAATATAAATTGTTTAGAATTTACGCCAACCAGGGTTCAACACTTGAATATTAATTTTGTATAAAAATTGTTTTATACAGGCATATAAACAATTGGTTGGTAATAATGATTAGAGAGCATGATGCAATTATACAGAGAGTTAATGTGTAATTTTGCATAACAGCAGAACATGCAATGTCGATATAAAGTTTTTGTTGACTTGCGAGCAAATTGAAAAACTACTAGTCTGTCTTCATTCACACTAAGTGAGTAGTTCTCACGTGATTCAGCACGACAAGGTGGTTAAATAGTGGTTGAAAACTTTATCAAATTGTTGGTGAGCAAGCCTGCTGTGCAGGCGAAACGCATCTGATATCAGCCGACAAATAAAGAATACTGTGGCTTGAGACACGGCTTCATCATCCTTCCACTCGTGAGGGGATTTGTTGATGTAATTGGACCTTACTTGGGTGGTCCACTCAGGCGAAGCGCCCTCTGTTCCGGAGCAGCGGCGGGTTACGCAAGTACAAAGTTTATAAAGTTTTTATGTTTTATTTAGTTTGTTCCTGTAGTGTGTGTATGTTAGAAACGGGGGTCTCTAGTTGGCAGAGGGAGATACCTTTGTCCAGATAGGGACCATTGATTCTAGTTAGGGTAAGGGGGGATACACACTTTAGAAAACCCCTGCTCACCCCCTGGGTAGCTTGGCACGAGCAGACAGACTTATACCAAAGGCAATGTGTAAAGTATTTGTCCTCAAGTAATACAGTCATAACACCACAAATGGACACCACACCACTTAAAAAAAATAAAGTATCTTTATCTAAACTCAACAAGACCAAAACGATTAAAATCCAACATACATGTAATAAGAATATGACTTTAAAAAGGTTCCAAACAACTTGGCCCAAAGAAAACTATGGATGCGTGATTTCTCTCAAAGTACCTATAGTTGCGACAAAATTCACAAGGCCAAACAGCCGCAGAGATGGGAAGCGTCAAAAAACAAAGAGATGCATCAGTTCCTGAGACCATGGGGAAGCGATGCGACAGTTCTACTGCACGCAGGAGAACTGATGCGTCGAATCCGGTCTGTAGGGGGAAGTGATGCGTCAATTCCGAGACGGTTCTGGTCCGCGGGTGATGCGTCGGGAAAACTTGCCGCACAAGTACAATGCATGGAAATCCAGGATGCGTCAGCAATCGATGCGGCGGCATCGAGCAGTGCTGCATTGGTTTCTTAAGCCACGATCCCTCGATGCGTCGGTTCTTGCAGCGGTGACACAGGCCCTGCGTCGGTTTCGGCAGCAGCGCGGCGATGCGTGGAGATTCTTCTCGCACACCAGTGCTGCGTCGGAAAAACTGCAGCAAGAAGAGCAATGCGTCGATTTTCTTGTAGTTGCGTTGCTTTTCCAGCTCCCAACAGCAGGAACAACCTCCAGAGGCCCAACACAGTCACAGTCACCTCTTGGCAGGTCAGAACTCCTAGCAACGAAGTTCAGGGGAGCTGGGGGTGAAGTCCTTGTGTCCCTGAGACTTCAGAAATGGAGGCCAGCACACACAGGGCCTTGGAGATCTTCCTCAAGCAGGGGACACAGCACACAGCAAAGTCCTTATCCTTTCCTTGGCAGAATCAGCTACTGCAGGCCAACCCCAGACAGCACACAGCAAAGGGTCAGTACTTCCCCTTCAGTTTCTCCAGCTCTTCTCCTTGGCAAAGGTTCCTCTTGGATTCCAGAAATGATCTAAAGTTCTGGGGTTTTAGGTCTAATACTTATATCCAAAATGTCTTTGTTCTCTTTGTGCAAGGGTCTCTGAGCCCAGTCCAAACCAGCTCTGTCCTCACTGGTGCAATATGACCACAGGGGGTGCAGACTGCATTTTGCAAGGAGACAGGTGCAAGGAAATCTCCTCCCACTACTCTAAATTCAGCTAAGATCTATTCAGCTCAGCTCTGAGTCATCCAGGAAGGGTCAGGCACACCTCAACCCCCCCAGTGGCTGTCTACAGTAAATGCACATCTCCAGCCCCTGTCACTCCAAAACCAGACAGTCAATACACAAACAGGCAGAGGCACACAGAATGGTTAAACAAGAAAATGCCTACTTTCTAAAAGTGGCATTTTCAAACACACAATTTAAAAACGGTTGTATGACGTTACAACGCATTCCGTTGCAACGCATGCCTTTACCACACATGCATTACAACGCGAATCCCATTACCACGCATAACCTTTACCACGAAAATGCCTTTACCACGCATATCTTTACAACGATTTTCGTTGTAAAACCATGCATGATAATAGCATATTCTTGGTAAAGGTTATCTCCGATCCCTGCCCCAATTCCTTTTACTACTCCCCTGCGCCCTCCCCTCTCCAGCTCTCTCTTTTTTTTTATAATACCCCTTCCCTGTACCCCTGTGCGACCCCCGCCCCCATTCCGTCAAATAAATACCCATGCCCTTGACACTTAAAATCCTGTCCTGCGTGATTCCCACACCCACCAACCCTTTTTTCAAATTCCCCTCCCCTGAACCCTATAAATTTACCCATTCGCTACACATCCCCTCATCCCTTAAATTTTTAATTTCTTAATCTAAAATCCCCCTTACCTCTCCACGTCCTCTCCTCTCCAAGCTCTTACGATCTGCGTCGCACGTCGTAAAGAGGAAGCGGAAGTGTCTTTCCGTTTCCTCTAACGACGCCGATTGCCTCCACATCGCGACGGAAACAGGTGCAGTTTTTTTGGGGGGGGAGACCCACCCAACCCCCCTTTTTGAATCGCACGTTTTTTTGTTTTTTTTGGGGGGGGAGACCCCCAAGCCCCCTTTTTTAATTTTCCCTTTAACACACATGCCTTTACTACGTAATATTGCATGCCCCCGGGACTTGGCCCACCCGGGGGCTAAATAATAACGAAGCGCGGGATACCGCGCTTCGTTTTTTTTCGTTTCGCGGCCGGATCCGCGGATCCGGCGCGCATTTTGGCGAATTAAAAAAAAAAAGCTTTTTTGGGCTCTGGGGGTCCTTGCAGGCCTAGGGGGTCAGGGTGTTTCTACCCTGCCCCCTTTTCTTGTTTTTCGCGTTTTTTATTCTGATTTCTTGTGACTTGGTTCTACCGAGTCACAAGATGGCTGCCAACACTTCCTGGTTTGGAGTGTTGACAGCCAATTAGAATAAAGCTCGTGGTCGGGAGGGTGCGCGGATCCTCCGTGCCTCTATATATCGAAACTTTTATTTTTTAATTTTCTCAGCAACTACTGAACGGATTTACACCATTTAAAAAAAAGGGGGCTTTTTGAACCAAGCACTACCTTTTTGCCAAATTTGGTGTAATTCCGTTCAGCAGTTCAAGCTGTAACCGTGTCTAAACTTTCCTATGGGAAATTGATTTTTTGACCTCTATTTTTTTAATTTCTCAGGAACTACTGAACGGATTTATACCATTTAAAAAAAAGGGCGCTTTCTGAACCAAGCACTAAATTTTTGCCAAATTTTGTGTAATTCCGTTCAGCAGTTCGGGCTGTAGCGGTGGCTAAAGTTTCCTATGGGAATTAACATGGAGAAAACACGTTTTGGGACCCCCCTTTTTTCTCGGCCCCTGCTTGCCGAAACTTTCAAGACAGGAGCTGACCGGAGCGCCCCACTAGTTTTGAACATTTCGCGATGATTCGTCATCCGGCGCCAAAGTTATTGGGAAAACAAAACACGCTTTTCCTATGGAAATTAGGTCCTAACTCTAACTATCTACTGGCGACCGCCAGTAGATAATATATATATATATATATATATAATATCTACTGGCGGTCGCCAGTAGATAGTTATAGTTACAACCTATTATCCATAGGAAATCCGCGACATTCTATTTGCAATAACGTTGGCGCCGGTTGACGAATCTTCGCAAGCTTCCAACTTGTTGGGGCGCTCCGGTCCGCTCCTACCCTGAAAGTCTCGGGGTGATACGTCAAGCGGGGGCCGAGAAAAGAGGGGTCCCAAAACGCGTTTTCCCCATTCATTTTTCCATAGGAACCTTTAGTCGCAGCTACAGCCCGAACTGCTGAACGGAATTACCCCAAATTTGGCAAAGAGGTAGCCCTTGGTTCAGACTGGTGCCTTTTGCTAAAATGGTGTAAATCCATTCAGTAGTTCCTGAGAAATTCACAATTAAAATCACATATATATCTATGGGCGCGTCGGATCCGCGTACCCTCCCGATCACGAGCTGCATGCTAATTGGCTGTCAACACTCCAAATCAAGAACCGAGGGACAGAAACAAGTGCGCAAAGCGCAAAAAGGGGGCAGGGTAGAAACACCCTGACCCCCTAGGTCTGCTCAGGGGTCCCACAAGGACCCCTGGGCAGAAAAAAGATTATTATTTTTTTTTAAATCGGCGGGATGCGCTTAGGGTGCGCGTATCTCGCCGAGAAAAAAAAGAAACAAGTGCGCAAAACGCACAAAGGGGCAGGGTAGAAACCCCTAACCCCTAGGCCTGCTCAGGGGTCCCACAAGGACCCCCTGGGCAAAAAAAAGCATTTAAAAAAAAAAAAAATCGGCAGGATGCGCTCAGGGTGCGCGAATCCTGCCGGAAAAGCATCGAGCGCGGTCTCCCGCGCTCGAGTGCATTGGCCCCGGGTGGCCCAAGTCCCGGGGGCATGGTGGGGGGATAATTTAATGTGTGGGGGCCTCAAAGGGCCCCCAAGCCCGGGGACCGCCACCCCCGGGGCTTTTAAAAAAATGGTGTGGGAGGGCTCTGAGCCCTCCCGCAGCCCCGGGGACCACCACCTCCCGGGGCTTTTTTAAATTAATGTAACAACCTGTGTGGGGGGCTCCAGCCCCCCACACGCCCGGGACCGCCACCTCCCCGGGGCACTAACAAATTAAAATGGGGGTCCGTTTTGGACCCCGAAGCCCCGGGGACCACCACCTCCCGGGGCTGTGCTCATGTAGGGAGGGGGCCGCGCGGCCCCCTCCTGGAGCCCTTGATGGCCCTGGGGACCGCCACCCCCCAGGGCCGGCTCCTGCAGTGTCCCGGGGTGCCTACCCCGGGACACTGTAGTTTGCTATGGCAGGACGGGAGCCTCGTCCTGCCATAGCAAACTGCTTTGGATATTGGAAGAGAGAGCAGGAAACCTGCTCTCTCTTCCAATATCCAAAGCACATTGCTTTTCCACATGGGGAGCAGCATGTCAGCTGCTCCCCATGTGGAACAGCAATGCCGGCTCCCAAGGGACGTGGGGAGCCGGCGGGACTGTGGGGGATTGGGGACCCCCACAGTCCCCAACGGAGAGAGCCAGCCCCGGGGGATGGGGTCCCCGGGGCAAGTAGTGGCCCAGGAGGGGGGCCACGCGGCTCCCCTCCCCAAAAAAGAAAAATCCCAAAAAAAAAAAAAAATGGAAAGGCCGGCCCCGGGGGATGGGGTCCCCGGGGCCTTAAATGGCCAGAGGAGGGGGGCCACGCAGTCCCCTCCAAAGAATAAAAATAAAAGGCCATGCCCCGGGGGATGGGGTCCCCGGGGCCAATACAGGCCCAGGGAAGGGGGCCACGCGGCCCCCTTCCCGTTTTTTTATTAAAAATTTTAAAAAAGGGGTAAGGCCCTGGGGGATGGGGTCCCCAGGGCATAAAAACAGGAAAAAGGAAGGGGGCCACACAGCCCCCATTCAGGGGACAAAATTTTTTTTTTTTTTTTTAAACGATCGGCCTGCACGCCCCGCCCCCTTCCTTCACCACTCTGCAAACACGCCCCCTGGCGCGTTTGCAGAGGGGGAACGAATTCCCCTTGAATACTGGGGGTCCCTGGGGGCCAACTAGCCCACCAGGAACCTCCAATATGCGCCAGGGGGCTGCGTTGCAGAGACGTGTAGAGAGGCCACACCCCTTTTTACACCTCTCTGCAACGCAGCTCTGTGGCGCTTTTTGGAGGTATATGGTGGGCTAGTTGGACTCCGGGGACCCTCAGGATTCAAGGGGACTTAATCCCCCAACTTAAAACGCGCCACGGGGCGCGTTTGCACAGTGGTGAAGGGAGGGGCGGGGCTTCAGGTGACATGTGTGCAAACAGGCCCCGTGGCGCGTTTTAAGATGGGGAATTAAATCCCTTCAATCCTGAGGGTCCCTGGGGGCCAACTAGCCCAACAGGTACATCCAGAAAGCACCACAGAGCTGCGTTGCAGAGAGGTGTAAAAGGGGTGTGGCCTCTCTACACGTCTCTGCAACGCAGCCCCCTGGCGCATATTGGAGGTTCCTGGTGGGCTAGTTGGCCCCTAGGGACCCTCAGTATTCAAGGGAACTTAATCCCCCAACTTAAAACGCGCAACGGGCGTGTTTGCACAGATGTCACCTCAGGCCCCGCCCCTCCCTTCACCATTGTGCAAATATTCCTCTAAAATCAGCCGAAATACGAATTCCGATTTACTCACCTGTTATCAGGAGAGACCTCAGTGCTGTATCTTTCAGCCCAGTACTGGTCCTGAAAAGTAATTCTAACCATACTTACCAGTAACTTGAATTTCCTTCCATAGGCTAACATTGACTGGTTTCACTTGGAAATTCTTCTAAGTGTGGAGTTTTGGAACTTTAAAATATTCCTCTAAAATCAGCCGGAATACGAATTCCGATTTACTCACCTGTTATCAGGAGAGACCTCAGTGCTGCATCTTTCAGCCCAGTACTGATCCTGAAAAGTAATTTTAACCGTACTTACCGGTAACTTGAATTTCCTTCATAGGCTAACATTGACTGGTTTCACTTGGAAATTCTTCTAAGTGTGGAGTTTTGGAACTTTAAAATATTCCTCTAAAATCAGCCGAAATACGAATTCCGATTTACTCACCTGTTATCAGGAGAGACCTCAGTGCTGCATCTTTCAGCCCAGTACTGGTCCTGAAAAGTAATTTTAACCGTACTTACCAGTAACTTGAATTTCCTTCCATAGGCTAACATTGACTGGTTTCACTTGGAAATTCTTCTAAGTGTGGAGTTTTGGAACTTTAAAATATTCCTCTAAAATCAGCCGAAATACGAATTCCGATTTACTCACCTGTTATCAGGAGAGACCTCAGTGCTGCATCTTTCAGCCCAGTACTGATCCTCAAAAGTAATTTTAACCGTACTTACCGGTAACTTGAATTTCCTTCATAGGCTAAGATTGACTGGTTTTCAGCAAAAAAGTTTCAAAGTGTTGATTTTCACAAACTACAAATATTCCTTAAAAATCGCCTGTATGACTTAAACGCATTCTTTCAACTGTTTACAGGAGATGCACCAGTGCTGGATCCAGGATCCAACACTGAGTAAGAAAAAGTAACGATAACAGTTTTTACCTACTAAGTGAATTTCCTTCCATAGGATAATATTGGTGATTCTATGAGAAAAAGTTTCTAAGTGTCAACTTTTAAAATACAATAATATTCCTTAAAAATCACGACTGTAACCAAAACGCTTTTACTCAACTGTTTACAGGAGATGTACCAGGACTGAATCTAGGATCCAGTCCTGTGGTTACAAAAGTAATCCATAAAGTAACTAATTGCATTTAACTAGAAATTCACATTGAGCTGAATGTTGCATTGTGTTTGAAAATGTGTTGCCCATTGCAACAACTGTAACTACTGTACTTAAAAGTCTATTGCCTATCTGCAAAGTATTTAAACTAAAGTAATTCATTCTGAGAAAGTATTTTTTGTAATGTAATGTATAATGTAATTACAATGTAATTTAAAAAATAAAATATGTAAAAAAAAATTGTTTCTAAAAATGTAGTAAATCAGTATGAAAAAAATTAATATAACAATTAATACATTTAAAAATTGTCATTTACAAAACCTTTGAAATTCACTGAAAAAACCGTAGGTTTCAGGCACGTTATAGTTAGAAATTAGCATTTAAAAAACCTTTGAAATTCACTGAAAAAACCATAGGTTTCAGACACGTTATAGTTACAAATTAGCATTTAAAAAACCTTTGAAATTCACTGAAAAAACCATAGGTTTCAGACACGTTATAGTTACAAATTAGCATTTAAAAAACCTTTGAAATTCACTGAAAAAAACATAGGTTTTAGGGACAGTTATAGTTACTTGGACATTGCACTCGTACAAAACCCGTGAAATTCCCCCGTTATAGTTAGTTCAGCTAACTATAACTCGCGCCCCACAATGCACTGCTGATGACGTCACATATTACATCACTCATGACATGGTCAGTGACATCACTGATGACATCACTGATGACATCTCAAATGACATCACTCATGACATCATCCACGTGATAATCTGATGCAGCTCTTCACACCCTAATATAACCTTTGATACACCCAATCTAAATTACAGACTGCCATTCGCAAAACCATAGACACTCCAACACCAATAACTACATACCCACTCACTGATTCTTAGGTCTACACACACACATCCACTCACTCACCCGTACAGTCACTCATACTTATGGTCACTCAGTACAGGACTATCATATGCACTCTTACTCCTATATAGACACTCAAACACCGCCACTCATCCATAGAGGTACTCACACACCTAGTCAGTCATGCAAATAATTAAACACACTGCCATTTACTCACCTATACAGTTATACACACACCAGCTCACTTAATCATACAAATACTAGCACAATGTTACGCTCTTATATAATCACTGATACAAGCACACACTCATCCATACAGCCACTATCACAATCACTCACTCTCGCTTATAGCTATTTATATACTCCAACACACATATATACTGCCTTTCACATATGTAGTTACTCACACATGTACCACTGGGACATACATTCACTCACTAACACACTCTTACACACACTTACCCACCCATACAGTCTATCACAGATGCACTCTTGAAACCATCCACCCAGTGAATCACCCACTCACACATCTATGCACAGTCGCACACACCCCATCCACACAAACACTCAGGCACCCATACAGATACTCAGACAACAAATCAATAACTCTTATAGACACTCATGTAGCTATTCACAAACCCATGCAGCCACTTACACAGCAACAGACAGACGGATACAGACATTCACCCAGTTTAGTCACTAACCCATGCATTCAGTAAGATACGTTAAATCACTCACTTATAGAGTCAGTCACGCACCTACTAAATCATCCATACAGACACTTACACACCCACTCATTCTTCAATACGTCTTTTCCTATATATATTAAAAATATTTAAACTTTACAGAAACACACAGTCACTGGATGATGTCATCAGTGATGTCATTTGAGATGTCATCAGTGATGTCATCAGTGATGTCACTGACCATGTCATGAGTGATGTAATATGTGACGTCATCAGCAGTGCATTGCGTGGGCGCGAGTTATAGTTAGCTGAACTAACTATAACGGGGGAATTTCACGGGTTTTGTACGAGTGCAATGTCCAAGTAACTATAACTGTCCCTAAAACCTATGGTTTTTTCAGTGAATTTCAAAGGTTTTTTAAATGCTAATTTGTAACTATAACGTGTCTGAAACCTATGGTTTTTTCAGTGAATATATATATATACACACACACAAACATATAGAGTCTTTTCTCTATATTGTTTGTTGGTGCAAGAATTGTTGTTAGGGGCAATAGGGCACTATCACTTTGTGTAAATCTGGCTTTGAGGAAGACCGTTCTGGTCAAAATGCGTTAGCCAAAATAAATCAGTAACCTGAAACTACCTCTGCAGTGCGAGTCTTGCTAGTGTCTCATTGATTCTGAGACTCGGGTGCTGCTGTGATATATATATATATATATTACTGGCAGTTGCCAGTAGGTAGTTATTGTTAGAACCAAAGATTCCATAGGACAAGCATTTTTTGTTTTGCCAATAACTTTGGCGCCGCTTGATGAATCTTCACACAACTTTCCCTGTTTGGTTCAGCTGTTGTGCTGAAGGTTTCAGGATGATCCATCAAGCGGGGACCGAGAAAAAAGGGAGGTCAAAAAAGCGTTTTCCCCATGTTATGTCTATGGGGATTTTTCATTTTTTTAATGCGACTACAGCCCAAACTGCTGGACGGAATTACACCAAATTTGGCAGAAAGCTAGATGTTGGTCCAGAAAGCGTACTTGGTGTAAATCCATTCAGTAGTTTCAGAGATATTTAAGTTTAAAAAAAATAGATATCTGGGGCGTGAGTCCTTGCAGTGGAGTCGCGGATCCTACTGAAATTTGATTGGTTGCCAACACTTTAACCAGGAAGTGTTGGCAGCCTTCTTCGGAAAAAAAAGTAAAATATAAATAAAAGGGGACAGTGTAAAAATACGCTGATCCCCCAGATATGGTGGGGGGGCCTTACAGGGACCCTGCCGGGGGGCAAAGCATTTTATTTTTTAATTTTGCTGCGAATTCACAGGTAGATCCACGGATCTGCGGCAACATAAAAAAAAGACATGCAGGCTCCCACGCGTCTTTTATAAGAAGCCTCCAGGTGGGCCAAATCTTGGGTGCATGTTAAAAATAAAGGAGGGGGATGAGGACCCCCTCCAAGGGTTTTTATTTGGAATTATGCAGGTGGGTGCCTGCATGGCACCCTCTGCGCCCCAGGGGATGCCACCTCCCCGGGGCTTGTTTACATAATAAATGGGGGCCTGTAGGACCCCCTCCCAGCCGCGGGGACCGCCACCTCCCCGGGGCAAATTCTAAAAAAATACAGGTGGCCGTACGGACCACCCTTGCAGCCCCAGTGGCTGCCACCTCCCTGGGGCTTTAACTTCCATTAATATGGGGGCCACGTAGACCCCTCCGCCCCAAAGACCATCACCTCCCCAGGGCAAATTCTAAAAAATGGAGGGGGGCTGCCCAGCCCCCTTGCTGGAGCCGAAGATGGCCCGGGGGACCACCACCTCCCAGGGCCAGTTCCAGCTATGTCCCGCGGTGCCCACCCCCGGGACATAGCTATTTGCTATGACTTGGCGGGAGCTTCACCATGTTCAGCAGCTCCCTCTGTCCAAAAGCAATGCAGGCTCACACAGGAGGTAGGGAGCTGGCAGGGACCACGGGGGCCTTCAGGCTCCCCCCTTGGTCCCAGAGGTGAGTGAGTGCCCTGGAGTCACCTACTTTAAATGGCCAGGGCCCAGGGGATGGGTGCCCCGGGGCCAATTCGACCCAGGGAGGGGGCCGCGCAGTCTCCCTCCCCCATCTGCAAATGGCCCCACCCTAGTATTAGTTAAATTTTTTTTTTAAAAGGCTGGGCCCTGGGGGATGAGGTTCCAGGGACCAAAATTGGCCCATGGAGGGGGGCGTGCGGCCCCCTTCCCTTGTTTTAAAATTAAAAAATTGTAAAGAAATGGCCAGGCCTTGGGCGATGGGGTCCCCGGAGCCTAAATCAGCCCTGGAGGGGGGCCGCAGGCCCCCCTCCACCATTCAAAATAGCCTGGTGCTGGGGGATCAGGTCCCTGGGGCTGAAATTGGCCCAGGGAAGGGGGGGCAGTCAGCCCCCTCATATTATAAAGAAATAAATGGACCAGGAAGTTGCTGGAGGCCTCGCCCCCTTTCTGCACCCCTCTGCAGACGTGCCTCCTGACACATAACTGGTTGAAGGATGAAGTCTCCTTGACTGCAGAGAGTCCTTGGGGGCCAATACGCGTCCTGATACCTCCAGTAAGTCCCACACAGCAGAGTTGCTAAGAGGTCATCAGTGGCCATGCCCACTTTCTACACCACCGTGCGAATGTGCCTCACAGCAGGATTGCTGAGAGACCTTCGGAGATCACGCCCCCTTTCTTCTTCACTCAGCAAACGAGCATTGCTGGTTGGGGGATATAGTCCTCTTGGATGCTGAGGGTTCTTGGGGTCCCAGAAGTCCTCCTGTTACCTCCAGTAAGTCCGACATAGCAGGATTCCTGAGATGTGGTCGGATGCCCTGCCCCCTTTCTCCACCTTTCTGCAAATGTGACTACTAGTTAAAAATAACACATACAAATTTATTAAAAAAAACAAAGGTTAAATGGACGTTATAGTTAGGAAATGGATTTTTTTTTAAAACTTAGCAATTCCCTGAAAATAACAGGTTACAGGGACGTTATAGTTAGGCTTAGGTTTCACTCGTACAAAACCAGTGACATGTCAGATATATCAGTGGCTGTATGGGTGAGTGAGTGGATGTGTGTACTGGTATGTGTCTGTGAATGGTTGTATGGGAGTGGGTGTATGAAAGAGTCTAAGGGGATGTGAGTGGGTGCGTCAGTGATCCTGTGGATGATGTCATCAGTGATGTCACTGACCATGTCATGAGTGATGTAATATGTGAGGTCATAAGCAGTGCATTGAAGGTACGTGAGTTATAGTTAGCTCAGCTAACTATAACTGCTGAATTTCACTGGTTTTCTATGAGTGAAACCTGAGCCTAACTATAACGTTCCTGTAACATTTGGTTTTTTTTGTGAAAAAAAAAATATATATACACTGTTAGACTTGGCATCTGTTTGCCTCTACCTCCTGTGTTTTTGCTGCTGTGCTGGATCTCGTTTTTGCTGGCTTAGATGCTTTGGGCACTTTGCCACTGCTGATCACTGTCAAAGTGCAAGTGCTCCTTGTGTAAATTGTTACAATTGGTTCTCCCTGATTGACATATTTGATTTAGGGGTGAGTCCCTAGTAAAGTGCACTGAAGTGTGCCAGGACCTGTAAATCAAATGCTACATGAGTGATGTAATATGTGACGTCATCAGCAGTGCATTGCGGGGGCGCGAGTTATAGTTAGCTGAACTAACTATAACGGGGGAATTTCTATGGTTTTGTACGAGTGAAATGTCCAACTAACTATAACTGTCCCTAAAACCTATGGTTTTTTCAGTGAATTTCTAAGGTTTTTTAAATGCTAATTTATAACTATAACGTGCCTGAAACCTATGGTTTTTTCAGTGAATATATATATATATATATATATATATATATATATATATATATATATATATATATATATATATATATATATATATATGGATCACTAATAGAAGCAGCCCAATGGGGACTACCTGAGGGTCACTTAAAATTGCCACCTCTAAGGAGCAAATACAGATAACTTCTGGTCTGCTTGACAGTGATGAATATGTATTTGTAGATAAGATAACAAGGATTTGGAAGGAGAATCCAAGTTCTCCTCTCCTTACAGACAGACAATCTGGCCCACCAAATCCAACATGATCAACCTTCACTGCATCACTGCAAAAATGGGGTGACATTTATAGCCCCCTTCAACAACAGAGCTGCATAATTAAGTCTCATGGCCCCAACTCGACCTCAGTGTTTTAACCAAAAATCTAGTTTACCACTAGCCTTAAAATGTGTATGAAGGAGGCTTCAATGGTTGGCGCTTAAAGTGAGCAAATGATCTACAAATCATTTGTCTGGGTAATACACTCCTTTTTTTAATGTAAAATACTCTTAGCTGCTGATTTGGCAGCAGTTTTACAGTTGATTACTTTCAGAGGACAATCACTTTGCTTCTTTGACAAAATATCGGGGAAAATAATATGAAAATACTCAAAAAATGGCCCAAAATATCAAATTCATAAATACCTAAACACAAAAATATGCAAATATCAACTACAAAAATATAGTCATAAAAATATCAAGCATACTAAAATATCAAAAACAAAAATAAAGACATATGAAATAATGTTATCAGTTTAAATACTTAAAGCACTACACAAATATTGAAAAGTAAATTCTAGCAAATGAAAATTTATTACTATTAATCCAAAAAATTGAATAAATTAAAGTACACTACATTAGTACCTAAAAAATGTACAATTTAAACCAAAACATTAAACAATACAATCACCATTATTTTAAAAGCCAAACACAGTATAAAATATTACACAAAATAACCTTAAACATTATTATGATGAAAGTATAGGATTAAAACAATAAATACAATATTAAAAAACTAATTACTTAAGCATTACGAATACATATATACTTTTTATCACATTCAAAATATATAGGTTTTGCATTGAAACATAAGCACAAATTATTGTCTACTAAATAAGGATGAAACATAAAACAAATTCAAACACCTAAAAAAACAGGCAATGAAATTAAACTTAAAACAAATTCACCAATACACTTTACTAGTTAAAAATCGATAATGAAAAGGGCATAAAAATGCAAGAAATGATGGCAAAAAAACACAGAACTGCAACATAGTGACACTCTGGCACAGACGAAGTAAAAAAGCAAGACCCAAAGAAAACAAATTAATTGGAATAAAGTAAAGTATGTATAACTAAAGAACATTGAGAACCAAAACCTTTACTTAAAATAGTAGAACCATTTCTATTCATGTTTCTGTAATTTAGTTAACAACATTGGACCCAAACCAAAAATTACAAAAAAAGAAAGTATAAATAAGATCTCTCTGTAACGCCAAACTGAACAAACATAACTAAAAAGAAAGTAAATATAGCTTATTTAAAAAAAAAACTAAATAAAATAAACTCTAAATAATTTTAAACATGTAAAGCTGATGTAAAAAACTAAAGCCCATGGACTATAAATTCCAGCAAAAATAAAAACCCAAGCAAACAACCCTGAAAAAAATGCAGCTGCATAAAACCCATAAATAAAAATGAATAACTGCATGTTCAAATTATAATATGTCTAAAAATTATTATTTGAATAAAGTAACTATTGTATTATTCTAAAACCCACAGAAAAAACGTCAGCTCGAGCCACATATATCAAATCTCAGAAAAAAATCTATTATTGAGCCACATGGGGTATACTTACAACCAAAAAAGTGCAACCACTGGGAAAATGCACTAGAAAGGTACAAAGCATTATTCTAATGTATGTTATGGGACAATGACAAAAGACCCAAACATTACGGAAATCAAAGTCAGAAATGTATTACAAGACCTCAGGGAAGCTAGCATGAGCCCACAGGGACAGTCAAAAAACATATAACAACAAATGTTCCTGACTATACTACATGCAAACTCCTGGGTATTCCAAATTTAAAAAGAGTCATGGTCAGAACTAAGAATACAACAACAGAAGCCCCTGCTGCTCCAAAAAGGTTCCACGATTTAAAAATATAAGAAAACTTAACATTAAAACATAGCAATAAACCTTTCCCTTTATGTGACAACACCATTAATGATAAGAGTAAAATTATATATGCAACTGACAACTGCCTACTAAGATTAAGCCAGAGCAACACTTGGACGATGGATAGAACATTTAAATCATTCCCTCAATCATGCATAGAAAACTATGCAGTACATGAAAAATACTACATGTTGGTCCTGATATCCTTGGCATGGTTTTTCCACACATTTTTGCCTTAAATCCTCTTGTTTTCGCTGACTTTGTTTTTGCTGACCTTAGGACTTTGTGCACCTTACCACTGTATCACTGCTAACCAGCGCTTGTGCTCTCTCTTTTAAAGATAGTAACGAAGGCTTCCACCCAATGGGCATATTTAATTTACTTGTAAGTCCCGAGGAAAGTGGTACTACATGTACCCAGGGCCTGTAAATTGAATGCTACTAGTGGGCCTGCTGCACTACTTGTGCCACCCAATTAAGCAGCCTTTTAAATATGTTTCAGGCCTGTCATTGCAGCCTGTGTGTGTAGTTTTAAACTGCCAAAATAAACCTTTTGTCAGGCCTAACTTTTCCTTTTTCAATAGATATAATTCACACTTGGTGTAGGCCCTAGACAGCCCATAGGGTAGGGTGCAGTGCTTTGAAAAAAATTGGAAGTGTACTATTAACCTTTACATATCGTGGTAGTGAGAAACTCTTAAACTCATTTTTCACTACTGCATGGTCTGCCTCTCCCATATGATAATGTTGGGTTACTAATTAATAACTTTAAATTGGGAGCAGGTAGGAAAATTGCGTTTTAATTTAAAAACCTCTTTAATGGTAAAGTTGAATTTTGAGTCACAATTATGAAAATGCCGCTTTCACAAAGTTGTCATTTTCTTGTCCCAACCATTAGGTGCCTGCAGTCTATATTGTAGGTCACATGTCTATATGTAGCTGGCAGTTGGTCTATGTATTGCTCCAAGACAGTGAGACAAAGGGGAAAAGGTGTTGGCAGGATGGGCCATTTCTTATTTGATAGGGACCGGAGCTGTCACCTGCCCGGCTGGCACATCACAAAGGTTCTGCCTAAGCACACAAAGGATTTCACACCTAGGGGCCGATTTCGATTCAGGCCGGAAATCTCCCCGACCGAGCCGGACCCGGAGAGATTTCCGACCGAATCGGACCCTAGCAGTCCGACCGAATGAGTACGATGCGCACGTATGCTATCGGACTCGATTCGGTCGGACTCCCATTGAAGTCAATGGGAGCCAGTCGTACGACGCGTACACGGGCTCCCATTGACTCAATGGGCACGACGCGAACAAGGGCGCCCCCTACAGCGTGTTCGCGTCGATGCGGGTCGCACCGTAGATGCACGTGTAGGGGGGACCCATGGGTCCCCCCTGTGTGCGACTCGCACGCCTACGCTTCCAGGGGGGTCCGACACGGACCCCCAAAGTGCGGCTCCGACAGCTCCTTGGAGCCGGACTGCGCGAGTCGGTCGGAGCGGTCGAGGTGCGCATCGTACTTACCCGGCCGGGGAACGTCTCCATTGCGAGGTGCGCATCGTCCCCGTGCGAGTCGGTCAGAGCGGTCGGGTCCTGCGAACGAGTCGGTCGGAGATTTCGCGAGCGCACGCATCGTACTCGCTCGCCCGGACGCACGTACGACTCGGTCGGGAAATAGGGCTCCGAATCGGATCCGGTTAAGCCGAATCCGATTCGGTGCCCTACCGGCCGAGATCGGAATCGGCCCCCTAGTCTTTTGTGCCCTTAGAGAAGCTGGGGCCAGGGCAAGGAGGGAGGAATTTCCAGACTTCTTCTACTTTAAAGCTGGCACCAAGGTTAAATAGTTGACCCTCAGACAAACTCTTCAGTTCACATCTGGACCTGTGGAAGACTCAGAAGAAGTACTGCTGTGCTGCTGTGGTGCAAGAAGGACTGCTACTCTGCTGCCAAGCTGCCTGAGTGAGGACTGGACCTGCATCTCGAACCCAGGAACACCAGAGTGGCTTCCAGGGTTAGTTGGCTGGCATTCTGATCAGAGCCTCAGGGACAAAAAAGGCTCCAGCCACCTTGAACCCTGCACCTGGACTCTGCCTGCTGTGGGTCTTGTCCCCCCAAGCGGTGCCACCCAAGTCCTGGGCCCTTGGAAGTGGGCCTGAAGGTGCTCTGCCAGCCCAGCTGTGGTCCTTTTGGCAGAATCGATGAGGCCAATGCTGCATCAGGAACTGCCGCTACGTGACGCAACCCTGATGCAGAACCCCGCAGCTTTTCAGAACCACTGCTGCATGATGACTCCTTGACGCAGGACCTCACATTGCAGCCCTGCAACTCCTCGGAACCTTCACTGTGCAACACATCCTTGATGCAGGGCCTTACACTGCAGCCCACAGCCCCCTTGAATTGCCACTCCATGATGGATCCCCAATGCAGGACCTCACATCGCAGCCCGCAGCTCATTGGAACGACCGCTGCAGGACACATCTTCAACATGGGATCTGGCAACACTCTTCAACCTGGATTTAAGATGCCTAACTTGGCCCTTGAATCCAGCCCACGCTCAATGCGGTCAGCCTGGACATCTGACTTTGTCCCTGTCCAGCATGACCAGATAACCACAGCTAGCACTTTGTGCTTTTAAGCACTATGTGCTTTTAAGCACTATGTTTATTGAAATCTTTACAATTTCGTATCTCCTTTACTATTACTTGGATTTGTGTCCTTTTGGTGTCAAATAATTCATTAAATTATGCTCTATTTTTCAAAATTGGTGTGGAATTTTTTTCATGTGGTATTTTCACTTCATTAGTGTTTGTCTGCTCTATGAATACTTTACACATTTGACTGCTTTGGTGCCAAGCTATCACAGGTTAATTTAGTGGTGTTTGTGGTTCACCCTGATTCGAATTGTGGCTGTTTCTTGAGAAGGGCTCACACAATCCTCAACCAACAACCCAACTTCTCACATTGCTGTTCAGCAGTGGGCTTCAGTACTTGTCTTTGTGTAGTACCATACATTGATTTGTGTAAAACAAAAATCCCATATAAATAATTTGATACCAGATCCTGCTTTTTTTTTAAATTCTCCTTGATCGGTCATATTTTTCCATTTTGCCAAATTTAATTCCTGCCTCACATTTTGTGCATATGTGACTCTTGTCTGCAAAGATGGAGCTGGATATTGACACCATTGAAAGCTATGGTATGGCTTGTTTGAAAAAGTTGTGCAGAGAGAGGGGACGGAAACTAGCTAACGGCTCTCTAAAGTTTGAGCCTAGGAGGAGGTCCACAGAATGCAAGCTGCAGCACAGGAGGAGGATGTAATGGATGAGGAGGAGGAAAAAGAGACTGAGGAGCATGACCTTGCAACAGCAACAGAGCTGGGAAAAGAGGAGCATCGTCTGCCCTTGGTCCCAGGACCAGAGGAGTGTGGGAGACCCACAGGAGTGAGCACAGGAAGCAGTTTGTTCTCCCACCGCCTGTTCCCTGAGGAACTGAAGGACAGGAAGGTTGAAAGGGAGCTCAAGGTGCATCTGGCCCAGCTGGAACTGGCTGCAAAAGTGACAGGGGCTGAAGCAGAGAGAGACCAGGAAAGGGCCCTGGAGGAGAGGAAGATAGCTCTGGAGGAATAATGTGGGCTCATGAAGTGGATTTCAAGGAGCTGAACCTAAAGCTCAAACAAGTCTCAGAGTCCAGCAGAAATGGTGGCAGTGATAAAACAGTGTCCTGTGCAGACAGAGGGGTCCACACACCCAAAGACTTGGTGCCCAGCTGTCATGTGGGGAATGATATTAATAGGTGATTCACAGCCTATGAGGTAGCTTTAAGATTGCAGAGGGTCCCGAGGAGTTTTGGTGAGCTAGTCTGTGGAGGCACATGCAAACTATTTGGAGGGATACCCTTTTGACTTTAGAGGTGGCCGACCAGATGCCCTACACCACCATGAAAGCATCCCTTATCACTAAGTTTGGTCTCACTCCAGAGGAATTCCGCTTAAGGTTTAGGGACAGTCAGAAACTGTGTCTCAACAGTCTTGGGAGGATTTTGTGAACTACTTTTGTAAGGCACTGGATGGTTGGGTGAAGGGTAATGATGTCAACACTTATGAGAGGCTGTTCTATTTAGTTGCAAGAAAGCATATGTTCAGACATTGTTTTCCAGAGATATGCCAACATCTGATTGATCGCAAACTTGCTGACCCCACGGTGCTTGCAAAGGAGGCAGACGTCTGGGTTAGTATCCGAGTGTCTGAGGATTCCTGTGACTTCTCTGAGGGATACCGGTGCCAGCTAGACCATGGTGGTGAAATGGTTGGTTTCCCCAAATCAGTATATTGAACAGGTGTGTAGGACGAATCAGGCCTTTCTGCAGGACTTTGTCTGCCCCATGGTTCTGGCACCCCTTGAATGGGGTGGGGCAGTGACCCCGATGAGGTTCATAGTTAGTCCCCAGATCCCCATTGACTGCATTTTGGGAAATGAGTTACCACTAGTAGTAGGAGAGCTGGGAGGGAAAGCTGTGCATGGTGTCCTGAAAGAAAGAGGCCCAGATCGAGGGGCAAGAGGTAGAAAGAGTCCACAGTGGTTGGACCAGTCAAGTGTTGCCAACTCTGACCCGGAGGTCCACCCTGCCCTGTCACAAAGGTAGAGGGCTGAGACCTGCACCAGGCAGACCCCTGCATGACACAGACAGTGTACCTGCTTGAGGGGGTGGTGGTTCCCCCTTGAAGTCTGGCTCACCAGGCACCTGTTCAACCTCAGGGTACAGATCCTGGGCTGAGTGACCAGGCTACCACCCCTGGACTGGAAGGGAGACTGGAAGAAGGGCGCCTAACACCCAGGGCTGTTGCTCCCACTCTGAGAAACCTCAGCAGTCAAAGACCCCTGGTTTTCCAGAAGCCAGGCTCTTGACACTGACAGCTTTCTGTACCTCTGCTGGTTGCTGTCCTTATGAGTTTTCCTTCAGTGGGGGACAGAGGTTTTGTCCAAATGGTGGAATAGGCCACATAACTTTGTTGGCCATGGTGGTATTGTCTGCCTACTGGGATGCATCAGTTGGCTAATTAAGGTTAGGTGCTGCACAGATGGGATCCTTAGGTGAGTAGAAGGGTTCCCCATGGATCAGTCCAGTGGCTCTGGAGACATAGGGATTCAACCAAGTTCAGAAAGGCATAGAACTAACAAGTGACTCTGCAGTAAAGGGCCATTGTCCACGTTCTATCGCCTGAGCAGGGAAGTCTATGAAGGTAGTAATTAGTCTACCCTTACTTTAGGCCGGAGGGGCTTGTGTTGAACCTGACCCTCTCTGTAGGGTCACCCCCAAACCTTTTGCCTCCTTCCTCCTATTTTTTTCTAAATTGTTTTTTTTATTGGCATTAGGGCGCTGTGCCTTTTACCACTGTTGACCAGTGCTAAAGTGCTTGTGCTTACTCCCTAAAACATGGTAAAATTGGCTTACACCTGATTGGCATATTTAATTTACTTATAAGTCCCTAGTAAAGTGGTATCTTGTATACCCAGGGCCTGTAAATTAAATTTTACTAGTGGGCCTGTAGCACTTATTGTGCCACTTACTTGAAAAGCCCTTTCAAACATGTCCCAGGTCTCCCATTGCAGCCTGACTGCAGTTTTAAACTGCCAATTCGACTTGGCGCAATGACCCCCACCCCTCTAAGCATTAAAATCCCCTTTTACTGCATATAAGTCACCCCTAAGGTAGGCACTAGGTAGCCCAAAGAGCAGGGAGCAGGGTGCATTGCAATTAAAAGGTCTGACACACACTTTTAAGTTTTACATGTCCTGGTGTGAAAAAACTCCTAAACTCGTATGTCACTACAGTGAGGCTTACCTCTCCCATAGGATAACATTGGGTTACCTTATTACATTTAATGAGTGCTAATGTTTGATTGGGAACAGGTGGATATTTCATGTCTGGTGTCTGAGAAATTGAAATTTAAAACCCTCTTTATTGGTAAAGTTGGAATTTAAGTTACAATTTTTAAAATGCCACTATTAGAAAGTTGGCGTTTTCCTGCTCTAACTATTCGGTGCCTGTAGCTTGTTCTTGGGTCACATGACTGGGCGTAGTTGGCAGTTGGACTTTGTTTATTCCTCCCAGACAGCCACACAATTGAGGGCCTAGGTGTGCCTTGATGGGCCACCACTGGCAGAAGGGGGGGGGGCAGAGCTGGGCACAGCCCAACTTGCAAATCAAAAGGTTGTGTCCTATCTTCAAACAAAGGACTTGTCACCACTCACTCTTAAGGCAGGAGAGGCAGGAAACTTCAAACACTTCAAAAGGAATTCTCTAGAAAATTCCCCTACTTCAATGAAGGCACCAGGTATAGAAATAGGACCCTCAGACCTAGTCTTCACTTTCTGGACCTGCGGAAGAACTCTCAGAGGACTGCCCTCTGGTGTGGCCTACTGTGTACTTCAGAAGACTGCTTTGTTGCACCTGGAATTACTGCTTTGCTTCCTGAAGCATTCTTGAATCCTCTGAGGCCAGACCTGCTGCTTGAGCCCTGTTCCACTTCTTGAACCCAGGACTACCAGAGTGACTGCAAGGGCTCTTTGGCTGGCCTCCTGATTAGAGCCTCAGGGACAGAAAAGCTCCAACCCTCTTGAACCTGCACCTGGACTCAACCTGAATGTGTTCTTTTGGCACAAAACTATTCAAACCCAGGAGGAGACCAGGGCCATCCTGCTTATCTATACACCCAATGTGCATCGCCGGTCGGCCTGACTTGGCGGCAGCTTCCGTTCCGTTCTTCTACACAGCAGGAAATCTTGTTCATTGGTCCTTCACAGAAGGGGTATCTGGCCTCGTAGAACTCTCGTTGGCTACAGCCTCCAGCCTTCTACTGCTAGAGATTTTTGACTTCCAAAAAAAAGAGACTAAGTCAGAATGTGGAAATCTTTTAGGCTCTAGTTTTTACTCTATTTCTCTAAATTGGTGTGGGATTTTTCTTGTGTGGCATTTTCACTTATTACTGTTTATGTGCTGCATAAATACTTTACACATTGACTCTAAGTTAAACCTGACTGCTTTTGTGCCAAAGTACCAGATTGTTAAGAACAAGTTCATTTAGTGACTTTTGTGGTTCACCCTGATGGGGTTTGTGGCTGTTGCTTGAGAAGAGTTCACGCCCTTCTCAACCAACAGCCCAATTTCTCACAGCTGTGAGCTACCAAAAATGCACAATCCGTGAAGTCTCCCACAACGAAAACCTCAAAGGTTTTACCTTCTTTGCAGAATACATGCTCACGCCAGGAGAGCCACCAATACTGTTATCAGGAAACACCCCCCCACGCATCACCAAATTTACCTCTTAATATAAAGGCTTCACAACTGAGCCTAATTCCATGATGCAGCAGTGAGGGTTACCCATCTGGTATTTCGTGTAAATGTGTGTGGTGTACTCTGTGCATATGCCACTTTTATGTGATAAAAGAAAGTGGCTGCTGTCTTGTCAGTCACTCCAAATGATCCATCCAGCTTTGTGCAGCGTCTTGTTTTGCATCTGCGGCACATCAAACACAGTAAAAAAAAAACTTTTTAAACATAGTTTATTAGTTTCGTAAAATAAGAACAAGACAGTGGCCTCATGGGCCCAAATATACATCATAGAATGGTAGCTTAGTAATATCTTTAGTACATTAGTACGATTATATGCAAGTGGATTTACCAAACCGCTAACTCCCATCCCCCTCCCTGATATTGAAACTAACTAAGCACACCCACCCACCCAACCAGACTCATCAGTTGTTAACACCACTTGATATCCACAATCGGTATTCAATGCAGAACATGATTCACATAATACAACGCACATTTTGTCGAACACATTATATTAATGACCCACAGGGAACTGCTACGGGTTGGGTCCCTAAAACACTGATAATGCACAGCAACAATCATCACATTAATGCAGTGAAGGTTGGGCAGAGACAAACGACTCCAACATTGCATCCCATTCCAAAGAAATCGGGTTTTTCCTCAGACCTTTGTTTTCTTCCCTTCTCAGTGCCATACTTTCAGCCCTCCCCCACCGGACCACTTCATTATGCCATGTAAGCAACACCGGGGGATGTGCAGATTTCCAACGCATTGTAATTGACCGTTTCGCCAAGATTAGTAGCAGATTAGCGAACTTAGCCTGTGTTCCCTGCGACTTGTGCTTTTTACATAGCCCCAATAAGCAATATTCCACTGTGTCCCCCCCTATCCCAGAGGCCACTTCATTAATAAGTTTGGAAACTGTTGCCCAAAAGGACGCCTGTCTCGGGCATGTCCATATCATGTGTATTAACTCCGGAGGTTGTGTGTGGCATCGAGGACAGACATCGGTCGTGCCCGGTAACATCTTGTTTAGTCTGTGTGGGGTTAAATATGCCCTGTGCACCAGCATATATTGGATTTGTTTGAACTTTGAGTTTCGTGACACTGTCTTAGGGTATTCCAATATTGTCTCCCAATCCTTGTCCAATAAAACCCGCCCAATATCTGTTGACCATTTATCCTTAAGCGCTTGAAGGGAAATCGCCGCGTGTGAGCGAATGCTACTATGCAGCCATTTAGTGAGGTGTCCCCCAGTGCTCATAAGATATAACATGTGTGCCAGTGCATGGGCTTGGGGCTCAGAGCTGTCAAGCGACCAGGTACACCGCACATATCTACTGATGCCAGCATGGAGGATGTATAGTGAATTCGGAACCCCCTGCTCTCTAACAAAGGTGTTATGGTCCATAAGCAAGTTACCCACAAACAGCATTCCGATTGTGTTAACACCTTCATCTGACCATTTGGATAGACACCTTGAGGAAAGTATCCCAGACGGAGTTGGAATCCCCAGCAGTGGAATATTAGGGGCATATGGGCAGAGGCCCTTGGTATATTGGAGAGCCTTCTTCCAGTAGGATAGGGCTACCCTCAACAAGGGTGGCATCAACAGCATAGGCCTACCTTTTGGCAGTAACAGAGTATGTATTACGCCCTTTTCCCATATTGTCCGCGTCATGCCTATCTCATACAAGTGACGACCAGCTATCCAGTAAGAGAGCCACTGGAGCTGGCTAGCATAACAGTATGCCCGGAAATCTGGGCCACCCAGGCCACCCTGATCCGTGCTCAGCTCTAACTTTGAGAGTCCCACTCTTCTGCGCCCCTTACCCCAAATTAATTCAGTCAGCATTGTGTCTAGTGTTTTGAATATGTGTGTCGGAATGAGTATTGGCAAATTGGTGAAAAAATAAAGCAGTCTAGGTAGCATAACCATTTTAGAAATGGTCACTCTTGCTGCCACAGAAAGTGGTAGTGATGTCCAAAATGTAATTTGCGTTTTAAGCGCCTTTATTGCACGGCCCAAATTGCCTTCTTGTTGGTCCCTAGGCTCTCTGTATATTTGTATACCCAAGTATTTAAATGTGGTGGGCGCGATAGGGAATGTCCAGTGATCAAAATGAACAGGGTCTAAATGAGCAGTGTCCATAAAATAGTACGCATAAGACTTGGATTCATTGATGGTTAAGCCAGAGAGCGTCTGAAAGACCTGGAATACCATGGAAAGGGGTTCATTTGGGCCCCGTAGGTTGCCAAGGTAAAGTATAATGTCATCTGCATAGGCCGAAAGTATATGGGACGTGGTACCTAGCTTAATGCCCTTATCGCCAGCAACTGTACGACATCAAACATTGTAAATAAATAATTAATTTTACCAGAACCTGCCAATCATTTTTCATATTCACTAGAGCTCCTGTTTACCGGGTACATCTGTAAACTGGTCTGCGGTCTTGCTGTAAAAATGCTTGATTCTAGATGCCAAATGCTTAGTATATGGTTTCTTGAACAAATAAGGTCCTGAACCTGAAGACTTCTTTGCTTTTGCCCAAGCAATACCACCACAATTTTTAAACTTTTATGTGTTCCGAATATTATCAATATTTAAGTCAGCACCTACAGCTTGTCTGATCTTCGCATAGCTTTCAAAACTCATGTCTACAACAGATGTGATGACAAATCCTCTGCGCCTTTTTTTGAAGTTGTGATTCTACCTACTGTACCTCTCCCTCTGATCTTTTACCCAAGAGCACGATCAAAACATGCAAGTCTATTTGAGCTTGCTGCACAAAGGTATGAACGTATTCCCTGTGGCGTTCAAACACAACAAAAGGTGCCATCCTTCTCAGCTACAAATTAACATCCTAGGGCTACCCATCTGGCAACTGGGCCATTTCATTCCCCACTCCCTCTAGATTACACTTTATTCTATGTGTGTAGTTATGTATATGTGCATGGATTAATTCATGCATGTATGTATGTATGTATGCATGTGTGCAGTATTTATATAGTGTGAACCTAGCTGAAAAGCAGTAGAGTGCTCTACAGGGCCCAGGGCAAAAACAAAGTCAATATATGATTGGAGGGTCAGATGGTTTCTAAGAGTAAAAATGGCCTGTTAATGTATTATGATGTATTCCGCTCTTTCTTCACCTGGAGCAGGGTTTGAGTAGCATTCATGGACATGGGATTTCCTTTGAGATCTGGATGCATACAGTGGTAATGCTTTTTGCCTTGTTTTTTTTTTTGGACCTGTCTCCAGTCTGCCAGTGTTGTGGCTGTGGGTGTGCTGAGAAACACAATAGATACTGAGCTTGCCAGTCAGAAATGTAGGAATGTCAGTGGTGATGGCGTTGTAGATTATGCAGCTGGTTTTGAAGATTGTGTGAGCTGGCAAAGAAGTCAGTGTAGTGCCATCCAGGTGGGGGTGATGAGGTAACATTTCTTCAGACCTTTTATGAGGCATGCTGCTGAATGTATGATGCACATAAGGGGGGCTACTATGGAGCCTTCAAGGCTATGGAGCAGGCATTGGCACCATACAAATGCGAGAGTATGATGGCTTCAACTGCAGTTTTGAAGTCCCTTTCGGGGAAAAATGCTTCACTTTCATTAATTGTGAGATCTGGTAGCAGGGTATGTTGGTTTAATTGGCATTGTGTTCCTCGTGCGTGAAATCGGTGACCAAGGTGAATCCGAGAGACTTGACATTGAATAAAAGTTGGGGTTGAAATCCATCCAGGTTCAGGTAGTTGAGCTAGGTTTGGACGAGATGTTGAATATAAATAGTGTGATGTTTGGATACTGCTATGTAAATATGGATTTGACACTGAACAATTATTCGTGTTGACCATTCAGGCCACAAGGGATATGCTTTTCAGGATGGACAGATGTAGGAGCCATTGGACATGGGTAGGTGAATTACCTGGATACTCATACCTAAATAAATAGCTAAAAGGGTGTCCAGGAACCTTTTATCCTACAGGGGTCCGGACCACTACTTGCATAAGCAAGTGCAAAGTCCTAAATCTGGACTAATCCTCATATTTTTAGATGTGCGTTCACACTATCATTTCGTTGTGGCATATCTATCACCTTACTCTCACAGAGTGCCCACTAGTAGATTAGGGTTCTACAGGTCATTACCAATTGCCACATTTGACAACTTCTTGGCAAATCAGAAAGAAACATGTTGACCGTTTGACAAACCTACAGCCTACTTATGTCCTATAGGTCCATCTTTTTCTTTTTAATTCTGCCATGGATTTAACTCAGTTTTCTTTGTTTATCATAGACAATTTTACATTTTCCCAAACTATCATCATCTCATGTGCTCCAGTAAAACAAGGGCATGCACTTTGGGCCCATTAGAGCCACAAGATGCTAAAAAAGAGATTGCCCCTAATGTTTCCTATTATGAGGCCTGTTCGGTATTGCACAGCCCCCCCCCCCCAATGTGGAGTAGGACCCGATGATGAAGCATGCCACCTTGGTGAGTGAGGGTCTGTGCATCTTGAAAAGGATATCCCTTGTGGCATGAATAATTGATATGAAGAGTTGTTCAATGTCAAACACATTTTTATGTAGCAGTAACTGGAACAAGACACAAATTTATTTATATCTATTCAGAGGGAATACGTATGATGGACAGACCAGATCCTCTTTTTCCCTTGTTTTGTTCATGGTATTGAACTAGCTGTTTCCTTTTTTTTGGGGGGCAAAAGCAAAGTAGGGTTAAGCTCAGGTAGGTGCTTGACATCCAAGTCTTGATGTAGTTAAAGCAGTGTTTTAGACGTTGGATGCTGTGAAACAAAGGAGGACTTCAATACAGAGGCATGCTGACAGCAGATTGGTGGATTTTATGTTGTTATCTGTGAGCAGAACACCAAGAGGCTCCATGTAGAGATTTAAGATGATATGGGACAGATGGATTCCTGCGCATGTCCACATGTAATTGGGATTTTCGGGTACCTGGAGATTCTCATGTGAGTGAACTTGTGTTGATTGGATAGGTAGGAGCAGAATAAAGGTAGAACATTTCCTGTGATTCCCATTCTATATCGCAGAGTGTGGCTGAGGAGAGAGTCGTCGACTGTTTCAAATACAGCTGAGAGGTCTAATAGTATCAGAACGTAGGGAACATCTTTGTCTGTGGTCAGGAGGCATAATCTTTGATTTGTAAGGTAGCTGGATCAGTGCAAAAGAGTGATCTGGAGACTCATTGATAGTCGTGCAGAAGATGTTTGGTATTGATGTGATCTTGAAGTCTTGTAAGGACTGATTTTCAGTGCTTGAGCTGATAAAGGGTAGATGGGCCAGTAGTTGACAAGATTGTCAGTGTCTATTGCGAGTATAATCATGAGTGGGGGAGCCTGTCCTGTCTTCAGAGCTTCATTGAAGTTGCTTTGAGTAAGGTAGGCATTGATGATGGTGAGTATGGGTGAGAGAGCTGTTACCAAGAGGGCTATGAAGAATAGTGATGCACTGCTTTCCTATGGAGATGGATTCTGGAGAATGAAGTCAACTTGTCTGGTGTCTTCCTGTGTAGATGGTTTGGATAGAAACTAGTGTTGCCTTTTCTATGGAGGTGGATGCTTGGATGTTCAGTGATGACACTTCCTATGGAACCAGATGCTGGGAAAGAAATGTTGTTGGGTGATTGGAAGTAGGGTGCACAGCCCTTTTGCTAAACCCAGTCATAGCAGTTTCTAAAATTATATAAAAGGCAAGTCTATTGGCTTTGTCAAGGGGTCACCACATTAAAATATAAGGCAAGCCTATTGGCTTTGTAAAGGAGGTACTGTATTAAAATATAAGTCACTAAATTATAAGACCAATAATTCCATTCTAAAAAAATCACCATTATATAATTTGAAATTAATAACCATTTTAAATATAATCATTATTGCCAATAAAGCATTGCAATGTTTATGTCAGCAACATTTACCGTTAGCAATATACTCCATTGACCAGTGAATAGTTTATTTGGGGCTTTGGCCGAGATCCTTTTTGGTGCATATGACTTCACTGTGCGCAACTTCTTTACTTTTTTTGAGGAGGTGTATCCCGGTCCCACGTGACACACCCGAGCATCTTTCCAGGTTGGGGCAGCGTGGGAAGCCCACTCAGGCACTGCCAGGAAGGCCCCTTCCCACCCGTCTGGTAGACCAGATATCCTTGGTGTAGTCTTCCGCCAAGCTTTTTGCCTTCTCCCCTCCTGTTCTTGGGATTGCTTTTTTGTAAGCATTAGGACTTTGTGCACTTTGTCACTGCTAACCAGTGCTAAAGTGCTTGTGCTCACTCCTTTAAACATGGTAAATGGGGCTTACACTCAATTAGCATATTAAATTAAATTAGACGTCCCTAGTAAAGTGGTACTGCATGTACCCAGAGCCTGTAAATTAAATGTTATAAGTGGGCCTGCAGCACTTATTCTACAATGCAGTTAAATAGTCTTTTATAACATGTCTAGGCCTGCCATTGCAGCCTGTGTGCAATTTTAAACTGTAATTTCAACCTGACTAAATGAATCTTTTGCCAGGCCTAAACCTCCCTATTTAATGCACCCCTAAGGTAGGCCCTACACAGCCCATAAGGCAGGGTGCATTGTATTTAAAGATAGGACGTGTCTTTACATTTTATATATCCTGGTAGTGAAAAACTCTCAAGTTTGTTTGTCACTACTATGACACCCACCTCTCCCATAGGATAACATTGGGCTCCCTTATTACATTTAATAAGTGCTAACGTTTGATTCAGAACAGGTAGAAATGTCATGTTTTGTCTCAAAAGAATTGCATTTTAAAAATGTAAAGTCGAATTGTAAGTCAGAATTCTGAAAATGCCACTTTTAGAAAGTTGGCATTTTCTTGTTTTAACCATATGATGCCTGCCACCTCGTGCAGCTGAACCAAACTCCATTATGGTTGGCTATAACTCTTGACTCTGCCCCAGTCTCACATGACCAGATACCCGTGATTGGCGCTTTGATCTTTTAGGCGCTATTTTTCACATAAAACTTTAAAAATTCATAACTTATGGTTCTACTGATGGGATGTAATTCATGTTAGGACGATTTTATTTATTAAAATGTAGTCTCTTTTTCTAAAATGGTTTGGGATTTTTCTTGTGTTGTGTTTTCACTTTATAACTATTTGGGTGCTGCATAAATACTTAACATATTGGCTCTAAGTTAAACCTAACTGCTTCTGTGCCAAGATACCAGCGGCTTACGCACAGGATAATTTGGTGACAATTGTTTATCACCCTGACAAGGATTGTGGTTGTTTCTTAAGAAGGGTTTTCACCCTGCTCAACCAATAACCCAGTTTCTTAAACTGACAATGAGCTGTTCCATTGCAGAAGCTGCCATTCTTTCGACCGCCCCCGGTACATGGGGATTAGAAGACAACTGCAGGGCTGTGGGTCCTGGGGATGATGTCCTAGGACCGTTCCTTTGTATTCAGGGTCCTGGTCCCAGCCCCTTAAACTCTTTAAGGTCGGCTTTCACTGGGCTGTTTTTTTGGTGCTTTGGCCCTCGGGGCTATTGGAACACAAAGGAGGGGGCCCCATAAACGCCTGCTCCTCCCAGGTCAATAAATAAATCCATCCTCCAGCAACTCCAGGCAATGGCCCACACCAGGGTTATTTAAAGAAATATCAGCAGAGCCCCATGCACTCTGTTTCTCTGTTTACAAGGGAGAAGGGTCACTAAGTTTAATAGTGAATAGTTTGGCCCTGTTGGGATGATTTCAATGATTGTGTGCTCCTTTTGCTACTGGTGGCAGGCCATAGCCACCTGGAGTAGTTTGCAGCAGGCCTCCTGGCCTCCAGAGGGTGCACACGGCATTGCAGGGTGCTGTCTTCACTGGCTCCCTGCATCAGCTTTCTTCTGTGCCTGGCTCCTAATGCTCCCCTCTTCCTGATGGTTCCCAGAAGTCCAGGTCTTCCTCCAGTTGGTCCTCAGCAGGTATAAGGAGGCCAGCATCACTGGCGCTTGAGATATCCACTAGTCCGGGGGCCAGCTGCAGATAAAGTCCTCAGTCCATCAGGGTATCAGGTGGGTTGTCTTTCCAGATGTCCATGATGTTGCCGCCATCACAGTCCAGGTCCAGGGTCTTGCTCTCCTTCATGTTTTGGGGATGCCACTTGTATGCCCAGTGCAGCCTGTGAGTGGGGGACACCCCTTTGTCTAACCGTAAAACTGGTTTGTGTCAGTTTTCCGCTCTCTCCTGGGTTTGACTCCAGCCTTGCTAGTGACACAATGGGCTGGCGCCCCTTTGAAGTGTAGTCAGGGCAGGGCACATCTCCTCCCCAGCCATCCAGTCAGGAAGATCCACTCCCCTCCACACCCAGGCGCTTTTGAGCACTGTCTGGCTCCAATACACATTTCTCAGTGAGAGAGTCATCACCCACCCAGAACACTGGAAACTCCCAAAATGGCCCCAGATACTTTAGGCAAGAAAATACCAACTTTCTAAAAGTGGCATTTCCAAAATAATTATTTAAAATCTGGCTTTTCCCATTAAAGAGGATTCTACATTACAATTCAAATGAGTGAAGAAGTATTTCTCTAGCTGCTACCAATCTGAATTTAGAATTTAATGGATTAAAAATGTAGCCCACTGGTTCCGTATGGCAAGAACCAGCCTCGCTACATTGAAAGTCGTTTTTAGGGATAGTCCAGTGTAAGCACATGTGAAACATTAATTTCTACATACCCTTCTTTTATATATCATGCACCCTGTCTTTAAGGGCAATAAGGCCCACATATGAGTGACATTATTATTTAAAAGGATGGTTTAGGCCTGCAAAAGGTGCTATTTTGACAGGTTGAATTTGCAGTTTAAACTGCCACAGGCAGGTTACCTGTGTGCAGCTACCAGGCTGCACACAACTGAAGTTTCTCACATGCAGCCTGCTCACGTGCCCACACATGTGAACACATGTTCACATGCAACCAGCCCAGTGCGCCTTGCCCTAGTTGCGTCACAGCAGCCTCATCCTAAAAAGTCAGACAGTGGCAGTAAACATGCGCAGTCCAATTTAGCATGAAATTACTAGGAGTGAGACACTGGTAGAGAGACACACTGACTATAAAGGTGCAAACACTGGGCGAACCATAGCAAAAAGATCCTGGCGTACTAAATGGGCAGAACCCACTTGCAACAATATGTCTAAATTAAGTCAGGGTGCCCAACAGAACTCCAGGATGACAAGATCGATGTCAAGCTCGTATTTACAGTGGTTATTCTGAAACCGTTGATTGATCAGGCTTTCCTGGAACTTGGTTGGCCAATGCTGACTAAAGGCACACACTTGACTCGGTCATGATATTCAGAACCATCGAACTTATAAAATAGGCCTCAGGATATGGTTTTTAAGGTGTCATTTTGGTTTTAGGGGAAAAAACCGGTATTTTCCAATTACCTAGTTTTTCTTAATTAGCTGAAAAAAAGTATTGATGGAAAATGTGTATTTCGAGAGAGGACAAGTGCTGCTCTGTTGTAATTGATTTATCTTCTTACTTAAGCTGCAAATCATTTAGTATGCAAAGAGAAGTTTTCAAGAAGCTGTGTTGTGTGAAATCCCTGAAGACACAGCTCAGATGCAATTTGAATCATAATATATTGGGACTGCTTATGAATATGTTGAAAGAATCAATGTCATCACGTTGATAAACTAACACATGGCTTAAAACATTATTTCACTTTGCATGTGATGTTCTTGGAAAACGGTAACAACAATGTCTCAAGTGAATAACAATTCTTATATCTGTTCCTAGAGTCCAGAGTTTGCTCTCCTGCAGAATGTTGATACTAAGGTCCTCATTGCCAGTGGCCCGGTTAATTGCAATATGTGCGGTAACTCCTGTTATCACACTTATCTCCATTAGGAGTTGGTCACCAATACTACTAGGTCAAACCTGCCGGAAATCTATCAGGAAAAAATGCCTGATAGTTACTGGGACACTTGAATTTTGGTATATCGGGTACCAATATATGAATGTTAGTTCCCATTGTCTGGAACAAACTCATAATTGGGAGTTCTATATCAGATTCGGCAAATTCCGATAAATATCGTCCCAAACTCTGGTCCATATTTAATGAGGGTCCATGATTGTTACCTATAAAATAATTGACCAATTCAAAGACATTTATGAGCCGTAAAGTGCGTAAAAATTGTTCCTTGTCCAGCAAACGACATATCTGCAGAATTTGTCTGCACAGATTGACCTTAAAACTTGGCAAAATTCGGAATTTGGCTGGATTTTCCACAGCTGCTAAGTATAGGAAAGAGTTGTAATGAACGGACTTGGGTGGGCAGAGGCAAGGGATGGACCCTAGAAATGATGTGGGCACCCACAAAGTTGGCACTTTGTTCGGCATTCACAAATATTCCAAGGAACATTTCTCATTGTAAATGTGAATCTACACTTACTCCAAAGGAATGCCCATATGGGTGCACTGAAAAGAAACTGGCACGCACCAACAACCTTCGGCATGGATTTCAGATGAAACATAGTTCAGTAGCCTTCCCAGATCATAGCAGACAATGTAGTCAATTTGTGCAAAGTTGCACTTCCTTCATTGAGGAAAAAACTTGATATTTTTCTTGCAATCTATTTGGTGCTAGCTCCTGACACTTATTTCACTCATGTGGTTGTCCTAAGATTAGCTTAGCAATGACTGGTTGGCAAACTGTCTACAGCATAATATAGAAAGGCCAGTGCCTCCATACCAGTTCATTTAACAGCTGTTTCTGCAAAGGACGTACCCCTCTACTGTGCCGCCACAGGAACAATCTTACAACCTACCCTCCACGTGGCAGCACTCAAAACAAATTGGCACTCACCAATAGCCATCTTCTGTTGTATTTGGATGGAACATGAATCAGTAACCCTCCCCATACATTGAGGGCAATGTAGTAAATATGTGCAAAGTTGCAGACACTTCAGTGAATTAAATTTGGACAGATAGTTTTGTTAAATCTCATTTGATTGCCATTATCATCATGTTGGTAGTTCTAGCTCATCATACGTGTTTACCACCTGTGGAGAACATCATTGGAGCACTGCAGGGGGTGAAAACAAGTTATCTGCAGCATAATATGTAAAGTCTGGCAACTTCTTAATTGCTAATTTGAAAGCTGCCAGAGGTTGTCTGGGACGCAGTCCATAGATAAACTGTGGGGCATATTATCAAGCCCATTTTCGCCGCTTTAGCGGCCGATTTCGGCCGGAAAGCGGCGATTTAAATATCGCACTATTATCAAGGACACGCTAACGCGTGTTTCCTTGATTTAGTAGCCGTTTTATCTCCATTTTGCATGTCACCCATTATTAGCGCTAATGACATGCAAAGTGGGCGTTCCTCACAATGTCTGCATGATTAACGTGGCAAACACAACTTCGCACTATTAACAATGCGGCGCCAGCGATAAAACAAACCGCGCTAACCGCGGTTATCGCATGAAGTTAACGTCTGCTTTTTCTTCTACTTAGCTATGCTGATAATGGGAGGTGGATCGCCATGTTACGACCACACTCCCCTATCAGCAAGCATCTCCATAATCATCGCTGGATTTCAGGCGTTATTTATGTTTCTCGCCGTCTATCGCTGGAATTACATCGCCTGTTCGCAAAGCGTTGATAATACGCCGCTAACACGGCGATGTAATTCAGCGATAGACGGCGATAAACAGAAACACGCTAAGTGCGCTTAGCGATGTTTATCGCTCTTCTTTGATAATATGCCCCTGTGTCTTTTCCCTACACCCTATTTTGTGGTCTTAGTGTCTTTTTAATCATTACATTTTACTATTTTAATTTTTTTTTTCAGTAAAACTATGTTGGAATTATATGGGATTTCTTTTCATAATGGCAATGTTGTTTTGGTTTTACTCTACCTGGATCACAATCATTTTTCTCCAAGGAAGGCCTTGCTGCTTGCACGAGTGCTTCTTAATTTAGGTGCTCGTTTTTTGACTGTCTGAGAGGTCATCTACAGCTCACATCAAGACTGCTGCTTCTCTTCAAATATTCTAGCATCTCCCTCCATAGACACTGCCATGCTATGGTTTGCCAATATATTCTAGTAACTACCACAATTAAGCTAGGAGCTGCATTATCCTAGGAGCGCGCTTAAACATGCCATGGACGCCCAGAATGCCGCAAGAATGACCAATATTGCTGACAATCACTGACGAACTACTGTCTATCACATCAGGTCATTAGCCAATGTTTGTTGTGACACCATCAATCACATCACTGGTCACTACACCCACAGATGTTCTTCCAAGTACAATTTCCACAAAACTTTGTAATAGTCCCTGGCACTTGACTTTGCATATAGCTGTTGCCACATCTGATTTCCTCAGCATCTAGGGAGAAGGAAACTGTCTGGATGAGTACCGCTATCTTCTTTTCTGATCTCTTTCTTGGTGTCAGGGTTCTGTACTAGCATTGACAGGTGTGACACTTACATTGAGAGTCTCTGTTCGCTGCTTCTGTCCATACTGACCCATTGGGGGATCCAGCACCGAGAAATGAAAGAGAAGGGGCAGTGTTCTTGCTATGTAACCTGAATTCTGAACAGCACTATGTGAATCTCAAACAGAAGTTCAATTTCTCCCAGTTTCCATAACTCAATAAACAAGATCTGTAAAAGATAATAGATCTCAGCAGTGAAACCTATCAGCTTTGTGAAGTTGTTTTTATTACTTTGATAGCTGTCATAAAGTCACATTCAACCGCTGTAGGCATCGTGAAAGGGCTCTGTAAAAGTTTACTAAATGTGTTCAAAAATGGCCGCTGCAGATGTGTCTGTATCCATGACAGCCTTCTTTGAATGTAATTTGCAATATTTTAATGAATGACATTCAAGTATCTCTGCCATGGATTTATGGGCATCTGTGGCACCCATCTGTAAATGGGATTTCTAAAAAAAATAGAAAAAAACACTCAAAAGTGTCACTGCGCATTCGAGCACCCCTGCAGAAACGGGTAGCCATCTTAAAATGGTAAAAAAAAACACCCAATGGCAGCCTGGCAGGCAGCAAAAACTGCTAAAGAAAGGGTGCTGGAGCGGGGAATGCGGAGGAGGGTGAGAAGTGAGAAAAGAACAGAAAATAGTTCCCGCAAGATCTCACCTTAGTAGTGGAATGATGTCTCATCTAATCAGACCACTATGAGATCAAAAAGCTTATGGATGGGACAAAAACAAGAATGGTGAAGAAGGCCATCGAATCAGGAGCAGGGAAGTGTGATAGCCAACAAAGCCATCCTATCATGTGCAAGGGGATAAAAAAAGCCTAATTCTAGTATATGTAATTCATTGGTAACAATAGGTCTGTCTAACAGACCACTAAAGCGGTCTGTACCTGAGAACCAAAAGTTATGCACCAGCACCAGTAGTTGAAATTACTGTCTGCATTATGAGAATGTATCACAGGTGTATAAATATTATTTGGCTGGCTTATTAGCTGGGTTATGGGAAAAAAGTTTGGGATGCATTCTTCAAAAGCTGCTCCGTACTCCTGGATCTGGGCAAAACTCATGGCTAAACTATGAAGTATTATTCTGAGACTTAAATTTCTGAATTCTTAGAAGTTTACTATGTTATTGGCAATTGTGATACACATTGTCTGTGATTAGTATGTCTTTTAGCAGGATGCAATAAACATATCGAAAAGTTATGCCACTGATTTTCAATTACTATTGTCACTAAATGGCACTGCATAAACATTAAAAGATAAATTATAATATTACTTTCTTTAAGACCTTTACCTAGTCATGGACAGACATCATAATAAATAAAGGTCAATGAGGTTTGCTAGAAAAATAGTGCTCCCCAAATTAGAGTGTTAAACAATTGGAAATCTTTTCATGAGCTATCTTTGTTGTTGAATATAATTTTATTGTGTAACAAGCTAACTCAAACGTGATTATTTGTTTGCAGATGTACTACTTTGCACTATAGAAAAGATCTTCCACCCACAAGTATCATTATTACCTTCCACAATGAAGCAAGATCTACACTCCTAAGAACCATAAGGAGGTAAGGCATATGTTACTGAAGACTATTTTTAATACATTCAAATGTCCTGTTATAGGAACCTTGTAAACATGATACAGATTATAAGAGGACATTGTAATCATGCTATATCGTCAATGTAATAATAGCTTGGGGCAGGATTTCACTGGAATCCTTGAACATATGTAGGCTGATATGACCTGAGCTAGTTATATATCTTTGCTGTGTATTACTCTTCTGTCCCATGTTGCTCACGTTTTGCTTCACATTACTCCTTTACTAATTTTACAATCTCTGGAAAGCACTCCTTGGATTTGTCATGCTAGTAAGATCTTTAAACCTCACTAATTTTAACTCTTCCTTGCTGCAAAAAGACTCACAGGACAAATATTTCAAGTGAAGTCATGCATTTATTACTGCTGCCACAGTTCTGTGATAGAAAGACTCCCTTTCCTTGGCACACATTCACTGACTCATACCTTCCATTCAATATGACTTCTAGTAGAAAATTAGAAAAAAACGAGACAGGATCTTTCTGTGTAATTTGAAGATCACGAGAAAGGATGTTGAACGAGATACCCCTGGCACAGTGAGCAAAATAATAAAGGCTCCTTGTATATTTATAGTCTAAATGAAGAAATAATGAACACATCACCACCACACCATTAATAACTGAGGTGGGTAGAGAAACCACGGACAGGCTACTAAATATTATTTAACCCATCCCCATGAGAAAATATTGGAGATTGGACTACGAAAAGAGTGGTTAAAGAAAGAAATACGGTACCCATATGAGGATTAAACCAGAAAAAGTATTGAAGGCAGAAAAAATAATTATTTCCTCGAATATATAGATACATCCATGTTTTTATTATACTTGTTTGTCCTGAAGAAGGTGGAGAGAATAAATAATACCACCGAAACGCTGTGTCTCCAACTTTGAGTTCTAGTTTGGATAAAATGTGACATTGAATAGCTGAGTTTTTTTATTATTGGTTTTAACTATTCGTGAATTTCTAAGTACTGTGCTTCAGAATTATCAGAAAAAGTGACAAATTGAAATGTAGTGGTTGTATCGTGATAGCAAGACATCTATTAGGGATTGTTTATATATGTAAAAATTCTTTATTTTTTTTAAATCAGCACATATACGTGTTAATTGGTGATAAAGGATTTACCTCTCTACTAGAAGTCATATTGAATGGAAGGTTGGAGTCAGGAATGTGTGCCAAGGAAAGGGAATCTTTCTATTAGTGAATTCACTTTTGAGACCCTCCCTTTCTTACTAACAGGGTACCTCTCCTATTTTTGTGGACAGTTCTATGATATCCTGTTTTTTTATCAAAACTTACTGTGTGTCCCTACTCGCAAAAGAACACTTTGTAAAGCAACACTAACACAGCGCCTGATGGACACGGATAATCATGGTCCGTTGAGAGATCAATTTTCTTTATTTAATCTGAAACCTTTTCTCCCACTTCTTCTGGAAGTTAATTTTTCTGGTCTTCAATAAAAACATCATTCTGAATTTTTCTTATTGTAAGAAGCACGATACCCTCACTTTTGTATGGCAGAAATGAGGGAGGAATTAAGAACTTAAAGACAACATGCTGTTGCAGCATCATGCCTTTCTTCTTTCTATTATAATTCAGGAACACGAAGTCAGTTAGTAATCTTACATTCTATCATACCCCTCGTACACATTTAGAACATCTGGATAAATGTGTAAGCATGTCAACATGTGTGCAGAATTCATCGACAGAAAAAAGGTCATGGAGTTAGTAGCAGAAGCAGTACACCCTGCCAACTTTTAATAGCACACAAGAGTACTACTTGCCCAAAGATGTCTTTTGTGCATGTATCATAGAAACGTTCTCTTGCTATAAGGATGAAAGGCCCTCAGCCACCTAGTTGTTGCCATGATTCATCATCAAGTCTCTCCTGGTATCAGTCAACTCTCACTAGTGGGTTGAATTATGGGCCTCTGGGCTCTACTCTTTTGTGTGCTATTAACATTTGAGCAGATTCATCTGGAAAGAGAGATATGGGAGGGAAATCAACTGTTGCATTTCCTATTCACCCTTCCATCACTGCAACAGTAAAACCCTTCTTAACAGAATTACAGCAAACTTGAATAAAGCTAGAACTTTACTCAGATTAGGGCCTTTTGTAGCTGGGTGCAAATCCATTTAGTAGTTGCTTAGATATTTGCATTATGAAATGGTGTCAGGGAAACATCCCAGGGTTATTCAGATAGGATCTTGTCAGTTAATCCATCGATCTGGATCTGGATTTGGATCAGAATCTGGAACCGTGGAGGACTTGAGGATTTAAGCTTTTGAAAAATAAACACATAGAAATTTGAGAGAAAGGATTTTACCTTTCTTCCAATGAGAGATCCATACATTTCTGGCAGATTGGCTGGCAGCAGACGAAACTTTGTGATGCAGCAGCCATTACAAAATTCCAGGTTCAAAAGCAGTGTCATGAAAACAAAGTGTCAGGTGGTATAATGGGGCACGGAGACCATCCCCTGGGAGTGTCTAAGAGGTTTCCAAGGGATGCTCATGCTGCCCATAAAATGAAAAATAACAGGTTTTTATCACAGGGTTCATGGACCTGGAAGCCTAATCCATGGTTGGAGCCACTACTTTTATACAATTCAAATTGTTATTGTTAGAGATGGGGTTTCTGGTTGGCTAGGGCATGCGCCTAAGCCAGGCAGAGCCCAACACGCTAGTCAGGGCAAGAGGAGTTACACGCTGAAGATAACCCCTGCTCATCCCCTTGGTAGCTTGGCAGAGCAGTCAGGCTTATCCCAGAGGCAATGTGTAAAGCATTTGCGCAACACACTCACAAAGCAGTGACACACTAGGCACACCACAAAGGAAACTCCACACCAGGTTAAATAGCCTTTGTATTATCCATAAAACACAATGACATATATAACTGTGCCACTAGGCACTTATCATAACTTCACAGGTAATATATACACCAATAGGCCAATCGGGCCACTGTCGTAATCACCTAAATCACAGTTAGGTAGGGCAACCAGTAACTACTGGTAAGAGTGCACTTAGCACAACACATTGGGCATAAACCTCAAAACAGTACTTAGCATAGCACATTATGCATATAATCATCAGTGCCCCCTAGTAATCACTTGTAAGGGGTGCACACATCATGGCCATAAGCACATCATGCCCCTCTTAGGCGTAAACTGCACAATATGTTATACATACACAACATCTCATCAGGGCATAGTGTCTACAACTCGCCATAGGCCCACATTACCTTATGAGGCAGTAAGTCTCCACTCAGCGTGGAGCACAGAAGTCTCCACTCCCCCCCTTTAGGGAAATGCGGTAATGACCTTGGGGCCCCGTCCTGGTCTCGCCCCGCAATGCCCTTTCCAAAAGTGAGAGCTTAGGCAAATGGGGCCGGCCGTGCCCTTTGCAAAAGCAATGCCGTATTCCCCTCATGAAAATGCCCTCGAGGGTGGGGAGACCTCACTGGGTCTCCCGCAAAGGTAACTCCTGCAATGGCAGCTGCCCCCAGGTGTACGGAGGGACAACTGCTGCACAAAATTAGGTGCTGCCTGGGCCGGTGAGGAGACCTCGCTGGATCCCGTCCCAGCAGCGGCTGGCAGTGAGGACAAATCCACCGGCCCTCCTCCAGTCTCCTCTTCCAGCACCAGCAAAAAGCCTCCTTTGGTGCCAGAGACCTCCGCCCTGACTGGGGGATCAGCGGCTGCACGCAACCACGTGGTGCAGCCGTTCTCTTCTGCCTCGGGTGAAACGGCTGGCAGAGCGATGTCTCCATCGGCTCTGCTTCCTTGGCCCCATCCCTCTATGCCAGAGGCGAAAACAACTCACAGGCGAGTACTTCCTGAACCGGGATTTCCTCACTACTTCCTGTGATAGGTGGCAGTCTGGGGCCACGCAGCTGAGCCCCAGGTGCAGCAACGATGCGAGGATGCAGGAGGGAGAGCTCTTCGACCCCTCAGCTCTCCTCCACCTGTCGTCCGGCCACGCAGCGAGAGTGCAGCACAGCCTGACTGCAGGGCAAGGGAAAGCACTCCTATCTAGCAACCTGTGGGCAGCAGGACCACTAGCTGCGCTCACCCAGGAGCCACAACAAAAAGCGGTCAACACGTGATGTATGCAGTCGACTGGGGCACCCCGCCAGGTGCAGGCAGGCCAGCACAAGGGGCCCTCTGCCCTGTGTAGTAGTCCCCCAGCAGTTCCTCCTGGCGCACTGCAGTTCAGTTCCAGTTAAGCTCTCACAAACATGGGGTCACAGCTCCAATATTTATGGTGCACAAAGTCTTTGTTCTGCCCTGGTACAGGGCCCTGGACCCAGTTTGAATCACTTATGGGGGCACTTAAAAAGTATCATTTACAGTGCACAACACTCCCCATTGTAAGTGTAAGCCCTGGCCCCAGACACACCACGGGGGCGGAGCCGTCATTGTGGAAGGCAGGCACATCCCTATTCAGGTGCAGGTGCTACTCCTCCCACCACTCCAAATGCAGACCCGGCCTATTCAGCCTAGCGTTGACTCATCCAGACTGTCTGGAGCCACTGCACATCCCCAGGCCCTGTCACTCTGAAGCCAGACAGTCAATACACATCTTAGCAGAGGACCAAAGACACATAGCACACAGAAATGCCTACTTCTAAAAGTGGCATTTCTAAAATAGTAATAATAAATCTGCGAACACCAATACGCAGCATTTATCACCACTATTCCAAACATACCAAACTTGATCACGCTACCCCTCCCATGTCAGGAATTACCACTGAAGCACTTATCAGGGAATCCCCAATGCATCCCTATGAGAGGGCAGCCTCACAGCAGTGAGAAACCAAATAGGCTGTTTGTCACTACCAGGACATGCCACACAGTTAAGGCACATGTCCTACCTTTTACCTACACCGCACCCTGCCCATAGGGCTTGCTCGGGCCTACCTTAGGGGGTGACTGATATGTAGTAAAAGAAGAGTCACAGACGTGGCAACCACTTTATGTGCCACGTCACAGCAGCAATAAACTGCGTGCGCAGGCCCTGCAGTGGCAGAGGCCTGAGACAGGTTTCAAAGGCTACTTTAGTGGGTGGCGCAAGCAGCGCTGCAAGCCCACCAGTAGCATTTAATTTAATAGCCCTGGGTATATGAGATACCACTGTACAAGGGACTGACAGGTAAATTAAATATGCCAAACAGGTGTAGACCAATCGTACCAAGTTTACCATAGAGAGCACATGCACTTTAGCACTGAACAGCAGTGATAAAGGGCTCAGAGTCCTAAAACCACCAACAACAGGTAAAAATAGGTAAAAATACAGGAGGAAGGCAAAAAGTTCTGGGTTGACCCTGCAAAAAGGGCCAAGTCCAACAGTTATCTTCTTTGGGAATCCTTAAAATGGCCATGAACAGAGAGCACTGTGGAACTGCAGGCTGGTGCTAAGCCTGACCTTATTGTTTTGCAAAATGTGCCACTTTGGACAAAGACGCGCAACCAACAACAAAGACCAGTTTGGGCATTTTTGGGCCTTTTCAATGAGGCGCAGATTGAGTCAAATGGCATAGTGAGCATGGAAAAGCACATTGGACATACCCATCACACCAAGGACAATCTCACTTTGATATCACAATTGATGTACTCCAAAGCGGCACATGGGAGCACCAGTGGCTAAGACTAATTCTAAATGTTGCATTTTTTGTTTTGCTAACCTCAGCATATGTTTGGGAGGAAATTTATAGATGTGTGTTTCTAATTCTTTTATACTTTGTATTGATCAGACCTTGACAGAACAACTCTCAGCTCCCCAGCCCTTCTCTCTAGGAAATTAAAGTTGTAGGATTGCCACGATACCACAACTTAAATTCCTAATCAAATTACATGATTTTTTTACTTGAATCGTGGGTAGCCTGTAATGTATGTATCTCGAATTATATTATCAATGTTTACAACATGCCCAGCTTCTTTCAGCAAAGAAATACAGAAAGCAGCATAAAGCATCCAATGAGGCATAGGTTCTAACCTTATCTAATCTTATGGTCATTGTGTCAAACACAGTTGTGATTCTAAAAAGTCCTGAAATATGGTTATTCTTTGTACTAATCCACAGATTTTCTTTCCATATCTCCATATATGCTATAGTTATGGTGGGCATTTAGCAAATATGTAAATCCATGTTCCTAAACTGGATACAAATGTAAACACATATGCTTATCCTCAGGCACACACCAATTCCCAGACCACAACCAGACATGGACAGATTGCAGCTGCTGCTACAGCATTTGGAGGAGAGATTCTGCTTACTCTGACTAACCTCATTTAAATGACCAAATAAAACAAAGCATTAAGAAAGCTGTAGGAACATTCAGCACATAGGGTGAAACATGCTTTATGTTCCCAAAATATCTGTGGTGCATAATTTTGAAAATCCTTGTGTTCTATGCACCTACAAAAAATGGAACCTTAAATGTTGTAGGAGTGTGACAGACAATCAAGCAATTTTAAACCTCACCTAAGTAACCTAAGCCCTGATTCGAGGTAGACGAAGCTCCTTGTTGAGATACCCTGTGGCCGGAATAACCATTACCAGCCCCACATGTAGGTTTGCTTGTTATGATTTAAAATAATTGTGTGGAGATGGAATTACTGTGCAGATATCTGCATGGCAATACATATTCCTAGAGGTTTGACAGATATTTACCACCTGTTTTGAGCAGTGTGTGGGTGAAGGTTGGAGGAAGTAATAGGGAAAAGAAATAGGGGAAGGATTGTTCTGGCAGGTTGGCATTGCATGCTTGTCCCTTGCCAGACAAAAGGTCCAGAGAGAATGGGAAAGAAGGCTTAGCAGCTCTTGCAGCCTATGCGCATGCGATTCTACCAACTCAAATTAGCTGGTAAAGCTGGGTCCAGTGTTCTTGCACCAGGGACAACCGGATGTAGGAACACTGGGCCAGTTGTGATCAGGCAGAACAGAATCTTCTCCTCATCGACATGGAAATTGCTCTGCCTGACTTGTAATCAGGCCCTTAATAGGATACATAACACTGGGTTTTTCTGTGTCTTGGGTCCTGCATTCTCTACAGAGAAACTAATGTAAACCAGATAGCAGGAAACATGTTGCATGCTGTGTCTGTGAAAGGAAAGAGTTAGACGCTCAATCTGATGAATTGTTCACAATATGGCTAACACTGCCAATGCCAAACATACCCAATAATCATTGCTTCTATTGACAAAACATTGTAGATATGATTCATAGTTCTGTTTGCCCTCTTCGCCTGACCATCAGACATATTGAAGCTGTACTTGAAAATAATTGTGTCTAGGTAACTCAATCATTCCTTGGTGCCCTAGTGCTTCCTAAAAACTGAAAGTGAAGTGTTTAACCTGATCCCTGAACAACTGAAGGTAATTCACATAGTAAGAACATCACTTTCAAAGACAGTTCTGCTACAAATTTCAAGAGGCAATTGAAATTACAAGACTTGATGTTTAGTCTAATGCATTTACTACCACTAAGATCACCATTCTCTGGTTTGATAGTGAAATAAATGTAAATATTTAATTGAGTTTATTTGGTTTAACATAAAAAATATACAAACAGCATCGTTAAGAGACATGGGAAACAATGCAACATTCTAATATTTTTATTGCATTTATTTTTAATATTTGACATAATCTAAGATAGTAAGCAATGTCCTGCCATTCATACTGAAACCTTCATTTAATGTAAAAATTAAAATAGGAAGCTTTGAGGCACTTCAATGTCAAAAGCAGTAAAAATCAGGTGATAATTTGGCCTTCATTATAGACATAAATAGTACCAGCCTGTGCTAGGTATCATTGCCTGGGATTTAAAAATATATTTTTTAAATTAATATTCTCAGCAGAAATGCTTCTTCTCAGCAGAAGGGATCTAAATGAATCCTCATGTCAAAATATTGTGGGACCCGCAACCCACTCATACTACAGCTACCTTTGGGGAAGACCCAAAGTTGCCTCCTCCAAATCAAGAGGACTTATAACTGGTCTGTCTTTACACAGTATGCACACTTAACCACTGAATTCATAATACTGAGTTGGTACTTGGAGCTTATGGTAAATTGAGATAGATATAATATCGATAGGGCCATCACAATGCAAGTGAGGTTCACACCACAAGTGAGTACACCATAGGTGACAAGAGTTGCTTGCCTGGCCTGCGAGTGTTTGTGCTGATGGGAAACACTAAGTGTCACTGCTCAGTTACCTAATCTTGGCTTTTACCACTTTTGCAGGGTATTAGCTGACTGGCTGCTTGGATCTGAGGTGGGGCTGATCTTGCATCAGTCGCAGCTCCTCCGCTTTGGCGGAGGAGCGTCGCCCCACTGCTTTCAAGCAGTATGAGAAGAAACATAAAATGATAATAACTTTCAGTTATTATCATTTTATGTCTGTGCTGCTTTGCAGGCGGGCGGGTGGGTGGGGCTGCTTTGCTCTCGGAGCAGGGCAGGGGAGGAGTGGTTCGCCCACTCCTAAGTGCGCAATGACTGTTTGGTCGGCCCTCTCGGGCCGCCCAAACGAATATAGCACCTTACATCGCATGCGATTACAACGCGGTCGTTATAACGACCGCGTTGTTACATCGCAGTACATTACAAAGCAAGTCGTTACATCGACTTGCTGTAGGGGGCGTGCTGGACTTAGGAATAGTATAATTTACTATTCCAACTCCAGTGTGCGCAACAGTAGGGAAGATGTTGGAATAGTAAATTATACTATTCCTTAGGTTAGCGCGCCCCCTACAGCAAGTCGATGTAACGACTTGCGTTGTAATGTACTGCGATGTAACAACGCGGTTGTTGTAACAGCCGCGTTGTAATCGCATGCTTTGTAACGCATGCGATGTAATGGCTGTTTCCCGCCCAAACCAGTCATGCGAACTTTCTCCGTTCTCCATGAAGGCTGCATTACAGCCTGCATGGAGAACATGCCCACCCCTCCGGCCCCTGTCAGCGCTCAGACCAATCACAACGTTACATTGCAGCGTTGTGATTGGCTTTGGGGAGGGAGCCTGGTTGCCTTCTTCCTGAAGTTGGAGGCAGGAGAGACTCCTTCCCCCAATCGCAACCACCCCCGCGTGACCCTGTGACCCCCCGCTCCCGCCTCCCCACCCGCAAGCCATGCCGGCCGCCACTGTCTTGCATTATGTGCTTTACAAATATTCAGGCTGCTAGGCAGCATTTCCTTTATGTCCTCACTTTAAGGAGCTATTTGAATCTGAGGATAATCCTGTTGTTCAGCCGCTGGCTGAGCAGGGGGTATCTGGGGTTTGGCATTGGAAATGTCCTGCTGACTTCAGCGATGTTTGTCTAGTTTCTAAAACTGAGAGGTTTGCTTAGTGCTTCTCATGGTTGTCTAGGTTCAATTTTCTTACTTTGAGCTTTCCTTTAGGGGTTAAAGTTCCTTCAAAGGCATCAACCTCTGTTCCTACGTTTTCCTTGTTATTGTGCTTTTTTCCCAGGCTTTGGGTCTTCCAGGAATGCCTCCTTGTCATTCAGTTTGGTGGCACCTGTCCATCCCCTGTCCTAGAGTGGCTGCCTTGCCTTTTAGTTACCTTCTGCAGGTTAGCAGCGGATGGGGGGCTTCTGAGGAAAGTCGTAATATGCTTGGCGGTGCTACAGGGCACCACCAAGCATATTGCGGCCATCAGACCGCCGCCAGGGATGTGTGATCCCTGGCGATCCCTGGCAGTTGCGGCGGTGTCTTGGTGGTCCAGCCACCCAAGTTGTAATCCTGCGGTCGGACCACCGGTGCAGATGGCAGGATATATATATATATTCACTGAAAAAACCATAGGTTTCAGGGGCGTTATAGTTAGTTGGACATTTCACTCGTACAAAACCATAGAAATTCCCCTGTTATAGTTAGTTCAGCTAACTATAACTCGCGCCCCCGCAATGCACTGCTGATGACGTCACATATTACATCACTCATGACATGGTCAGTGACATCACTCATGACATCACTGATGACATCTCAAATGACATCACTGATGACATCATCCTTGTGATAGAGTGGCAGACCTCCTCTCACCCTAATATAACCTTTGATACACACACTCAAAAATACAAACTAACATTTTCAAAACAATGGATATACCAATACCAGTTACAACACACCTATTCAGTAATTCCAAGATCTACACACATCCACTCATTCACCAACAGTCCCTATACAGTCACTCATACATGTACTCACTCATCATATGTACTCATACACCTATACATCCTGTTACACACCGCCACTCATCCATAGAGTTACTCACACACATAGTCACACATGCAAACAAAGTATCAAACATCCATTTACTTGCATATACAGTTATACACACACTACCACACTTACTTCTACAGAAACTTACACATACTTACTCTCTTAAACAATCACTTATAGAAACACCTACTTATTTGTACAGGAACTCTTCCAATCTCTCACTCTCACATGTACTCACTTATATACACCAATACTCACAAATACTAGTTTAAAACATATGTAGTTACTCATAAAGACACTATTTAGACAGTCATTCACTCACTAACACACCCATACACATACTCATCCACCTATACAGTCCTGCACACATGCTGTCTTCAACACATACAAACAGTGAGTCACTCATTCATGCATCTATGCACTAAGTAATACCCCCACCGAACCATACAGACACTCAGACACTCATACTGATACTCAAAAAACCAACTAATAACCCATATAGACACTCATGTAGCTACTCACCAACCCATGCAGCCACTTATACACAAAGTGAGAGACTGATAAAGATATTTTCATATTTAAACATTACTCACTAACCCATGTATTCACTAAGATACACTTAGTCAGTTATACAATCAATTTTACAAAACAAAATCATCCATTTAGACACTTATATACCCATTTATTCTTCCATCGACCTTGAGATATACATATATAAAACATATTTAATTTTCAGAAAAACACTCATTCACTGGATGATGTCATCAGTGATGTCATCAGTGATGTCATTTGAGATGTCATCAGTGATGTCATGAGTGATGTCACTGACCATGTCATGAGTGATGTAATATGTGACGTCATCAGCAGTGCATTGCGGTGCGTGCGAGTTATAGTTAGCTGAACTAACTATAACGGGGGAATTTCTATGGTTTTGTACGAGTGAAATGTCCAACTAACTATAACGCCCCTGAAACCTATGGTTTTTTCAGTGAATTTCTAAGGTTTTTTAAATGCTCATTTCTAACTATAACGTGCCTGAAACCTATGGTTTTTTCAGTGAATTTCTAAGGTTTTTTAAATGCTAATTTCTAACTATAACGTGCCTGAAACCTATGGTTTTTTCAGTGAATATATATATATTTATTATACTATGTATACATGTGAAAATGTCTCGGTCCCCTGTTTGCCTCGGTGACACGGAAAAAATGGGTGGAACTGACGTCAGCACGCCGACGAGGTTCTCTTATGGCTCCGATGACGTCATACGGTGTCGCGAGCGGAGCCGTGCTATTATGACGTCCTCGTTGACGTGGGAGAGCTAGGAAAGAATTTCCGTGGAATGCTGGTGCAGGGGATATTCACCTAAGTGTTCAGGCTAGTCCTTTGGGAGCAACTGTTTATGTTGCCACTCCAGAAACCGAAACCAGTGATCCGAGGGCAGAGGCCCTGCAGATGGCACACGAGGTGGGGTGCCCAGTCGTGTGCACCAGCGGGGCAGCGAAGTGACAAGCACCACTACCCACAAAAAAGGTAACGAGGGCACTGAATAACACAGGATCTTCTCTTTGTATCTGGCAGGAACAACGAAGTTAAAATGCCCTAGTACCAAAATGTAGAATTAGTGCTACAACGGTCTTCAAGAGGACCTGCAATGCCGCTTCTGCCTCTCATACCCTGGAGGTGGCACATGGGTCACGCGGTACGGTCATACTGCGGTGGGACGCACACTCGTTGACCTCTCATGGCACGGCTCCACACTTCAGAGAGGACGCTTTCCATTAGCTATGTTTTCTGATGACATGTCGCGCCGGCCCCGTCCAACAACAGAACTCCTTTAGATCCAAACAGACTCTTCCACTCTCTCACCGGAAGTGAAACCAGGCCACGCGGACACTTTCACAATACAACAGCCGGGAATGCACTTTTCGGTAAAAAACACATTCCTTCCTCCTAATTAATCAAATAAACGTCTCACTGAAGAACAGGGCCCAGCTTCGATTGGTAAACAGCCGTTACAACGACTTTTTACTTTGCGATACCATTGCAACGCATGCATTACCACGCATGCGTTGTACATCACAAAGTCATTACTACGCATTTTTAGAACGCATGGTCATTTACCACGCATGCCTTTACAACGAATTTTGTTGTAAAGGTATGTATGGTAAATGACCATGCGTTCTAAAAAACCTGTAGACGATCCATGTCGTTGTAAGGAAACAGAGGCTGTTCCGTTTCCTCACAACAACGTTCACCGCCCCTCAGAGACAACGTGAAGCAGGAACCATGAGGAGAGAGGAACCACGAAGAGTGAGAGGTAAGGGGGATTGGGCATGCAGTGGGGGTTTCTTTTCTAGGGTTTAGGGTAGTGCAGTGGTGTTTGGGTGGTGTAGGGGGTCGTGCTGGGGGTAGTGTTTTAGGGTTTAGGGTAGTGCAGTGGTGTTTGCGTAGTGTAGGGGGTTGTGCTGGGGGTAGTGTTTTAGGGTTTAGGGTAGTGCAGTAGTGTAGGGGGTCATGCTCGGGGTAGTGTTTTAGGCATTAGGGTAGTGCAGTGGTGTATGGGTAGTGTAGGGGGTCGTGCTGGGTTAGTGTTTTAGGGTTTAGGGTAGTGCAGTGGTGTTTGAGTAGTGTAGGGGGTCTTGCTGGTGGTAGTGTTTTAGGGTTTAGGGTAGTGCAGTGGTGTTTGTGTAGTGTAGGGGGTCATGCTGGGGGTAGTGTTTTATGGTTTAGGGTAGTGCAGTGGTGTTTGGGTAGTGTAGGGGGTCGTGCTGGGGGTGGATTTAGGGTTTAGGGTAGTGCAGTGGTGTTTGGGTAGTGTAGGGCATCGTGCTGGGGGTAGTGTTTTAGGGTTTAGGGTAGTGCAGTGGTGTTTGTGTAGTGTAGGGGGTTGTGCTGGGGGTAGTGTTTTAGGGTTTATGTTAGTGCAGTGGTGTTTGGGTAGTGTAGGGGGTAGTGCTGGGGTAGTGTTTTAGGGTTTAGGGTAGTGCAGTGCTGTTTGGGTAGTGTAGGGGTTCATGCTGGGGGTAGTGTTTTAGGGTTTAGGGTATGGCAGTGGTGTTTGGGTAGTGTAGGGGGTCGTGCTGGGGGTCGATTTAGGGTTTAGGGTAGTGCAGTGGTGTTTGTGTTGTGAGGGGGTCGTGCTGGGGGTAGTGTTTTAGGGTTTAGAGTAATGCAGTGGTGTTTGTATAGTGTAGGGGGTTTAGGGTAGTGCAGTGGTGTTTGTGTAGTGTAGGGGGTCATGCTGGGGGTTGTGTTTTAGGGTTTAGGGTTGAGCAGTGGTGTTTGTGTAGTGTAGGGGGTAGTGTTTTAGGGTTTAGGGTAGTGCAGTGGTGTTTGTGTAGTGTAGGGGGTCATGCTGTGGGTAGTGTTTTAGGGTTTAGGGTAGTGCAGTTGTGTTTGTGTAATGTACAGGGTCGTATTTTAGGGTATAGGGTAGTGCAGTGGTGTTTGGGTAGTGTAGGGGGTCATGCTGGGGTTAGTGTTTTAGGGTTTAGGGTAGTGCAGTGGTGTTTGGGTAGTGTAGGGGGTCATGCTGGGGGTAGTGTTTTAGGGTTTAGGGTAGTGCAATGGTGTTTGTGTAGTGTAGGGGTAGTGTTTTAGGGTTTAGGGTAGTGCAGTGGTGTTTGTGTACTGTAGGGGGTCGTGCTGGGTTCTAGTGTTTTAGGGTTTAGGGTAGTGCAGTGGTATTTGTGTAGTGTAGGGGTAGATTTAGGGTTTAGGGTAGTGCAGTGGTGTTTGGGTAGTGTAGGGGGTCGTGCTGGGGGTAGTGTTTTTGAGTTTAGGGTAGTGCAGTTGTGTTTGGGTAGTGAAGGGGGTCGTGCTGGGGGTAGTGTTTTAGGGTTTAGGGTAGTGCAGTGGTGTTTGGGTAGTGTAGGGGTCAACCAACATGAATTTGTCCTTGTGTGATGTAACCAATGCTCATGTAAAGCACTCCAATACCTGACCAGTCTGCACTATATAAAACTGCAAAAAAACAAAAAATAAATAGTGTTTTGCACACTTCTGTCATTGGGCTATACGTGGGCTACCTCTGGGTGATATTTGTGCTACATTTGGGCTCTTTTTTCTCTGGTGGCCATCTTGGGAGACTTATTTGTTATGAAGTTTCCTAATTTCCTCATTTACTACAGTCTCCTCAGTAGGAAATGCTTTCAGTTTTTACTTTGATTCCATCAAGAAGGCATTCAGATGTGTCACACATTTGCCATAAATTCAGAATGTTAGCACTCTAGTTGTTCATTAGATCACTGTAGTAAAGCTACTGCTCACCAAGGAGTTAAATGGAAGTCTACTGCTGGTATTGAAAGTGATTGTTTCAGTCTGCATGTCAGAATTTTCTAATGAAATAGAAGAGGATTTGAGATCTCACTTAAAACATGCCCTAAATTTTCTTTTTGCAGCACTAACCATAATTTCTATGGCAAAATGAACCCCCTCATTTTGTTCCTTTTTAAATTAAATGTTTTAAGTGTTACCAGTTTATTCCAATCAAGATGGCTTCAGGTGTGCCATACTTTTGTCATAAGTAAGGCTGTTCGCACTCTAGTTGTTCTTTAGAACACTCTGGGAAGCTGCAGTAGAACACAAAGGCATCAACCTACAGGCTGCTCCTGTTGAAATATAACAGGAAGATATTTGATATCTCACTTAAAACATGTCCTAATTTTTCTTTCTACAGCACTAACCATAATTTCTATGGCAAAATGAACCCCCTCATTTTGTTCCTTTTTAAATTAAATGTTTTAAGTGTTACCAGTTTATTCCAATCAAGATGGCTTCAGGTGTGCCATACTTTTGTCATAAGTAAGACTGTTAGCGCTCTAGTTGTTCTTTAGAACACTCTGGGAAGCTGCAGTAGAACACAAAGGCATCAACTGACAGGCTGCTCCTGTTGAAATATAACAGGAAGATATTTGAGATCACACTTGAAACATGTCCTAATTTTTCTTTCTACAGCACTAACCATAATTTCTATGACAAAATGAACCCCATCATTTTGTTCCTTTTAAATTAAATGTTTTAAGTGTTACCAGTTTATTCCAATCAAGATGGCTTCAGGTGTGCCATACTTTTGTCATAAGTAAGGCTGTTAGCACTCTAGTTGTTCTTTAGAACACTCTGGGAAGCTGCAGTAGAACACAAAGGAATCAACTGACAGTCTCTGCCATTGTTGGATGTACATGTTTTACTGAGAATGTCAGACTTCATTCTCACATGACTGAGAAAGATAATGTGAATTTACAGAAAATATGCTCTCATTTTAGCTTCTGGAGCACCTTCCAAAACTGTATGGGACAAGCATGTGAAAATAGTTTTCTCTCAAACATGATTCATGATATCCCAGCAGAAGGTTTTTCACAGGGTAAAATCACCTTAGAACACACCACAATTCCTGAAATTAGTATGGTACCATCAACAAATGAATTCTAATGTAACTAAAGTCTGTTATCACCCTTTATAGTTCTCCTTTTGGTAACCCTCAAAATCTTCGATTCACTACAATGCATTTCAATGGGGTACTATCATTTATATTGGTCCCAAGATGGCTGCCAGCAATTCCAGGATGAAGTGCTGACAGCCAATCAGATCTCACGATGACATGTGTGGTTAGGCTCCGCCCAGATATATATGTGTTTTTACTTTTGATTTTCTCAGCAACTACTGAACGGATTTACACCATTTAACAAAAAGGGTTCTTTCTGAACCAAGAACTACCTCTTTGCCACATTTGGTGTAATTCCGTTCAGCAGTTCGGGCTGTAGCCTTGCATAAAGTTTCCTATGGGAAATTGATTTTTTGACTCTTATTTTTTTAATTTCTCCGCATCTACTGAACGGATTTACACCATTTAACAAAAAGGGTTCTTTCTGAACCAAGAACTACCTCTTTGCCAAATTTTGTGTAATTCCGTTCAGTAGTTCGGGCTGTAGCCGTGGCTAAAGTTTCCTATGGGAAAATGAATGGGGAAAACTCCCTATATACAGCAACTGATATGCCCTTCGTCAATACCATGTCACATACAGGTGCTCAATTGATCAAATAATAAATTGACGTTATGTTTGTGCACTTTACACTCTAAACATTATCTCATCCTAGATAATAATACATGTACTTTATTTCCAATGGATAAACAATGCCATCTTCGGCGCTGTCCAAACCAGAATTTAAGTAGGACTTGACAATCAATAACAGATATGGATGTGCTCCAGCCATCTAATATCTAATCGTTTCTCCACTCTTTTAAACTTCTCCATCTAAAATAAAAGAACAAAGTATACTAATTAAAACCAATGTTACAACATACAGATTAAAAATGGCACTAGCCTATACAGGAGAAAAATATGCATAGTTGTAAAAATGAAACATGCTTAACCTAAATGTACTGCCATTTCTTCGTCCAAATTCAAACCTTTAGGAAACACAGTGTCATATTTTATTATCATCCTCGATTCGAGTCGTCTTAACTCAGTGGTACGATCACCTCCTCTTTCTTTCAATGGTATGGTGTCAAGTACTACAAATTTCATCTGATTACAATTTTGAGCATGGTGTATTTTAAAATGGCGCGCCACCGAATAGTGTTGATCATTATTACGGATGGCTCGCATGTGCTCTAAAACACGCTTCCTAGCCCTATGAATAGTACTGCCTATGTAGGCAAGTTTGCATGGACATATAAGTGCGTATACTACATACTCTGTGTCGCATGTGAGATACTTGTTGATGATAAATGGTTTCTGGTTTGATGACAACTGGACTCTTTTGCAACTGTTACTGAACTTACATGCCTTACATCGGTTGCATGTATAAAAGCGTTTAGTGATGCTTCGGGTTGTTTCGGGTTTAACCAGAGCTTGACACAGCGAATCCTGTAAGGATTTGGCCTTTCTGAATGTTATTTGTGGGTGTTCCCCAATAACAGATGCCAAATCTGGATCTGTTTGTAACACACTTCAGTATTTTTTAAGAATCTTTTTCAGATTTGAGGATTGATTGTTATAAGTGCTGATGAATCTGATTTTCTCATCAGATGTGTCTTTAGGCTTTGGATACAGTAGATTATTCCTATCCAATTTTCTCACTTTCTCAACAGCACTTAGTACAGTCTTATTGCTATATCCTCTCTCTTTAAATCTTTGCTGCATGGTAGCTACCTCGTTATTAAATCCTTCGTCACTGCTACAATTTCGCCTTGCTCTCATCAATTCACCGTAAGGGATGCTTTCAATGAGAGCCCCCGGGTGACAGCTGTTAGCTCTTAATAAGCTGTTACCTGAGGTTGATTTTCTATTTAACCTACTTATCAGTCGGTCATCATGAGCAGTGAGTTGGATATCAAGAAACACGATTGTTGTTTTTTCGATATGACTAGTAAAGGAGAGGTTAAGATTGTTTTGATTCAGGATGTTGACAAAGTCGAGAGCTTCCTCTCGTGTACCATCCCATATGCAAAAAATTTCATCAATATGGCGCACCCAGAGGACTGCGTGGGATTGAAATAGTTCGATGTTATGGACCACTTGCTCCTCCCACCAGCCGAGGTACAGACCTGCAAAACTGGGGGCGAAGCAAGAACCCATCGCAGTCCCCTGGGTTTGTCTATAAATGACTCCATCAAAAATTAAAAAGTTACTGTCGAGACATGCAGTGATCATCTCAATGATCATCTGAGTAAGCAATGTATATGAGATAGATCTTGATTTTAAAAAATATTGACATGCATTGATTCCTAGAGTGTGAGGAATACAAGTATAGAGGCTGTTAACATCAAGACTCAATAATAAATATTCTTTTTTCCATACTATGTCATTGATGCATTTCAAGAAATCTCTAGTATCACGTACATAGGATGGTAACATTTGTACTAATGGCTGGAGAAAATGGTCCACGTACTTAGACGTGTTCTCCACCATGCTGCCCCTCGAGGAGACTATAGGTCTCCCCGGAGGGGTAACCGCATTCTTGTGTAGTTTCGGGAGCAAGTATAAAGCTGGTAACTTAGGGAATCTGCATATTAAAAATTGGAATTCTTCAACTTCCAATATCCCATTATCTTTCCATTCTATCAGTTTGTTTACATAAGCCTTATTGCTTTGGGCATGACATTCTCTGGACGATTTCTCGTATCGATCGCTATCACTGAGTTGTTTCAAGCCTTCACTGAGATACATTGTCCTAGGCCACACCACAATGTTACCTCCCTTGTCAGATTTTTTTATGACGATACTGGTGTTACTCTCCAATTCTCTTATAGCCTCAAAATGGACTTTCCTAAGATTATTTGGCCCATAATACTTTTTAAAATTCATATTTTTCAATTCTTTGATCACCCCTTGTTCAAATACGTTGATTGCCTCATTAGTTATTTGTGGCAAGAAGATGGATTTAGGTCTAAAGCCACTTGGGGCACTCATGCCAATATTAACGTCTTCATTAATCATGTCAGTAATACAATTGTCATCTTTAAAGTCTGACTCGCCCCCCATTTCATGCATCGTACATAATAAATCTAAATCATTGGCATCCAATATACTGTGCGGTTCTTTACGTTGTTCATTCTTTTTCTTAGGCATAGTCGCAAACCATTTCCTAATCTTCATTTTACGTACAAAATGGAACAGATCTACACGACAATCAGTATAGTTAAAATTAGCTGTTGGGCAGAATGATATTCCCAGGGATAAAACATGCATTTGATTTTTTGTTAAAATCAAATTAGATAAATTTACCATAGTCTTGGTATCCATTATTTGGCCAATTTCTTGCCCCTTGTTACTACTCCCACTGGGATTTCTTCCTGGTTCTTTGGCTGCTGCCTGCCTCCTCTGCCTCCTCGTCCGCGTCCTCTTTTGGCTGGTGTGCCTTTGTTGCCCGGGTTGCTTGCTCTTCCATGGGCAATGAGGTTGAACTTCTTTAAAAAATTGGTTTTTACTCCCAACGGTTCTTTCAGGACTGGTACCGCATTTTCAATCTGATTGGTGTTGCCTACTTCAATATTAGGTCTTTCTGTGATGCATGGCACCGGTGACTCCACACTTGGTGCCCTGGCTACAGTAGTTAGTTGATCCTCTCCTTGTATCTCAACTGTCGTAGACCTTAGATGATCAAATTTTTTACCAAAAGTGAGAATTTGACCCTTTGGGTAGTCTATCTCGTCACAACGAAATTTCCTTTGCTTTTTTATTTTAATTTCATCCTCCACTTTGGAAAGTCTTGTTTCAATCTTAGCCATCTCCGTATTAAACTCATCAAGTTCATATACTTCATGTAATTTGGCAGTTATATCGTCTATTTCTTGTTTGAGTTTGTCGCCATCTTTTTCGCATACTTTACCAGTATGCGCAGCATAATTGTGGAGCATTCATGATTATTCTGCATCCATTCCTCGAGCATGTCCGGATCTGGATTTTCAAAAGTTGGTGTTATAAAAATTCTCAGTCCTCTAGGGACACGATTGCAGTCGATGTATTTTTGAAGCGCCTCAGCTTCCCACCATTTGGACTGCTCTCTTTTTAGGGCTCTCCACAGGCTATCCCATAACTGTTTTTTATTTTTTGCTGGGCTGAGTTCATTACTGTCAGATGCTTTGTCAATTTCTTGCAAGGCAGCCGGTGTAAATAGTTTCTCCGCTGCCTCTCTTCTCCTGATGTCTCTATTTGCTGCCATTATTGCGTGTGACTCTGTTTAAACCTCCACATACACGATTCCACAAAGTATTGGAGGGTTTTACTTTTCCACGCAACGTGCAACAGTCTCCTCCGAGAACTGCTGCGTTCAGTCACTCACAGCCTCTGTAAATTTCTCGCTGACTTGCAAATCACAAAGACGAGACGGGTTTACCTTCCGGTGCCGGTTCTTGTTGCCGGCGTACTCCGACTCCAGGCTCAAAGATCCAGCATACATCCGTTCGGGCTCGCCGTCTTCGTCTGTCTTGGATTGCTGTAGTCACTGCAGTAGCGATACAACATTTGCCGCTACATCAAAGGCGGACTGGAGCTTTCCAATTAAATCCAACGGACACGATCGCTTAAGCTCCTGCCTCTTTACGTGAGGAGTGTCCAGCGGGGTAGCGAGCCCCAAACATCAACAACAGAATCTGTAACCTCGCTCAGGAGCCACAACTCCTGGTCAAAAATCACAGCGCTGGCACTCTTAGTGATGTAAACGTATGTTTTATTCACACACGGCAGCAATTAATGTCCCAACGCGTTTCGGAGTTCAATCACTCCTTGATCACGGGTTAGGCGTCAACGTGCAATCTGCCTTATTTAAAGAGACAGATAATGTATTGTTCAAACAACATAGAAAAGATACTCTGTTCCATATTCAAATTGTTGCACGAGTGTTCTAAGAGGGATTAGTGGCATTTAAATAGATGAAACATTTTCCATCTGTAATTATTGGATAACATATGACCATTATGCATATTAGATTGTTGCACAATTATACAATCAAAACACGGTGTTTAAACAAATTAAAAAACACCTAATAAACAACGTTGCGATAACCCATAAATGGGCGATTGCCTGAAACGGTTTTTAAAACATATTTCAAACCAATACAATCATGGTAAATAATTGTGACAATGGATATATTTCAAGCCCCAGTGGGCATATTTAAGAGAAGGTATAGCACTTAAATATATCTACAGTGGCTTTGACTGTTGCTGTTAAATATAACCTTCAGTAAGGTCATTCATAACCCAATTCTACCCAAGTGGGCGAAATTAACCATAAGTAATGTTCTGTATCAACAAATACCTAACTCCCTATATACAGAAACTGATATGCCCTTCGTCAATACCATGTCACATACAGGTGCTCAATTGATCAAATAATAAATTGACGTTATGTTTGTGCACTTTACACTCTAAACATTATCTCATCCTAGATAATAATACATGTACTTTATTTCCAATGGATAAACAATGCCATCTTCGGCGCTGTCCAAACCAGAATTTAAGTAGGACTTGACAATCAATAACAGATATGGATGTGCTCCAGCCATCTAATATCTAATCGTTTCTCCACTCTTTTAAACTTCTCCATCTAAAATAAAAGAACAAAGTATACTAATTAAAACCAATGTTACAACATACAGATACTAGCCTATACAGGAGAAAAATATGCATAGTTGTAAAATTGAAACATGCTTAACCTAAATGTACTGCCATTTCTTCGTCCAAATTCAAACCTTTAGGAAACACAGTGTCATATTTTATTATCATCCTCGATTCGAGTCGTCTTAACTCAGTGGTACGATCACCTCCTCTTTCTTTCAATGGTATGGTGTCAAGTACTACAAATTTCATCTGATTACAATTTTGAGCATGGTGTATTTTAAAATGGCGTGCCACCGAATAGTGTTGATCATTATTACGGATGGCTCGCATGTGCTCTAAAACGCGCTTCCTAGCCCTATGAATAGTACTGCCTATGTAGGCAAGTTTGCATGGACATATAAGCGCGTATACTACATACTCTGTGTCGCATGTGAGATACTTGTTGATGATAAATGGTTTCTGGTTTGATGACAACTGGACTCTTTTGCAACTGTTACTGAACTTACATGCCTTACATCGGTTGCATGTATAAAAGCCTTTAGTGATGCTTCGGGTTGTTTCGGGTTTAACCAGAGCTTGACACAGCGAATCCTGTAAGGATTTGGCCTTTCTGAATGTTATTTGCGGGTGTTCCCCAATAACAGATGCCAAACCTGGATCTGTTTGTAACACACTCCAGTATTTTTTAAGAATCTTTTTCAGATTTGAGGATTGATTGTTATAAGTGCTGATGAATCTGATTTTCTCATCTGGTGTGTCTTTAGGCTTTGGATACAGTAGATTATTCCTATCCAATTTTCTCACTTTCTCAACAGCACTTAGTACAGTCTTATTGCTATATCCTCTCACTTTAAATCTTTGCTGCATGGTAGCCACCTCGTTATTAAATCCTTCGTCACTGCTACAATTTCGCCTTGCTCTCATCAATTCACCGTAAGGGATGCTTTCAATGAGAGCCCCTGGGTGACAGCTGTTAGCTCTTAATAAGCTGTTACCTGAGGTTGATTTTCTATATAACCTACTTATCAGTCGGTCATCATGAGCAGTGAGTTGGATATCAAGAAACACGATTGTTGTTTTTTCGATATGACTAGTAAAGGAGAGGTTAAGATTGTTTTGATTCAGGAAGTTGACAAAGTCGAGAGCTTCCTCTCGTGTACCATCCCATATGCAAAAAATGTCATCAATATGGCGCACCCAGAGGACTGCGTGGGATTGAAATAGTTCGATGTTATGGACCACTTGCTCCTCCCACCAGCCGAGGTACAGACCTCCAAACTGGGGGCGAAGCAAGAACCCATCGCAGTACCCTGGGTTTGTCTATAAATGACTCCATCAAAAATTAAAAAGTTACTGTCGAGACATGCAGTGATCATCTCAATGATCATCTGAGTATGCAATGTATATGAGATAGATCTTGATTTTAAAAAATATTGACATGCATTGATTCCTAGAGTGTGAGGAATACAAGTATAGAGGCTGTTAACATCAAGACTCAATAATAAATATTCTTTTTTCCATACTATGTCATTGATGCATTTCGAGAAATCTCTAGTATCACGTACATAGGATGGTAACATTTGTACTAATGGCTGGAGAAAATGGTCCACGTACTTAGACGTGTTCTCCAGCATGCTGCCCCTCGAGGAGACTATAGGTCTCCCCGGAGGGGTAACCGCATTCTTGTGTAGTTTCGGGAGCAAGTATAAAGCTGGTAACTTAGGGAATCTGCATATTAAAAATTGGAATTATTCAACTTCCAATATCCCATTATCTTTCCATTCTATCAGTTTGTTTATATAAGCCTTATTGCTTTGAGCATGACATTCTCTGGACGATTTCTCGTATCGACCGCTATCACTGAGTTGTTTCAAGCCCTCACTGAGATACATTGTCCTAGGCCACACCACAATGTTACCTCCCTTGTCAGATTTTTTTATGACGATACTGGTGTTACTCTCCAATTCTCTTATAGCCTCAAAATGGACTTTCTTAAGATTATTTGGCCCATAATACTTTTTAAAATTCATATTTTTCAATTCTTTGATCACCCCTTGTTCAAATACGTTGATTGCCTCATTAGTTATTTGTGGCAAGAAGATGGATTTAGGTCTAAAGCCACTTGGGGCACTCATGCCAATATTAACGTCTTCATTAATCATGTCAGTAATACAATTGTCATAATTAAAGTCTGACTCGCCCCCATTTCATGCATCATACATAATAAATCTAAATCATTGGCATCCAATATACTGTGCGGTTCTTTACGTTGTTCATTCATTTCTTAGGCATAGTCGCAAACCATTTCCTAATCTTCATTTTACGTACAAAATAGAACAGATCTACACGACAATCAGTATAGTTAAAATTAGCTGTTGGGCAGAATGAAAGTCCCAGGGATAAAACATGCATTTGATTTTTTGTTAAAATCAAATTAGATAAATTTACCACAGTTTTGGTATCCATTATTTGGCCAATTTCTTGCCCCTTGTTACTACTCCCACTGGGCTTTCTTCCTGGTTCTTTGGCTGCTGCCTGCCTCCTCTGCCTCCTCATCCTCGTCCGCGTCCTCTTTTGGCTGGTGTGCCTTTGTTGCAACAATCTAATATGCATAATGGTCATATGTTATCCAATAATTACAAATGGAAAATGTTTCATCTATTTAAATGCCACTAATCACTCTTAGAACACTCGTGCAACAATTTGAATATGGAACAAAGTATCTTTTCTATGTTGTTTGAGCAATACATTATCTGTCTCTTTAAATAAGGCAGATTGCACGTTGACGCCTAACCCGTGATCAAGGAGTGATTGAACTCCGAAACGCGTTGGGACATTAATTGCTGCAGTGTGTGAATAAAACATACGTTTACATCACTAAGTGTGCCAGCGCTGTGATTTCTGACCTGGAGTTGTGGTTCCTGAGCGAGGTTACAGATTCTGTTGTTGATATATATATATATATATATATATATATATATATATATATATATATATATATATATATTCCACAAGAACAAATCCAAAGACAAGGGGCTTCATGTAGCGGTGGTCGGAGTCGGGCTCCAGTACCCCTTATTATCACCACATATGGCCCAACCATCAAGGAACACTCGGCCACTCCAGGATGCTTAGTAGCGTTTATTGCGGCAAAGTGTAGCCTCACCTAAAAAATTATAATTAATTATTGAATGTTTAATTGTGTAAATGGTTTGTTTTTTATTATATATATATATATATAAATATATATATATATATATATATATAGATATAGATATATTTGGTTAATTGTTAATGTTCATATTCAGAGTTTTATACTTGTTCTAAATTAATAGAGTTATTCAAATATGTAATGTGGTTGAATTGAAGTACTTTCCCTACTGTTGCGCAAACTGGAGGTCAAATAGGAAATTTAACCCATCTGAAGTCCAACGCTTTCCCTACTATTGCACAGACTGAAGTGGGAATAGTAAATGTTGCCCCTCAGAAGTCCAACTCTTTCCCTACTGTTGGACATACTGGAGTGGGAATAGTAAATCTTACCCCTCTGAAGTCTAATACTTTCCCTACTGTTGCACAAACTGGAGTGGGAATAGAAAATGTAAAACCTTTGAAGTCCATTGCTTTCTCTACTGTTGAACAGGCTGGAGCTGGAATAGTAAATTTAACCCCTCCGAAGTCCAATGCTTTCCCTACTGCTGCACAGACTGGAGTGGGAATGGTAAATCTTACCCCTCCACAGTCCAACGCTTTCCCTACTGTTGCACAGACTGGAGTGTGAATTGTAAATATAAACACTCTGAAAGCCTACTGGAGTGGAAATAGTATATCTATTATTCCCAGAATTCAATTTTTTTTTAATATTGTTTAACTATATCTATTAATATTATTGGTTTATTTTGTTAATTTTATATTAGTTGCTTATATATATATATATATTTATAATACTTTTAGTAAATGTATTGTTTGGGATTTTATGCTTAACTAATTTGGTAATTTATTTCATGTTTTGCAGTTGATTTGTCAATAATTGTATTGTTACATATACATATATATATATATATATATATATATATATATATATATATATGTATATATATATGTATATGTATATGCTTTTCATAGAAGTACATTAAATGTAATATAGTGTAAAATATATATTTTTAATAATAGTTTTACATTATATATATGTATAAATAAACACACACACATATATATATAAATAATATGTAATACTATATATATATATATATATGTATATATATGTATTACATATTATTTAAATGTAGTTAATTTATATTATATTAATGTTATATATTAACATATTTAAGATTTACTATTTTATACATTAATATATATTAAAAATGACCTTTTCATGTTTTTTATGGATATTAGCGTGAAACTATTTTTGTTTTCCGATATTTATGTACTTACCATTATAAGTGTAGGGACACAATATTTTTGTAATTGATATTTATGACACAATATTTTTGTATCACAATATTGTTGTTTTCAATATTGTGTCAGTGATCCCTCAATCATTAGTCAGATTTCTTTTAAAGATTTGGAAAGTCTGCATCAACTCAGTGCTGGTGCAGTTCATAGATGACCTGATGGTCAAAAAGGCTTGTAAGTTGATACAGCTGTGCACTTGAATCATCTGGCTGACAATGGCCGTAATGTGTGTCCGAGCACAAAAATGCAGTACTTTATGAAAGAAGTCATCTATCTTGGTCACCATATTGAGAATGGGACCGGAACGTTTTTGCAATCCTGAGAATGAATCCTCCAAATACTCAAGGAGAAGTAAGAATGTTTCTGTGCACTTGAATCATCTGGTTGACAATGGCCGTAATGTGTGTCCGAGCACAAAAATGCAGTACTTTATGAAAGAAGTCATCTATCTTGGTCACCATATTGAGAATGGGGCTGGAAAGTTTTTGCAATCCTGAGAATGAATCCTCCAAATACTTAAGGAGATGTAAGAATGTTTCTGGGCAGGGTTGGCTGCTGTAAGCAGTGGATTCCAAACACTTCCTTAATTGCCTTTACTGAGGCTTACAGCAATGTTTCTGATCCACTTCCATTTGATGAAAAATGCATGAGTGCCTTCATTGACCTCAGCTTAAACTCTGCAGTGCCTGCTGTAGGAATTGCAAATTATGAGAAAGATTTTTACCTACTTTGTCATGAAAGAGAAGGGTGTGCTTTATCTGTACTTATCCAAAACATGGTGAAAACAAAAGTCCTGAGGCTTGCTTCCCTGCCACATTAGATCCAAATGATGTAGCACTTCCTGGGTGCCTGAAATCCATAGCAGCAGTTTGTCTTGCAATTCAGCAAAGTGAAGGGATTGGGACAGGTTAGACACTTATAGTGCTAGTTCCTCATTTATTCGAGATCTTCATGGCGTATATGCATACTCCGCATTTGAAAAACAACCATCTATTAAATATGAGCAAACAATTCTATCAGCTGAAAATATTTCAATCAGAAGATGCAATACCCTGAATCCTGCAATGTTTTTGCCATTTGCAGATGGGGACAGTGATGATGGAGACTGTGACCATGACTGCATTAATGTAACAGAATTATGTACTAGGCTAAGACTAGACGTACAAAATATTCCATCAGGACCCTTGGGCCCAAGAGGGCTCGGGTGCTGCAAATACCCTCCCCTTAAATAAGCAATTCTTGCCCAGGAGATGGGGTTCCCAGTGCCTCATAAGCTCAGGGAAGGGGTCGCACGCCCCCTCCCCTAAGAATTTGGCCTCAGTGGATGGGGTCCATGAGGCCCAAGAAGGCTTTGGAAGGGGGGCTGCATGCCCCTCCCCTTAAATATGCGATTCGACCTTGGAGTATGTAATCCCGGGGGCCTAATAAGGCTCGCACGGCCCCTTTCCCCATTTTTATTGCATTTGACCCCATGGGATGAGGTCCCCAGTGCCTATTAAAGCTCAGGAAAGGGTAATGCACACTACCTTCGACTTCTAAATTGTATTCAGCCCCTTAGAATTTGGCCCCAGGGGATTTACAGGCACATGCATCAAACATGCCATTTGCGATTCCTTATTAGCGAAAAACAAGGATTCGCTAATAAGGAAGCGCAAATGCCTATGCATGTAGGAATCGCTGAGAAAATAGCGATTCCTACAAATTCCTTAATTGCGACTCGCAAATTGCGAGTCGCAATTAAGGAATGGCTCTCATTCATTCCTATGGGCCTACAGGCCCATAGGAATGAATGGGAGATTACATGCGCAATTTGCAAGTACCAATAGGTACTCGCAAATTGCGCATGCACTTCAAGGGTGCAAGGGTGACAAAATGACACCCTGTTGCACCCCTGAAAAAGTGATGTGCACTCCATGTTGCGCACACACATGCCCCAAGGGCATATGTGTGCGCAACATGAAACTTTGAAAAATGCACTAAAGTGCATTTTTCACAGTTTTGCAAATTACCATGAAGTTCAACTTCATGGTAATTTGCGCCCCTAATAGCGAAATCGCTATTCTAAAGTGGTTCTTGCATTGCATTTAAGGAATCGCTAATTGCGATTCCTTAAATGCAATCGCAATTTGAGAACTCGCAATTAATTGCGAATTCTCAAATTGCGAGTGCCTTGAACCTTGATGCATAGCAAATGCCATTTTTGCGGGCGCAAACGGCCGATTTTTGCGAATCGCACCGTTTGCGCTCGCAAAAATGGTTGATGCATGTGCCTGGAGGTCTCTGGAGCTCAAGAAGGCTTTAGGAGGGGGCCGCACGTCCCCTCCCCTTAATTATGCAATTTGGCCCTGAGGAATGAGCTCCCCGGGCCTAATAATGCTCGCATGGCCCCATCCATTTTTGTATTGCATTTGGGCCCAGGGGATGAGGTCCCGGTGCCTAGTAGGGCTCCCCTTTAAATTGGATTTGGCCCTGGGGGTAGAGGTCCTCAGGGCCTCATAAGGCTCGAGGAGGGGAGCTATCCGCCCCCTCCCCTTTAATTAAAATATGGCCCCAGGGCCTATTTTGGCTTGGAAAGGGGGGGGTCACTTGCCTCTCCCCAAATAGTCAGGCATTTGGCCCTGGGAAATGGGGTCCCTGGGGCCTCTTAAGGCTTAGAGAGGGGAGCCACACCCCCCCCTATAATTAAAATATGGCCCAGGGATGGAGTACTCAGGGCTTTTAAGGCTCAGAAAAAGGGGCCACATGCCCCCTATAATTTCTGTATGGCTCTGAGTGCTAGGGTCCCTTGCTCAATTGAGTTCAGGGAAGGGGGGGCCAAATGCGCCCTCCCCTAATATAAATGTTTTGGCCCCGGGGGATGGGGTCCCTGGGGCCAATAATGGCTTGGGAAAAGGGGGCTGTGTGACCCCTGGCAGGGAGCTGGCTGCCTGCAGCCATCCTCACACCACCCAGCCAAAGGTCGTACATGGCTGGGGTTGGCTGCCTGCGGATGGTCGTTTGTAGGTTCTGACCGTAGGCCAGGCCCTGTGGCCAATTGCTTGAAGCACATGGCCTTTGGCCGTGCATGGTGTGGCCTGGCTTTCCTGTGAGGGGATGGCTGTGGCCAGGCCCCTGTGGCCAACGCACTGCCGCCAAAGGCCGTGCACTGCAGGGGGGTGGATTTCGTATTGTAGATTAATAATATTTGACGTTACACAAATCTTAGAAATTCAATTAAAAAACAATGGTTAAAGTGAAGTTAAGGTTAGGAATTGGAGGGGGCGTGGCCAAGCCGGCGACTGAAATGGCCGCTCGGCGTTGAAGCTCCGTAAGGCTTTCCAGAATACTGGCGTGTTGCCAAGTCTTGCGCTGACATCGGGATGCGAGCAACATGGTCGTAGACGCACATAACGGCCGGGACCCCTCCGGTCGAAGAATGGACTCGATCGATGCCCGGTGATGGACGCTGAGGCCCAGAGGCGAGACTCCCCCCTGTTCGTGATCCACGCACGTCCTCGGCCGAAAGTGCAGGGCCGAGCTGCCTAGATCGCCCGGGGCTGATCTGATCTCCGGTGAGTGCCGTCTCCCCCTCCCGCACTGGCGACCTTTGGCAGCTCCTCTATTCCTCCGCCACCGATCGGGAGACACATCGGTGCCTGCATAGCGGAGCCACACTTTTGAGCGCGCGGGGGAGGGGCACAAGATAGACACGATGCCGCCATATTCCAACGGAGATGCTGCTTGGTGTGGGTCATCAGCTCGGAGGGTGGTGCAATCACTGTGATGTGGATCTTCACAGCCTCTGGGATTGCCACGCTTGACTCTATGGCTAGTCTGGTGTCATAAACACCCCCATTGCTGGCCTGTCTGCAAGGAGGGATTACACCCAGGCACAGTATTCCACGGCCCCTGCAGGTCCCTGCAATATGCTTCACACAAGGCAGTTGATGGTGCCCTGCTGACTCTGGTTGCCTGATGCTCTCGGCGGCTTACTGTCTACCGGAAGTGGATAGCTAGAGGCTGTGTTATTTTTTGCAGCCATTGTGCTGGTTTGCGAGGCGGAGTGCTTCCACGTGACACACAGGCACGGCGCTCCAACCGGCAGGACTGGGCCCCTCGAGTGGTATTGCTGCAGACTCTGGGTCACTGCTTGATCACTAAAAAGCTGGGAGATTGAGACGGGTACCCCCTCGATAGCATCTGGGACTGGGCTGGGCGCAGCGGTTCCACTAAGCACGGCATGGGCCGGAAGGACCCGAAACAGAGTACTCTTCCTTTTGAGAAACTCGCTAATACCTCCACGGCGCAAGGCCCCACCATGGCAGAAGCGGCGCAAGGCCCGATTCAGGGAGCTGGATCACCGGACGCAACACACTCATTACTCCAGGAGATGCGTGCTGGATTCAAGGCGCTGGACAGTCGCTTTGACTCCCTTGACAACACCATAGCAAGCCTTGGTACCAAGGTACAAGCGCACGACAGAAGGTTGGATGTTGCCGAAGCCCGCATATCGGATATTGAGGATGGCACGGCGCAGTCAGTCAAACGTCTGGATCGGGTGGAGCGCATTTTAAAGTAAGTGGCCATCAAAAATGAAGATTTGGAAGCGCGTGGTCGCCGAAATAACGTACGAATTCTTGGGGTCCCTGAGTCCACCCCTACGGGCCGCATGGATCTGTTTATTGAAACTTTGCTGCTGGGACTGTTCGGCAAGGAGTCTTTCTCCCCAGGCTTCGTGATTGAAAGGGCACATAGATCACTGGGCCCTCGTCCCAATCCGGGTCTTCCTCCCAGGCCTATAGTGGCACGCGTCATGAACTTTAGGGACCGGGACACGATCCTCCGCTTGGCAAGAGAGAAGGGGAGGTGGAATGGCAGGGCTCCAAGTTATCCTTTTACCCGGACTTCACCGCCATGGTACAGGAGGCCAGGCGGAAATTCAACGGTGTCAAGGCCGCCCTGAGGAACCTGGGGTTGCGTTATGGTATGCTGTATCCTGCACGGCTGAAGGTAGATGTGGAGGGTAGGGCCCGAGTCTTTGATAGTCCTTCGGAGGCACAGGAATTCTGCAAGATGTACAAACAAAGGAACAATCCCATAAACGGGGCCATTTCCAGGTCTTCACCACCACACAGCGGCTCAGATGCAAGCGCAGACCTATTTTCGAGCGTTGGCACGGGATGATCGGAGCATTCTTTGACATTCTTTTATGCTGCACGTTGCAGGAACACGTCACACAATTTTGCAATGACATTACAATAACTGGAGGCCAGCCGGGGCGTTGCTGCCCCCCGTGGTATATCCTTTGGAAAGGTTTGGTTCCCTTTGGGGTACTGTTATTGGGAACTGTTATTTGTGTGTAAAATAATGTTGTACTCCAAGTTCGCTTTCATTTGGGGTTGGGCCCTTCCCCGATTGGGGTTTGGTTGGGTGGTGGGAGGTGGGTGGGTTGGTTTGTTTCTGAGTCAATGTTTTCAGTCTTGTTCACAGCGTAATAAATTGATCACTGCTATTCATAGACACCAAAATACACCAATGAGAACGTCACTGCACACTGATGACCAGGTTTGGTAACGTTGAGGGTCCATTGTGCCTCACTCTTCTCACATGGAATGTGCGTGGCTTGAATGACAACCGGAAAAGACGACAGATTATACATTATTTAACACGGCACAAGGTAGATGTTGCACTCCTACAAGAAACGCACTTGCCTAAGGCGGACAGGGCGCGGTTTGGGTCCAGCTGGGGAGCAAATAGATATTTCGCGAACTATAGTAACTACGCTAGAGGGACAGCCATCTTAATTCACAATAGGGTGCCCTTTTGTATGAGTTCTATCCATCAGGACAGTGAGGGACGCTATTTGGCAGTTACTGGAACCCTGTCTGGCAGGAGAGTGACATTTCTGTGTATATATGCCCCCAATGTGGATTCTCCTGATTTCTTTCATGCCCTGTCCTCGCACCTAGATAACCTTGACTCACAGACATTGATAGTGGGCGGAGATTTTAATTTACTGCCAGACCCTGTCGCGGACAGTACGTCTGGGGCACAAGACACTAAACCTCGAGCTCGTCGCGCACTCAAGGAGCTGTGCGATAGGTTCTCTCTATTGGATGTTTGGCGGAAACGCAACCCTAGCAAGACGGAATACACACATTACTCAGGGCAACACGACACATGGACTAGGATAGACTTTTGGTTACTCTCGCCGGACATTTACGGCTGGTGCACCCAGTTGGAGACCCTACCTCGGACGTATTCAGATCATTCCCCGGTTACATTACAGTTACAGCTCCCCCGCCCGGAGGGATTTGAACGCCAATGGCGGTTCCCTAACCGCGCGCTACAGGATGAAGTTTTCAAAACTGAGATACGAGAGGCCATTGTAGATTATTTTGATTTAAACACTGGCTCGGTAGATTCGTGGGCGGTGCTGTGGGAGGGGTTCAAGGCGGTCCTCAGGGGCGCATGCATAGCAAAACACGCTGGTGTCCTCAAAGCTCTCCGCAACACATTGTCCAAACTGGAGCAAGATCTCAAGACACTAGATGAGACATCGACACGGCACACACCTCCCACCTACGAACAAAGATGATTGGTGTTGTTGGAGGACTACAGGGAAACAGCTGACAGGGAAATCCTATTTCTGGGGAAGTACCAGGTTGCTAGACGATACGGAGAGGGGAGAGGCCCGGTAGGACTCTGGCACAATTGTTACGTCCACCTTACCATAAAACATACATCACTGAACTAAGGTCCCCCGACTCACACGCTTACACTACTACAAAAGACATCCAGAATAGCTTCCTGAGGTATTATTCAAATTTATACAAGTCTACACTTGGTGAAGATAAAACTGAACAGGAGGCCTATCTAGACGAAGTAGCGTTAGTGTACCTGGAGAAATATATGCAGGACTTCCTAGCTGAACCTATCTCAGTGGCGGATGTGCTGCTTGCCATTGACTCAATTCGTGGCTCCTCGGCTCCTGGGCTAGATGGATTCACAGGAGAATTTTATAAAACATTCAAGGAAATTCTGGCCCCTAAGCTTATTGAAGTGTATGCGGAGGCCCTGGAACGGCAGATGCTTCCCCCACTCTGCGCGAGGCAGTCATAATTCTACTCCCCAAGCCTGGCAAAGACCCTACGCAGTGTAGCTCCTACCGACCGCTGTCCCTGCTAAATTTAGATTATAAAATATTGGCAAAGGTCATCTCCAATAGACTATCTCAATTAATGCAATTCATTATCTCCCCAGCTCAATCCGGATTTGTGCCACACCGCTCCACCTCCCTGAATCTCCGCACATTGTTCACGGTCCTACACAGAATTGACCCTGAGACACCTGCAGCCGCTATCCTACTGGATACGGAGAAGGCATTTGATACTTTGGAATGGTCCTTCTTACTCTCCATAATGCGCCGAATGGGCATGCCCATGGGTTTTATCACCACAACAACTCTTTTATATACTACACCGACGGCCCGGTTGCGGTTGAATGGGACTCTTTCCAACCCTTTCCAGCTAACACGTGGGACCAGACAGGGCTGTCCATTGTCCCCTTTATTGTTCATACTGGCCATGGACCCCCTCGTACGTCATTTTCAAGAGAAACACCTCCATAGGGGATTACAATTTAAAACTGGCCCTTTATTGGTGTCCCTGTATGCCGATGACACTATATTGTATGTTAGACACCCACAGGCTAATTTGACTGAGCTGATTAGAGAAATCATCCGATTTGGCAGTTTTTCAGGGTTGGACATCAACTGGCATAAATCGGTCATCTTTCCACTTACACTAAGTACCCAGCCGTGGGAATTAGAGTTCCCCTTGCATGGTGTACGGAGTCGGTAAAGTATTTGGGCATCCACATTCACCTGGACACTTCCCAAATACTTAGCCTCAATTATGGCTTAGCTATAAATGCGCTTGACACCCAGATAGAGAAATGGTTGAAATTACCCTTGTCGATAGCTGGCCGTGTAGCCATTATAAAAATGATTGTCCTGCCCAAATTTCTGTATTTCTTTAATAACATTCCGATTCCCCTCACCACTAAATTTTTCAACACACTTCGTTCACTTCTGAGTAAGCTTGTTTGGGGGGGTAAACAGGCACGTGTCCGATGGTCAGTCCTCACACTGCCCTATGAGAGAGGGGGTTATAATGTTCCTGATTTTCAACTCTATTATTTGGTGGCGCAGTGTAGTTATGCATATTCTTGGTATCATCCTGATGCCCGTATCCCCTATTTGAAACCAGAGGCGGACCTGGTATCACCCGGGCGCCTTTCGGAGGTGCTGCCTGTGGGCTTTCCCAGAGACCCTGTGGACATTCAGACTGTATCCTCCACTAGCTGGGCGTGGCATAAACTTTGCCGGATCACGGGATCGGAGAGGCTCTACTCCTCCGCTCTACCTGTGGTGAATCCTCGTTTGCTTCCCATTACAGCGGAACGACTGGTGCAGCATACCTTGGCAAAGTATGACCTGACCAAAATGGGAGATTTATACCCGGACGGACATATTTTCTCCCCGTCTGAAGACGCATGCTTTAGCGCAGCGGACTTTATGGATAAATTCGTATTGTGCCGCGTCTTCTCCGCACTACGCTCCATTTACCCAACATTCCCATTAGAACCGGTCTCGTTCCTTCCTTTAATGATCCTTATAGAGAAGGAGGATAACGCGCATCTGATATCTAAGCTCTACAGGGCTGCTTCCGCTTTGAAACCGGTACACGATAGTAAGATTCGCACAGACTGGGAACAGGACCTGGGTATTACTATCACAGATGAACAGTGGGCCCACTGCTGCTCGGTCACAAAAGACGTGTCTCTAAACAGCAGACACAAGCTTCTCCATTTTAAATTCTTGCGTCGCATCTATTTTACTCCGGCGCTTGCACACAAAATAGACCCCACTAAGCCTCACACATGTCGTAAATGTTCCGCACCTTATGCTGATTTCGCACACCTCACTTGGACATGCCCGAATTTGCACGAATTCTGGGAACAAGTTCACCACACGCTTGGTTTGATATTGCATATTCCACTGACCCCGATTCCAGAGGTAGCACTTCTCGGATACACTGTCACGTTCCCTAAGAAACTGCGCAGGTTAGCATTGCTGTGTCTCCTATTAGCGAAGCGTGAGGTGGCATTACACTGGGGTCGGCCCACAGCCCCAAAGGTTCAGGGATGGTTGCGCAGTATCGCATATTGTAATGTGAACAGTGAACTTTATGCGGATACGATGCCAAGTATGTCCCGCCCAAGGGATGTCTGGGGGCCATATAGGGAGTATATAGAGACGCTCAGGCAAGACAATAACTCACAGCTGGAGCAGGGAATAGTCCCAGCGGGAGTGGGGTGACCCGGCCTACGTTATTAGGTTCAAGTTTGAACACATGCAGCAGCAATTCCGCCACATTAAGAGGTCTGGGCGGTGGGAGGCAGGAGATATGATTGTCGGAAGTGAATTTTATTAATGTTTGCATTATGAGTGGGGTCGGGCCGCGGACCCTATTGTGATTTGCTTTTTCTTAATATTATTGGTCTTATTAGTTGGTGCTATGTAAACATATTATTAACATTGTGGATGATGACTCCGTGAAGCTGGAACGGACTTAATTCTGGAACATTGTATGTACAAGCTTATTTGACTCACTGTCTTGTTCAAATTGCAAAAAATAAAGTAAAAAAAAAAAAAAAAGGTTAGGAATTGTAGTTATAGCGGACAGATTTCATAGCTGTCTCGGCCACATTATGAAATGGATGCATAAGAATTACTTAAAACTAAACACGGACAAGACCGAGGTCATGGAATTTGGCAACGGTCCTCCTATCTGGACCCAAGCATGGTGGCCAGCAGCGGCTGGTGCCTTCCCTGTCCCTGCCACCAAAGTGAGAAACCTTGGCTTTCTATGTGATGTCCAGCTAAATCTCTCAGGGCAGATCAATCAGTTGACATCAGCTTGTTACTTTCTTCTAAAAATGCTTCGGAAAATCCGACCTTTTCTACCTGAGGTTCTGAGAAAAACGGTTGTGGTGGCTCTTATTCTTTCCCGCCTCGACTATTGTAACGCCTTGTACTCAAGTGTTGACAAACGCCAGCTGATGAAACTTCAATCCCTACAGAATGCGGCGGCATGCACCCTGCCAAATATCCCAAAATATAGTTCTATCTATTGCGCAATCAGAGACCTGCACTGGCTTCCAGTCAAGCAGAGAATTCAGTTTAAGGCACTGTGCTTGGTTCATAAAGCCCTTTATGGGGGGGGGCACGACTACCATAAACTATTCCAATGGTATTCCCCCAGCAGGACGTTAAGATCTGCCAACAAAGCCCTGGTTTACGTCCCCAGAGTTAAGAGAACCAGATGGGAGGCCAATGTCTATCTTTCATGGCATCTAAGCTTTGGAATGAACTTCCATTCAATATTAGGCTGTTATCGTCTAGATCGCAGTTCAGGAGTCAGGTTAAAACCTGTCTTTTCCCTCTCCAACAGTGATCTAGCCCCTCCTGACTTCGCCACCGTCCTGCTTTCCACAGCGCCAAGACGCCTCGGCATTCGTGCGCTCTATAAGACTTTACTTACTTACTTTAACTTAATTTCCATTAAAAAAACCTAAGCAATTCACTTTGATTATACCGCTAGGTATGCTTTAATTGCTTTTGCCTGATATGGGTCCCTAGTAACTGTCCTGAAAACAGATTTATAAGAATTCCCAGGGCATTTTTCCCTTGGTTGAGTCCACTAAGGTGGCATTGTTCTTACCCTAGTGTGAGAGGTATACGTTAAGGGTGAGACGACCTCTCAAATATCTTTGATGACCTTCTCTTCCTAGAAGTCCGAACTGAAAATTACAGTGGTGCCCTATTACCTTCAAGTATTTTTTTGTGTTGATCTTTTATCTGGGAGGATATACTTGTGGATTCACCTTCAATACTCTCTTACAGGTTTGATGGCTAAAAAAATATTCCCTCCTGAGAGTGGCCCATAATGCCCTCCATGGTCAATTTGATAAAAGTTGTGTCTGGTGTGCTACCTCAAGAAGGGGCATGGGCATTTTTTTTTTTAATAGCAAAAAGTGTCTGGGGTCATTGAATGCATGACTCTAGGAGAGCTTACTATTTTTTTTAACTCTGAGCTGGAGCTGTATGCATGTGTAGTGCAGGTACCCCTTGTGATTGTTTCTTTGGCTGCATTTTATGGCCTGAAAAGTGTTAAAGAAAGACTCAAAACACCCATTCATACTGTTTTGAAATAAAAATCCTCTATTTTCAATTATCATGCATTGCCATGTGCTTATTTATAAGGATTATTTTGGAATATGGTTATTGATAAATTATTGTGGTGGCTTTTGGACAAAGCCAATAGGTCTGATATATATATAGATTGATGTGCTGATCCCTTGCTAGCACCAATAGGCCTGCTTTTTAAATGTTGGTGCTCTGACTCTTTGACATTTGACAAAGCTAATAGGCCTGCCTTACCTCTTTATATTGTTACTTAATGTTTAATAAACCCTAGAAATTCATTGAAAAACCAAATGGCTAAAGTGACAGTTATAGTCAGGTCTATTAGTAATATCTTACTTTTCATTAAAAAAAGATATTCACTGAAAAAAACAGAGGTTAAAATGACGTTATACTTACGTGAAAATTAACATTTTAAACTGTAAAAACTACCACATTACATCACTAATGTCTTAGTTCTATGACTTCATTATTAACATCAGTGCAACATTTGAAATGACGTAATTGATGACAACATTGTGCATGGTGGGTTTTAGTTGCTTCAGTTGACTATAACTGGTATATTTCAATGGTTTTAGAGTTTAAAATGTTACATTGTCACCTAACTATCTCAACACTTTAACCTTTGTTTTTTAGGTGATTTTATACACACACAGACACGCACGCACGCACACACACACACACACACACACGCACACACACACACACACACACACACACATACATATATATTTGCCACACTGTTAATTTCTCTCTCCAGCAGCTACTGTGGTACAAATAATGATGCAGGAAACCACCAGGTTCATGATGAAAGTATTTTATTCCATGAAAACAAAAGCAAAAATAAATCAAGGGTACATGCAAGGAAAATTATGGCCGATATGTTTCGGCAAGACTGCTTTGACTGGGCCCATCCTGGAATCATAGTAGCTCATGTTTAATGCATGTTAAATTCATGTGCTTTCTTACGTTCCGTGCCCCCCTAACAACTGAAACACTAACATTATCTCAATACTGAAGTTTGCCAGCATCCATTTTCCAAATCAACCTATAGAATGCACTCTAATATATATTCAGAGGCAAGTTCCTAATCATTCCATTAGAACAGCATTGAATTAGCAATGTTAATAGATTTCTTAAACGTTAGTGCATTCAACAATCCAATTTAAATGTTTTATGTATTTACATTCTTAGAAACGTATTGAATCATAATTGCAAGTTTGTTTTTCATTTTGATGGTGAAATATTTGAACATCCACTGGTACATCTTGGCTCAGTCACTGGCTTTTCTCCAGATTCATTGTTCCCCATACACTTTATTGTTTTTATTCCTGTATTTGCTATGTATTCGCCTCCAGGAATTTTGATATACTATTTGAATCATCCCATTGTCAATTAATTCCGTTCAATTAGTACGTGGAAGAACTATTGACTTTACTTCAAATGTGTGAGTGTAATGGAGGTTAGTCTCACTTAGACCTTGAATGTGAAAAAGTTAATCATTGCACTCCTAATCCTAAAGTGCAGTATGCTATAATAAATTAAGTCAAACACTTTAAAAGACACTGACAGAGACCTTCATTAGGATTTCTATATGTTATTTAAATCATCCCATTGATCATTCATTCCATTCTGTTAATGTATGGGAGGCTCAGTGACTTACTCCCAAGTGTATGAGTATAAATGAGATTTGCCTCACTTAAAAATATAATATGAAAACCAATTAATGCACTTCTGCTCTTAAAGTGCAAAGTGTTGCAATATTTTAAGTTAAAACTCCAAAGGATAGAAACCTTCATTATTGCACTCCTATTCTTAAATTACAGTGTGCTGTGCCTACAAATACAGTGGTGGAAACTCAACTTTCAGTATACTGAAATGGGTTAATTGTCTCCCATGTGCAAGGTATTTGTGGAATAATAAGAGGAGAAGAGTAATTATCTTAAATGGTTCCTGAGTGGTTACCCTCTTATTCTAAAATCCATCTATTCAATAGGAGAAAGGGGAAATATGTTATGTTTATATTGTATTGGCTAAAGCAAAAAGTGCAAAACACCTAAAAAAATGTAAACATAAATTAGTAATATGCACAATGATTCTTAATGTGTTACTCTCTCATCTTAAAGTGTATTATATTCAATAGAGACAAAGTGTAGATGTTATACTTCTATTGCACTGAATAATAAGAAAGTGTTTGGTGCTTTCTTTAAAATAAGGACATTTGTTCTTATTGCACTAGTAAAATAAGAAGTGCAAAATACCTATAAGATGGTAACACAAGAGAGTGATGTGTTTAAGGATTCCTGAGTTGTTACCTTCTCATTTTAAAGTGCAATATATCCAGTGTAAAGATGATGTATATATTGTGCTCCTATTGCTCTACTCAGTGCCCAAGTGCATGGTGCTTTCTTGAAAAGAAGGGATGGTGTGAATTCATGTACCCTAAATCTAAAATACAACCATGGCTTTAGGATAGGAAATATCACTTAGATTTCCTCCTTCTTTTGTCCATTTCTCTCAAGATGCTAAACTCAAATAAAGGTACAATTAAATTCACGATGTCTAGGTTTTCCTCCTCTTACTCAAATATACAATTCCCTCTCTTTCTTTTTCAATTGCTATCCAGATCATACACATTTCTACTGAGTTAATGTGTCCAGACCTTATATCAGAGAAGGGGTCAGGTATAATTTAAAAACTGTATAGTTCATAGGGGCATATTATCAAGCGGCAGCGATAATTATCGCTGACCGCTCTTAGCGTGGGGAATAGTATCGCCGGCTATCGCTGAAAATTATCGCCATGCTAGCGCTGTATTACCAACGCTTAGCGCAAAGGAGATAATTTTCCAGTGATAGCGGTGTTTTCCATGGAACATCGCTGGTTTTTCAGCGATGTTCCATGGCAAAACGGCGATAATCCTGTGAATAGGGTCTGTGGTCTTAGCCACACAATCCACCCCCCATGTTAGGTATGCCTTAGTCAGGAATTTAGCAGACGTTAAATTCCTGCGTTAAGGCATACTTAACGCGATTTAAAATATCGCTAACCCACGTTGCTAATATGGCGATACCTGGGTTAGCGATGTTTCCCCATGTTGTTTTCACAGGCACGCCTCCTTTGCATCTCATTAGCGATGCGATGGGAGGCGTGCAGAAAACGGAGGCTAATTCAAGGAATCACGCGCTAGCGTGTCCTTGATAATTAGGCGATAAAATTATCGCCGCTTTTCATCCGAAAACGGACGCTAAAGCGGCGATAATTCTTTAACGCCGCCTTGATAATATGCCCCATAGTCTCATCCAAAACATGGGAAATGCCATTACATCATACATCAGTCAATAAACTATAAATGAACATAAAATTCTGCGTCACTATTGTGACTTCAAGGTGTCTCAGTTCCCAAGGTGAGGATCAATTTTGACTCTTGTCTTCTTAATTCTTTCTCTCTGTCACCTCCTCGGGGTGTGCTGTTATGTGCCTGATCCCATAGTATTTGAATCCAATTACAGACCCCTGATGGTGTTGCATGAAGTGGTTGGCCATTGCGTAACATTTATAACCATCGTTAATCGCTGTTAAGTGTTGAAGAATTCTTATTTTTAGTGTCTTAATTGTGCCCCTGTATATAACTTCCCACAATCACATTCAAGTATATACGAATTCCATGTTGCAGGTTTTCTTATCTCATATGGTGATTGTTCGTCGTTCAAAGGTTTTGTAGTCCTTCCAACTTTGTCCATATTGGCAGACTTTCCATGTATTACATTTAGAGAAGACTTTACCACTTTCCGTTAGCCAATCACTTCCCATTTGGGATCATAAAAACTTTGTGTCAAAATATCACCCAGTGATTTTGTTTCACGAAAGCTTATTCTTGGTTCCAGGCCAATAAACATTCTTAGATGTTGGTCATGCTCCAAAATGTACCAATTCTTTTTTAATTTTTTTTTATATCAGTCTGTGCTTGATTGTATTCCAGAAACAATCTACATGCATTATCTTTATCAGTGTATTCCACTTTTGTTTTCAATAATTCCTGGTTACTATATAAATATATAGATTCAAATGACCTTGACCAATGCAAGACCTAAAAATGAATAACAAGGCACTAAAAAGGCAAATTTCTTAGAACAAGGTATCTTCTGCTGACAGTAAGGGCCTATATGGGGGGCTCTTTGTCTTAGGTCACGGTGGCACAGGGGGAAGTTCCCTTGCGCTCTCTTGTTCTCATCCAGTGCTAGCGTTATAGACCAAATCTGCCCAAAATGAATGCATCATTTTGCTTGTTTAATTAATTCAACTTGGCAGTATGTTCAAACGTCTAATAGAAAGTTGGTCGAAAACAGGATATCTAGCAGGGAATGGGCCTTTTAGCCTTTTCTCGCATCCCCTGGAGTGAGGTTTTACTTCAGTCACTTCTGTTGAGACCCTCTCTACCCCCACCTGGCTGCTCCTCTGATGCATGTGCTGCCCTCTTCGGCAGGAAGAAAACATTGTGCAATAAGAGCCTATGTTTTAAAGGTGAATGCCAGTGGCAGCTGGCACGGATCAGGGGTGGCGGGGCAGAGGGCGGGTGGGATGTGGGTAAAGAAAAAAAAAGTCACCTCCTCGCCGCGTCTCTCCTCTTTGTCCCTCCTCTTTGTCCCTCTGCTCCGGCCGGAAAAGGAAACACCCAGGCTCACATAAGCTAATCACAATGCTGGGTCCGAGCGCCGTAGTTCGGCGCTAAGCCAGGGAAGGGGAGCCTGGGCATGTTCACCACCCAGGCTGTAATGCAGCCTGGGTGGAGAATATGCAAAGTACACATCACTGATTAGCCGGCCCAAGACGGCCGGCCAAACATTCATGTGCACTTTACAGAGTGCACACCACCCCTTCCTCTGCTCTGAGAGCAAAGAAGCTCGGCCGGGCCACGCCGCGTCCCGCCAAGCTGCCACAGCAGGAACAAATACAATGATAATAGCAACGAGTTATTATCATTTATCATTTTATTTTTCCTTTATTTCCACTGCTGAAAGCAGTGGAGCGATGCTCCTCCGCCTAAGCGGAGGAGCCGCCACTGCGAATGCACTTGCCATTTACAGTCTCAATTTACAGATTGCAATCAGCAATTTGACATTTCTTGCTTGTAGGTTAAAATCAGACATGCACATCTGCAGCTCATGGCAGGCCCATTCGTCCCAGCCTTATTCATGTTAGCAGGGTAGGTTGTTCTGTTGTGAGAGGCGAGTCTTTCAAAAGTGAACATGCAATGTTTTTACGAACGCTGGAAAGGGCAAGCGCTCAGGGTCATAGCTTCCATAGGTGAAGCAGCACCAGAGGCGTGAGGGGCCACCAGGTCCTGATTATAGCTGTACTTTACCACTCAAACAGCAGCCAGAGGGCCAATTATCTTCCTTATACTAGGCCCCATGATACACTGGCTACGTCACAGCAAACACTCACCTCAGGTAATCAAATGTGGCACCACAGGTGGCAGAAAGCCCTGGTTTCTACTCCAGGGAGATAGATCTCATACAATCAGCTTCTTCCGATGCCCTTCTTTGCTTACAACCTGCTACCGAAATCGAGAAACAGACAAAGCTGATAACATTTCTTTTTTAAGAAAGTATTTAAAATAAACATTGTGGGACTGAAACTGCTAGGGCTTTTCGGGGAAGCCAGTCAGTGGTCACACAGTCAGGCTCAATACGTTCTTGCTTCTGGCGTCAGTGATGTAAACCAGCAGAAACATTGTACAATGTTCAAATCTACGTTTTGAAACTGTGGTGTCTTTATGATTGATTACCACCTGTCCCTTGTCACTAATCAGGATGGTGATTAGCAGATTACTTGTTCTGGGAGAATGGCCTACAGTGCATAACTATGTGTATTTAATGGAGAGCAGTAACCCTGTGCCCTACTCATTACAAACCCCACTCTGTAATGGACAGGCTCACTCACCTCTAGCACTTAGCACCTGTTCCTTCATTACAGTGGAAACGAGTGGTTCTATGTCGTCTGCTCTTTGGAAGCTGCACGGGAATCACATTTGCTGGGATTCTGTTCAGATCAAAGTTCAATACCAAGTGTTTGGTAATATTGCCTATTACAGTTACTTGTCATTTGCTTATGAAGCAAACACCAATTAGCCGCTAAAATGTGGGTTCTTAATTGTTTCCAATTAAGCTCTAAAAACAAACTAAGGCATGGTGATTTCAGAATGAACGAGCCCTCTGTGATTGCCGAAGTGAATCTTGCTTTTTAGAAATGAGATGAGCCACAAATGTTGTTCTCCCAGCCATACTTACGATGCAACAAGAAAAACACTGTGTTTGCAATTATTGATTGGATAACTTGCTTCAAAGGGACCACTGACCTAAAAAAATATATGAGTAATTATACAAACAGAGGTTAAGAAGAGGATGTGTTTTCTATTCAAGATTCATCATATTTTAGGAGATGTTAAGGCAAAGACAGTGGTCAGTTTCTGTCTTAATACCAGCAGGGAGAAAGAGGTGGAAATGATGGACTGGTCCAGAAAACTATCTTACAGACACACTTCATAATATAGATCCATTCAGTACTTTAGAGAACGGTACATCAACAATGCCGGAGTAAAGTTATTCTCGAACAAGTGATCAGCTAATTAGGAATGCACTGAATGAGTGTAATGAATATCAGAACAAAGCAAAACTAGAATGAAAGAGAACAGTACATTTAAAATTGCAAACAGAACAACACAAGATCTGTGCTGATTTAAACAAAGAATACTACTATTCGAATTCAAGACCCAGTGGCATATTATAAATGTTGTGACTCTTCTGCGGAAATGAACAGGTTTCTCAAAAGAACCCAAGCAGTGACCGTGAAAAGATTCTCCTTATGGAAGATGCAAATAAAAACATCCTAACGATCTAGTGAAATAATCATATCATAAGCTAGTGACCGATCAAATCACGAACAGACATAGCTGAGGGGATATCAGACACAGCTTAAAACAAGCATTGGTAAATGCAATAGGTTTCACCTATAATAAGCTGTTTTTTGTTGTGAGTTGTAGCTTGATGAGCAGTTGTGCAATATAAGTTACTGAAGACCCTTTTAAGATTTATATTTAATACAATAAATTTCACAAGCAAAGCACAAACGCTGTGCAGGCGAAACCTAATAAGCACAGCGCAAGCGCTGTGCAGGCGAAACATAAAATAGAAAAAAACAGACCAAGTATTTCACTGTTGGAAACTGGCAAAGCAGATACCAGGCTGTGGGGCATTCAGTGTCAGAGAGAACTATGCCCAACATCATCTATTTTCTTAAAGCACAGTCCACACACAGTGAAAGTGAGGCTGCGGGAGTCCCTCAAATAAACCCCATTCAAGGGTACTAATGCTAAACATTGTTTAATAAATAAAACACTATTTTCAACAAAAAGATGCTTTGCATTAGGAATCACTAATTTGAGGATGCCTTTGATGTTACCCAAAAATAAGGAGCCTTTGAATATAGTTATATTTGTTTAAGCATTCCATGTGGGCTGAGCAGAAAAGTGTAACATCACAAGTTCAAAATCTTAGCTTCCATCACAACTCAGAATTACAAAAACACCGCTTCCTTTATGCTTTCTTGTCTACTGGTATATTTTGAAATATATGTACAATGCATTTACGTGTATTTAAATTTTGTGTTAGAAAAATATAACATCTTAAAGCCTTTCCTTTCATACTTCTTGTACTCATGCAAGATTATCACATAGTTCACTTTACAAAAAACGCTCACATTGCAGTAAAAAAAGAAATGTTAACACCAATTTCCGTGTTCAACGAGTAAGCAAGAATTTGTCAGAAGACATGACCTAGAATGTGACCTCTTGTTTTGAATGCGCAGCAAATGTAGCAAGCAACGCAGTGGAGGGAGACAGACAGCAGACACATGCGCTCTTCTAGAGTGCATCTAAAAGTGAAAGAGCGGGACTGCAGGAAAGTAGAAACAAGCAACAGCACACGGAAGAAAAAGCATGGCACCCTGGCAGTGGTTAGCAGAAGAAGGCAGCACCCAGGTTGCCCTGCAGTCATGCGGTACTCTAAGCAACTGCAATTAGAAAATATGGGTTCCCCAAGGAACCCTAAACAGGAAAATGCAGCGCCTTAGGTAACCACCAGTATAGTCAGTGGTGTACAACAAAGAGGACATGGACCCCAGGTAGTCGCTTACAAAAACAATGCAGCACCCGGGCCGTAAAGAGCCTGCAGCAAGGTGCCCAGGCAGCCCTCTAAAAGTAAGCCACTCTCCCAATCACTATGCGGCATTTGGGCAGCCGCTGCAGTGGCACAACAAAGAGTACACAGACCGCAGGTTGACACTTACAAACAAAATGCTGTGCCCAGGGCCATGAAGAGTCTGAAGAACGTCCACACAGGATGAGACAAACAACAAACAAACAACAAGAACCTTAGAAATGCGTGCAGACAGGACGAGACAAACAACAAAAACAAGCACAATAGAAATGCACGCAGACAGGATGGAACAAACAAAATAAAACAAGTACATTAGAAATGCTTGCAGACAGACTTTCACGAACCATGCATTGGCAAATGCACAACACATACAAATGAGGCACTTATCACTAATGGCTTAAGGTTCACAGCCGCACAGACTGATGTTTTCATCTTAAAACAAGCACCAGCCTCTGATGCGGCTTTAGCACTAGAGTGGGTCCCTGCTTCGGCCCCGGGGGGGACTCATGAGTGCGTTTTGCCCTGGGGAGACTGGTGAGTGCTGTTGCCATCGGAGCATGCAGCTCCTAGTTTCATGGAGGCTTTTACTCTGGTGCAGCCACGGAGAGATTACGAGGGCTGAACAAACAGGAAGTGCCGTGCAGCCGAGGTGCACACTGGAGAGCAAGAACACTAGAACACTGACCTTTGTCGGCATCAGTAGGGCAGCCTCACAAAGTAGTTCAGTGGATGAAAAGGAGTGCTTGGCCCTTGGGACACTGATAAGAACAAACACACTTGGAACAACAGGAAATAGTGTGCGACAGGCAATGGAAACGGAGGAAAGGTAAGTGGGAAGCACGCAAACCAATAAAAAGTAAAGGGCGGGATGTAAGCCCATTTAAGAAGTGCTGTGCAGGTGAAACCTAAAAAGGGAAAAAAAGTAGCAAGTTCAAGAACAAAAGAGACGTTTTCCTATCCCATTTTAGCTGGCCATACAATGAAGGGATGGCTTCTACAACCAAAGGGTGGCATGTGTAGGACTGGGGAGATTAAAGTAGTGCCCCTGTGTAATTGCCAGGAGAGGCGACCTAATGTGCAGATTATTCTTTGATCTAGATTGGCCACCTTGCCAGATATTATGCACCAGAGTCATGTGTTCAGGTTTATTTTGAATAACAGGCACAAAAAAAACCATCAAATTTCACAACGACCTTCCTATTTTGTCTTAGGTATGCTGCGTTCTTGTTTTAAGTCATAGGCATATGTAAATTATCCTGCCAAGAAAGAAATATGCTGTGTCTGTGGTCACTCATTTTACATGAGATCTTCAAAACAGAAGAAAGCAGAACCACTTGTGCCTTCTTTGAAGGTTGCTGTGCACAACTGAGCTCACTGCAACAGCAATGTCATTACATCCGGGGAAGCACCTATTTGACAAAAAATATAAAAGGCACCTATGTAAAAAAGAAATCGACTGAAATTCGTACATTCCATGCCAAGAAGACTCATTTCAGGTTTTCTAACATTACTCAGAAGATAACACAACAGAGGTGCAACAGAAATTTTGTGCTTCGTCCTTATACTTTTTTAATTTACCAAAGTTAGGACTTGATTTGTTGATTACATAAATACGAGGTCTGAAGTATCTGAACAAAATGTAAACGTACAAACTACAAAGAATGACTGGCCTGAAGGAAGTGGCTGGGCAGTGTACAAACAATTATAATAATTAGCTGTCGTAAATATGGTAAAGAGAAATAAAGTACACTGAACAAGGTTACACGAGTACTTAGCATGAATGCTAATAAGTCTTCAACTTTTTCAGCATGTTTTACGGATGTTACTGGTGCCATTGGGAGAAGCTTCATAGCGACAAACTCCGGTAATATATGAGAAAATAATGGCACGTGACGTGACCGATCGGCAGCAGCTGGCGAAGTGGTAACAATAAAGTAATGCAATGCATAGGGTAAGGGGTTTGTGTGACTAGCATGCACAAGCTACAGTGGTAATAATATTAGTATTCCACATCGCCTCCAGATTTTTCATTACAGGGAAATTTGCATTAACTCCGTTCTTCTAGGCAATTTCACATTTCCCCACTTTTGCCTCTATCCTTTTTGTGGGCAGAAACAATCCCTGAGACTTCAGTGCTGTGATGCACAATCTTGGTTAAGGCAGACTTCTCTGAGAAATGATGACGCAATGATAATATTTTTTTTATAACCTTTATTTGTCTTTTTCAATAAAGTCACAATAGGTGTACAGTTTCAATCATTGCGGATAGGTGGGATCCATGGCAAAGTGCAGATATGTAGGCAGTACATTATCTCTTATTGCATTACCAGTTATCATATGTCAAAGAGCTTGTCATTATAATACCAGAAACATCAGCCCAACTCCTCCTCCTTCCGCTCTCTTTCATCACTACGTTGATAATGAGGTGCAAAGAAAGACAACAGAAGCAGAGATTCTGAAAGCTGATCCCTGTGAACAATAGTGGGATGGGCGAGACTCCGCGCACATGGCTCCGATGCTGCTCCAGTCTGCAGAGCATTACAGTTGATACCTTGAAAGCTCCCCTCACAGAACACAGCCAAATGGGTATCCTAACTCTGCTCAAAAGCTTCTTTTGAAAGCGGAAATGAGTCAAGGGCGTCGGAGCTTCAAACTGGGCCTCCATCAGCTAAAGTACGCAAACAAATTCGTACAGACAGGGAAAGTTTAGTGTGCAGCCAGAGAAAGTTAAGTAAGGACGAAACAAAGTAATGAAGCCATGCGTGTTGCCACGAAAAGAATTCATCGAATACATTGACAAATGTATACGAACATTAGTTAAAATGAGTCGCATCCTAGCCGTGACCTAATAAAAAGAAGTTCCAGCCATAAAAGTGATGAGAAGCAGATGAGAATGTGTAATTAGGCCTCGGGATACTGATAAGAGAAACACACACAAAAAAAAAGAAAATACAACGCTCAACCAATAGGAACAACAGAAAGCTAAATCGAGAAGCCCACGGACAAATAAGAAGTGAATAAGAAGTGATAGTGGGATGTAAGCCCCTTTTAAGATATAATAAATACAATAGATTTCACAAGCACAGCGCAAGCGCTGTGTAGGCAAAACCAAAAAAGTATACGTGACTTCATCTCCTGCAAAAGAGATAGGGAGCATGTGAGAGTAACTTTGCAGGCATGTCAGCAAGCATACTTCATACAAATTGCTGTATAACAGTTTCTGTTTGCCAATGTATTTCATTTTCACCCTGGCTTTACATTTAGAAACAAATGCATACAAGTTACTGGGTGTTATGCCACAATATGTGGAAGTTCAAACAACTCTGTTACTATGAAGAATTCAGTGCAGACTATCGATCCTCAATTATATTTGCCTCATATGTTGTAACAGTGATGAAGGCATGGATATAGACATAATTGGGAAGCATGGCATAACTGGTGAGTAAGGGAGTGTTTGAACAGTGGATGAGCTCAGGTATTTGATTCAGGATTAAATACAAGAAGACAGCTAGTATATGGGTTTGTTTCATGAAGGGTGGTAGTGCTATATGAAAAGTTTCTTTGTTAAGTTGTTAGAATAGAAACTGTTTATGCTTACGCAGTGCTCAATGTAAGTTAGCATTCGCTGCGCCATTTTCTTTTCAGGCGCTATTTTAGGCTTTTCAAAACTGATCTTGTTCAATTCCGAGAAATGCCCTCTCCTGAGTTTTGTTTCTTGAACGTTAGGTTTTTTTTCAGTAATGAGCACACTATTCATGTCAGCACATAGTTTTCCCACTAGATAGAGGCCCTCTCCCACTTGTCTGGTGGCGGGCTCCGGATGGAACGACCTGGGATTATGTTAGTTTGTATAAGATATGAGCGCTGAAACCTTTTTTTCTGTATTTCGCTGTTTAGCTTCACCTGCTTGGAAAATTCCACTGTGGGCGTGTTTTCGCCCGGCTAATGAAACGTACATAATGTATCTTTTTGCTTGTCGATTTCAGTTCCCTCTGTACCACTCCTAGCGACTGGGCAGATGGGGCTCCACTCTGAGTGTATATGAATAAACAGCTTTTGGCTTGTATTCTCTACTGTCTGACCGACTCTACATTTAGTACGGACAGCTGAGAGGTGGTCATTAGTGACCCGGGTGGCCCTAAATGGGTCACTTCCTTCAAAGTCCACAAGGGAAGGAACTGTTTTAATGTAGATTGCTTTGTTGTTCAATGAAGTTAGTTTAGTACAGTCTGTAATGATGTATTCATGTGTTTTATAGTGCAATCATAACATAAATGTAATTAGAAAAAGCAGTTTGGGTGTGGTAGTAATTGTGGTATGAGGGCTAAACTGTAGATTTACCAACTTGTATACCTTAGTCCTAATCCTTGCTTCAGGACTAGACAGTAAATCTTAACATACTGGACAAATGACTTAATTTCACTGTACCTAAATTGTAATCATATAACATGGGTTGACTGTAAGGGTTATTAATTGTACAGAATGCAAGTCCACTGTCACAGTGTATTTGTTTCCCCCTAAACATGTACTGTAATATTAGTTACACCTGTAACAAATTGGTTTATTAGTAGGGGTGGACTGGTGTCCACCACAAGTAATAATGTCACTATTTTGTTATGTCCAGTCAAAGGTTTTAGTAATGTAAGCCATAACTCAATCCCTGTTAACTGAGGCACAGAGAAGACAAGCTTAACTCAGAGAAAATGTGTAAAGCATTTAGAAGCACCAATACAGTTAAAATGTTTTAAAAAACAACACAAATAAAATGCCACTCTAATTTACAAAACAAAAGAAAATCTAAACAAAAAAGGAGACTAAAACAACAAAAATCCAATAAGGAGAACATGAGGTATGAATTTTTCGAAAATTTAGAGAAAATAGCCCCAAGATGCGCAGCTCACCCACTGTGTTCAATGGTTGTGGTAGACCGGAATCTAGGCACAATTTGAGGACGGCTCGTGATGGAGCATGAGTTGCATACCCCATGTAGATTTGACCCCGCTAGTGCCTCGAAGTATGGAAATTCCAAAACGTTGCTAATCTAAATTCCAATGGGAAAAGGGACTTTGTCATCTTTATGAGGAAAAACTCTTCTCCATGTGGGACATACCTGAGATTCAAACCAGTGGCATAGAACTGCAAGTCAGATGTTTTTCATGGTTGGTCCCCTTGAGGCTCTGGAGGCAAAAGTTTTGAAGAAGTTCCCAAACTTCTTTTGGTGCCCAAACAACCGCCAGAGTACATTTTTAGGGCCCCTGGGACCTCAAGGGGTACAATTGGAGACTCTCAGGGTATCTGTCAGAGGGCAATACCAAAGTCCCGTCCATGGCCATTTGCCATTTGTCAACTGGGATTTTTCACAGCAAAGTCCTCTTCAGCTTTTCTATGTAACTGGAGCCACCCAGGGGATCAGGCTTCTTATCCTTGGAGATTTTTCTGTCCTTTGATTTCAAGTGGAATAGGGCAGGGAATACAGCTGTAATTAGTGGCAGAGTGACATCAGACAAGTCCTGAAGAATGCCTTACACCTCATTCTAGGGCTTGCAAAGAGGCAGAAATATGTTGATCCCGATTTCATGACTAAGTTGAAATTTTCTATCTCCTCCTATTTTTCTTTATCCCTTGGGGACAATTATTAAAGTGCCTTGTTAGTCCACAAAGTGGTAGTACAATATTCAGTATCTCTCTTTTGTTACATTTGAGCTCTGCACCACCCACCCACTCCACTAACTCACGTAGAGTTTTCATTCCAGACCAGATAATCAGCATTTTGTGAAGAGCTCCATCCCCTTTGGGGATGTTGTAGCCACATCGCGAACTTGGGTGAGTTATGTGAGGAGGAACCCTGTGATGAAGCATGCCACCTAAAGGCGAGTTTGGGTTTTCGCCCTGAACAGAGACGTTTGTTGTACAGAAAAGAGATAGACACCCAGCGACCCATCCAATGTGATTGTGATTCCTATTTCCAGACCAGGTGCAGTCCTTGGGATTTTTTAAATCCTTCCACAGCTAACACTAAAGTCCAGTTTGAAGCAGACATTTTACCCACAAACAACCTAGAGACAGAAGTCTGACAGGACAAAAGCAGGGCCCTTCAGCTGTCAGACAGGGGATACCACCTGTCAAGCAGCATTTTACTTTGTGATATCACAGGATATCCACATCCCCCACTCTCAATATTCTGTAGAGTTTAGAGGATTCATCAATGTCTTTTCAGGTCAGCCTACTGTTTGATCCTTGAGGGCATTTCACCACCCTTTCACTCCTATTCCTGGGCTTGAGCACAGGCTGGTAGCTGGCAGAGACTTATGTTAATTAGCCATATTAAGCATCCCACTTCACTTTTATATGGATTTCTAATAACTAATAAAAAATGGCGGTTTAATTATTTTTCTAGCTTGTCCCATTCCTGAGATAGCAGTAATAGTATTTTAATCTACGTACGACAGCTAGGCCTGCTACAGTAAAAATAGCTTTTAGATCCTTGTCACTGCAGGAACCTGGTAACATGTATTTTCTGCATGTCCCACTTTTAAATAGCATGCACCCTACCTTGTTGGTTTCAAGGCTTATGTAGGCTGACTAACTAATATTTAAAAGAGAGGATTCAAACTGTTAAAAAGGGGTTATTTTTAACACATCGCACTATGGTAGTCAGGCTAAAGTAGAAGGCCTGAAGGCATGTTATCTTTTGTCACACTAGTGGATGGCACAATAAATCCTGCAGTCTACAGGTGACATTTACCCTTCCATGTCATGGATGTATTTCTGTACCCCATACAAGACCTTATAGAAAAGGTAAATAAGCCAAATCGGGGATTAGTCAATTTCTACATTGTTAGGGGGTCGGAGCAAATACACTATGTACTGGGCAGCAGTGCCACAGTGTGCAAAGTCTAAAAAAAAGTATTTGATGTACTGGTAAGTCCCTTCTAAAGTGGTATACATATACCCAGGGCCTGTACTTCAAATGCCACTAGCGGGCCTGCAGCACTGATTGTGCCACCCACATACGTAGGGCCCGATTCACAAAGGTGAAACTGAGATGAAAGTCTAACTTTACGACTTTCGGTATTCACAAAGGGCATTTACAAGTAGTAAAGTTAGACTTTTGTAGTGTTCAATCTGTGATACCCATAGACCCACTTTTTCTGTGGCAGTGTGTAATTTACACCACGGCTCTCTCCCTGCCCAAATGAACGTTTTCACGATTTTTGTGAGTTCAATGTACATATGCTTGGGGATACCTAGGGGCAAAAGGGCAAAAAAATAGTTTAAGTGCAGTATCACATTCATTTTATAGACCTGTATCCTGCACCAGAAGGATAGTCGAAGGGAGGACCATAGCACGAAGTCTTTCTTTATTTTGGAAAGCAGGGTTTAATATTAGTGTCAACCAAATTTGTTAATCCTGTATTTATATCAATCCCTAAGAATCATAAATTATTTGTCTTCCATGTGAAGAGTTAATTAGTGACCAATGCTGCGATAGTGTAATGTGTGAGTGGTAACGCCTCGCACTTACTCCAATTTATTTTATACCCGGAGACGCTGGAAATATGAGATATTGTTTGTATAAGATGATGTATGGACTCTCATGGAGCCATCTACTGAACTAGTATGTCCTCCACATACAATAAAACTTGTTATTCTCCTGCCTGTATTTGTATGCCTTCAATTGCTGCGTTATGTCTAATTGCTTGTGCTAATGGTTCCAATGCTAGAGCAAATAGTAGGGGTGAAAGTGGACATCCCTGTGGCATTCCCTAGTTGATATTGAAATGGGCAGAGGTGTAGCCATTGCAACCCACCACTTCCATGAGATTCATGTATAGTCATTTGACTTTGGTGAAAAAAGGTTCTCTCAGGCCAAAGGTCTCCAATATATGGAATAAATATTGCCACTCCAAAATGTCAAAAGCTTTCTCTGCATCCAATAAGCGCATTACTCTTTCCTCTACTTGCCCATGGATATGTGCAAGCCATCTCAGGCTGGACACAGAGGAGCAGTGAGGGGTGAAGCCTACCTGGTCCTGGTGGATGAGTACTGGGACAACATGTTTAAGTCTGCTGGCTAAGATTTTGGCATAATCTTCATAGCTACATTAATCAATGGTATTGGTCTGTAGTTGGTATGTTCCAGTGGATCCTTCCCTGATTTCAGCATTAATGTAATCTTAGCCTTATTCGTCTCCTTCACTGGTGGGATGCACTCTCGTATGGCCACCAAGGAGCAGTAAAAGTAGGTGTTAATAAAGCTCAACCAGGTAGCCGTCAAAACCTGGGCTTTATTGCAGGAGGGTTCATCAATGGCCTGTATTATTTTGCAACAGTAATGTCCATGTCTAGAGAGCCAGTGTGCTCAGCAGTCAGCAGGTGTAGCTGCAAGGCAAATAGAAAGGCATTCATCTCTGCTGAGTAGTCCACCCCATCACTACCATATAGTGACTTATAGTATTCCTGAAATATGCTGAGGATGTTCCTAGGATGAGTGAATTGTCCCTGCTACTTCTCGAATAGCAGGTATTTTGTTTTGCTCATCTTGTTGTCTGAGTTGTGTTGCTGATAGCCTATCTGCATGCTCCCCCTTTTACAAGGCTGTTGTTTAAGTATAAAGAGTACTTTCTCAGCTTGTTTAAAATTGGCTGATTCCCTTCTTAGGGACCGATTCCGATCTCGGCCGGTAGTGCTCCGAATCGGATTTGGATTTACCGGATCCGATTCGGAGCCCTGTTTCCCGACCGAATCGTATGCGGGTCCGGCCGAGCGAGTACGATGCATGCTCCCGCGAAATCGCCGACCGACTCGTACGCGGCTTCAACACGCTCCGACCGACTCGCACGGACACGACTCGCACCGCGCTATGGAGACGTTTCCCGGCCGGGTAAGTACGATGCGCGCCGCAAGCAGTCCGACCGACTCACGCCGCCGGCTCAAAAGAGCTGTCGGAGCCGGACTTTGGGGGTCCGCGTCGGACCCCCCTGAACGCGTTGGCGCGCGGGGGGACCCATGGGTCCCCCCTATCTGTGCATGTACGCCGCGTTGCGCATGGACTGTAGGGGGCGCCCTTGTTCGCCTCGCACCCAGTGAGTCAATGGGAGCCCGCGTACGCGTCGTACGACCGGCTCCCATTGACTTCAAAGGGAGTCCGACCGAATCGAGTCCGATAGCATGCGAATGCATCGTACTCGTCCGGTCGGACTGCTGGGGTCCGATTCGGTCGGAATTCTCTCCGGGTCCGGCTCGGTCGGAGAGATTTCCGGCCAGAATCGGAATCGGCCCCTTAGTGTCCAAGAGGCAGTTTAAATCTGCCACTGAGCAGATTGACTCATATTTCTGAGTCAGTGGTATAAGCTGTGTTCTTAGTTGTGCATTGCGCCAGAGTGTGCCGCATTTACGCATCGATGAGTGCCTCATAATCTCCCCCCTGATACTAGCCTTACCCGCTGCTGATACAGAATGTTTATTGTCATGTATGTAAGTGTGAACTAAGGAGCACAGTCTTTGTTTGTCCATTGACTCGCTGTAGTTTGACATGTTGAGGTTCCGGTGGCCATGTGGTTTTATGGTAAGGCCAAGATCTAGTTACAGTTAAGTTGTGTCATGGTTTGATATCCCATTCAGAACGATGGACATGTCAATTACTCTACTAAGAAGGGAGGTAGAGGTTAGGAAGTAATCAACACTGGAACTTGTACCATGGGGCCAGGAGAAAAATGTGTATTCCCTATCTGTTGGGTGGAATAACCGCCACGGATCTTGCAGGAAGAAATCCTGTTGGAGGTCATTCAGCAGTCCTCTATCTGTCTGAGACTGTGGTGTCAAGTGATGGGACATGTCCATGTGTGGGTCTGGTGCTATATTTCAATCAGCAGCTAGGAGTACTTTCGCATGGGGTTGTTGGAATAGTATTCGCACAATGTCTCTAAAGGTATCAGATTTAGATGTCACTGGGCAATAGATGGACCCAATGATCAATGTCTGGCTTTGCATTGTGGTCTTGACTAAGATGGAGTGACACTTGTAATCCTGCCATATCTTGTGTTTGTATGGCAACCCTTTTCTGATGAGAATAGCGACTCCCCCTCTGCGGTATGTCTGTCAAGGGGGTTGGCAGTGGTCTGTTTACACGCATAGTATTCTTTTCTGAACCAGTCCCTGCTCAGCTTCTAGCTCTATTCATCGGGCAAGTGTGTCTCTTGTATTAGTGTGATGTCTGGCTTCATCGTGTGCAAGTATGATAGTACCTATTTCCTTTTAATATAAGGATTCCTTTTAATATAATGGGTTAATCCATTTACGTTAAGGGAGAGTATATTGATATCTAACATTGCCTGTTTCGTGGTATAGTGAAGCCAGCAGTGAATGTTATATCTGCACAGGGGGTACTGGGGTAAACAAATGATACCAGGGGGCCCACGTATGTGGACCCGGTGTATGTAGGTCAGAGTCAGAGAGGTAGGACTCAGCTATTGTGCACAATAATCATACTTGTAGTGCTACTGGTGTCAGAGCTAGGTACCTAGCCCAAAAGAGCCAACAGGGGTAGTGGTTGTCTGATATGCAAGTCAAGGTAAGTAGTCTGGAGAAGTGTGGTCTTGTAACACTACCATAGTATGCTAAAGTGATCCTTTGGTCAGGCCTATAGCCCTTAGCATGTGGTTGGGTGGTAGACTTGTTCAAGCAAGATACCCACGGGACACCTGGCCCCCTTCGAAAGTCAGAGTGTGTTGCCTCAGAAGTGAATATTTGCTGATTACGAAGGAAGGAAGTGCAGCATTCTAAGAGCGACTACCTCGCCCACCGGCGGTATCTCTATTTTGAGATATTATCATGGAGTGGGTAGTGGGGAGTGCCATGGTAGAAGGGGAAGGGGTTGTTCCATTTCAACATCGCAGGTGGTCACATAAAGCAGCAACTCAGCTAGTGTACCGGGACCTTTCTTAGCATTGGTGTGCTATAGGTCCCAACCCATATCTCAAGTGTACCCACTCCTATGACTCCCCCCTCCCTCTCTGGCTACTAAGCCTGCTCCAAGCCCCCATCAGTTGTGGACTCATATCAACTGAAAAGTAAATAGACAACTGTTGGACTTGGCCCTTTTTGGCCGGTTCACCCCTAAACTTTTTGCCTTGTATGTCAGTAGTTTTAAGTCTCTGGGCACTTTAGCACTGTGGGCCAGTGTAAAGTGCGTGCGCGCTGAGTGCGTGTGGTGAGATTGTCCTGCCCTCCCATAGGAATGCATGGGGGATATGTGTGTCCATGGTAATTCCTGGTGTGAGAGGAGTGCAGGGGCGAGTTTAGTATGTGCGAACTCGTGAGAATAAATGCTGCGCAATGGTGTGCGCAGATTTATTGTGACTGGTGTAGAAATGCCACTTTTAGAAGTTGGCATTTATGTGTGCTCTGTGTCTGCCTGCCTGATGTGAATTGCATGTCTGGCTTGTGAGTGACAGGGGCTGGGAGGTGTGTGTGGCTCCAGGAGGGGCAGGGTGAGTCAGCGCAGTGGTGAATAGAGAGATCTGCATCTAGATGGGAGGGAGGAGTTGCACCTGGGACCTGAATAGGACTGTGCCTTCCCTCCACAATGCTGGCTCCACCCCCTGTGGTGCGTCTGATGTCCCTAGCCTGTACTGTGAAAGGAGAGAGGAGCTGAGCAAAACAAAGTGCTCCAAAGCTCCCCCAAACCAGTTGCGTCTGGTTTTTCCCCAGCCCTGCACCTTTAGACAAAGGAATTCTGTGTATAAATGTAGGGGCTGTGACCCCATAATGTTGTTCAGTTCCTGTTCAGTTCTCTGCTTGGGTGCTGTTCCTGACGCTGCCGGGGCGTGCTGCTGCTGGGGCCCTGGGGGGGCTGCCATGAGGGCTGCCTCCCTGGGCCCTGCATTGCCCCCTTTATCCCTAAGGACTCTTTGCAGTAATCTGCGCCCTGTGAGCACTTTATCTTTATATTGCCAGGAGAGAGGAGCTGGCATTGGCAGCACTGCGCTGCAGGAGGAGAACGAGGGAATCCCCAGCGTAGGGATTCCCCCGCAGTGTGCCCTGTTTGGCGGGTGCCCACCCCGCGTATACTTTTATTTTAATAGCGGGAGCCCACCCCGCTCTATATTTTATATTTAATTCAGAGGGAGCCTACCCCTCACTGCCGCCCAGAGAAGAAGGAACGGCCGCCGCGATCTCGCGGCAACCAGGAAGTCAGGCAGCCGATGCCTGGAGCGGGGCGGGACTTCCGCTTGAGGGAAGGAAGTCCCGCTCGCCGCAGAGATCCGCCGGAGCCTCGCAGGCTCGATCCAAAAGTCCCGGGTCCCAGGAGGGGGCCCGGGTGAAGAACGGTAGATAGCAGTGCGGGGCTCCCATGACTGAGGAGAGAGCCCCGTGGTGGCAGCCGAAGTAAAGGGAAGTCCCGGGTCCTAGGAGGGGGCCCGGGTGAAGAGAGCAGAAGGAGCGGACGCAGCCTGAGGCGGATGGGGCTCGAGGCACATTGCCGGTGCCTGCCCCCGCCGCCCGAGAGAGAAGCCGCATGCTGCTGACTCCGCGGAAGGAGTCATGGAAACCAGAGCCCCGAGAGGAGTCCGGAGCATAGACCGGTGAGTGGGGGCTCTGGGTGAGACCGGCCAGGGGGGGCTCAAAGGGCACACGTAGTGCCAGAGCCCGTGTTCTGTGGTGCCAGTGAAGGCACCGTGTTTGGCTGTACCGAGCGGCCCCGTCTGGCAGCGGGCCGCTCCAACTTGGGCCTGATGGTTTCAGAGGCAGCGTGCCTCCAACGATGGGCATATTTGTTTTCAAGCCGTGGGGGTCCCGAGGGCACAGTGGTGCCGGGGCCCCTTTGCCTTATCCCCAGCTGCACCGCACCAGCGCGGGCAGCTGCAACGATGGGGGCCAGTATTATTTAATGAGCCCCAGTTGGGCCCCGAGGGCACAGTCGTGCCAGGGCCCATGTCCACAGCTGCCCCGAAAGTGAGTGGGCAGCTGCAACGTTTGGCATCTTTTTGTCTAGAGGGCACAGTGAGTGCCAGTGCCACATTTTGATTCCCAGCTGCCCAGCAAATAGTGGGCAGCTGCACCGTTCAGGCCCTCATTGGATATTCCCAGCTGCCCAGCAAGTAGTGGGCAGCTGCTACGTTTAGGCCTGCGCAGATTGCGCACCCTTGACGTTCGCTGCTTAGGCAGCGCGCCCTGAACTTTTGGGACATAGGGCATTTGAGCCCCTCTTTGAGATGGCCAGTTGGCCAGGGGGACAGTTAGGTTTATAGGGCGCCAGGCCCTAATCTGATCTATGTGCTGATGTGATTTTGGGTGCTAGGAAATGTAATCATGTAGTATGATTTACGCACCCTGTATTATACCTCTAATGTACTGTTATGATTATGAGGTTTTGCATAATGTGTTTATGCTTGTGATTTTATTATTACCTAATGCGTTTAGGTTGTGAGTTATTCTCTACTGTGCTTTACGCCCCTAATATGAGTTATACTTAGGAGGTTAGGGTCTAATGGGTTTAGACTTATGAGAGGATTGCATAATGTATTTATGCTGGTGAGGTTGGCGCAGAATGTAATTCGCGCCTGATGTGATACTGTGCATAATGTAGTTTATGTTACAGGCTGATGCTAAGTACAGTGGTTACCAGTGATTACTGGTTGTACGTTCATGATGTGTTCTACATTTATCATAAGTACTACCTATACTAAGTTCGCTTTGTGCTGGTTCTGACAGTGGTCCAGTTGGCCCTGTCAGGTGTAAATAATTCCCTTGTAAATATGACCCCGTGCCAGGTGGCACGATGTATATTATGTGAGTACTATTCTAATGTGTTTTATGATAATACAAAGGCTATTTTTATATATAACCTTGTGTGGAGTTCCTTTTTGTGGTGTGCCTAGTATGTTGTTGCTGGGGGTGTGTTGCGCAAACGCTTTACACATTGCCTCCGGGATAAGCCTGACTGCTCATGCCATGCTACCAAGGGGGTGAGCAGGGGTTATCTTCGGCGTGTAACTCCCTTGCCCTGACTAGAGTGGTGGTCTCTGCCTGGCTTTGGCGCAAGCCTTAGCCAACCAGAGATCCCATTTCTAACAACAACATTATAAAGAGAAAAATGCAAGAAGTAGTTGGATATTATCTCCGTTGGTATATTGCACTCAGCCTTTGACAGGTTTCAGCAGCGATCTCGATTTATCTATTGGAGCTTTTTTCTTGGTCGAGCATGCAGGTTTTGGTCCTGTGGCCCAATGACTGGTCATGCCATCTAGTCTCTCATGTGATGTTTCAGGGCTTCTGTTAGTGTGGTCCTTGCCAGGTTCTGAGGGATCGTGGTATTGTGGGATTTCCATCTCTTTGCCTTCAAGTGAGTCCAATAGGTCTTCCAGGCACTCAGGATTCTGAAATGTATTTGTTTTGTCATTGTAGGTGATCAGCATACAAGTGGGGTCTGGTAGGCCATATCGGATCTCTAGTATTTTTCAGTCGTGGTCTAAGCGATAAGGAGCGCTTCCTGCATTGAATAGTTTCATGAGAAAAGTCTTGTGTGATTGTAATTTTTATATCACCCTTCAGAAGGGAGCCTTGTCTTCTCGCCTCCATAAACATTTGTCAAGCTTGCTGGTGCCATAAAAAACAGGCTATGATTTGGCTTGGTTGGGTTTTGTCACTTCCATTCTGGATCTCTCTATGTTCACCTACCTAGGATCCTTGCAAGGGAGAAAGTCTTTACGTCGCTATGGACTCGGTGGTGGGCCTAGCTTTCTGCTGCATGGTCATCTAGGAGCTGTACATATATCTAGGTGCTAATGAGGCCGGTCGTGCATAGGGTATTTAGGTACCCCTGCAGTGGGATGAGTCGAGTCATCGATGGGTAGCGGGGGTGTACCAAGGAAGGTATAGGGGCACCCATTCCCTCGAGGAAGTACTAATCTCAGAGAATTGGACATGACCACATCATCCCCTAGCGTGAATAGCGCAATCTGTGCCCAGAGGCGCACAGTAAAGTAGGTGGGTGCCAGCCGAAAAGTCAACAGTGCTACTTAAGAGGTCTTGTAGAAGTAGAACCAATTCAGGGCCACCACCAGACCTCTTTCAATGTCCATATGTTGGGAAACTTCTCAGCGGGGTAGGGTTCCACGTCTCGGTCACAATGAGCCTCCATTGGTATCTCTGGGCTCCACAGGTTTGCATCACACAATTCACATTCCGTAGTGCACCTGCTCAGCCAAGGGATTATGCCGGGTTTAGCCAGAATTCATATCAGTACTGTGGTTGCCTATCGCTGCGCAACTTGTTGCTCTCCGGCAGCCTCCTCTCACCGCATTGTGGCTCTTTGCAGCGGCCGTATCTGCTCCCATTTCTCCCTGCCAGCTCCTGTGCATATTATCCACAGTTTAGGAGTTCCTTCATTGGTTCTGGCACAGTGTATGGACCAGGGCCTGTGGGTTGCATTGGAGCTCTAAATGAATGCCACCATCTTCCCGGGTGTGTAACTAGTATTGCTAAAGCACACATATCTAATAGATTTAAGGCCATGATGATGTCAAATGTTGAACAGTTAGCGCGAAAACCAGTTTGTGAAAAGTTTAATATTCCTTTTTCCCGAATCCTCTGAGTTTGTCGAATAGGAATTGAGATATAATTTGCCTTCTGCATATAATAATGCTACTGAACAATAGTTTTTGGGTCTGACATCGAACCATATTTATAGAGGTTTCCCATCATAGAGCTTTCCTAAGATGTTGGAATAGTTCCATAATTGTAGACATTGGTAAAATGTAAACACAAGGTGTAACTTCAAATTGTTGGATTATCCTTTAATATAGCAATTCTTTCTGAGTTGTGGTAGGAATAGGTGTGTCTTACTCGTGAATATCCTGGATTAAAACTAGCTTACTCATGAAGAAACATTGCAAACCAGGAGCACTTACACATGTAAATTCGTGAGTAAATCAAACCTACATTTGGAGTAATACGCAACTAATCACAGAAAAAGGTTTGTGTATGAGGCCCGATAAGTGAGCTGCATCACATAGACGTTTGAGGAGATAGTTGAATTGTGGTGTGGAAACAAAAATGAGATTGTGGACGTGTTTTTGAGTGCAATCATGATTGAACATAGAGGCCCATCACTTAAATATATCTGCTTTTTCAGAGCACCTCTTTTCCAGCAAGTACATTTTTATTGAGTCCTATGTGCTATTTTCTGCAGGGTTACTGTTGGTGGCGTCACCACCGCTGGCAAATGCTCTAAAATGCCTGCAGGCAATAAAGCACTATTAGCATTGTTTTTATTTTATTAAGTGTAGTGTTAGAAGATTTAGTTAGGTTAGGTTTAGTGTTACAAGGCCAAATTTTACTAGGTTTAGTATTACAAGGCATCATCCACCAATAGTCATACATTGCCATCACAGTAGCGCCAGAATACACCATTAAAAAATCCCAATCACATTGGACAGCTTTTCTCATTACAACGGTAGCCCATGATATGCCCACCACCAACCCCATATCTTATTGGTCTTTTGGGGCAGCCCTTCGCCTCATATGTTGGTTTTTCTTGGTGTACACACCAAACAACTCCTTTCCTCCAAGCCGCCAGAGAAGGGGGCTCTGGTCATTTCCAATTGCGGGCGATGTCCCCCTTAGCCACTAGGGAGGTCACTCCTATGATTACCCTTTCGGCTCATGCCCCTCACCCCCCAGCTTCCTCCAGGAGACCCAACAAGGCCATCCAGGGAACCAGAGCAATGCAGCATCCCAGTACTTCAGAAATCTCATGCCCCACCCCGTCCCAGAAGAATGTTAAGGCTAGGCAAGACCAGACAATATGAAAGAAGTCGGCGGCAGGAAAGGAACATCTGGCGCAAGAGGCCTGAGCCATGAGGCCCATCTGCTGCAGCTTCTGGGGGGGAAAGATATGTACTGTGGAGATAATTAATTGACATCATCCGCAGTCACAAGGAGATCGCCAATTCTCTCGGGTCAAAGACACCTTCCTCCAGTCATCATCATCAAACTCCCCCATCCATTTCTGGCTGAGAAGGGGGAAGTGATCTGGCGTATTGATCATCAGGGAACGATAAATCGCTGAGATGGCTCCCTTACCTTATCTTTGCATCATTAGCTTTGCCTCAAAAGGACTGTTTTCGGGCATCTGGGAGGCACTGGGAGTTGGATCAGCAGGGCGTGGTGAATCTTAAGGTACCGAAAGAATTGTGTGTGGGAGAAGCTATAGAGGTCTCGCAGCTCCTGAAAGGACATCAATGTCCCCCCTTGGCGAACGTCTCTCAAGTATGTGACTTCCATCTGGTCCCATGGGCAAACCCAGTCGGATTTGACACCTGCCCAAGCCAGGTACCCTACCACAACGGTGTCATGTCCTTAAGGCAGAGATCCCATTGGATAAGGCGCAGAGCTGATTTCCAACAAAGCAGTGACACCCGGGTACAGGAGAGAGCTGTTGGAGGTATTGGATTACCATAGAGCATGCCAAGAAGACCATCGAGTTCCATTAGGTGCAACTCGAGCCGAACTGCAGGATCATCCCACTCCCCTGTAAACCACTCATTAATTGAAACCAGATGCGCTGCGAGGTAAAAGCTATATATATATATATATATACATATATATATATATATATAATCAGATAATCAGTCATGCCAAGGCCTCCGTCGAATGGGGACTTCCAAAGAAGGTTATCACTTTTGAAGTCAGTGATCGAAACCACGTTCAAGGGATCGGATAGGGAAAATATGTCAGTTTATAAAGGTATCACAACAACCCAATGCAAAACAACATACCCCCAACTCCCCCTACTCCATACTTCCAACCCCAAAGCATCTGTTGCCCATAAAATTAACGTAATTCAGTAAATGAGGGAAAAAACTCAGTCAGGATCCCCAGTCACCCATGAAAAGGATAACAATGCCCAACAGCAGTATCCAACAATTAAGATAGGAAATTGTAATTTTGACAACCACTGGGGCCTGGTGGTGGAACAACCGACCCCTGTCCCATGGTCCGACCACCACCTCATAGAATTTCACATACCTCTACCTAAACCACGCCCTACAAAAAACACTAATCCTACCTTTCTACGCAGGAATTGGTCCAAGGTCAACTGCAAGAGTTTTTCCAGGGCACTTCAGAAGACTCCACCTTTATCTGATAACGACATCAATCTGGCTAATGCCTTGATAGATAAGTGGATAGCAGAAGCACTGGATGAAGCTGCCCCCTGGACCTCAAAGACCCCCAAGCGAGGGTCTAAATCAGCGCCCTGGTTCAACGATGAGCTCAGAAGTGCTAAACAGGAATGTAAGCACCTAGAACGCAAATGGAGAATAGCTTTCTCCAAAGAAGCGAAAGAAGCTTATAAAACAGCACAGAACAAATACCACTCTCTTCTCAAAAAGAGACGCTCGATATACTACAAAGAGAAGATTGACATGGCAGAGAACTCCTCTAAAGAACTGTATGCCACACTGAAAGAGATCTCGTCGCTCGAGAGAACACTTACGACACCTATCAGCTCTGAAGAGCGATGCAATGTAATTGCAGATTTCTTCCTTCAAAAAGTATCCACTATATACAACTGTTTACCTGAGGAAGCCCGTAACTGCCTTAGTGAACCTAGAGAGGTATCTAATGAGCCGAGTGTGCCATCCCTGAGCGTGTTTCTTGCCCCCCCTGCACTGGTGCTCAAGGAAATGGTTTTAAAAATCAAATCTGGCTCCCCAGCCGATCCAGCGGCACCAAACAGGATAAAAGAGGGCATTGAACTAATAATACCCAAAATACAGCAACTAATAGACGCATCCTTTAAGGGCGGAGAGGTTCCTAGGGCATGGAAACATGCGACCGTCATACCTCTAAAGAAAAAGCCCTCAGCCAACCCCGAGCTACTGGATAATCTGCGTCCCATCTCTTTGCTCCCCTACATATCCAAACTCGCTGAAAAGGTTGTGAATAAACAATTAGTGGAACATATAAACTCACATAACCTTCTACATCCAACTCAATCAGGCTTTAGAGCATCCTTCTCTACCGAATCCGCTCTCCTCTTTGCAACAGAGACCATAAGGACACGGGCGGATGCCGGTCAGACGGTGGTCTTGGTCCTATTAGACCTAAGTGCCGCTTTCGACACAGTATCCCACAAGCTACTCCTTCAGCGTTTACGGGTGTGCGGACTGGATGGGGTAGCACTACAGTGGATGCAGTCCTTTCTGGAAGATCGTAGTTTCCAAGTTGTTCAACACCCCCATCGATCAAAAATCCTGCCACTCCATCAAGGGGTCCCACAGGGATCTACTCTGAGTCCGACCCTTTTTAATCTGTACATTGGACCATTGGCTAGGATTATGGACAAATACAAGATCTCCATGGTGTCGTACGCTGACGACACACAGCTTGTGGTGACCCTAGCACAAGACTCCGGTGAGTCTGCAGTACAGTTTTCCTCTTGTCTCAATGATCTGGCCGCATGGATGTCGAACCACTGCCTTAAATTGAATGGCAGTAAGACAGAGGTCATGATTGTCGGGGAATCTCCCTCCATCTGGGGTACAGCCTGGTGGCCCCAGGCACTGGGGCCTATCCCTGAGCCCAAAACCGAGGTAAACAACCTGGGAATATGGCTCGATCCTAAACTCTCGTTTGAGACCCAAACTAGAAAGGTGGCAGGGAGATGTTTTGGCACCCTTAAGATGCTAAGAAAAACCCTAGACATCCTTCCTGTATCAGCAAGGAAAGCCATAGTTCATACTCTGGTGACCTCGCAACTTGATTATGGCAATGTCCTCTATCTGGGTGCGCCAAAAGACTGCGTGCAACGACTCCAACGTATTCAAAATGCAGCAGCACGCCTTGTTCTTAATCTACCAAGTCGATCTTCAACGACACAAGCTCTCGATTCCCTCCATTGGCTGCCAATCAGGAAGAGAATTCTCTTCAATGCCATGTGTTTCTGTCATAAGAGCCTGCAGGGGAAAGGCCCCAGCTACCTACACGATTTCCTCACCCCGTACAATCCTGGCAGACAGTTAAGATCGACAGGAGCACAATTACTCAAGATTCCCAGGATAAGGAAAGCTAGGATGGGCGCACGATCTTTTGGCTATCTAGCAGCCAAGAACTGGAACACACTCCCTTTGTGGTTATGAGCTGAGAAATCTGAACCAATCTTTCGCAGAGGACTGAAAACCTGGCTTTACAAACTTTAGTCCCGTTATTCACCCACTCTTACTGCTGTGCTTCTAGCGCGGGGACACACCTCTTGGGGTAGCCAGGCGCTCTATAAGTGAACTATTATTATTTATTATTATTACATGAAGATCGTCCTTATGCCCCTCCACTATCCCAACAGTCTAGCTGTGGAAAATACATCCCCGCACACATTAGGTCTGGTCTCTCAGGAGCACAACGGTGCAGGAGCAGTGCAATACAATGTGCTTTGGCCGGAGGAGGGATTCAGGTCAATGAGTCAGACACATCCTCTGAAGTCTTAAAAAGAGCTGGAGTGTCAGAGAGGGTCGCCTCAGGGTCCGCGGCACCCAGGTCCCTCCCCACAGGAGATGGGCTCGCCGATTCCTGGCTTCTGCGTTGGCCCGGCCGGTCTTTCTGGGACCTGGTATGCCTCCTCCAGGGTGCTCAAGCAGGGAGGGACAGAGGATGTCCCATCGCCCCTGACTCCACCAGGTGAATAGAACCCGTCAGCCTCAGTGGCAGCTGCTTCGTCGCCCACTCCCAGGCCTACTTAGGCGTGTCGAGAAGTAGGTCTTCATGTCAAAGATCACCTTGAGATGGAAAAGAAGCATGCATCAGATGTTAAGCCCACTGAACATTTATTTGACCTCTTGGAAAGAGCAGCAAAGCTACTGGACCGCTCTGGTATAGTCCGGGAAAATCAGGATTTTGGCATTAAGGTATCGCAGATCTTGTTGAGTCCAGTCTTCTTGGAGGATAACGTTGCAGTACCGATGGTTGAGGATACACGCTATCACTGGGCAAAGGGGTTCCCAGGTGGAGGCCTCTTAGTAAGGGCACGATGCACCCGCTTCACCACAAAGCAACAAGACAGTCTATCCATCGGAAACCATGACTGGAACCACTCCTTCAGGAGGCTATCCATCCCACTATTAGCATTTTTAAACATATTTTTCCCCTAAATGCTTGACATTTGTATTATTTCATTGCCGCTATGTAAGCTGCTTGCCCACACAACATGACGGAAGGAAAGCTGGCTAAGCTGCATGCCCCCTTGAAGGTAAATGTGTCTCATATACACACGTCATTAGCTTATTTACATTTAGATGCATCTTCTAATCTTGGCAAGATAAGTTGGTGCCGACAAACGGAAGAGGAATACTAATATGCTAATTTCCTAAATGTCACAGCCAATACTAGCTCAATTGTTGGAGTAAATGTTTCACAGAAATTGATGAGAGAAAGACTGGCATAACTCATGCTTCTTAAAGCCAAAATAAGTGAACATACAGTTGTGGATACTTTCTCCTCATCAAAATATATTTGCGTAATTGATGATTTAAGAAAAAGAGTAATGGTTGACTTTGCAGCTCTTATATCTTGTGATACCCCGTCATGGCATCTATAATTTTCGGAGAATGCCTACATGAGATTGCACAACAGTATTACAAGTTTAATATTATTGGCCTCACATCTTCATTCATTATTATTGGTAAATTAAGTTTGTGTCAGTCATGCTCATTGCATATGAACTGCGATGAATATCACTTGTTACAAACTTGCCATTTACAAACGCATGCCTTTACCATGGAATTATGCAATGAATGATTATTTACAACACCTTGATTTACAGAGTGGCATTTTACAATGCATTATGTGTTGTAACAACTGATATTATATATATATGACAACCGATATATATCTATATATCTATATATATATATATATATCTATATCTATATCTATATCTATGTTGGCAGGGGAGAGGGTCTCTGCACTGAAATAAACCATCACGAAAGAATTCCTGAGAGTGCCGTCTTTTGTTTGAGACCAGGATTGTCTCAACTGTGCTTGTATATATATATATATATATATATATATATATATATCCAAAAGAAAGGTGCTCCCACACTCGAAGGCACCACACATGGCGTTCTTTTCTCCTTTTTAATGCAAGGACCGCAAGGCAAACAACTTCGCTGTTACAGCTACAAATGCGCCATTTTCACCATACGCGTTTCGGGCGTACCTCGCCCTCGGTCTCAGGCATGGCTTCACAGGAGGATAGGCAGCAAACAGGTAACATCGCATACAGTTTGATTTATATGTCCCGCCCGATGGGCGTGTGCAAGTAGTGCATTCTGGTCTTAGCAGTTCAATAAGTGTGTTAAATCCCCAGTGGGTGCCGCAACATTGTTCCCCTCAAATAGTTTGTTTTCACCACAGTGGGTTGCTGAAAACCTGCCAAGTCGGTGCCAAGCTTCTTTTCTGTCCTTGCAACTGGACACGCCATTCCAATTGCGCCCTGTAGTCACCGGCGCTGGACCCGCCATTCAGCAGCGGGGCGCCTTCACGACCAGAGCAGGCCGTAATAAATCCAAAGGAAGGTGCTCCCACACTCGAAGGCACCACACATGGCGTTCTTTTCTCCTTTTTAATGCAAGGACCGCAAGGCAAACAACTTCGCTGTTACAGCTACAAATGCGCCATTTTCACCATAGGCGTTTCGGGCGTACCTCGCCCTTGGTCTCTGGCATGGCTTCACAGGTGGATAGGCAGCAAACAGGTAACATCGCATACAGTTTGATTTATATGTCCCGCCCTGATGGGCGTGTGCAAGTAGTGCATTCTGGTCTTAGCAGTTCAATAAGTGTCTTAAATCCCCAGTGGGTGCCACAACATTGTTCCCCTCAAATAGTTTGTTTTCACCACAGTGGGTTGCTGAAAACCTGCCAAGTCGGTGCCAAGCTTCTTTTCTGTCCTTGCAACTGGACACGCCATTCCAATTGTGCCCTGTAGTCACCGGCGCTGGACCCGCCATTCAGCAGCGGGGAGCCTTCACGACCAGAGCAGGCCGTAATAAATCCAATATATATATATACACACATACACACACAAATGTGTGTGTACATAAACATATATGCATGTTTTTTACATATATATTAAATATTATGTAAATAAAAATATATGTGTGTGTGTGTGTGCATGTATGTATACCTAGACACACACACACAAATATGTATTTTTTGTGTTTTGTTGGGAGCCACAAACCCCCGTACTTTACACCCCATTACTATTTGAGTGGGCCCTGGGAGATGGGGTCCCCGGGGCCATTAATTGCTCATGGAGGGGGTGCAAGGCTCCCCTCCCTTTTCAAAAGTTTAGCGGCCCCAGGGGATGGGGCCCCTTGGGCCTTTAGAGGCTAGGGGAGGGGGGACGCACAGCCCCCCTTCCCTTTACAAATACAGTGGACCCCAGGGAATGGGTTCTCCAGGGGTGAATAGGGCCTGGGGAGGGGAGCATAGCCCCCTCTCCCCTAAAACAGACTTAGAGTCCAAGGGAATTAGGTCCCTGGGGCTGCAAATGGCTCGGGGAGGGAGGACACACACATCACTCCCCTCAAAACATAATTCAGGCCCCAGGGGATGCAGTCACCAGGCCAAAAATGGCCTGGGGAGCGGGGAGGCCATGTGCCCCGTCCCCCAAAAAAGACATCAGTCCTGTGGGGATTGGGTCCCTGGGGTCGAAATCAGGGTGGGGAGAGGGTCTATATTTGCCCCCTCGTGCAAAAAAATAAACACCTCTTCCTGCCCTGGGCCTTGGCCCACCTGGGGGTGGTTTAATAAACAAGCGTGGGAACCCACACTTGCTTTTATTTTTATTTTGCTGTGAATTAGCGGATCCTCAGCAAATTTGTGGCAATATTTAAAGGAAAAGGGTTTTGGCCCCAGGCAGGGTACCTCTGGACCCCTTCACCAGGCCTAGGGGGTAAGGATATCCCTACCCGTCCCCCTTATGTCTCTTTTAAAGGTTGAGGTGGTGGCAGCTAATCAGATCTCAGCAGAAGATCTGTTGGATCCGCAGAGGTTCCGTGTCCCTAGATATACTGCGTTTTTCAGCATTAATTTCTCAAAAACTACTGAATGGATTTACATCAAATAACAAAAAGCGCTCTTTCCCGACCAGATCTTGCTTTCTGCCAAATTTGGTGTAAATCTGTTTAGTGGTTTAGGCTGTGGCTGTCTAAAGTTCCTATGAAAAAGTGAATGGGGAAAACGTGTTTTGGGGCCCCCCTTTTTTCTTGGTTCCCTCTTGACGGCTCGCCCCGAAAAGTTCCATGTGCAAACTAGTCAAAAAGTAGCCCTGAAAAAACCTATGTATATCCCTTTAGTTCTCCCAGCCCCTGAACTCCCCCCAAAAAAACAGTTACCTGCTGTTATCTTTACCCACCTTTGAGCCCAAAAATCTCATACCTCCCTTTACCTCTACCCACCCTTAAACCCCTTAACTTCCACTACCTGCCTCCGAATTTTAAAAAGCCCTTATGTCACTTTACTTCTATCCACCCCTGATTTGATAAAAACCCACCCAATAACCGAAAAATAGCCTTGTTTTTTTTTAAATTACATTAAAAAATGTAATTAAAAGAACAAGCATTGCTAATGCCAATAGGTATGACTTTAAAGGAATGTTGTATGGTAATGTTAAATGCAAAAAGAACAATTGATGGACAGAATGCAGAACAATGTCATACATTCACCCCAGTACAGAGATCTGGGCGTAAATCCATCGTTTTGTCTGGTAATTTTAAGCATTACAAGTAAATAGCATATGTATTTGTGTGGAAGCAAAGAACTATAGAATAATATTGGTGTAGGTTAGAAGGTCAGGTGACAGTTCCACTGTCAAGCCAACCTAACAATCCCTGTAGGCTATTGACTGCCCTTCTGTGCTGCTGCCGGAGAAAGATGAACACAGTAAATTATCTAGGTAATTAAGACCCTTTTTTACAATTACAATGTGTGTGTGTGTGCCCCTGAAAATTCAAGCTCAGCCAGGTAGATAAATTAAACAAAATGATCACAGCTAGCAGAGGGCAAGCACTTTTTGTGGAAGCACAACTTCTGCCCAATCAAAACATACTCTTGGCTCCTAATATTTGTGCGGATCCGAAGCCCCTCTCTAGTGGTACTCACATAATTGTCGAGCGACAGGTGTTATGTCAAGCCAGACCATAAAAACTTACCTGGGTGGTAAAGTGCTGTGTTGTAAAGAGGCCAAAAATGGCCTGCGTGGCACTTACATGCATTGTAAGGTGCCGAGCTGTAAAAATGTGTGGTAAATATTAAATACCATTTTCATAGCTACATTAGTTTTTATCGTCTGTGCCGTAAGCTTTATAAATGTTATTGTGTTGGTATTTATGATAGTGATTGTATTATTTGTTGTTCGCACTCTATATTTTACAGTCTATTTCATGTGAATGCGCTGTTTTGTTCTCTTTATGATTCATAGACTTTACAGAGTGCTTTTGTTTTGGTCACGGTTGTTCTTTTCATTGGTTCCACAGCGTGTTGAATCGAACCCCTGTCCACCTGATCCATGAAATTATACTGGTAGACGATTTCAGCGATGATCGTAAGTAATTTAATTTGGCTTTAACTCTGCCTGAAACCAAACAGAAACAAAATGGAATGAATACACAACGCCTGGAAAAATAGAATGGACAGATAACATAATAGAAATGCAATGTAAGCAAAGAATAGAATGAGACCAAGGGCACACGTTGAATCAGTTACTCAGCTATTCCACTTGTGAGGCAGGCACGCTCCACTGTAGGCAGCTGGGGCCATGTAGAGATTTATGGGCCATGTAGTCCAGTCTGAATTGAATGTGGAATCCGTGTCCAAGACAGGGTCTGACCCTCTGAATACTTTAGTTAAAAGGCCTGAATGGCCAAGGGATGTACACAAGCATGCGTCTGCATTCTGCAGCCAATTGGACCGCTTCACAGCACTGACCCAGGCAGGCACCTTACACAAAAGGATTGATTTGTAACCGAAAGTTTTGAAAAGACACCTGCAAGCTCAACTATGAAGCCCCTGCTGTTAAAACGTGACTGAACACACATGCCTTGAGATTACATGTTTAAACTCTAACTTCATCCAATATCAGAACTGTTCATCGGTGCCAACGTGACATAAGGAGCTCCTTCGCTCTACCATTCACAACACATCCACAGCTATCTCTTGAATTACACAATCATCAGCTCAGCATTGTCAGTCAGTTCTGCTGAATCCACATGGTCACTATTACCAGCAAGTCTGACAATCCCACAAGACTAAGGGGCTGATTAGGATGGCGGGCGAACACCGTATCGGAAACAGGACCGCCCGACAGGCTGTCGGCGGTCCCGATAGAGGCATTACGATGCGACCGCCACCACGGCGGTCGCAATGCCTATCCTTAGCATTGCAGCGGGTGCTGCTGGCTGCAGCACACGCCGCAATGCAAAAAGGGGAAACCTGACATATCCCTGCACTACGTGGCAGGCACCATGCGGTGCCTGCCACAATGTGCAGGGATATGTAGGTGCCCCTCAAAACCCACAGCTTATGGTCAGGGGGGTAGGGTGGCCCGCTACGGGCGGGTTACCCCCCATGAAAAGGCAAGCGGAAAGGAACATCATAATCCCTACGGCGGTGCCTTGTGGGGATATGATTCCCCTCTGACGCACCAGCGGGCTCAAGGAGCCCGTCGGATGCGTGGCGGTCGGTCTTTATGACTGCCATCTGTCCGCCCACCATGGTAATATGGCGGGCGGATAACATGGTCCCGATGGCGGTGGGACTGCCACCGACGGGCTGTCGGTCCCTCCCTCATCATAATCGGCCCCATAGTTCCATAGCTATGTATATTGCTGTTACTGACCCTTGTCTACGTTTCTCTTATCCTCATCTGTCTCCTTCTAAAGCCAAACTCTATTGGCCTCTCCTGGGTGAAAGGCAAACACACCACTTAAGGACTCCTGCCTTTCTCCTCTCATGCTTAAGGCCCCAGCAAATCAGTGAGAGCCTTTCAGTTTGGGGGGGGCGCTGATGTTTCTTCTGTTAGTTCCTAAGTTTTTAAACCAGAAGGCAGGACACCCTTTTTTCTCAACGGTCGTTTGAGGAGTATCAACACCCCTTTTCACAGAGGGTGCTGACACCTAATGCAATGACTGCCAGGCAAGCCTTTGTCTGATCAAGCCTTTGTGTAGGGCAAAGAGCATTTGACAGATGGCTGTTAAGCAGGACGGAAGTTGAACCCCAAGAAGTCTTCTTTTCTAGGGAAGCTTCAGATCTGGAAAGGTGCAACACCTCTCAGGAGGGGGATTAGAATAGATGTGAAAGAAGTAAAACACAAGCAGAAACAGGGAAATGGACTCAAGTACTCAAACTGGTGTCCCTAAAAGCATGACTCTGACAACCCTATATGAAGTCACTTATGAGGATTAGAATATAAAAATGCATGTTGACTCTTGATTTTTAATTTCATTATATATTTACACTTCATGTATATGACGCCCTATCTTTTTCTGAGCCAAAGGTGGAAAAAATAGGCTTTTGATGCTGCAGAAGTTTAAATTGTGTAGCCTCATTTTTACATGGCACTCTCGCCAAAGTTGTCCTTTTAAATATGTAAGTGAGTAGAGATGACCTGGTATAAATTTGAACAGCATGCCCACGAGTCTTACTTTTACTAATCACAATGACAGCTGACTTCCTTAGAGGTAAATGTAGAATCTTAGTTGTAATTGTCCAGAAGGCCTCTTGGCCATTTCCAAAATAGCAAAGAAAAACCTGTGCATAGATATCACATGGGTCCTCATCACTAATTGAGGAATGTTCTGTAATGATGGTTGATGCACCAATTAAAATAGCTATCTTTTCATCGCTGGCATTTGGTGTTGAAGGTGAATTCATGCATCCTCACACATGCACGCACCCACACCCACACACATGCATTCCCCTCCCTCTCTTATTCTCTCTCTACTTTACCTGCACTTTTTCCTTATTTCTTTATTTCTTCTATCAACACATCATGCATCCCTCCTTCTCTCTATCTCCCCATCCCTGAAACCCCACCAGAAGTAATGCCAAATTTCCACCACTAAGTGTTTATGTATCAAAGGTTTTTTTTCTGTGTCTATGGGAAAATGTATTGGTACATAGAGGCCTAAATTCCTTGATTAGACAAACACATCAAATGCATTACTTGGCTCCCAAGGCTTGTTCCTCTGGACTGTAACTTATCCAAATCAACCATATGTTGAACTTTATACCATGACAAACTGGCAACATGCATTGAAATATGTGAACCAGATTGAAGCATGAGTTGGATAGATGGAGTCAGCCTAATCAGAGAACAGAAAAAGAGGATGACGTTTCCATTTAGTGGGATGAGGTAACTATGCTGCCTTCGTGACGATGATAACTTTAATTGGAAATATGTCCCCAACATGATTCATAAATGTAACATGATACCCACGAACAAACATTGATTGATAATGAAATGTGTGGCCATCAAAAGAATATTTCTTCATGTATAATACTGAAGCCTGGGAAGATTATGGGGCATATTATCAAGGACGGCGATAAAATTATCGCCGCTTTAGCGCCAGAAAACTGCCGCTAAAGCGGCGATAATGGGCTTGATAATAGAAGCCCATGTTGACACCAGAACATGGGCTTCTATTGGAGTTCTCAAGGGCATATTATCAAGCCCATTATCGCCGCTTTAGCGGCAGTTTTCTGCCGATAAAGCGGCGATAATTTTTAACGATGTTCTTGATAATATGCCCCTTTGTTTGTCTAGAGTGAGAAGTTACAGACATTAAAATCAAGAGGACACCGGTGAGGAAATAATAGCAAGTTAAAAAGGAAAAGTTCATCAAAGGAAGGATGTGTTAGCATTTTGGGGCATATTAGCAAGACCGGCGATAAAATTATCGCCGTTTTAGCGGCAGGAAACTGCCGCTAAAACGGCGATAATGCGCTTGCTAATATGCGTTATAGAATTCCAATAGAAGCCCAGGTTAGATGTGCAGGACATCTAACATGGGCTTCTATTGGAATTCTATAACGCATATTATCAAGCCCATTATCGCCGTTTTAGCGGCAGTTTCCTGCCGCTAAAACGGCGATAATTTTATCGCCGGTCTTGCTAATATGCCCCTGAGTTTATTGAAGTCAAAGAAGGAAGGACTGTTTAGAGTCAGGGGGTTCTCTTGTATTGCTCATGGTATGTGTGGTGAGAATGACTTCTCTTGTGCACTGTCACGGTAGAGTTTAGGTAACCACATAGGCGCTGTCCATATTAGTTTCAAACTCTTTTGACTAGTTTTCCCTCAAGCATGTGACTGCCGCAGATTGCATTCCATTATTTTGAGAAGGAGGATACTTCAGGCTTTTCCCAGGTGGCTGTGATCTTTTGTAGGACTCCTGATGTCAGCGTGTCTAATAGTTTTATTTTGTCAGGAGATGGAGGTGTCTTAGTTTTGCTGGACAATTCCTGAAAGGTTAAAGTGCAGTTTGGCATTCCAACGGAAATGATGTCAGTGGTGATTCTCTTCGAATATTTACATACCTTGAGACAAAGGATTAGCAGATCAGCGTTCTCTGTCTGACAGCCCCAGCACTAATCATGGTCAAAGAAGTTGGGGGCATATTATCAAGCCCATTATCGCCGCTTTAGCGGCAGTTTTCTGCCGCTAAACCGGCGATAATTTTAACCCCGTGCTTGATAATATGCCCCTTGTTTTTGTATAGTTCACTGGGCGACCTTATAATTCTATGTAGAATTAGGGGGCATATTAGCAATGCCTGGCGATAATTATCGCAAAGCGCAATTAGCGCTTGGATAATTATCGCCAGGCATCGCCGGTTTCTATCGCGGAGTTAGCGTGCAATCAGCAATGCTAATCTCCAAAGCGATAGAAACCTTGGAGAACAGTGTGAATATCGCCGGAAAACAGGCGATATTCACACTGTTCCCCAGTTCTGCTTGCTGATAGTGCGAGGGGACTTAGCCATGTAATCCACCTCTCATTGGATTACATGGCTAAGTCAGGGTGGGACCAGGTGTTAGCAAACCAGCGCTAAACGTGTTTAGCGCTGGTTCGCTAATCACCGCCCCTGCCTCGCTGATAGGCGTTAGCGACCTCAGCGACTGTTTCCAGTCGCTGTTAGGTGGGGAACGCCTACTTTGCATGCCATTAGCGATAAATATCGCTGGCATGCAAAGCGGCACCCAACCCGGTCGCTATCGCCTACAAGCTGTCGCTAACAGCAGTTAGTGACAGCTTGTTGATAAGGCGATAATATTATCGCCGCTTTAGCGGGAAAAAGTCCCGCTAAAGTGGCGATAATCGCCTTGCTAATATGCCCCTAAGTATATTGATTGCACAATGGTGCCTAATTTTGATCAATTACTCACTTGTACCCCGATAGCTTCTTTAGTAAGGGAGTGTAGGAGAACACTACCACTCCCTGGTTAGTGTAGTCCTGGATTCCGCGCTTGCATCGAAGTTCATCATAATGTTTACCACAGCTGGTGCCGTCATTGCTGTATGTCTAGACACAGGTGTTTCTGGATTATGCCGTCATCAGTAGAGAATTGTTCTGGGGTTGCTGGGTATGCTGCCGCAAATTTCCTTGGGTCAATACCACTCCGGGCATGTAGGAGCTCTGAAGCGTGTCAGCTTGTAGGCTCACGGGAGCTTTTTAAAAAGTAAAGGGGGCAAGGAGCACACTGCCTCACTTCCCAGAATTATTACCCCTTTGCATCCTGGTTAGTGTAGTACCGGATTTCGCGCTTGCATCGAAGTTCATCATGATGTACCAAAGCTGTTGCCGTCATTGCCGTATCTCTTGACATATGTGTTTCTGGATTATTCTGTCATCAATTGAGCATTGTTCTGGGATTGCTGGACATGCTGCAACAAATTTCCTCGGGTCAGTACCACTCCGGGCATGCATGAGCTCTGAAGCTCGTCAGCTTGCAGGGTCACGGGAGCCTTTTTAAACAGTAAGGGGGCGTAGGAGCGCACTGCCTCACATCCCAGTCATTACCCCTTTGCATCCTGGTTGGTGTAATACAGGATTTCGCGCTTGCATCAAAGTTCAACAAAAAGTTTAACCAAAGCCGCTGCTGTCATTTCTGTATCTCCAAACACGTGTTTCCGGATTATTCCGTCATCAGTAGAGAATTGTTCTGGGATTGCTGGACATGCTGCCACAAATTTCCTCAGGTCAATACTACTTAGGACATGCAGGAGCTCCGAAGCTCCAAAGCTTGGTAACAGGGGTAATTGCGCTGGGATGTGAGGCAGTGTGCTCCTACCCCCCCTTACTCCACATAGCTTCTTTAGCATGTTGAGAAAGCAGATTTTTGAGAGATAAGCCTAGACTCCAAGAATATTGGTCGGTTTCGGGAGATGTATGTTTCTGTTTATGATGTATTTGTAGGTACTTGAAGTATTAACATGTGCCCTTCATTACTGATTGGATGCACTCTTCTCTAATACTGGCTCCTTCTTTCAAAATTCTCCTTTCATGGTCCGTAAGAGAGCAGCCCCCAAGGGAAGGACACATTTTACGACATCTAGACATGGTAGAAATATCATGAATACTTTAGCAGCTCAGCTGTACTGATCTACAACAGAAATCCAGATTTACGTTATCCAAATCAATTTAGGAAGGAATGGTTGTTGTAGTACTTCCAAGGATGATAAAAAGATCTAAAGATTGCAGTTAAGATAGGAATCAGCCAACCATTCCTCTGCTCCTGACAACCAGATAGAAAAAAAGGGACCAATAGTGCTCTCTTTCCGTAACAGGATAAGTCTCGTTCATCCTCAGAGGTCCTGAGGAGAAGGCCAACAAAACACAGAGGGGAGCAATGGTAAACAGAGTACCACAATTTGGGTAATAGTAATATTTAATATTTAAAGTTCCTAGAAATTATGGTATGTAATGGTGTATAACACAATTATTCCTTTTAAAATTATCATATATGCAGACTTTGGTATGTTCTACTTTTACAATGGTTATTCTTAAAACTTTAGTCGAACCCATCGATTATATTTATCACCACCCTGCATCCATCTTCAATAGCAATTGGAATGAGCTATCTATCTATCTATCTATCTATCTATCTATCTATCTATCTATCTATCTATCTATCTATCTACCGTGGCAGTTGCCACTATGTATTCATAGTTAGGACAGGGTTTGCTAATAACTTTGGCACTGTCTGACAAACCTTAACAAAACTTTCCTAAAAAAAACGTTCATCCACCTCAGCTACTTACTGAGCTGTAAAGCGGTGGCAGAGAAAAAAGGCGGGTCCCAAAATGCATTTTCCCCCTGCAAATTCCATAGGAAATTTTGAACAGCACTACAGCCAAAACAGCTGAATGGAATTGCTCCAAATTTGGTGGTAAGCTAGATCTTACACTGAAAGCATGATTTTTGTGATTTGGTGTGGACACATTCAGTAGTTTTTTGAGAAATATGGTTCAAAATGTATATATATTTCACGTCACTGTAGTACCGTGGGACTGGCAGATCTACAAAGATACTTGGCAGCTATTTTAGGACTCAGTGCCTCAGTGTAATAGGAAGAAAAAAGAAAAAACATGCGGGGCGGCAAGGTAGGTATACACTGGCCCCCTAGCCATTGGGGCTAAAATATTTAAAAAATTGTTTTTTTGCAATACCGCAGTAGTATCATGGGAAGAAATCTCTAAAAAAGGTGGGACACCCTTTTTCAATAAAAAAAAACCAAAACCCACAGGGTAGCCAGGGCCTGAGAGGGGGGTCTTTGCATTTTATATAATTTTTGAAATTTTGGGGAAGAGAAGTGCATAGGGCCCTCTCCCTGAAGTTTAAAATGCCTCTGAGGGCCCCACCTACCTGGGGGCTGCCGCACTATGAAAGGTTTCCTGGGACCCCAAAGCATCTATAAAATACATTTGAGGAGGGGACATGCATGGGGTCCCTCCCCAAAGTTTTTCCTGTCCCCAAGGCACTCCATCTCCCCGTGGGCCACCACATCATTAAAGGAATCTCAGGAGCCCGTCCCCGGGACCCCAAGGCACATAATAGAGCAGGGCCCTGTGACGCAGCCCCACATTGTTGGTGCCCTCCTGCGCTTTTTGACTGGGATGCACACCACAGATTGATTCCCTGTCCACTAGGAGCGGGCAGGGAGCTACTGGCTCCCCCGCTTGGCATCAAGTAAGTGCTGGGAGGCCGGGAGCTGGTTCGGCAGTGCAGGAATCGGCTCCCCATGCTGCCACTGTTAAAAAAAAATGAAGGCGGTGGCCACCCAAAATACAAATAACACTTTGCGCTGCAGCGCGTGAGGGGGCTCCTCACGCTGCCTTTAAAACATGAAGGTTATGGGTGCTCCTGATGGAACTTGGGCTCCCAGAATATACATTTTAAAAAACTCCCGTCTGGAAGCGCCCCATAATGTCCTGCGTGGGCTTTGTTACCAATACTGAATTTCTTGTAGAGCCCCAAGGAGGGTTAGGGGCACTACTAACAATGGACAAAAGCAACCCACCAGGAATAAAAAAAAAAAAAAAAGTTTCCTGAGTCATTAAATGCATGACCCCAGTAGACCTTAGCATTATTTTCAAACCACTCCAGCTGGAGCTGTGTGCTTTTCAGCTGGAGTGTGGGGACCCCTTGTGGGTGGTCACGTTGCTGCATTCCATGGTGTGAAAAGTGCTAAAAAAGGCTTATGGTAATTTTCATAACTGCTTTGTTTAAAATACTTACTATTTCTGAACATTGCAATGTCTATTTTAATAATGAATACATTTGATTATGGTGATTGATTTCATTTGTTTTCATGGCAAATTATGAAGTGGCTAATTTATTAATGGGGTGATCCTTTGAAAAAAGCCAATTGCTCTGCTTTATATATATTGATGTCCTGACCTCTTGACAAAGCCAATAGGCCTGCCTTTTATATATTGATGTTTCGAACCTTTGACAAAGCCAGTAGGTCTGCCTTATTTAAAGTGGCAGCCCCTTACAGTATGGTAGCCGTGCCTCATTTAAAATGACACATCCTTATATTGTGATGCCTAGTTCCTGAGGGCAATCTCACCAGCCATGCACTGCAGCAGCCAAACTCACTCCATGCAAATGCAGCGGGTTTGGATGCAGGGCCAGGCCACAGGCGAGGCCAGCCTCTCGCTGTGCACGACCAAAGGCTGTGCACATTGGTGGGTGCTAAAGTTAGATATGGTAATAAAATATTACTTTACATTTAAAAAAACTCAACATTCACTGAAAAAAACAAAGGTTAAAGTTAAAGTGACATTATAGTTAGATAGGAATGAGTGATTTGATGGGCAATGGCGCTCAGAGACAAATCGACTAGAGTATTCACCTGGTTTTTTATAGTCCTTGCATGCAGTGCTTAAAGAGGAGGAAGTAATTCACCCTACTCCCCCAAAACCGACTAAACTAATCGGACAAAGGCCACACAGATCTCTAGCACACGCTAATTAGAGTGTACACATTGAATCAAACAGTCAATTAATGCACATTGAACCAAGTGATTTGCCCGTGCTTGGGAATTCTTTCTTTTCTTTATTCTTTTTGTCTCTTGTTGGACTCAGTAGCCAACAAGTGTTTCGTCTTATAGGGAGTACTCCAAGACTTCTTCAGTGCTACAAAACAATAACAGTTCACCCTCATCACAAAATCATTATAGAAGACATTTTCTCCAACATTCTCATTTCGTTACAGTACTAAATTTAAATTAGGTCTTTGAATAGTTTCATGGAATGGTAAGCATGCGTCAACACTATTCACAGGAGCGAAAACCCCAAACGAAGCCAGTCTTCCACTTCAAACCACTTATTTGTGGACTAAATATGTCGATGCAGTCAGAACATAGGTGGCGTGGTATCCCATGGTGTGCAAGTGGCCAAATCAAATCATCACCAGTTTGTGTAAAAAGTGCCCAAATGTGCACCATTATCCCTAGTGGCGTGAGCAAATACGCCGGTCCAAAGTACCTGCAATCCTATTATCTTTACACCAAATTGAATCCAAAGTAGGTTCTAAATCCACAGATTCAATAACGCCTGTGTACTGACAAGCAGGTCTCCTAAAATATTCGAACCAAATAAATATGAAATTTAAATGTATGATGGGTTGCCATTAAACTCAAGCACTCCACGGTTGTCAATGACAGTACCAAAGTAATATATTGAATTAGTACAGAATATCAATCTACGGAGTCAGCACTCACCGAAACGTTTTTAGTATTCTCCCTTAATCCTTTCATGTATAAAGCAAATGTAGTTGTCCCTTGAATTTCTTGTGATCCTCCTCTCACCAATTCTATCCACGTGACCTTTTAACCATTAAATCAATAAGATCCAATCTGTGACAATAACCCCAAACTAGAAAGATAAACACGGCAAAGTCAAACTACCACACTTACCTGCAAGTGGATTGCGTGTCTATAAACAGATATTCAGCATAGTATCAGATCTAAGCGACCAAGAGGAGTTTATAATATATATCTCCTCGTTGGGGTGTACCAACCAATCTGTGAAGGGATATAAGTATACACTTTAGCCACAATTTCAAACCACATAATCCTCACATCAATATATAGAACTATTTGACCATATTTCCAGTAACCTAGAAGACGTTAAAATTCTGTATCTTGCATTGCCGTGAGTACGCGGAAGCTGTCAGCAGCACCGATCGGAGCCGACAATCTGGATGAGCCCGGTTTCAAATCCTTCCGGGATAAACATAAAAATGGAACTATCTCATTGTGGTCATATGTCATGTCAAAAAGAGTGCCATATTGATATGGTATAACTGGTGAAACCGAACTCCTGAAGAGTCAATCGAAGCATAATTGGCAACTATATGTTTAAGAAAAAAGAAATTTAAATTCCGAAACGAGATTCGGACCAAGTCAAAACTAGCCAGAAGTGAACTAGTGTTACTCCTAATGGGGGCCACACCACCTATGGTACTCAAAAGAACCACAAGTATGTCCTGTAAAATATTCATATTCCGATTCCAATGTGGGAAACATTAATAAAATTAGTGAAACATGACTTAGAAAAGACAAAGTATGATTTTTTTTAAAACTCGGCATATATGGTGCTGGTAGAAATATATGTTTATCCTCATAACAATACAATATCAGGTTTTGCATGGGATACAGGAATCATATAGGTAATTGGTGTGAGTGACAGAAAATAGTGTCTATACATGTTCTCAACTTTGTTAAACACATATCAGTAATTTCTTAAATAACTCTTCTTTGGCTATAGCACAGTAATGGCAGAATTGCCCATATATCCTCATAGCAGTATAGTACCAAATCTAACATGGGATGCAAAATTATAACGTGATTATAGACCTATAACGATTCTTCTCTGTCAATTAAGTAATCAATACGCCCTGAATAACATTGTAATATCAATAATATAAATAAGGTGGCAAAACTAGACGCACCATGATTGTTTGTGCAAATTAAGAAAGCAGAGTCCCTCTGGATATGAAACAGAGATGTGTTTGGAACATCAGTTACACCTGCATCAATCCCCCAGGAAATATTGTAACTTGTGATCTATGTTTAATCCCTTTTCCACAGCCTGTAAGCTCATGATTCACATGGCTTCTTTTCTCCTTAGTGCAAGTTCCCTGTTACCTCCTCCAGGATCTCTGTGTATATGTTCAATCCCAATGAATGTGAAACCCCTATGTTGTCCCTGTGCGTCACACTTTCTCACATGTACCGCTGTAGGGTATCTCTCATCATTGTTTTTTATAGCCCTCATGTGTTCACTCACTCTTTCTTTCAGAATCCTGATGGTGCTACCCACATATATTTGGTCAGATTTGCATTTGATAATGTACACTACATATGTGGTATTGCATGTTTTATTAGAGCAAAAGTCATAAGTCTTACTATGTTTGGTGCAAGAATTCTTCATCTTGTCACTAGCCCACTTGCACATACCGCAATGTCCACATTTAAAAGAAAAAAACGACTCAGGTCACTCATCCAATGATCTCTAAGTATGGTGGTGGGGAAACTCGGACTTATTCTGGTTCGCAATGTACGACCCCTGCGGAAGGTGATGCTTGGAACAGCAGTTATAAATTCAGAGAGAGTTTTATCCGCTCTCAGCATGTTCCAGTGTCTCCTCTTGCTCTTAAGTACCTGTTTCAATGCTTGTGTGTAATCAGTAATGTGTGTCTTTTCAGATCTAACTTTCTTATTTATTTTAGTACCCAGTGTTGCCTGTATATTGATTTTATAGATTTTATCCTTGGCCTCATGAATATTCTTTGAGTCAGACCCTCTGTGAAACGGTTACTTATGTCCTGTATACATGCATGGAAATCTTGATCCTGACTGCAATTGCACCTAGCACGCAGCATTTCGCCGTAGGGTATTGCTTGAACCTGACTTGCCCAATGTGCACTAGATGCATGGAGGAGAGAATTACAGGAGGTCGGTTTCCGGTATAGTCTACTATGTAGGATGTTGTTGCAAATGAAAAGTTCTGTGTCCAGAAAGGTGATTCGTTTTGTACTACTATAATGTGTAAATCTGATTTCTGCCTCATTGGTGTTAATAAAGTCACTGAATTCCTTCAGTTTTGCTGTGGTACCAGTCCATATCATTAAGCAATCAGCAATCTACTGTTCCCAGTACAGATTATACTCTGTCCACTGACCACCCTTTTGGCCCCAGATGAGCTCTTCTTCCAACCACCCCATAACCAGGTTCGCATGTGCTGGAGAGAAACTGGAACCCATGGCTACTCCCTGGATCTGCCTATACCATTCATTCTTAAAAAGAAACACATTGTTATTGAGAATCAGTTCAACCATGGTGATAAGCATATTCGTGTGCTCCCATAGACTGGCCGATCTTGTGTGCAATATATATCTCAGTGCTCTGATACCAATGTCATGCTTAATGCTGGTATATAGGGCTACAACAACCATGGTACCCAGACTTATACCCTTCTCCCAGACCACATCAGATAAAAGGCTCAGTATATGTTTGGTATCCTTGATATGGGAGGGCAGGTTGGCCACAAGGGGTTGCAAGAAAATATCTACATATTCAGATAATCTCTCCATTGGTCCCCCTATACTGGACACAATAGGTCTACCAGATGGGAAAGGGAGGTCTTTGTGTATTTTGGGCATAGTGTACAGGCAGGGGTATCTCGGCCAGTCCACTTTTAGATACCTATATTCATTATCGTCCAGTAAACAGTATTGATTCCACATTTTGAGATGTTTATTTATGGTTGTTGTAAGTGCCCAATTGGGATTTTGTGTCAGTTTTTCATAGCATAAATGATTATTAAGTTGTCCAATAATTTCCTGTTCATAATCAATTCTATTCATTATCCCAATATTACCACCCTTGTCTGCTTCTTTGATAACGATCTCTGCCTGTTTCCGTATCCAGGGCTTTTTGTTCACCATTACTTAAATTATGTCTGACTTTGTTACACTGTGATTTGCCCTGTTGTTCCACTTTGTCCATGTCACCCTTAACCAATTTGTAAAATATGTCTATGTTATTGCCAGCAGTGAGTGTAGGTGTTAGGTATGGTAATAATGTCTTACTTTACAAAACCAATACCTCAGAAATTCACTGAAAAAAACATAGGTTAAAGTGACAAAATTAAATTATATGAAATTTAAACAAAAAAAAACCTGACATTTACCAGTTATAGTTAACTAAAGTAACTAAACTTGCACCCTTGCATGCACTGCTTATGACCTCACATATTACAACTTTCATGACATGTTCTATGACATCATTGATAACATCACTGATGACAACTCAAATGATACTACTGATGAAATCACTGTGCATGGCAAGGATGCAAGTTATGACGTGTTTAGTTAACTATAATTTGTGAATTTCAGTGTCTTTTTAAGTTCAAAATGTTATGTTTTCATTGACGTTTTCACTCAACTATAACATCACTTTAACCTTTGAAGTATCCCCTGCGGTACATGATAAGGATATTGCAAGTCACAGAGGAGTCCCGTAACCATATATGGGAACGAAGCTGAGGACCAAGTTCCTTTATAAGGTTATGGCACTCTGTGGTGACTTGCAAGACCCTTATCGTGTACAGCAGGGGCACTTATACATGGTCACCCCATCACATCTCCCACAAACACGTAAATCCTTGGTGCGTAGATCTTTCATATCAAATAGGGTAGATGTTAGCAAATGTGAAGAATAAAAATAGAACCTGGTTACCCCATCACATCTCCCACAAACACTTAAATCCTTGATGTGTAGCTCTTTCATATCAAATAGGGTGCATGTTTGTAAATGTGAAGAATAAAAATAGAACCTCTAGTGCAAAATTAAACACATCAAAAAAGCTGTTAGGTGTTTGTTGCACAAAGATACTAAAATCTCTTCAATACGGGTCAGTTTTAAAAAAAGCGTAGTGTGTAGAAGGAGGCAGAAAGATTCTACTTTTCTATAATTACCTAGGGAATGTTGCCATAAATATATATATATTTTTTTTAGCAGAGTTTTATATAGCGCGAACTTGACCCGAATCGGGTATCAGAGCGCTTTACATAGCACCAGTTACAATACATGAGGACACACATTCATTTTGGTTGGTGGGCAGTCAAAATATCGAAAATAAAATATCGATATACCATAATATCGAAGTTTAAATATCGAAGGGACAGAATATCGATGGGACACAATATCGATGGACAGAATATCGACCCTAAGGTAAGTAATATCGAATTACTTAATATCGATGTCAATAATATCGAAGTTAGTAATATCGAAATCAAATATATCGATGTTACTAATATCGATGTTACTAATATCGATATTTGTATTATTGTTCTGTATTTTGTTATGTTTTTAATATGTATATGTTATATGTGTTTTTGTTAAGTGTTTTAATTGTTTAAAAATATATGTATACAATTTTTATATGTTAATACATTTATTTTTTAAGTTATATTTTTTTTTTGTACTGTAGCGGGTTGTGGGTTTATAGGGGAATAGGGTGGGAAGTAATTTAATTATACTAAATTAATTATTAATTTTTAGGAATTATAAATTAATTTTAATTATTTTTTGCGTTTAAGTTCTGTAGCGGGTTGTGGGTTTATAGGGGAATAGGGTGGGAAGTAATTTAATTGTAATTCAGTTATAATTTATTTTAATTAATTGGTATTGATAATTATATTATTGTTAATTAATTGATAATTGGTAATCAATTATTAATTGGTAATTAATTTTTATTAATTAGTTATTAATTTTTATTAATTGATTAATTGATCATTATGCTAAGTGTATTTTATCATTGGAGTGTGTTGTGCGTTTATAGGGGAATACTTTTGGAAGTAAATGAAATCTAATTAAGTAATTATAAAAAAAAAATTGGGGTATTGATAATTAATTTATTGGATATTATTTATTAATAGGTAATTTTTCAAATTACAAATTTTTGGTTCTAAAAATTAATTTATTGTTGTTTTATCATTAATTGGTAATTAAATATTATTAAATATTATTTATTGATAAATGTAATTAATATATTTAGAATTATGTATTAATTGATAATTAATGTTTAATTATTATTATTATTGGTATAAAAAAGCATTTAATTGTTCAATATTAGTTAATTGGTAATTAAGTTTTAATAATTTATATGTTTTTTGTTATAAAAAATATGTTATTGTTCAATATTTCATATTTAGTAATTAATATTCATTAATTATTATTTATTGGTATTTATTATTAATTTATTGTTAATACATTTTCTATTGGTAATTATGTTTTTAATAAATATTTATTGGTATTGGTAAATAGTTTAGAGTTATTTAGGGGCCCATTACGATACCCGGCGTAAATAAATCCGCCAGGCATGGAAGCGGCAAAAATCCGCCCGCACACACCGTCTGAACACCGACCACGCCATTACGATTACACAAACCGAAAACCGCCATCGGCGGAAAATCACACAAGATACCGCCCGCCATCGTCCGAGTCGGAGTCAAACCGCCCGCCACGGACGGAAACACGCACGACAACACAAAACCGCCCGCCCTCACGCCCGACACACCGCACGTGAGATTACGATCGCACCGCCATGAGCGCGGGAAAACTACAAATATACCGCCCGCCAGCGCAAACAACGCCGATGAGAATCGACACGGCAGAAGCCATAGCGCCCACGTCCCTGCACAGAAACCATCCGCTGACAAAAACAATCGCACACAACATGGCCAACAAGTCCACACAGCAAGGCACGCACAAATACACAAGCACAGTACACATCCCGAAAACACCCCCCTGGACAAACAAAAACTACAAAGGCCAGAACCCCAGACACAACACACCTGAAAACAACAGACCATGAGGACACACCCACATAGGTAAGTACAAAAGCAGCACTCCCACAGACCACAACCCCTTGCAACATTGCAAACTAGAGAGGAGAGGAGAGGACACAGTGACACAGCAAGGACAGCAGCACACCACAGAAACGCACACATCACAACCACCACCACCACCACCACCACCAAACACCGGCACCACAAACCCCCTGCACATTACACAACACACACCGCACCAGCACCACAAACACCATGGCACCACAAAGAATGCCCAAGTTCACGCCCATGGAGCTGACGGTCATGGTCGACGAGATCATCAAGGTGCACCCACAAATCTATGGGAACCTGGTCCAGCACACACCACTAGCCACCAGAAAGAGAATGTGGAACCGGATCGTAGACCAGGTCAATGCAGTCGGGACCTTGCCCAGGAACAGAGTCGAAATAAACAAACGGTGGAATGACGTCAAGAGCCTGGTCAAGAAGAAGGAGAGCAAGAACAGAGAGCTGGCTGCCGTCACTGGCGGAGGGAATCCCGCGCTCTTCAAGACCTTCAAAGCGTGGGAGGAGAAGGTGCGAGTCATAATACATCCCGAGATCCTCGCCGGATTAGCAGGGGGAGTGGAGGCTGGTAAGTACAAACTAATGTATACCAGCACACCGCTATGTACTCACATGCACTACCACCATGCCACAGCTCCCAGGGACAAACACCCCCATGTCCAGCACACAATACACAACACATCACACACATATGCAACAGACACCACCACACACAGCCCAAACCGAACAACTGTAAGATGCGTGGGGACATGTGTACACTCAGCCAGCCACGTAACAGGTCCCCAAATATGCCAGAAGCGCCACAACGAGCACCCACCACACCCATGTGTCCGCCATAGCTGCACTAACCGACAAGTAACAGGTAAGTGGCAGGAACACAAAGTGCAGTGGGTGGGAGGGTGGACAGCCCAAGTACAAAACACACCAGGCCCCTAGTCCCACAGCACAGCAAGGAGGAGCATCCCCCACACCCCACAGCCACGTGTCAGCCACCGCAGTGCACAACGACAGCCGAAAGGTAGACATCACGGTCCACAGCAATCGGTGTCAGTGGGTGTCCAGCCACCACCACGACCCACAACACCCCCCCACCCCCACAGACCTGCAACATGGAGCACCCCCCGCTTAGAACCATGTGGCATCCAGTACAGTGCACGCACGAACAACCTGCAGGTGGGAAACTGGACAGGGCTGGATTACTGGAGGCATGAGGACCGTAACACGACCAACACATGGGACATGTCACGTAGCAGACGAACACGCAGCACCGCCCACCGTCACGAACAAGTGAACAATGTGCACACGGACATGAACCACAGACTCACACCCCACATGACCCATCACAAACACAGCAACACCCAAGGAGCCACGTCTGCATGCACAAGCCACACTGAATATAGTACCACACGGCAGCCACTGTACAACCCATCACACACAACCGAAACACCATTGAAGTCCTGTCCATGTAGCCCCTACTGCCTGTCAACCACAAACCCCACAACTACGCCTATGTAAGACAAACAACACTAGACGCAACAGAGCGGAACAACATTAATGCACCCGAACACCACTGAACCCATCAAACACACAGACACACCATGCACATACAACATACCATCCATCCCATCCGTCAGCCCCAGTCTCATGAAAGGCATGTCATCCGCACAGCTGCCACACATACAGCAGTCACGCTAAGATACATGCCCATGACCAACCATGTGCCAGAAGTCAATGAAGCGCACGACACACTGTGAGCAACAACACACAACATGGGCCACACCCCCCCGAGCACTGCAGTGATGCACATGGCACAGGGCAGCACGCACACCAAGGAGATGGGACAACTGCAATACGTTGGCTGGCACACAACCATCACTCACTCATAACGATGCGTCCAATGCCATGTCCAGTAATCACAACAGACAGCAAATATGCAGGCCATGTCAAGCATGCACACACCTCAAACCATGCACTGTCATGCTGCCACAACACATGTCACGTTCGGCACCCATGGCTCACAGCATGTACCCCAAAAGCATATTCCATCCCAAATGCGAATCTGGGGCATGGCCCCCATGTTGCCATATGCGTTCCTAAGCGTCCCATCTGAACACCAAAAGCAAAGTACAAACCAGACCCAGGATGGGCCAGGAGCCTGCATACACCAGAGTCACAATAAGTAGGGGCACAGCAACACACCCATCGGCATGGCCAATCCGTCCCATGCCACATGTGCACAGCACACAGTCCCATTGTCAAGCACACACAACTACAAATGCTACAGCCACACACACGCCTCCGGGAAACCCATGTACGAGATTGCACGAACTGTTAATGTCAGACGACAAATACATACTTCGCCAGGTGCAACACAATAACAAATCTCATTCTCTCCACAGGTGGCGAACTGCTGGATGCTGGGGATGGAGACAGCAGCCAGCACAGCCAGCCTACAAGCCCCCAACGAGGACACACGGATGTGGAGGATCTGTCCTCCTCTTCGGACACGGACCACCAAGCAGGCCCATCTGGTGTGGCAGGGCCCAGCCGCTCCCCAGGACCCCTCCTACCCACCAACCCATCATCCAGGGCTGCTGAACATTCCCAGCCCCCTGCTGCCACTGTCGTTGCGGCCACACCCACGGTCATTGCGGCCACACCCACGGTCATTGCGGCCACACCCACGGTCATTGCGGCCACTACCATTGCCGCAACCGCCACCATCGCCGCACCGACCACCACCGCCGCCACCACCACCACGTCTTCGCTGGCACCAGCCCCAGCGCAGGTGGTGGCCCGGCCGACTGGATACACCCTGGGAGCCACAGCGAGGACCGTGGTGAGCAATGTGGCTAGTGGGCAGGCCGGTGGCAGCAGTACTGGTAGGAGGAGCAGGGTCAGGGAAACGCAAGTCTCCCCTGGGAGCCATGCCCTGCCTCAAATGGCCAGAGTCCTTGGGGCCTATGAAGAGGCCCAAGAACAATGGGTCAGGTCTGCTTCAGACACGCGGGAGGTGCTGGGGGTGCTGAGGTCCATGGACGCCCGTATGGGCCAACTCGTGGACCTCATGGGCCAGCTGGTGGTGGCGGTGAGGTCACAGCCAGGGACAGCAGCTCCCCCTCCGCCACCACCTGCCGGGGCGCAGGGTCGAGCAGCAGTGTCCAGTTCCCCTGCGTCCACAGCCAGTGAGCACACCTCAACCACCAGCATGTCGCAAGCAGGCACCCCCTCGCAAACGTGGAAGGGGCCGTCCGAAGTGGAAACAGATCTCCCGGGAGGACTTCGCACGCTCCAGACGCAAGTGAGGCAGCCAGCCAGCCTTCCTTGACCACCCACTGCATTGACTTGGACTACGATCCCACTCCACACAGCCATCTGGATGGCATGTGTGTGTTGGACTATGGACATAGAACCAGTGGGTACACCCTGAGCATCACGCAGCCATGACCGACAGCTCATTGTCACTGCACGCACCACTTATGTCATCACCTTACACACAATCACATGTCACAGTTTGAAATAAATGCACCTCTTACACAAACTGCTGTTTGTGCCCTGTGTTTTATTTGTACGGAATACAACGGCCACCTTGGGCGGAAAGGCACCTGATGCGTGGCATGGCAATGGAACCGGAGGGCCTGTAGGGACCTAGGGGTGGGAGACAGAACAGGAGCACATTCAATGAGTGTGTCACACACCCATCACACAGTACATGTCAACAACTACAAGCAATGTACACACATCGCACAGAGCAATAGGGCACAATGCCACAGCCACCAACAGTGGCATACTACCCTGGCCATGGAGCGTTGACACACAGCACGCAGTGAACAAACGGCCACCCTGACACAGCACACACACACCTGCACAGACACAGCCACATCAGCCATCGTACATGGACACTCACCGTCAAGTGAAGTAGTGGGCGATGAGCTGCTGCCGCACATTACCAGCTTCCTCCTCTCTGCTGTCCTCCTCACTCGAGCTGTCCTGGTCTGCGGGCTGGGGCCCTGGTTGATCTCCGTCATCCACGATGAGGGGGATCTGCTTCCGAATGGCCAGATTGTGCAGCATGCAGCACGCCACCACTATCTGGCACACCTTCTGTGGGGAGTACGCCAGCGCACCCCCGGTGCGGTCCAGGCACCTGAACCTGGACTTGAGGAGGCCAAAGGTACGCTCGACCACACGTCTGGTCCTCCCATGTGCCTCATTGTAGCGATCGTCTGCTGGGGTGCGAGGATTCCTCAATGGACTGAGCAGCCATGCCCCATTCGGGTACGCAGAGTCACCTGGGTGTGAGGGACACAGAGAACCATTGCTATTCCAACTGGACAGGGGACAGCATCGCACAACCAGCACGCTACACCACTCCACATACTCACCGACAATACAGCCACGATCCTGTTGCAGATTGGACATCAGTCGTGGCAAGATGCTGTTGCGCATTATGTGTGCGTCATGGGCCGAGCCTGGGAACTTTGCACACACGTGGGTGATCACCATGTCCGCAAGGCACACCACTTGCACATTCAGGGAGTGCGTGTGCTTCCTGTTGCGGTACAGGTGCTCAGTGGCCTGTGGTGGAACAAGGCCAACATGTGTGCAGTCAATGGCTCCAACGACGTGTGGGATTCTGCCAAGGGCATAGAATGCACCCTTCACTGCCGCCAATTCACGAGCCCTGGGGAAGCGGATGTACCTGTTTCGGTACAGCATCATGGCTGCCAGTACATCCCTCAGCACCTTGCTGAACATGGGCTGGGACATCCCTCCTCCACTGCCCACTGTGTGCTGGAATGACCCAGTGGCGAAGAAATGCATGGCGGCCATCACCTTAGCCGTGGGGGTGACAGCTGTCGGATACACCCTGCGGGGACGGAGATGGGGTTCCAACATGGCACACAGTCGATGCAGGGTTGGCCTGTCCAGCCGAAACTTCCTAATGACCTCTGTATCGTCCATGTCCGCCAGCAATTGGTATGGGCGGTCAATGTTCGGTCTCCGCCTAGGGAAAATGGCAGTGGACACATGTCAAAGCAACACAACACATAGCAATTTCGCATACACATCACTGACATGACTGAGCAAGCACATGAGCCACAGCCCAGCTGTCAAGCTGGGACGGCACGGCCACAATACACTTACACAGGTCTCCCACCAATGGCAATGGCTAGTGATACAAACCACTGCCATGTGCATGCACATGGGGATCTAGGCCCCAATGACTTGCGGGGCGTGCTGATGGGGACTGACTGCATATTCGTCAAGCGGCAACGCCACGGCAACATGAATGTCTGCTGAGCATGGAACTGCTTCCGAGGCTGGATGAGTATGGCACACGACGACGACGATGTGGGCACAGGCTGAGCGGCCAAAACAAGTGGGACCTGTGGCACGAGGGGATATGAGACAGTAGTAGGTGTCAGCACTGCACCCTATGTACAGCACTGTACGGATCACACCTCCCGAAACATTGACAGGTGTCCACATTGACAGCCCCATGCCAAGACGGCTGTGTGCTTGCAGTCACACGTCACAGGTGAGAGGTTACATTGCACGTGCCAGGTGGCAGACGTACATAGTGGGAGCTGGCATGTGTGTGCATGTGTCTCCTGTTCAGGATCCACCAGATGGGCGCTGACTCTGTACTGAGCATTGGACACAGCATGTTCCGTGGAAGGCTTGTGTGTGTGGGATGGTGGCACTGGATGTGCCTCCGTTGGGTGGGGGGCCATGCACAGGGCGGGTACGTCGATGATTGCGCATTGTTGGTCACGGTGGGTGCACCCACTCAGATGTGTTGCCCTGTGTTCAATTCCTATGTCCGCATGATGATGGACTGTAGATGTGGGCAGACTACACATTGGTCGATGTGCTGTCTATATGCATGTGCCTTCACACCAGGCACAGCTGCCCCTGCACATGTGACCCCTGCTGGACTCGCTGCTGGGTCTGTGGAGCTGATGCACCTTCTGTGCGTGGGGCGGACAGCTCTCCTCACTTCCCTCATTGCGCATGTCATGACTTTGCCGCAGGTGACATGGATCATGGAGGGCCCACATGTACGCGTGGGTAGGCTACACATGATTGTTCACTGGTCGCCACCCCCAGTCAGTGTTTCGAATGGGAAGGTTGTCGTGCTGGTGGTATATTCGATGTGGCGGATGGGCGGGCCTAGGTGCGGGCTTACATTCCGGACATGGGGGGTAGTTGGATTGGCGACTAGTTGCAGTACACACGGGACACGTCTCTTCCTTTCCACATCTGGGTCATCCCTTGTACTCACTGACAGTGATACAGTCATCTTCGCCCCAGCCCTCATGTCCTCCCCTCGCTCCCCCAATATGCATGTGCACCTGCGAGGCTAGCGCTTGCACAGGCAGCCCCAAGCTCGCACCAGAGAGGGCAAGGAGTGTATGTGTGGGTCCAGTTGCACGAGTGGGCTGTCTCAGGGTATGATGTGTTGCGGGACGCCATCCACCTGCGTGGTGCCCCAAATGGAGACCCGGCCTGCATGGACTATGCATCACAGTCTTCGCCTTCCGGATCCGCCACCTGCGACACCCAGTGGCTGTGGCTGCCCTTGCGGCCATGCCGCGTCCGTCTGTGACTGATGGCCCACACATTCACTCTTTGGCCTCTCTGGGGAGGGCTCGGGGGTGGTGGCGCACACGCTTGCACTTAGTCACAATGGCATGTGGCGTGGTTGGTATAATGGGCAATGGATGGGATGGTGCGAGCCACCTCCCGTGACGTCAGTGCTGCTCGTGCTGTGGTGCGTCCCCCTACACTTCCATTTGACTTGTGCCATGCTAGACGTTGAGGTTCTATTGCCTGCGTGATATGACCAGGAGGAGCGCGAGGAGACCTCTCACACACCATGCTCCACTGCCATCCCGTGCCCTGTATCGCCTGTGCGGATTGACTATGTTGGGGTTACACCTGGTCGACTGGGGCTGTGTGTGCCTTGTCAAGGGGCATGGCGGGCGCACAACAGGATCCAGCTTGTCCACAGAGGGGGGTACCGCTTTGTACGTGTGCCCGGCTGCTGTGCACACACGTGTTCACTCCCCCCCGACAGGTGTCCTCTCACAATGCCCAGGGAAGCGGTGGTGTACTGTTCATGACCCCTCCCGACACGGCGTGCTCCAACTTGGCATGTGCGCATCTACCCGTCACACCCACCCACCTGAGCACTGCGTCCATACGACTTCACACGACACATGTGTGTCTTCCACAGTTGTGCTACTCATTTGCGTTGACATCCAATACCAGTGGACTACATGGTCATGTCACGACTGCCGTGTACTTCACATACTCTCATCCTCTCTCATTCGTACTTGTGAAATGAGTCAGCGGAGACAGTTTTGGTTTCAAACATTATATTGAGTCTTCTGTCCTCTGTGATGCAGTATAGTGGACACTACTGGCAGCGGAATACATGTTGAGGATATACTGAGCATGATTGCAAATGGGATAGGGTGTGGGGTTACATGTGATTGGCTGTTGCATGTGGGATGTGGGCTTCAGAGTTACATCTGCTTGGCCAAGGCTGTGCTAATGTACATTTACGTATAGCTGCGGAGCTGCGGACTTTGACACAGACGGTATACATGTAGCCTACCAGACCGCTTGGCATCATGGGCACAGTCCATCTCAGTTCCATGTGACAGGTTTGCTGCGGTTGTTCCTCATGCACGCGTGCATGTGAGATGACATCAGGGCATGTGCTTGCGTGCATGCAGCGGCGTGCCACTTGTTGTTGCAATGTGGTGGTTACTGGACATGTCACAGTCACTGGGGTCGTGTTGTTGTTGTATGCACTTGTCGTCCATGCAAAGGTCCTGGTATGGGATTCCCGGGGCGGGGGTGGGAGGGGTGCAGCACCCACAGACTCCAGGCGACCTATTCATGTCCACTGAGCGGTGTGTGTGTCCATGGGCGCTGGATCCATGTCGTGTCCTGGTTGTTCGTGAAGTTCCGTCCATGTGGGTGCGATACACAGACCCCATGCCACTGCCTCCCACGATGCATGCGGTGTTCCTGGATGTGATGGGGAACAGTGTGCATGTCCCGGTCATATCCGATGTCATGGCGATGTCGTTGATGGTGTGGTAACAGTTGCCGGTCGTTTGGTATGGCTGTTGTGGTGGTGACTGGCCAGTCCGTGCTGAAGCTAAGCATGGGTGCGGGGTTGGACATCATAGGTCAATCGGGGAACCTGCGTTGTGGTCCGACGAATTTACAGGTTGTCAGGTATGCGATGCCGTCCAGCAGGGCTTCCATGTCATTGGTGGTGTACATGTTTGCCAGCCAATGTAGCGGATGGTGGCTGTCAAGGTGTTGTTCGTAAGTTGTCCCTTGGAGGACCATGATGGGGCATGCTGGGTGACATTCGATGTAGCTGTTCTCGATGATCCGTCGTGTGGAGGCACAGTGGTCCCATTTCAGTGCGGGTGCGATGTTGGCCACATATGCCATGCCCCCATAGGCAGAGCAGGCCCTGTCGTGTGCGTCCAGAGGGAGGAGTAGTGGTAGCAGGTCCGCCTTTAGACATGCCGGGTTGGAGAGGCATATCTCCACGGGATGCTGGTAGGGACACCTCCGACAGTAGAAGACGGGCATGACGCAGCTGAACAATGTGATGCGGTAAGTCAGTCGGTAACTTACGTTCAGCAGGGACAGGAGATCGCATCCCAATATATGTATCAGGTTGGTTTTGTACAGCTTGAGCTGTCCGGCGTAGTTGGGTAGGTGTGTTGCGGTTGCCATTTCGCAGCGGTGCGTTGTGGTGGCGTGCTCCGGCTGTGTGTGCAGTCTGCAATGTGCACGCTCCGAGGTTGCTGTGAGCTCTGTGTAGTCGTAGGGAGACAGGACTTGTGTTCTGTTGGCTTGTTTGGAGGACACGGGCCCTCATCCCACATGCTTCTCAGACAGTTCAAGGTCAGTGATGTGTGACTCCTTCCAATTAACTTGCATGTGGCCGACATGGGGGAGTGTTTTCTTCTTTCTTCCCCGTCCGTTGTGTGCTTCTGTGATATGCGCTATCTGCCCTGTGGTCGGTCTCCTCGGCATGCCTGTGTTGGTCTTTTCTTGGACAATGGCTGTATTCACCGGCTTCTTTCGTAGGGCTGTGGTTTCGGAGTTGGAATGGAAGGTCATTCAGTGCTGTCTGCTCTCCCTTGTGTGGGCGGCAGGCTGCCTTTCCGCTCTGCGTTGGGCCTTGTGTGTGAATGTTATTCTTGGGCCACCTGTTGTCGGTCCCCGGGCTCTTTGGTGTTCCGTTTTATATGTCTTGTTCATATGTGCAGGGTGGTATGGGTGTTTCAGTGTGGTACTGGCGTTCCTCTTCCCGAAGGGCCCTGCTTCTCCTAGTTGGTGTTGCCGCCGCTGTGTGCTTCGCCATGTTTGTTACACTGGGGTGTGTCCTGCTGTTGCGTGACTTCACTGACATGTGTGCGTCGGTTGTGTGGCATTGGGTGTTGTCCGTGAATTGGGCGTTGGGGACATGTCTGTGGCAGGCCTGTCACGTGTCATGTGCGTTCGGGGTGGGGCTGATGTGTGTGCTGCTTGGTTGTGTCCCTGTGTCTGTGTGCGACGCATGCATGGCGCTGCGGTTGGCCTCTGCGTTGTGCGCATGTGTGGCGGCGTCATCGCCGCTTTGGGGCCGTGACGGGGTCGTTGGTTCCTAGTCCCAGGTGGTGTGTACACATGTGTTACGCGATGTTACGATTTGGCCTGTGTGTCATATGTGGATGCAATGGTGGATGTGTAGTGTACACGCGCTGGGGGGGTTGTCCGCTTTTTCCGCCCTTGCACTGTGTGCGCTGTTTGCGTGCACTTGTTGTGTGTGTGCCTACCTGCGTCTCCGCGGTACGTTGCGTCCTTGGTGGTGCATCAGCAAGAGCATGGGGAGGGCCTGCAGTGTTGGATTCATGCTCGGGGAGCCGCTTCTTCGTTGTCCGTGCTCGGCGTCCGTGTTACCGCTTCGGTTTGTCGTACGGTATCTCTTGGCCGTGGGAGCCGTTTGTTTGCGGCATCGTAATTTATGCGCCGGGCGGGACGTGTTTTCGTCGGACGGTGTGTGTCAGTTGGGCTGCGCCGCTACGTGTACGGGCGCACTTTGATGGCGGACGGTGTTGCTGGCTTGCCGGCGGTGTTTGGCCTACTTTTCGCATCGTAATTGGGCGGGCGTGTGGACTGCTACGTGCCGGCGGTAACTGGTGGTTTTTGCATCCGCCAGCACGGCGGTTGTGCTTCCGCCCGCCATCGTAATGACCCCCTTAATAATTCCTTAATTATTTAAAAAAATTAATTTATTTATAAGTATGTTATTTGTCACTTCTACGCTATCCAACACTTTCTCTACTGTTGCACTCTCTGGAGTGGGAATAGTAATTTTTACCCCTACGCTATCCAACACTTTCCCTACTGTTGCACTCCCTGGAGTGGGAATAGTAATTTCTACCCCTACGCTATCCAACACTTTCCCTACTGTTGCACTCTCTGGAGTTGGAATAGTAATTTTTATCCCTACGCTATCCAACACTTTCCCTACTGTTGCACTCCCTGGAGTGGGAATAGTCATTTTTACCCCTACGCTATCCAACACTTTCCCTACTGTTGCACTCCCTGGAGTGGGAATAGTAATTTCTACCCCTACGCTATCCAACACTTTCCCTACTGTTGCACTCTCTGGAGTGGGAATAGTAATTTTTACCCCTACGCTATCCAACACTTTCCCTACTGTTGCACTCCCTGGAGTTGGAATAGTAATTTTTACCCCTACGCTATCCAACACTTTCCCTACTGTTGCATTCTCTGGAGTGGGAATAGTAATTTTTACCCCTACGCTATCCAACACTTTCCCTACAGTTGCACTCCCTGGAGTGGGAATAGTAATTTCTACCCCTATGCTATCCAACACTTTCCCTACTGTTACACTCTCTGGAGTTGGAATAGTAATTTTTACCCCTACGCTATCCAACACTTTCCCTACTGTTGCACTCACTGGAGTTGGAATAGTAATTTTTACCCCTACGCTATCCAACACTTTCCCTACTGTTGCACTCTCTGGAGTGGGAATAGTAATTTTTACCCCTACGCTATCCAACATTTTTCTTAGTGTTGTTTTTTTGGGAGTTGTAATAGTAGTTTTATTACGTACGCTATTTAATATTTGTTGTATTATTTTAGTTAATATAGTATATAATTAATTTTAAAAATATTAAAAGTAAATTTAATTTTTTAATTTGTTATACATAATTATTTAATTTTTATTTTATTTATGTTATTGTAGATGTATTTGTAATTTATAATATTTTTTAATAATTTATAATTTATTACAATAATTATTCAAAATTATTATTAAGTAAGTATATATATTATATCGTATATGTATATGTTTAATTAATGTTTTATTTAATTATATATGTTACTTATTAATTTTAAATATTATCAAATATTTTTAACTATGTTTATTTTAATTATAAGTATTATTTAGTTTATTTTGCATATTATTTTTAACAAAAAAAAACGATATTTTTGATAACGATATTTTTGACAATCGATATTGTTTTTTCGATATTTTTGTACTTACCATGTTGTAGATAGAATTTCGATATTCTTGACATCGATATTTTTGTTGCGATATTTTTGTAGGTCGATTTTTTGACCTTCGATATTTTGTCAGTGATCCATTTTGGTTAGGCACGGTGAGATTAAGTGATTTGCCCAGAATCACAGGATGTTCAGCGTCATTGCCGAGACTCGAACCCAGTTCCCCAGATTCGAGGTCGGCCGCCCTAGCGGTTCTGCTTGTCATTGTACATCTAGAAAAAAGGAGCAGAAGAAAGAAAAGCAATGTTTTGTTTTTGTTCTTTAAATTTTGTGTTTTAATTTTGCTCTGTGGCATGACCTGCCTTTCTCCTTGGCTGCTGGCATTGTGACAATATATTCACTGAAAAAATGTCATTAGTGATGTAATATGTGAGGTCATAAGCAGTGCATTGCTGGGGCGTAAGTTATAGTTAGCTCAGGTAACTATAGCTGCTAAATATTTATGGTTTTGTACGAGTGAAATCTGAGCCTAACTCTAATGTTCCTATTACCTTTGTTTTTTCCAGTGTATTTCTGTTTTTTAAAATTCTATAACGTCCCTGTAGCCTTTGGTTTTTTCAGTGGACTTTAAGTTTTTTAAAATTCTGTTTTCTAACTATAATGTTCCTGTAACCTTTTGCCTTTTAAGTGAATTTCTAAGGTGCTTTTATTTTACAAGCTTTAACTTGTGACCTTTCAGAGTGAGTGTGTGAGTGCGTGCATGAGTGTCTCAGTGGGTGTGTGAGTGAGTACATGAGTGTCTCAATGGGTGTGTGAGTGGGTTTGTGCGTGTCTGATTGGGCCTGAGAGTGGCTGCATTGGTGTCTCACTGGGTATGTAAGTAGGTGCGTGAGTGTCTGAGTGGGTGTCTGAGTGGGTGCATGAGTGTCTGAGTGGGTCTCTGAGTGGGTGTGAGAGTGTCTGAGTGAATTTTTTAGTACCTCCATGTGTGTGTGACTCAGTCTGTGAGTGAGTGCATGAGTGTCTGAGTGGGTGTGTGAGTCTCTGAGTGGGTCTGTGAGTTAGTATGTGAATCTCTGAGTAGGTCTGTGAGTGGGTGGGAGAGAGTATGAGTGGGTCTGTAAGTGGGTGCATGAGTGTCTGAATGTGTCTGAGTGGCTGTGAGAGCGTCTGGGTGGTTTTGTGATTGGGCGCAAGAGTGCCTGAGTAGATTTGTGAGTGAGTGTGAGAGTGTCTGAGTGCATCTGTGAGTGGGTGCATGAGTGTCTGAGAGGGTCTATGAGTGCATGTGAGAGTATCTCAGTAGGTCTGTGAGTGGGTGTGTGAGGGGGTCTGTGAGTGGGTGTGCAAATGTCTGAGTGGGTCTGTGAGTGGGTATATCAGCATCTGAGTGGGTCTGTCAATTGGTGTGTGAGTGCCTAAGTGTGTGAATGGGTATCTAAGTTTCTGTATGGGTGTGTCAGTAGCAGTGACGGCTACAACGCAACCACGCCTGCCCCTTTAACCAAAAAGAGTCCACAGTTTTGCACAAATATCTACCAAAGTGGAGTGCTTTCTACTGGTTGATTAATGGGTAAATGTCCAGTACGTACTCTGCACTACAGCTGCATAATGGAGCACAAGGAAATGTCACCAATGACCTTGTGTGCGTTTTGGAAATCTGATTGCTCCTTATGTGTCTTTATCCAGACATTTGTGATAGCATGAATCTACCTATAGGGAAAGGGACAAGAGTACAAAGAGGTAAATCTCCACCAAACTCGGGGGCATATTATCAAGAACGGCGTTAAAATTATCGCCGCTTTAGCGGCAGAAAACTGCCGCTAAAGCGGCGATAATGGGCTTGATAATATGCCCTTGAGAATTCCAATAGAAGCCCATGTTCTGGTGTCAACATGGGCTTCTATTGGAATTCTCAAGGGCATATTATCAAGCCCATTATCGCCGCTTTAGCAGCAGTTTTCTGCCGCTAAAGCGGCGATAATTTTAACACCGTTTCTTGATAATATGCCCCAAGGTTCCTTCCTCTTAACTATATAAAGTAAGTGCTTCTTTGGGGTCAAATCAAGTTGCTGCAGTGGGTTTGTTAAGCCCCCTTGACCCTCACCACACAAGGGGAGCCCTACCCCCAACACAGAAAGTGCCAGGAGAGGAGCTTGCAGAGTCATCTGTGAGGGGGCATGGCCTCCTTCTGACGTGCTGATAAGCGCCTATGCAAACCCACAGCACGGGTCAAATCAAGTTGCTGCTGTGGAGTGGTTGAGCCCCCTGGGCCCTCACCAAACAAGGGGAGCCCTTTCCCCAATGCGGAAGGCTTGAGGAGAGGCGCTTGCAGAGTCATCTGTGAGGGGGCGTGGCCTCCTTCTGACGTGCTAAGCGCCTGTGCAAACCAGCAGCGTGGGACGCGTGCGCAATGTGCCTGGGCAAACCCGGGCCAAGGGCAGGCTCATCCTGCACCCGTCAGTGCCAGGAAGAGGCAGGGCTGAGCCCGCCTCTAACATCCTTCACCAAAGGTACTGTTAGTTGGTTGTGACCGCAGTCCCGGAGAGAAGGGGTAGGACTCTAAGCCCCACAAGCTTTTGCGGCAGGAGCCGCTGATGCCGACACCTCGCGCCTGGAGCCGCTGTATTTTAACCTGAAGGGGCAAAGACCAGGCCCAGACCGGGCCCGCCTACGCCTTCATCGAAAGGAAGAGGCCGGGCTGGGCCTACTCTCTTCAGTTTATCTCCCGGGAACTGTAAGTTTCTTTTGTTTTTTCACATCTCTTTGGTATCTGTTAAGTACTGAGTGTTCACCTTTAACATGGGCAAACGTAAAGCGGGGGAGCAGGCAAAATCTGAGTCTAACGCAAAAAAAACACGGAAACCGGCTAAGAGAAAATTTGAGCTTTCTACAATTAATACTAACACACTCGCTGACATCGATTCATTAATAGAAGAGGTGGAGACTCTTTTGTATCCTGAAGCTCCAAAGGGAAAGGCAAAAAAATTACGAGTCCCTGCTATGTTTAAGACAAATAAGCCTGGAACCACTCCACATATCGATGCTGACACTACAAGTCTGAGCCCTCAAGTTTCAGTTTCTGTTAAAGAACTCACCCAGTCTCAGACACCACCAACTATAATAAGTAATTCAAGTCAAGTCAACATAGCTTTATTCGATTTCTTTTTAGAGAATCATAAAAGCACACAGTATCACAAAACATAACACAGAAAAATAAGAGACATCATATATTCATTTGTAACTACAAAGATCAAAGGTTCACATTATGATGGTTTTCCTGCATTTAAATTCACTTTTTAAAAACATTGATAAAGTCCATGTTAAATATTCGTTTTCTAAGAGTTGTAATGCTGTAAAAGCAGGACGTCATTGTCTCAGGCCAAATGATTTTAAAATTGGTAAAATCAATTTTTTCCTATGCACATCATAAAATTTACAAAATAAAACAACATGAAGTGTTGATTGTTCTGAAAGATCATCACAAGGGCACAAATGCATAATTCTTGACCAATCATTCATTATTGGGAAGCTTATTAATCTATGTAGAATACCTAATCTAAATCTGGTCATTAAAAATCTGTCGTATCCACCAGGGATGATTTTAAGATAAGGTTAAATGCTGTGTGTTGTTAAAATAATTTGATTGGACAATACTGTAGGCTTTACAATTTCTGCTGATAGTCTGAGTGAGTCCAGTAAAATTAAACCCTCTTTTTTTTAGATCTTTTCTTGTTAAAGCAGTCATGGAGCTGGGCTTGGTGTAAAACTCTGGGTGGCCCAAATCACACATAAAATCCTTAACATACTTTAACCACAGAATAATTAATACCCGTTCCAGTTTAAAGCTATTGTTAAAAATATCCTGATTAAGTAGTTTTAGACGATGTCCATATCCTGTGCCATAATAATAGAATGGGCTCTATTTTTATAAGATCTGCAATATAAGGCACACCCAGTTCAGAATGACATACATAGGATGATGTGCTACTCGGGACTGCCAGTAAAAATCTTAAAAACACATTTTCCACTACTCGTAATGAGTACAAATCAGCTTGGCCCCAGACACCAGTGCCGGACATAGCTGTAGAAACACACTTAGCCTTATAGATCTGTAAAAGCTCAGTCAGCGGTCTCCTTCCCAATTTTCTCACAAAGTTAGCTAGGGCGGCAGTGGCTTTCATAAACATCAATTTTCTAGCTTGCACCGCCTGAGTCCATGTGCCATTTTGGTCAAAAAGAATGCCCAGATATGATAATCTTTTTGTGAACTCAACCTTCTGCTTATCAATAAAAATGTCTCTGCACTTAAAACTGCCAGCACCACATCTCATAGTAAAAGTCTTTGATGTGTTTACCCTGAGACCCAGATCATGCATAAAAGAGGAGAAACTGGTCATTACCCTTTGTAGTCCCACTTGGGTGCGTGACATCAAAACGGCGTCATCTGCATCCAATAGGGCGGGTATGAGCCGTCCACCAATTAGTGGGAGGTCTTGGCACTCATTCACCAGCGCTTGGCCTAATCCGTTTATGTAAAGATTGAATAAAAAGGGGGCCAATACGCAGCCTTGCCTTACCCCTCTCTTTATTTTGAACAGGTCTGTGCATTCTCCAACGGCACCATACCGCACCCTTGCCTTTGCGTCACTGTATAATTGTCTTAAAAAGTGTATAATTGTGGATTCCACTCCTAGGTTCTCAAGAATCCTCCACAGCTTATCATGCCTAACACAATCAAAGGCTGCTTTGAGGTCTACAAACGCTAAGAACATCCTGCCCTTCTTTGCAAGGGTGTACTTCCCTATAATAATGTTCAAATTTAGACTCTGTTCGACTGTTCATAGACCCTCGCGGAAACCAAACTTTAGGTCGGCGATTGCCTTGTTGTCATTGGCCCAGTCCTGTAATCTTTCGAGTATAATTCGCCCAACTACTTTCACCAGGGAATCTAATAATGATATGGGCCAATAGCAGCCGGGGTCCTGGCGATCGCCTTTCTTAAAAATTGGAACTAAAATTGATTCGGACCAGCTTTTTATGAAATAAGAGGAGCAACTTGCAGTAAATACCTGTGTTAAAAGCGGGCCCCATAACAATACAATATAATTTATATAAATCTACAGGGACCCCATCAGGCCCAGGGGCTTTTCCACCCCTGCTTGCCATAATAGCACGATTGACTTCTTCCAGTGTAAACTGGAGGTCAATAGGGCATTTAGGAGGTGCCGCTACGACATCACCTGATGGTTGGGCTCCCAAATAATTATCTTGCGCACCACAATTATACATAGTGGTTTAGTGCTCCACCCTCTTCTGCTATTGCTATTTCAATAGACGGAGCATCCCCAGAGTCCAGGATGGGAGTTTTAACTGCCTTCCAAAATGCAGAGCTATCTCTAGATAAAGAAGCATCATGCAGAGCTGACCATGCGTCGTTTCTCAGCGTTACTTTACGCTCTTTGAGTACTCGCTTATATACCCCTCTGGCCTGTCTAATTTCAGTTTCGTACCCGCTATCTCCCAAAATGAACATACATTATCCCCAACATAGTCTGCCAGAACTGTTTTGCTTTATTGGATCCGATTGAGGTCAGTAGCTTGCCGCCTGCCCATGATGATTTATTACGACCAACGGTTGCTTCTCAAACAGAAGGAGTCCCACAGCAGGCAATACAGGAAGTCTTTTACAAATTGTTAACGACAAGCTCGACCGTCTTAGCACTATGCTCACCTCTTTGTCTAACTTGATCGCTTGCTTGCAAAATAAATCTTGTCGCTATGGACATGCATGTATTAACGTTCCACCAGAGAATCAATCAAAGCCTACCCAGGACCCTGTTTCTAATTACCCAGTGCCAAGGGGGAGCGGCAGCAAAGGTTTGGATTTGAGACTAGGCTCTATGCTGGAAACTCAACCAAATGGTTCAGAGACAGCCAAAAACCAGCCTTTAAAAACTTGCAATCAGATAACACCTCAAGCACTTCATTGCTCAAGTTCAATAAGCCAGAGGAACACTGGCCCCCTGTTTGCTAATCAACGCTACTTACCTTTTCAACATTCTCCTGCTGACCAGAGAATATTGAAGGACAAAAGGGCACAATCTCAAAGAAATTCTGTTCCCCCTTTAGTGAAGCAATTCTTTTTGAATTATTCTCCTCCGACAACACTTGGGATTTCTGAGCCCTTTTTAGGACATACAATTTATATGATGCAGGTCCCAAGATTAAAACCAGGTTCTTTTGAAGACACGGAGGCTTTGACCAATAAAGTGATTCATTGGTTGAGGTGGAAGCGAAACTGCCTTTCTGTTATCAGATCAGATATCACGCACACCAGAAGATATTCACCTGACACATCCTCTAATGATCACATTTCAATTACATTGTGCTCCAAGTGGCTGGCCAAAAATCTTATTAAGTTTGAACTGCGCACCTGCCACATCCAAGAGGACAATTCACTAGGAATAAGGCTAAAAGCATTCCCGCCCATCAATGGAAGCCACGGCAGGATGTCTTTTGATACGAAGAATCCTGCAAACATTATGCCCACTGCTATTTCTAGTTTAAATGCAGTAGATTGACTGAGTGGGCATACTACCACAGGTCTGCGCTCTTTCTTTGATAATGTACTTTATAGAACCAATAGAGATGCCATTAAAGACGTATTTTGCGATAATTCAAATTTTAATGAAAGGACTTCAAATGTTTACGATGATGCAATCTTGCCAGTGAATGCTTCACTCTTGACCTCTGTAACAGAGCCCTGGAGCACTGGGGTAAAGTGCTTAGACACAGATGCTGAAATTAAAACTGCTTTCGAGCCCAGTGCAAACATAGAAGCAATAATTTCTAGTAGTGGGGACAAGGGGCTATTATCTTATAGTAAGGAGGTCAATTGCACACATTTAGATGATCCACTAAGTTTGCTAAACTTCCTGGACTCTGAGAAGGCTAGACAACACCTCTTCTCTATTACCCTACTCTCTTGGAATGTGGCTGGTATAATGTTGAAGCTGAATGATCCCAACTGGACATCATACATTGAGGATTATGATGTATGCATATTGCAAGAGACTTGGGCTACGGAAAAAGTGGCGATAAATGGGTATAACACATTCAGTGTGGAGGCGAAACCACCAGTTAAATTCGGGAGGGCTATAGGTGGCCTTTTAATTCTGATTAAAAATGACCTCCTAGGCTCTTACACCCCATTGCACATAAAATGCCCAGATTTACTGGGTATTATTGTCACCTTACCAACTGGTCTCTGCTTGGCGATATTTAACATCTATGTAAGATCTTCTAAGACAAGCACTGATCCCCCTACCTTATCAATCCTAGAAGAGGTTTTGGACTCCCGGGACCCAAATACCAGAATGGTGCTAGGAGCTGACTTTAACACCACTTTTGAACCATCATTCCATACTAAAGAGCTCACTGAAGCAGAGGACGAATTGTGGGGAATTCCTCTGTTGATAGGTAACCCCAGGAAAAGTCCCTCTGTCACTGCTCTTAAATTCATTTCTCTAACAATAGGAAGAGGTCTAAGAGCTTGCAATGGTCGTACTATTTCTGACTCTGAAATGGCCCCAACATTTAAAAGAGGCATTATAGATGACGCCATTTTAGATGTGAGGTTATGGTCACTTGTAGTGGATATGAAAGTGGAGCCATGAACTGATAGTGATCTTAACTCGCTGAATTTACCACTAACTGGAGAACCCTTGACAAGGATGAACAGCACAAGTTGTGCATTTACACCCAAACTAATTTTAGCTAATAATCGCCGCTACGTGACGTGGCCAAATGTTTTATCAAACAAAAAATCCCACTCGCAAATGTATACATTGTTTTTAGCTTTTCTGTCAAAGTACGTAGGGACCAGGGATGTGGATATTCCCATACTAAATATACATAACTCTTTATTTGTTGAGATGCATAAGATTGTTTATAAAGAGGTTGCCCACACAAAACCTACTTTGACTAAAGAGGATAAGTGGTCCAATTATGCCTGTAAACAGGCTAAAACACGCTTGAGAACAGCCATCCTAGGAGGTGCCAGGGCATCTATTGTTGAAGCCAGGCGCAACTATAAAACAACTATGAGTACTGCCAGGAAAGACTGGGAGAATAAAATCTGGCTCGATATGTTAGCAGCTTCCAAAATGAATGACTCTCGGTCCGTTTGGCAGGCTGTAGCCTAGGCTAATTCAGGAATAGCGACAACCATCATTACCATATTCAACCATCCAGATGGGTGTCGCACTTCGCAAACTTGTATGCTGCAATAGACTCTGATGACCCACTTCTAAGAGATGATCAGGCTACTGTCACTGACGCGCAACCCTTAACTTGCTCAGAATCAGTACACCCAGTCTTTTTTAGCATCGAGGACACAGCCAGAGCGATTGATCTTTTAAAACCAGCCAAGGCACCAGGTACAGATAAAATTCCAGGTGATTTATATAAGACAGAGCCACTTGTTCGGACACCATATACTAATTTAATGTCTAATGCAATAGCGGCAGGGGGTGAGATACCGGAATCATGGAGAGGAGCCAAAATCATTTGCATCTATAAAAAAGAGGATGCTTGCATCCCTTCTAACTACAGGCCGATCAGTTTGATCGATAACCTGCAGAAGGTGTTTGCACAACAAGTGCTGGATAAACTGACAGATTGGGGCTAATCAAATGATGTTAGGACTCCCCTCCAGGCTGGATTCCGAGCAAAGATCAGTACCTGCGATCAAATTTGTAGATTTGCAGTGCTGTACTGGAAGTATGTCACACTACTTAAACAAAAGCTATATGTGCCCTTTGTAGATCTCAGGGCTGCCTTTGATCTTATTCCACGAAATAATTAATGGCGGGTTCTGTTATCCATGGGTGTCCCTACCAATCTTATTCAGCTTTTGACTAGACTTCAACTCAAGTTGCTCAAGTTCGATATGGCAGCCAGGGTGAATTAACTGAACGCATCCCTATCGAGTGTGGTGTCCGCCAGGGATGCGTTCTTGCACCCACACTATTCACTTTATATATGAATGACATAGTGGATGTACTGTCAATCTGTAAAAACGATTCCCCCGATTTGAATAAGAGAAAGATCCCTATTCTTTTATTTGCGGACGATTCATTACTCATTTCTAAAACCCTGATGGGTCTTCAAATTCTAATTGACAAGTTTCAAGGGTTTTGTAGGTCAAGGCGCCTGGAGCTTAATGTAAACAAAACAAAATATATGGTGTTTGGAATGGGCTTGTCCAAAAATTATGTCATTCGTGTGGGTGGGGAGGTACTAGGGAGGGTGCATAGTTTTGACTATCTTGGAGTCAAGTTAATGGGGAATTTTAAATGGACAGGACAAACTACTAGGAGCGCCATGCTAGTAGAGCATGGATCTAACGCTATTATTAGGCTACAAAAGCAAACAAGCTCACGTCTTGTTTCACCAGCCCTAGAGATCTATCGTGCAAAAGCACAGGGCGCTGCACTTTATGGTGCAGAGATCTGGGGCTACGCAGATGTGCATCCACTATCTGTTACTGAAAATACATTTGCAAGAAAATTGATCTCTGTCCCTAATTGCACCCCTTTAATTCCATTATATTATGAATTGGGATTGAAGAGAATTAATGATTAGGCAACACTTAAACCGTTTATGTACTGGGTTCGCCTATGGTCTACACCGGAGTTAAGTGGTTATAGAGATGCGCTCAAAGATTTACTTAACTTGACGGGCGCAAAGTCAGTTCCTTGGCTCAAATTTATTTCACAATGGTTTAAGAGGCTGGGTCTTAACAGCCTTTGGGATGCGCCAAATCTCATATCTCAAGCTGATATTGCCAATCTGAAAATATGCTATTGGGCACACATACATGAAGGTTATGTAAGAAATGGATCATTGACTAATATGTACCTCGATTTTAAATTGAACTCTTGTTTTGAACCATACTTAGATTTTATATCTCCTCCACTAGCAAAAAGTTTGTATGTTTGTATTCTCCTTAGCATTCTTCCATTGAGATCCTTTACTGATAAATGGAACAATGACCTGTCCACAATCCTCTTTCCTGCTTGTGCTTTGGATACAGAAACTGAGACGCACACATTGTCTTTTTGCCCAGCATATCATGGAACTCGTCGTAAATGGATTCGTCCAATATGCCGGTCCTTAGGCTTGTCGAGATATCTTGTGGCCCATAGAATTTTAAAAAGAGACCAGACCCCAGATATCATCTTCGCTGTCAGCAACTTTTTGCAAGCTGTCTGGCATAGGAGCTGCAAAAATTTAAAGGAGAAAGTACGTTAAATTATGCTGTATATTAATTCTCTATAATTCCACTCTCTTTCTGATTACATATAATCCTCCAGCCAGTTTTGTCGTCTTGTGGTGATAAAGTGGCTTGTCTCTAAGGGGCTCATTACGATGGCGGGCAGACATCAGTCCGCACGCCATCGCCGCGGAGCTGGGACCGCCCGCCGGTAAGGCGGCGGTCCCGCTGAGTTCATTAGGTGTGCCCGCCACTATGGCGGGCACATCCAGGCCCCTGATCATTGCGGACGGTGCTGCTGGCTGCAGCACCGTTCGCAATGCACAAATGGAACATAGTGCATTTCCATGCACAACGTGGCAGGCACCACGCGGTGCCTGCCACCTTGTGCATGGAAATGTAGGGGGGTACCATGGGTACCCACCCAGTGCACATAGACCCTCCCCCTACACAGAGGGGGCCCGCAACGGGCCCCAGAACCCAGCCTCCGCCAGCCATTCCATGGCGGTGGAACCGCCATGGAAAGGCTGGCTGACGCCAGCACCGTAATCTGCGGGCGGTGCCTGCTAGGCACCACCGCCATTTCACACATGCTGACCGCTCCACCAGGCAATCGTGACGATTGCCGTGGCGGAAGCGGGGAGGGCGGTATTTGTGACCGCCGCGGTCAGTAAGCGATTCCCCCCGCCATCCTAATGTGGCGGGGGGAAATGGGAGCCAGATGGCGGAGGGACCGCCACCCCCGGCCCGGCTGTGGCGGTCCCTAGGCCATCGTAATGAGCCCCAAAGTGCGCGGCTCTCCTGAATGTTATACCTAGTCTTTTGCCTACCTTTGGCCCAATGTCCGGACCTTTTTTACTTTTGAAGTATCTGCCAAATAGCATTCGATTCTTTACTATAAGTTGAAATCAACCCTATTTGTTTGCTTTCCGGGTTTGCCTTCTTAACTTTACTGGTAACCAAGGTCTCCAGCCTTGTTTTACTTTTGGATCTTTGTAGTCCTCTTTCAAAATCTTTATTTTGATATCCTGTTTTCAGAAATCGCTGAGTTACTTCATCATGTCTTCTTTGTTGCACATCTTTCTCCTTTGAGCAGTTTATTTTCGTCTTTAAAAATTCACTGAATGGGATACTTCTCAGAAGTGGTTTAGGATGGAAACTTGAACCGTGCAAAACACTGTTTGTGGATGCTTCTTTCCTATATGGTGTAGTTACACTTTGTCCGTTGCTTATATAAACTAAGATGTTTTCCTGTTCTCTACTGGTTGTACATGTGACCTTCAAGCTCACTTTGTTATTGTTGAGGATTGCGAAGTACCTATTCGACTCCATTTCTGATTTACTCCAAATAATAAACAGATCGTCGACAATATTCTCCAGAAATTGCTCATTTTTTTCACCTCATGCTATTGCCTTCTCCCACAGGCCAAAGTGAGAATAGCATAGCTTGGCAAAAATGAAATTCTAATGACGGCCCTGGATTCCTGTTTATAAATGTCATGATTAAACATGAATATATTGTTTAAGCAGATTTCAAGCCTTTCCATGAGCATTCCTGTGTGTTCAAATTCTTCTATATTGCGTTGTTTCAAGAAATAGTACCATGCTTTACATCCAGTGTCATGTCTGATGTGCAAAGAGACAATACATCAATTCATACCAACATCTTTTCTTGTTGCCATAAATATTTGTAGGACCAAGCAGAAAATGTCTTGCTCTCTTCTTATCAGCCCTTTGTTGTGCTATGGCAGACACAGAGGTGAAACCGCATTTGAATGAGACATGCCGCTTGCAAATTCTGCCCTGGTGTCAGAAGGGCAGAGACTGTGTTGTGTGCTGTCTCATGCCAACAGGAATCTTTGCAGACATAAGATGCTGCCTGACTTCTTCCACTGGCAGAAGCAACTGCCTAATTTGTTTCAAAAGGCACGTTTTCCAATTAATTTTTCTCACACTCTGCAGAACAACAAATCATAAATTTCCCACTTGTAATAAACATTTTGCTCTTTGAAACAATAACATTCCTCTTCATAAGAAAACAAGTGATGTGGTATGAAAAACAAAATATATGTTTCTTGTAAATTATAGGCCAATATAATACCTTGCTAAAGGCACTCACCTGGTAGAATTTAGAAATAAAGCAATGGGCTAATGCTCTAAAGCCATATAAGTCTCTTTAGTCTGTAAATAGCTTAAGCAAGCCTAAATGCTAAAACCTTTTAAGTAGGCAATGATACGTGCAAGATACAGCATGAAAGAATTTAGTAGAGCTATGCCCTTTTCTCTTGGCAGGCTATGATTTCAAAGTGACTGCCTGTCCACCCTAGACATGGCCTACTTGGAGAGGCTACTGTTGATTGCTGGTGAATACATCTCTTTCTGCCTAGTTACGGACCTGCCTATTGTCATGATTTGCAGATCTTGAACAGCAGAGTGTGATGACAATCTGTCCCACTCCCAAGGACGTGCTTCAGCTCGGATTTGAGCAAGTATAGATAGTGGACCAAAGTCTGGAGGGAAGGGAAAGTTGGAGTGGGAGAGAGAAGGGTCAGCAGGAGGGTCATGGTCTCGTCTGGTGCACGTCCCTCAGATTTCGGGGGATCCACAACAGTGTTCTTTCAGGTTAACATCAAGTTTATACTACAAGTGCAAAAGACAGACAAATATTCTCTATGGCTCACAGTCAGAACCAATGTATTAACAAAGGTGGTTTGCGTTATTATGCTTACCGGCTTCAGAATGGCGGGCTGGAGTGAATCTAAGCCTAGGTGGAGGAAGCTGGTATCGGAAATGGTGAGGACCAAGTTGAAATGCCATCCTGGGAAAAGGTAAGCGGAAACAAGGGACATACAAAGCAAATAAAGTCAAATCATAATGCACAAAGTTCCGGCGATAAGTAATGCAAAAGAACAAGGAACAAAATAACAAATCTGTGGAAGTGTACTGCGGTTAACACAGTAGAGCAACAGTGAAGAAGCTAATACAACACAGAAAGTTGTCAGATATAGTCCAAAGGCAAGGGAACTGTTTGTAAGTCATTACTGCCACTCACAGAGTGTCCACACAGCAAGTGCTCCAATTTTGCACCAATGGCAAGCCTGTCTGTTTCTATCTATGCCTGGCCCGTGCCTTGCACCAGAAATCGTGGCTCTTCCGTCCCCCGTTTACCTGCACTCTATATTTACATTTCGTCAAAGCTGTGCTGCTTCCAACCCTTGGGTAAGTCTTGCTCCAGAGTCTGTCTATTATTTTCTAGCACATGTACTTACTCCTGCTAAGCTTGTAACTTTGAATTTCCACTGATTTATATTTCCCATATCCGACACCCATTTGCAATACTAAGACTAATAGTCTGCTACAGAAACCTACACTCTCCTCAATCCTGGCTAATAGCTACCTCAGTCTTGCTAGTTGCTCTCTAAAAGAACTACTAGAGAAATATGAATTTATTGAATTGCATATTCAGGATATTCTGCTTGTAGGAAATAACCATCTGTGGGGTAATTTCCCACCATTTTTTGGCTTATCTGTTTTGCTGGATTTAGAACTCAGTACATTTTACCCTCGTTAAACAGAAGTAAAGTGTCAATGCCCCCTTAAAGTGGTCAAATTGGCCTGCTTCTGATTGACAAATTTAACTTGCCACACAGTCTCTAGTAGAGGGTGTACAAAATGCTCCAAGGGCCTGAAAGTTAAATCTCGCCTGTGGACTGCAGTATCTATTGTGCCAAATACAGAGTGTGTCCCTAAAACATGACTTCAGGTATGTATGTGTAGCCTGACTGTAACAGCCTAAAACCCTGCTGTCAAATCTGTCAAAATAACCCTTTCTGACAGGTGGAAAGACCTGCTTTTAAATATTAATAAATCAACCCTAAGTAGACCTTGTTGCCCAAAAAGTACAGGGTCTGATAATGTAAAAGTGAAACATGTTCAGTGACTAGGCCCCAAAAAGCTACTTTCATTGGAAGGACTGTATCTGGATCCTGGAAAATGCCAAAGTACAAATAATAAACTTTAATCTGTAACATTTGAAACTAAAATAGTCAATCAGAATCTATTTTTCATATTTATTAAAAATCCAATCCATTCGTGAAGTTGGCTTTTTATGACATATGTGGAAAAAGTTACTTTTAGAAAGTTGTTATTCCTGCCTGTGCCAGACTTAGGTTAATTAGGAGTAAGTTGTGACAGCTGACCTGCCATTGCCTGACTAACAATAAGGTGTAAAAACTGCTCCCACAGCAGATACAATGGCCTAGGTGTGCTGTGGTGTTTTTCTTCCCCTTGCAGGGAGGACTGTTGGGATGGGTCCAGGAATTTCATTCACTTATAAAGCACCTAGGAGAGTACTGCCCTTTCTCAAGCAATTGTAAAGTGAGACCTGGAATAGGGCAAGCTTTCGTTCTTCAAGCGCACACCAACCAAGCTGGCTCCAAACTCAGTGGGAAAGAAGTTGCCCCCAAAACCAGATAGGAGTAGACACAGGGGAGTGGATTGTTAATTTTCGCTCAAATCACTCCTGGATACTAACATGTTAAGTTTTTGGAGTGAGGTGCTATGTGGGATTGTTTTCAGTAGCGCAAACAGGAACTGCTGGAAATATGGGTAGGGTAAATGTGGCACCTCAGGGGACTCTCCTCCAAACACTTTCTGAACCTGCGGAAGTTCCAGAAAGGACTGGACCCTGCTTGCTGTAACCTGACCTCTTAAACACTGGACTTTGTTTGCCATTTGCACAGACCCAACTTGACCTGCCCTACTCAAGGGTTTTGCTGGATCAAGCCGTAAAGTCCTAAGAGCCTCCCCTGAAGTCCGGGAACCTTAGGTGAAGAGCTGAGAAAAAAGGGACTTACCCCTGCAAACGTTTAGGAATTCTGACTTTCAGCCATTGGAGGACCCGGGCAAACCACCTGAGCCGATCCGGCAAAGGCTAAACTTTGCTGGGCTGAAGAAAAGGGTTCCTCCCACTTGGAAATTCTCCTCAGCAGCAAATCCATTTCAGCTGGCCCTCAGTGAGAAGGTATACAACCTCATAGAGCCTTCATCAGTTGCAGCTTGCTGCTTAGCCCCACTAGAAGGAAAGGACTTGCTTTTCAAAGTCTGAATTTCAATGACAAAATCTTGACCAGCTGAAGATGCAAAAAGTATCATGGTGATGTTTTGACCTTGGCAGGTGGAATATTCAAATTTCTCCCCTTGGAACTATTCCCACCTAAACCAACCTCTTCAGCTGAACCTTGTCCAACATCTTTTCGATTTTGCATCAACTTCCCCAGATACAGCCTGCTGCCTTGCCCAACTGGAAGACTTTTTCCTACATTTTGCAGAATAAGTCCAAAGCTAAAATCCTTGACCGAGCCATCCTGCTTGGCATATTTGACCTCACAATCCATTTTGGTCGGCCTCCAAGCGTGCCTACATCCCAGACTAGCATGCCCAAAGACTATTTTTGGTGCTACTTTCACTTAAAACTTTAACATCTCATATCTCCAGTTCTTCTTGTTGGATTTTTGTGGAGTTTGTGTTATTTTTTTATTAAAAGTTACTCTATTTTTCCAATTTGGTTTTGGATTTTTATTCTTTGGTGTTTTGACAATATTGCTGTTTTGGTACCAAATAAATACCTCTGTAGGATAGCTGCCAAGGACTTGAGCTCATGTTAATTTAGTGACTTTTGTGGTTCACCCTGACTGCCCACCCCAAATAATCCATTTTCCTACAGTGTTTTTAACTGAAACATGGCTTAGTGACTCTTCAGGGCCATATCTGGCAGCTGTGATTCCTCAAACTATAATAGCATCAGACAAGATCACCAAAACAGATTTGGTGGTGGTATTGTTTTTATTTTCTGTTCTAACATTGCCGCTCTATTTTAGAGTGCAACAGCTTTCATCAAGCACAGTGCTTGATTTGTTTCCAGCAAAGTCAACTCTTTAAGCACCTTTACATTTGCCCTAATTTACCTGCTCTTCCCCAGCCTGACAGCAGACTTCTGCAAGTCCTTATCTGATCCCCCCATATGTACTACGAGTAGTAGAGTTCTGTATTTCTGGAGATCGCAACTTTAATTTCAATTACCTTACCCTTCCTGGACCCTGAAATTCCTCTTGGAATCCTTCGAAATCCTTGGATTCCAAAAACATGTTACAGCCCCCACCCACTGTTAAGAACATATCCTAGATCTGGTCTTTTTTAACCACTCTTTTTTTGAAGTTGACACTCTTTTTTCACTTATATGGGCACACCAACTAGTTGACCCTATTAAAATGTTTGAGCCTGCCTTTCTCTTTCTACAGATAACACACACTCTATAAATGCTCCTGGTTTAAGATTACTCATCATAACCTATTATTTGCACTCACAAAATTGGTGCCACCATCTTCTGTGGGATGCCTCCTCCATTTCGGAAGAACTAAACTTCAGAGTTACCAATGCCATTGACTCTATTGCTCTGCTGAGATCTGTTAAAACTAATAGGACGCACACAGTGGCCCCTTGGATTAACAACAGACTTCAAGCAGCTAAACACAAATGCAAATTCCTGGAGCACATTTGGAGGCAAAACAAAGTATGGTCGCAAGAGTAATTGTCAAAGTGCTGTGCAACTGGAAGAACTGCTGCACAAAGCAGTGTTTTTTCAAACTAAATATTATTTATGATCCATGTTTCTTATTCTCACATCTCAAGAGCATAATGGCATACCAATAGAGGTTTGTGATCATATTATAAAAAGGTATATATCTTTGTGCACCCTCTCCTGATACCTGAAAAGAGAACTTAGCAATAAGTCCTGGAGTAATTTGTATGACACAGGCAAGTAGGCATGCCAGTCTTTCAGATTAATCACAGGCTTGATCAGAAAGGGGAGCCATCACAACTGCTAGAGTGTCCACTGGTTGCTTCCCTATCTTTTAACACTTCTAATGATGGTATATATAAAGCACTTTTAGTGATTCTATGAAATTTCAAGTAGGTTGAGCTCTTGTTGAAATTTAACTTTGCTGAGAGGTTGGGGTGGTCAGTGTTGGGGGAGTATTCTGTAATCAGTTAATTTATGTTAATATGCAGCTCAGAAATCTGTATATAATCATCAATAGAAATAGCAGAAGCGATTAAAGGGCTCAATAAAAAATATGTGTTTCATATCATGCAGTTCAGTTATAAGTGCCTATGAGGATTTTACTGCAAAACACGTTTTATGTATTCATTTACTTGACGTTTTATATAGCATGGACATCAAGTCAGATTATCTTCCGTGTGATATAAGAGTGTCTAATATAAAATTAGCAATATGTACAAGTAAGGTGTCTGAAAATTAGAATCACAATGACATTGGAATTAGAGGCTTCTTCGCAGAGTTTCCTAATTGCAAGGACATCTTCATAATTAACACAGGAGAAAAGTTTTTTGTAATTTATCCTTTATCTATTGCTGTTTTGGTTGAAGATTTGACTGAGTGAGTTTAGCTAAAGAGTTACTCCGCACATAATCCTATGGACTATTTAACAGGTCAAATTTAGATCTGGCATTTACTAAAATTGGGTATGGGAGATCACTGTAGAGGACTAGATAAGCACTCTATGTTGATGCCAGATCAGATGTGGTAGTTAATGGGCTTCAATCAAAAGAATTTCAGCTGGGTCATGGGGAAAGACAAAGTTGCCTACTCTCACCTTACTTGTTTAACCTTGTCGTAAAACTATTATTCTTTGAAGAAATCAAATTATCATTATTTGATGTTAATGTTTATTTAAAAACCCAAACTATATTTTGCCATAGCATGTTAATTTAATATAATTTAGATATATGTCAGTTCAAAAGTTAATTTGAGGTTAATCAGAAGCTTTTCCATTTAAAAAGGTTTTGCAGTTTAGGTAAATTTTTTATGAAGGTTCTGAAATGTTTGCCTTTGATTAAAACATTAATGTACTTTGGAAAAGGGGATAAGAATCATTTATATTTACCTAAAACCTTTTTCTTTTTAACTGCTTTGGATGATGGAATTTATTTCCTGCATATAAACAGATATCATACTTCATAAGCATTGGAAGCTTCATTCGATTGATTAGAGGACATAGACTTAAAATACCAAGATAATCTGATATTGAGCGAATTGTAATGGATCCTATTCCACTAGAATGTCTACTAACTAGTACACATGAAATTAAAAAGAAGAACATTATATATATTTTAAATATATGTGAATACATTGAAAGAATGCTTTTGCAAAGGTAGTGTTTTTGCATAAGGATTGTTCTTTTTGAAATAAACAATTTATCAAATGTAAGAATAAAATGATTTATTTGAGCTCAGTAGGTTTGTAGTTTTAAAATGAAACAAGTTTGGCCAACTAAAAAAATTATGCATTTTACTTTCTTAATATTTAGTATTAAATCGTTTTTATTGACGGATAATGCAGTGAACAAAGTTGAGGTGCCTACAACCCAATAGGATATGCAAATCAAGTCACGATATGAATATGAGTTCCGAGTATTAAGCACAGCAAGCCGCCGACAACCCAACAGGGCCGGCCGCGTCTGAAGGAATGTAGCAAGCAATAACCGGTGTTGGAGGCTGTCTATAAAGCAATTGAGAAGCTAGGAGGCTCTGGAGCTGCGTGGTGACCCCTTAAGGGCTGCAGGCACAGTGTAATAGTCCGTCTATAAACGTTAATCGAAACAAAAACATATGGAAACTATACAAATCCCACGGAAGCCCTCCCCCTCCCCCCACCCTGTCTCCTCAGTGAGCTAACCAAAAAGGGAAAGGGAAAGTGTCAACGCTTGCTCCCTGGATGTTACTCTAGGCCTATCACTACAGTAAATGGGAAGGGGTGTGTGTCACGGGCACTTATGGGAGGACTGAGATGACTTCAGGGATCAGCTTGAAAATACGGAGGTATTGTGGGCAGGACAATTCTCAAAATTCTGTGGTGAGGATAGATAAAAAGGGGGCCCAGATTTTGGCATAGGCTTCACTCTTCCCTGCTGCTGTCATAGAAAGCTTCTCCATTGCCAGAAGATTCCAAAGTTGGTGCACCCAGTTTATATGCTCCGGGACCCGGTCTGATTTCCACTTTGCCAATATAACCCTTAAAGCAGCGTTCAACGCAAGCGCCATTTGTCTCCCCCTAAGTGAGCGCAGAGGGAAGGTGAGCGCGTTGGGAAGGCCTAAAAGTGTGTACGCCGGGAGTCGGGGGATGGAGGTATTAAAGGCAACATCAATGTCGTCCAGGATCTGTTCCCAGTAGCGGGTCAATTTGGGGCATTGCCAGAGCAGATGAATCAGGGTCCCTGGGCTACCGCATCCCCGCCAGCAGAGTCCATCGCATTGGGGTTGCCATTTAGCGAGTCTATCAGGGGTATAGTACCAATATGTCCCGATCTTATAGGCAGTTTCCGTGTGGCTCGAGGAAAATGTAGTGTGGTGTGTGCGATAAAAAACCTCCTCCCATTCCTTGTCTGATAGCTCGCGTCCGAGTTCCACCTCCCAGCGCTTCTGACCCGCAGTGCGATTTCGAGGAAGGGCGGTGGAGAGGAAGGAGTAAATTTCAGAGATGAGGTGTTTGTCATCTATCTTGGACATTAGCCATTTCTCGAATGGTAACCACGGGCGATGTGCTAGGGAGCGCGTCGCGGTGTTAGATATCCAGTGAGTCATCTGGGAGTGCAAATACAAATCGGACGCGGATAGGTTGTAGTCTGATTGAAGTTCCTTAAAGGGAATAAGGCCCCTGAGATCAAAAAGGTGCCCCAAACGTTTACAGCCCCCCTCAATCCATCGTGAAGCAGCGCCATTATTCACCCACGGCTGGAAGGCAGGGTTCATGAAAAGCGGCGTCATGGGAGAGGGAAACGTGGTTAGGTTGGCCTTACGGGAGACTTTGTCCCAAGCAAGCATCGTGGGGCGCGTCACAGGGGAGGAGTAAAGGCCCCAAGCACGATCTGGTCGCGGCATCCATGCGTCGCGCCAAATGTGGTGGCCCGCTACCGTCTGGTCCATGAAGACCCAATATTTCTCCGCCATGGGGCGGTTCCACTCTACCAAGAAGCGTAACTGTGAAGCGTGGAAATATTGCGTAAGATTAGGGAAGGCGAAACCACCAAATGCCTTAGGACGTTGAAGCTGAGTTTTCTGTAGCCGCGGTGCGGTCGGGCCCCAGACAAATCCCTCAACCGCTGATTGCATCTGCCGTAGGGCATGTGGTGGGGGTTCTAGTGGCAGGGTTTGGAATAAATACAGAGCCCGCGGCAGTACATTCATTTTGACCGCAGAATGTCTCCCAAACCAAGTCAGAGGAAGGCGGCGCCATCGATTCATATCTGCGCGGATCCATTTCAAGAGGGTCGAGTAGTTCCGCTCTGCTGTCTGCACCAGGCTTTTGTGGAGGACCAGCCCCAGGTATGTAATGCCTTCTGTCACCCACTCAAAGGTAAAACTATTGCGGAGTGTTCTCTCCGTCAGCGGAGCGGCAGTGAGATCAAGTACTTGTGATTTCATCATATTGATTTTAAAGCCAAAGAACTGACTAAACGTCTGGAGGTCGTCCACAATAGCCGGCAGAGAGGTCAGCGGGTGTGCCACCGAGAAAATGAGGTCGTCTGCGTATAAGCTAATAAGGTGTTGGTCTAGGCCAAAGGGGATGCCGCGTGCAAGGGGGTTGTCCCAGAGTCGTTGGGCCAACGGCTCCATATAGAGGGTGAAAAGCAGGGGAGAGAGGGGGCAACCCTGCCGAGTACCACGCCCCACTTCGAAATGGTCAGAGAGGACGCCATTGACCCGCACTGCCGCCAGGGGCGCACTATAGATACTCGCGATCCATTTCCAGAACCGCGGCCCTAGGCCAAAGTGCTCAAGTGTCGCGAAGAGATACGGCCAGTGCACACGGTCAAACGCCTTCTCCGCGTCAATTGCTAACAGTAGGGCTTCTTCTTTTGACCGGTGCACTTTATCGATCAGGTGACATATACGCTTAGTATTATCCCCACATTGCCGTCCCAGGATGAAAACGGATTGATCCGGGTCTACTAGACCCGGCATATGTGGGTTAAGTCTGTGCGCTAATATGCTAGAGAAAAGTTTGGCATCTATGTTTATTAATGAGATTGGGCGATAGGAACTGCAAAGTTCTGGATCCTTGCCCGGTTTGAGAATAACCGATGTAGAAGCTTGCAGCATGGAGGGGGTGAGAGATCCCGTGTCCGCGAACAAGTTGAACAAACGGGTCAGCAATGGGGCGAGTTCAACGCAATAAGTTTTATAAAAAAGGGCACTAAAGCCATCAAGCCCTGGGCCCTTTTGTAACTTCAGCCGCGCAATTGCAGAAATCACTTCTTCTATGCGGATGGGCGAATCCAGGGCCTCGGACTCGCCCACCGCAGAGGCGTCACCGCAGCACCGCCGAGGTAGAGAGAGGAATCAGAGCGTAGGAAAGGATCAGCTGCGTAGAGGGAGCTATAACAGGATCGGAAAGTCGAGACTATGTTGGCGTTACCCGAGATAGATCAGCCGGAACCGTCGCGGAGCGTCGTAACCGAGTGGGCCTCCTGTTGGCTACGAAGGCAATGCGCTAGCATGCAGCCACCTTTGTTGGAGCCAACAAAGTATTTGTGCTTCAGACGAACCACTGTGTGTTCTGCTCGGTCTAGGTCTAGACGTCGGAGCTGGAGTCGCTCACTCTCCAATTGCCGCCAGACTCGGGGGGGCGCCTGTACGCTTGTGTATGGCCTCAAGCTCCTTTACTGACGCCTCTAGGTCAGCGCGTTTCGTCCGTCTAGTTTTATTCTCAAAGGCTGCCTTAGCTATGAGAGCCCCTCGTGCAACTAGTTTCAGAGCCTCCCAAACCGAGGAGAGCGGCGTATCTTCTCTATCATTAGTCGCTATATAGTCTATGATGCATCACCAAATGCCAGCAACTACGTCGGGAGAGCTAAGCAGTGAGTCTCGCAGGCGCCATCGCGATGTAGCAGTAAAACGTTCAGTGGGTAAGCGTAGGGAAAGGGTAATATGCGCGTGGTCAGAAAGGGCCCTCGCCTCGATAGTGGAACCCGTAACTAAGGGCCAAGCAGCTGGAGTAACTAGGAAATGGTCAAGCCGAGCATACGTCTTGTGTGCAGCCGAGTAGTAGGAAAAGTCCCTTTCAGCTGGGTGTAAGCAGCGCCAGGCATCCCTAATCCCCGCATCGCGCAGCCAGTCCTTGCCTGATGCTGAGAGGGCGCCCCCGCCCCCAGAGCGAGAACCAGAACGATCTAATTCCCCATTCATCACCAGGTTGAGGTCACCGCCTATTACCACTACAGCATCGGGAGAGGGCAAAACCTCAGCGCAGGCGTCTATCAGGAACTTCTCTGGGCGTTCATTGGGGGAATAGATGGAAGCAATTGTGCATGTGGAGGTGCCGACTTGGAGCCGCAGAGCCAAAAGGCGCCCTTTGATCTCCGCGATGGTCCCCAATACTGAACCCTTAAAGTGCCTAGCAATTAGTATGGCTACTCCACCCCGTTTGCTATTGGCCGAGGACCAGTACTGGTGAGGGAAATGGCCATGGCGCATGCGGTGAGTGTCAATTTGTAGTAGCTGGGTTTCCTGGATGAGGCAGATGTCGCCCCCGGAGTTTTCTAAGAGGGATAATATCGCCCTGCGTTTAACTGGGTTGTTAAGACCCCGAACATTGAGACTGATGATTTTAAGCTCCAGGTGGGGAAGCGTGGATTAGATGAGCGCTAGAAAGGGGCAATCTATCCCAAGGGGGAGAGAAGGCAACAATGACATGGTAGAAGAGGATAGACAAATGTGCATGGGCACCTTGAGCGCAGCTGACAGAGGAACTCACTGAGGAGACGTCCCACCCCGCCCCAAAACAAGTAACATAACCCCGAAAACAAAACAACTGTAATAGCAATGTCTGTATCAGGCCGCACATGGGTCTGCCGACCGCTGTGGGAAAAGGGAAAAGCCCGCAACAGTGCGGAAATGACCCATGTCCGTCAAAAGGGTACAATTCAAGGGTGTGGTGATGAACCAAGTCCATGTAAGTGGAAGGATGCCGGTCCTCCGGCCCGCTCGAGAGGAGGATTCCATCTGCGCGCTAGATCAGAGAGTCAGGCAGGAGAAGTATTAGCAGGGCTGTTTGCCAGCGAGGCCAGAACATTTTCCCTCTCCCTCGCTCGAGTGGCTGCATCCGGCCCATGAGATGGTGAGGAAGGCTTGCCCACGGTGTGCCAACGATCTGGCCTGCCGCCGCGGGGCGCGGAGAATTTTTATGGGCGAGGCGGACCTGGAGGCGGGAGTCCCAGAAGGTCAGAGGCTTCCTGGAGAGATCGCAGTTGGCGCAATTTCCCATCGAATTTAAAGATAATACGGAAGGGATGGCCCCAGGCATAGGGGATCCCTTTCTCCCTCAGGTGTTGTTTTATGGGCCTGAATTCTCGCCGTTTAAACAGAGTGACTGCAGCGAGGTCCTGATAGAGAGTTAGAGCAAGGCCGCGGAATTGTAGAGGGTGTAAGTCTCTAGCTTTGCGGAGAATAAGTTCCTTCAGTTGGAAATTGTGGACACACACCAGGATGTCCGGGGGCGGCGCTGCAGCTTGGCGGGAGAGGCCCACTCGATGCACTCTGTCGATTTGGATCTCGGTGGTGTGTTCCGGACCCAAAATATGACGAAAAAGGGCTTGTACAAATCCACCAACGTCACCTTCCTCCGCTCCATGTTTCACTCCACGAATACGAACGTTGTTGCGGCGGGAGCGGTTCTCTAGGTCTTCCGCCTGTCCCTGCAGAACGACTTGCTGTTCTTTGAGGAGAATAATTTCCTGTTGTAACATTTCAAGTTCCTCGTCACGCCCGTTTTCGTGCTCTTCGAGGGTCGCAACTCTGTCGCCTATCTCCGAGACGTCTCGGCGGACCTCGCGAAGATCCACTGCCAATTGGTCCTTAAGCCCCTGGAGGTCCTCCTTGAGCGCTGAAAAGAGCGAGGTCATGAAGGCCTTTGTGGCCGGCGCATCCGCTCCCTCCGCTGCCTCCGCAGCCAACTCCGAGCCCCGGCCGACCACCCTGGGCTGTAGCATGTCTCTGACCGAGCGATCCTTCCTAGGCCGCCATGACGCCATGAGGGCCCGCTGCCCGTAAGGCCTTGAAATAAGAGGTCTCTGCCACCGAGTGATGCTGCAGGCCGCACAGAGATGTCAGGCTCGGGTGGGGCGGGCACCGGGGTTAGCTGGACAAGTCCTGGACTGCAGGAAGAGTGCGTTCTCTGGTGCTGGGGTCGCTCCTGTGGGGGGCTTATGGGACGTATCTGAAGGCCTGTATGGAGTGCAACAGCCAGGCGCTCAACTGGGTAGTGCCCGGTCCCTCTGTTCCAGCCCAAGGTCAGCTGTGCCAGTATATGCTTGCGCGTTGTCCACTACCCAGGTGGTCGCGATAGTCAATCGCGGCGTGGGGGGGGCACGCCTCACCCCCCGATGGAATCATCATCTCCCGTGCAGCCGCTGATGGCAAAAGCCGCCTCTGTGTCCACCGGGTGTAAATCAGGTCTCCCCAGATACTGACACGTGGGTTCTGTGAGAGTCGAAGCACAACGCCGCAGCCAGGGGCAAGGTCCGGGCAGAGACGGCCGAGATGCTCAGGAAGGAGGCCTCCAGTGGGCGAAAGCCAAACCGTCGAATGGTGGGCCTGGGGGCAAGTCCCACCCCAGGCAAGACCCCGCTAAATAGGCGGGCGCCCCCACCGCTTCACAAACCGGTGGTCCACGGGCTCCGACCTTGGCCCCGGGGTGGAGCCGCACCCGGGAGATCATGCTACGGAGGAGGTATGAGGGCGCCGGAGTGCCCAGCGGGCCGTGCCATCAGGAGATGGGCCCGGGCGTGGGACTCGCCCCGGGCAAAGCTTCAGCAAGATGGCGGGCGCTCCTGCCTCCCCAAGCAGTCGCGAGGCGCGGGCCGCGGGCGCCGATCCCCGCCCCAGAGCGGACCCACGCCGGCAGACTCAGATGGCGACAGGGGGGACGTAACTCAACCCCAGGCTCCACGGAAGCCGCCCTCCACGCCACTCCCACCCCGGCGGGGCCCAAGAGTGACCAAGGCCCCCCGGGGGAAGCAAGGCACCGGAGGCGGGATGTCACGTCCGGAAGGCCACTGGGGGAGCACCCCGGGGAGGCAGTGCAGCGGCGGGTACCTGAAGCCCACGAGGGGCGGAGATCAAGCCAGAAAGGCCACAGGCAGTCTGCTGGGCTCGGCGGGGAGACCCGACGTAGGTCCCAGGCCGTGCCGTGCTAGGTCCCGGTCGTTGGTCTCTGGGCCGCGTCTCGCGGTCGGCAGACCCACATCTCAACACAGCATGCGGCAGGGATGTAGCGGCCAACCGGGTCCACCGAGGACAGTCGCCGCAGGTCAGCCGGTCATTGCAGGAGTCTGCCGCTCGCCACAGCCCTGGATGGAATGCTATAACAAGGCTTTAGCACTCGGCGGGCCGGAGCGATCGCAAGGCACGTCCTATGCGGTCGCCATCTTGGCCACGCCCCCCTTTCTTAATATTTAAGTATAAATTGGAGAATAATCAGTTACTCTGATGTTCACGGAAAACGGTTCAAACTGTTTATGAGGTTATCTTCAATAATTATGATGGGAGAGAGAGGGATTCAGGATGCTCCTTTCTTTGTTAAAATCAGTCAAATAGAATTTATATTCTGCATATTTATTTAATCAGCTGTTTAATTTGAATTCTGCTAAAGGTGTTTTAGATAACTGTTGAATTTGTTGATAGAGCATATAGGATCCCAAATGACTGTTCACATGTGTGTAGGAATGGGATGCAGCACTGAACCATTTAGAATTGTTTATTGGACTTGAAGTTGATTGAACATTATTTTTGCATTACTGCTATGTGTTTCATAGAGAGGGGATTCAGTTCTGATTAGAAAACGTGGGTGGTTATTTGTATTGATATCCTTAAGGCTATTGATTAGTTGGGCTCACAATGATATTATTCTTTATATTTGTTAGAACAATAGGTAATTCATTAGCTTACTTGAATATAATATCAGAATATCTACATCGATTTTAACACGTTTTCTTTATTCATTTAAAAAGTTTGTCTATTTGCTATTCTTTCTGTATGGTGGATGTGATTAATAATATATTCTGCAAACAAAGAACTGCATGGCTTAATCACTTGAAATATGTCTAAGTGAGATGATCATTTTATTTATTGATTTGCTTAGTCAGTAGATGTAAGAAGTTGGACTACTGGTTGAGGGGGATTACACCTTGCTCAAGCAGAAATCACAATTCCTCTCAAGTCACATGCAAACCCTAAATTAACCTGTGCTTAGCCCTCAGGTAGTTTGGCAGAGAGCAGTCAGACTTAACTCAGAGGCAATGCGTAAAGTATTTGTGCAACACCTCAAACAGTAACACAGTGAAAACACACTGCAGATTAGAAAAATAGAGTAATTTTTAATAAACAAAACAAGAGTAGAATGACAAAACTCCAATCAGTAAAACTGACGATATGAAGTGTTAAGGCTTTTAGTGACAATAGTGCCTAAAAGCACAAATCGCCAACTGTGGTTATCTAGTCATGCCGGATAGGGACAAAGATACAAGTTCAGGCCGACAGTGATGAAGCACGGACCGGATAATGGAGCCACGTTAGCCCCGCTGAACATAAGTACCGATCTCCCTGCTCCTCTACCCAGCCAAAGTACTCAAGAAAGCCATCAATCAACAGCTCACCAAATGCCAGGAACACAACCACCTCCTCGATGCCTCACAATCAGGTTTCCATAACAACCACAGCACCGAGACTGTGCTGATCACAGCCACAGATTACATCAGAACTCTCATCGACCATGAAGAATCGGTGGCCCTGATCCTCCTCGACCTCTCTGCTGTGTTCTACACCGTCTCCCACCCCATCATCATCGAAAAACTCTACAACATCGGCATACCGCAAAATGCCCTTAAGTGCATCGCCTCCTTCCTTACAGGTTGCACACAGAGCATCCGATTGCCCCCTTCACCTCCGTATCCAAGGACATCATATTGCGGAGTATTACAAGGATCATCCCTCAGCCCCACTCTGTTCACATCTACATGACCCCCCTTACAGATGTCATCTGAGCCCATAGTCTCAACATAATCTTGTATGCAGATGACACTCAGCTAATCCTCTCACTTACTGAGGACCCCTCCATGGCCAAAACCAACTTCTGCAACGCCATGACCAATGCAGCCAATTGGATGAGAGACAACTGCCTCAAACTCAAGTCTGACAAAACAGAAGTACTGATCTTCGGTAAGAACACCTCCGTTTGGGACCACAGAACTCGGACCCACGCCCACACCGACTGACCATGTGCGCAACCTCGGCATCACCCTCAACAGCCAACTGACCATGAAACGACAAGTCAATACAGTTGCCTCCTCCTGCTTCCACATCCTCCGCATGCTCCGTAGAATCTTCAGATGGATCCCAATCAATACTAGAAAAACCGTCACACAGACCTTTGTCACCAGCCACCTCAAATATGGCAAAGCTCTCTATGTCGGAATCCCCACCAGCTCCTCAGAGGACTCCAGACCATATAGAACACCACAGTCAGCCTCATCTTGGACCTCCAGAAACAGACCCACATCCCCTCACACCTCAGAAACCTCCCCATCCAGAAGAGATGCCAGTTCAAGATTCTCACACACACCTACAAAGCTCTGCACGACCAAGGACCATCCTACATCATTCTCCTACATCGCCACCAAGACCTAGAACAACCTGCCCCCGACCATCGGCCATCACCCTACCTAGCGGACTTCAGGAAGAAACTCAAGACCTGACTTTTCGACAGTGACACACCACCCTCAGTGCCCAGATACCCTTAGGGGTGACAGTGCTGCACTTTACAAATGACTGATTAATTGATTGGCTTTCAAGGGTCCAGGACTGGGTTAGCACCTCTTGGGAGGGCATTTACTCATTGATGGCAGAGTCCAGGTGCTGGGTTTAAGGATGTTGGAAGCCTGTTATGTCCCTGAAACATCTAAGCAGAAGGCCAGCCAACTAGCCCCTGGAGTCACTCTGGAGTTCTGGGTTCAGAGATGCAGGTACAATCCATCTCACCCAGGCAAGAGCGGCATGTCAGTACAGTAAGGCATCAGTCCAGCAAGGCAGCAGTCCAGAAAAATGGCAGTCCTTCAAGCAGCACAGCAGCCCTTCTTCCTGGCAGAGTATCCACAGGTCCAGAGGTGTACTGAAGAGTTGGTGGCCATACTTCTGCAACTTAATTACCGACTTCATTGCCCCCCTCGCCATAGACTCCAACAACAACATTTTTCTCTGCATCCTCAATTTCCATCTCAACAACCACAATGACATCATCACTACCAACCTCCTCGACAGCATGAACAACATCGGATTCCCCTAACTCGTCCACGACCCCACGCTCACCGCAGGCCACATGCTAGACAAGATCTTCACTTCCAGCAACCGCATCAGGTTTATCCACACCACGGAACTCACCTGGACCAGCCACTCTATTGTACACTTCAACATCACCAACTCACGGACCTCTGCTCCCAGTCTGCCCAACCCCCCACTGCAGCTGGAGCAAAGTCACAAAGGACACATGGATCAATGCCCTCAACACCACCAACTCCAACTCCTCCAACACCTTAGACCAGAACATCAGAAACTTCAATAATTGGATCACCAACTGCGCCAACAGTGCTACTTCCATCGGCAACAGCACCCACAGAATGTCCACCAAGCAGGCTAGCTGGTACACTGAAGACCTCAGAACCACTAAACAACACTGTAAACAACTGGAAAGGAGAAGGCGCACCAGCAAAAACACGACCGACAAATCCCGCCTTCAAGACAACCCTCAACCTCTACCACAGACAATTGAGAGAATCAAAGAAAAGGCCTTAGCCTCACGCATCGAATCAAGCTCCAATAACAGCAAAGAGCTCTTCAACACTGTCAAAGAATTCTTCAACCCCTCAGCTGCAACAAACAACATTACCTTGTCACAGGAACTCTATGACAACCTTGCAAACTTCGCAAACACAAGGAGATGATGGACAGAGCGTTGAAACTTTTCAGACACTCACCCCCAGTCACAGATCTGGATTGAATCCATCATCGTTCTTTAGCTCACTTCGCCACCCCAGTTCAAACCAGACATATATTCAAATCAGTCTTGACCCTGTTCCTCGTGGGAACAGTCCAGCCTGAACTGCCAAGCCAGGTCTTCACTGGACCAGAAACAAACATCCTGGGAACTGTTTCGGGGTAACACCCCTCATCACAAGGCTGCACAACATAGGTATCCAAGGAGCTGCTCTCAGATGGATCGCCTCTTTCCTCAACAGAAGAACACAAATAGTCTGCCTTCCTCCCTTCACCTCCAAACCCACGGAAATCATCTGTGGAGTACGCCAAGGATTCTCGCTCTTATAAAAAATATTTTGAGAGAACGACTTAATATTAAATATTGCAATGTGTTACTTTAAGAAATATATATTTGATTATACTTATTGGTGACTTTTTGACAAAGGCGATAGGTCTGCTTTATATATGTTGATGTGCTGACCCCTTGATAACTATTGACATTTTGAGCTTTTCACAAAGCCAGAAGGACTGCTTTACTTGAAAAAACACTGTTTTTAGTGTTACATAACATAGTCAGCAGTGCCCAACCCCACACCACACATGGCCAAAGGGTGTGCACAGCGATGAGGGGTGGGCGCTAGAGTAGTGTTGGGCTCAAGGCCTAGCCTGTGTCCAGGCCATTCGCCCAATTCCCCACCATGCATGCTCTCGCCATGCACTGCTAATTTACTCCTATATTACATCACTCATGAGGTATTCTGTGACATCATTGATAACATCACTGCAACATCTGAAATGACATCATTGATGACAGCACTGTGTATGATGAGGGTGTGAGTAATAGTTATTTTCGGGCACAAGTTATGGTTACATGAGATAACTACAACTGGTGGATTTCAGTGATTTTCATCGTTCAAAATAGTATGTTTTAACTGACATTTTCACCTAACTATAACAGCTCTTAACCTTTGTTTTTTTCAGTGAAAATATATATATGTATCTGTGTGTAAGAAATGCTGCATACCAACTAAGCAGTGATGTAAAAGTTGGATGAAATAAACATCTCGATGAGATCACAATGTGGTTAGCATGATCTAATGTAACAAGTATGAGTTAGGTAGTGCGTGCACTGCTTAGGGTTTATTTGCGATATTTGATATTCTTCGTGCTCCTGGGTATCACTCTCCGAACATGAGTGTGAATTAAATAAATGGTCGCATCCCCATAAATGTGGGGTATGTCCCCTGGGCACAGGTACGTGTCTCTGTGATGAGACTTACTTCTCTTCAATAAAGTTTTGTACAATTTTCTTAGTTAGTTTTCATGCTTGGTTGTTTATTCAGGTTTTACATTCTTGGGAAATTAAACTTCATCTCCCATAATGCAACTGTTATACACCTTTACATTCAAATTTCAAATATCCCAATGCATTTCGGCCACATGGGCCTTCATCTGGGGAATATCTGGAACAAATGAAGAATATGCTACTCAGAATACATGAACCACAGGGTCTTTCACAAATAATATATACAAGTGGAGTGCCCAGTGAATAGTGTATTTACACAGGTTTATTTTATGCGAGTATCCAGTGTGTGAGAAACTGTGATCTGTTACCGAGTCGTTATGTGCAAAAAGAAGGAAAGTATTATATTATGTACCTTGTAAAGTACAGTCAACGTTGTGCTCGGCATGTTGGAATCGGTTCGTGCTCAAAAGGTAGTGAAAATTAATAAAGTTTTCGTGCGCTCGGTTTTTAGTAATGCGTGCCTCCACGGATGTTACAAGCTGTGATTACATCATGTTACACGTATTTATTGGCTTGTCCGGTGCAGTTTAGATTGGTTAGTTATTATCCCGGTGCGTGCTGCGCTAGTATCAATTTTTACGTGTTATTATATCATGCCATCTCGTTTGTTACCGGCTGTAATTACTGTTAGCTTTTCTATCGGACTTATCGCGCTACGAGTGTTTACTTACTTCACCGGTGCTGTGTATGTTGGTTAGTCGCTATCCTCGTGCGTTCTGCGCAGGTGTCTTTTGGCGTTTAATGTGGCGTGTGTTTAAAAGGAAAGAAACGTGAACGACATCAATCATGGTTATAGAAATAAGACTGTAGTCTTAATGCTAGACAGTGACGAAGGAATAATTCTGTGCGAATGAGTTTGAAGAGAAAGGAAAAAAGAAAAAAGAAGAGAAAAAAAAAAGAAAAGAAAGGAATATATGTAAATCAGATGATACATTAGTCATGTTATTTACTATGAAGAACTCATTTGAGTTGTGAATAAAAAATTAAAAAATTATTGTATAAAAAATTATTGTAGCGGTTGTGAAGGATAATCAATCTGAAATGACAAAAAATGCTTCATAAGATATTTCATAATACAATCTATCAGAGATAACATAAATACTCCATACGATCGTTCATTCCATGGGGTTTCATGGAATTCAACAAGCGTATCCAATGATTTTCACGGTGTAGTAGTGTGTTGTGATTGTCTTTTCCTTCTTTTCTGGTTACAATTTCTAGTACACAGTATTTTAGTTGACTGATGTTGTGTCCTGCCTCAATAAAGTGGCTTGCCACTGTGGATCTTAGATTTTTGGTTCTTATGTTGCTTTTATGTTCATTGATACGAATCTTAATTTTTCTTTCTGTCTGTCCAACATAAATTTTTCCGCAGGGACATTTCAACAAACTTTATTGAAGAGAAGTAAGTCTCATCACAGAGACACGTACCTAATGTAACAAGTGACATTCACATCAGAAGAGTGCAGTTGCAAAGATTAATGGTTGATTTGATTCTGCTTGCTCTCGGGCACACAAGAATTTGAAATTAGCCCTAAAATAGCAACCTAGGAATTCTATCGAAATTCAGAATTGTAGATACGCTTATAGACTTGCCATCAAACATCGGAAAGAGGGTTTGAAAGAGGAAAAGTGGGTACATTTACATGAGGCCTGCCGCAATAATGACAATACGGCCTTTTGACGTGTTGTCAACTCCCCTCTTTTAGGAGATGATGTTAGGCTCTGTATTGAAATTGGAATTACAGAGGAAGATTGGTAAGCTCATTACTCTAAAGTATATTCTAATGTAACGGAAGACGTTACCTCTGTGTCCTTGGCCGATTCCCATTGACCGTTCTTCTCATACTTCGATTAATCTAAATTTTACTCTTGAAGAAGTCATAGTGGCTTTAAAGATGAGTAAGGGGTGTAAAGCTCCGGGACCAGATGGTATCCCGATTGATCTCTTTAGAGCTAACATCGATTTTTTGCGGCTCTCTTTTAACCCTTGTTTTTAGATCCTGGCAGAGTACCGGTTTCTTAGGTTCCTGGTCTAAGTCGCATATTGTGCCCATCTTCTAGAAAGGCGATCGTAACTGTACTGCTCATCATAGACCTATTTCTTTACTTGACTCTTTAGTTAAAGTTATTGGTCGCATACCTTTGTGCAGACTGCAGGATTGGGCGACTCTAATAATATAATTTTGAACTTACAATATGGTTTTCGACCAGGAATTGGGACAACAGAACAAGCTTTTAATTTGAACTTATTGATAGGAAAATATGTACATATTAAACGTGCTAATTTGTTTATGGTATTTGCTGATTTGTCCTTAGCTTTTAATTGCGTTATACACGAAAAACTTTGGACTACGCTGCTTACTATGGGGGTAGATACCACCATAGTCAACTTTCTCAGGTACCAATATTCGACTAGTACAGCAAGGGTACGCTATGGTCTTAAAGGTGAGTGTACACGGCCAATTAGCATAAAGAGAGGGGTCCGCCAAGGGTGTGTACTTGCCCCCTTTTTATTTAATTTGTATATCAACAGCTTGGGTTGCACCTTAGTGAGTAAATGTCAAGACCTTCCCCAAGTTGGGCATCGACCCGTCCCAGCCCTCCTCTACGCAGATGATGTGGTGCTTATGGCCCGTACTCCGTTGGCCTACACACCGAATTTGTCCACTATATGCAGAATTTGGGGCTGCAAACCAATTTAAGTGAAACCTTTGTCATGAAAGTGGTTAAAAAAGCTGCAAAATGTCGTACCATTCAAATCCAGAACATCACTATAAATCATACACCAACTTTCTCTTACTTAGGGATTTTATTTGATCGGGAGGGGAGCTGGACAGACGCAGTGAACTCTAGGCTACTTCAATTCATTAAATCTATCACAGCCTTACTCAATGTTTCTCAGAAATTGAGCATTAAATATCCAAAAGAGATGATAATTATGTATAATTCTAAATGTTGAGCTATTGCAATGTACGGTTCCGAGCTTTGGGGCTATGTAAACGTCGATTCCTTGCAACTGATAGAAAATGCCTATATTAGAAATCTTTTAGCTCTTCCTAAAAGTTGCTCTACTTTTGTTTACCACTGGGAACTGGGAGCTTCATTTTGGTAGATCTGATAAAAGTCCAGCCAGTAAAATCTGGACATCTGACCATACGGAGCTCAATCGGGCCAACGCAAAGGATTGCCTTAGATCAGATTGTGTTTCTAAAGTTTCTTGGCTGAAGTATGTTAACCAATTTTTGACTAACATAGGTCATTCTGAATATTTCGATCAACCAGAAACGCTGAGCAGTATACCAAGATAAGCGCTAAAACTGGAGTGCCTAGCATTGCTTGAGGAAACAAAGTTGTCCACTGAAATTCTTAAACCATCTGTACTTAAAAATCAGATGACTTTAACAACCTTTGATTTACAACCCTATTTAGCAAGTGTACATAATTCTCAACATAGATTTGTTTTGACACGGTTCAGGCTTGACATTTTTCATTGTTTAACCTGCTTTCCTAACATTAGCAATTGGTCATGTGAAATAGTGCATTGCCCTTTATAAAAATGTATCTAAACAGTCTACTATGCACATATTGTTTTTTTGTCAATTTTATTCTGGTTTGAGGCACTCATTAATTAAGCCACTGGTAAAGCCCTTAAATTTCATGCAATGTCGTCCAGCTTTTTTATATTTACAATTACTTCCAAATTTGTATATATATGCTGTTTACAAAATTTTCATGGGCAGTTATTACTGGGAGGAAATTATTAACTTGGGAACAGAGTACTGTTGTTCCTCTTTAAGCTGTATCTGCATCTATATCTTATCTCGTTTTTAAACAGTGTGTTGTATTTTATCTTGCACACCATATATTGGTTTGATTGTGTATGCTTTTATGATTCACACTGTGATATCGAATGAAGCTTATTTTGATTTGACATTCACATCTTTGTGTAAGTTTCAGATTTAAAAGGAACCTTCATCTGACAAGTACTTAGTTAAATCAATCAATTATTTGTTAGGGGTGCCTGACAATTATGTTGTCGGTTAATTTCCAAAGCATAGAAACAAACCGCTTCAAGATGTTTTCCTTGAGTGCGCATATGTTTTTTTTTCACTCTTCTATTTCCATAACTCCCAAAGTACAACATTTTATAAAAATCTGGAATTGGACTCAAGCGATGCTTCATAAAAGCGTTAATTCATATAGTACATGTGCAACAAAATATGGTGCGTTTGCGCTAAGCATTGTGTCTAAATATTGCACGAAAGCCACAGTGAGATTGCATCGCTCAACTTACTGTTTACCGCAATACTGAACCCAAATGTCTTATTTCAAAGAGCCGTATTCGATAAAAAAATACTTGCTGGTATGTTTGTTATTTTTTAACTGTCTTAGGGCCAGATGTACGACCCTATTTTGCATGCGCAAACAGGTTTGCGGCCCGTTTGCGCATACAAAACGTCACAGGGCCATGTACAATTCCTAAATAGCGAGTTGCAATTTATTTGCGACTCGCTATTTAGGAATTGCGAGTCGCTATTAGGAAGGGGCGTTCCCTTCCTAATAGCGACCCCAAAGCCATGTATGAATGTTTTGCAACCACAATTGCGGTCGCAAAACACTCGCAAATTACCACCCTCTTCAAGAGGGTGGTAATGCACTCGCAAAAGGGAAGGGGACCCCTTCCCCTTTGCAAATGCAGGGGAAAATATTTTTTAGGGGCAGGCAGTGGTCCCAGGGACCACTGCCTGCCCTTAAAAATGAAACAAAAATGTTTCATTTTTTGTTTTTAAATGCATCCCGTTTTCCTTTAAGGAAAATGGGCTGCATTTTAAAAAAAAACTGCTTTATTGAAAGGCAGTCCCAGACAGGGTGGTCTGCTGAGCCCAGCAGGCCACCAGGCCTGGAAGGGCCAGCCATTCCCAATGGGGTCGCAATTTCCGAGTGGCTCATTAATATTCATGAGCCTCGCATTTTGCGACCCCATTGGGAATCGCAATCAGTGTCTCCGACACTGTAGTACATTGTAAATTGCGCCTCGCAATTTGCGACTCGCAATCGAGCGCAAATTGCGAGGCGCAATTTACAAGGGTTGTACATCTGGCCCTTAATGCTTTTGCCCTCTTGAAAGGATTTAGGAAAGGATTGTTACGAAACGGTTGGTAAATGCCCGATTTGCCTGGGGGGGCTGCTTCGAGAAAGACAACAAAAGTGAGGTGCAAAATGAAAGAAGATTATTAGGTAAATACGTGGCATGGCAAACTTTGAGTTACAAAAGAATAAAAATAATAAATGCTGATTGAGGCAGAAAGGAAATCGTACAGAGCAGATAAGCAAGAGGATTTAAGAAAGGAAGAGGTAGAAGAACAAAAGAACCAATGAGATGGAAGGGGAACAAAAAACTAAGGCAGAGGAAAGCGAATGAGGGAAGGGAAGAGGAGAGATGGAAGCAAATAAGACATGAAGGAACAAAGGAAACACTGGAAGAAGTCAGGCACAGGAAGAAGTGAGTGGAAGCAGAAAGGAAAGCAGGTAGAGGAAGTAAAGGAGCGAGTATACAGATATAGTAAAGAACGGGAATATAAGAATATAGGTAAGCAGGTTAAAAGAAACAAGGAGGGGAAAAGTAAATTAGGCAACTTAATAAAGAAAGCCCCCCCCCCCCAAAAAAAGCCAGGTAAGTCAAAGGATAAAAGGCAGTAAGGTGCTGCTGAAAAGTGTGATAGCAGGATAGCAGTGGGGGGGGGGAAATGGAGGGGGGGTTAGGATGAAAAAAGTGAGGTAGCAGAGATGGTAAGGAGAAAAAAAATCAGGACATATGAGAACAAAGGTAGGAGAATCAAGGATGAATAGAAGTGAATCAACGAGAAGAAAAGGTAAATGGCTTGAAGGCTGAAAGATATGTGGAGACATATGTCATAAAAAAAATAACAGCAGGAAGTTCATGCACGAATTCCCGGGGAAAATGTTAGTGCCAGCAAAGAATCGATTGTTGTTTAAGGCAACACCCATCTTCATAGGCTGAGAGTCACTCCCGGTGCTGGTCACTCCTGAGGGAGGCGAAGGGCTGCTTTGTTAGCGGTACCCCTGAGTCGGGATGGGACGCTGGCGGATAGGGAGTCTGTCAGCCTCCGGCCCTCAAGACCTCACCATCTGCAGGGATACAAAAGCCAACAGGTGTCCATCAAGATGGGGGAGCACAGCAGTATTTAGCACAACTTTTTTTTTTTTTCACTTATTTTTTGGGGTGTTTTTTACCAGTTGGAAACAAACTGGTTCGAGCAAAAAAAGTACTGCGAGAACAGTGATAAACTGCATATGTCCCATGCCTGCCTGCATCCACGGCACGAACAACCTTCATCATATGACGTCACTACCTCTCGAGAGAATTCATTGAGCAGACAATAGGCATATATATTACGAACATATTGCTTATTTCCCGTGGAATAGCATCTCAATTCCGCCTACTCTTGGTGAAAAACGCACAATGCCAGACAAAAAAATGTATATGAGCTGTCACAGAACAAACACAAGAATGCGAGATGTTAAATATGTAAAATCATGTCTTAAAACTGGAAACGCGACATTTTCAAATAGCTACTTTGTTCTTCATGCATAAAACAATAACGTCAAGGTAATAATAAGACAAACTGTTTTCACAGCAGCAACAAGGAGAGGAAGGGGTAAATAATCAATGTGTTGGAAACAATTCAAACGTGTTTTCAGAAAGACTACCTCCTCTTTTTTGTTTGTTTGTTTAAACCCATAAGATTAAGATCAGTTAATTAACTGTCTCCGTGGGGGTTGGGGAGGGGGCATGCGACGGGCTTTTGATCCCTCTGAATCTGAAAAACATCTTTTGATTTTTTTCTCATTTTGTCCGGAATGCAGTATATGTTATAGACACACATTATTGTGGTTACATTGTCGGTGCCTCTGTGACACGTTTCTATTTCTCATTTTTCTCCACAATGTTTTATCATAGCACCCTCCTTGCACTGTCTACATTTTATATTTGTCTGAGATGCTTTTATCGCGATAGAGCCACCGTAAATATTCCGCCAGGTGCTATCCTAGGTTTCCCGAGGCCCTTATCTCTGCGCTGCACATGTTTAGCAGAGCTAATCTGGCCTCGTGGCTGTCACGTGACATGCCGCCCGCACGCGATGCTCTCTTCACACCTTCATCAGTGTCATACCGGTATTTATGGGCCCAGTATGGCCAGGGCAGTGACTGGGATGAAACACACCAAGCACCAAAAAAAACATTCAGTGTTTATTTGGAAAATAGTTCTAGCTGTTTCAGTATCCTCTCAGCCTTCACCTCTGAATACAAATACAAGGCTTCTCCGTGGCAAGTGGTCGTTATGTACTCTGTTTCTTTATAGTCAGATTGGATGTCTATAATGACAGACTTTCACACTGACCCTGCTTAAAAAAAAAGTAATGAGTGTGATCTGCAACTTCACGCCTGTTGCAAAAATGTCCACCCCAATTCCTACACTTGCATTCCCTTGGGACTGCCTACCAGCTGGGGGGCATCTTGGAACACAGTGAGCATCTCTTGTCCTTGCTTATATCAGTCCAGTCACACTCCTGCCTTCCCTTTGTTTCTTCCTCACTTAGGTTTCGAAAAAGCAAGCGACTCCCCCCTTGAGTAAAGTATTGGGGCCTGTGTGAGAACTCTTTCTTTTTATTTTTTCCCCTCAGGGTGAAAAAAATCCAAAAATTGAAATCAACAATAATTTGGAAAAATAAAAAATGATCCAGTCAAAGACCTGAAAACAATTAAACATCAAAAAAAGATTTTTTGCTTTCAGTTCACTTTAGGGATTTTTAATTTTCAACTTGATAGCTGAGTGGTATTGCTAAACACAAGTTCTAGATCCCACGGGTGAACATCAACGTGAGAAAGTGGATTATTAGTTGGTGTGAATGGTAGTCCACCAGAAGAATTAATGTCACTATGCTTGTTAGGTCCAATAGAGGTTTCAGTAATTTAAAAGTGCACTCAACCCCTGGTGGCTATGGCTCAGAGCAGGCAGGCTTAGTTTAAGTAAATGCGTTAAGCATTTAGAAGTACCAAAACAGATAAAAAGTTGAAAACAAAATAAAGCTCCCACTCCAATTAATAAAAATAGAGACTAACAAAATAAACAGAATTACACCAAACTTTTTAAAGTTTGAAATAAAAATAGTTCCATAAAGCGTTATGCTCCTTGGTCATCTGGTTGCCCTTGACTGGCACGTAGGTGCGAGTTAAGGCTGACTGCGATGGAGTGCGGGTTGGATACAGAGACCAGGTTTGACCCAGTTGAAAGTATTACCTTCTGACCTAGTCTTGTAAATGGAAGTAAAAAATCCTCAGTGGGGCAAGACAGTGTGCTGTATCAGAGATGGGCTTTACAAGGTCGAATAGCCATAGGACGAGGTCGCTGTGAAGCTGTTGTCTTTTGGCGGGAAAGCTCCAAGCAGGAGAACTTCAAAATTCACATCCAAGTAAGGTCCATTGCCAGCTGGGTACTGTTGGAGCCTTCGCCCAATGAAGATTTCTACTTTGTGACTTAGGGCCTCATTACGATGTCAGTCGGAAAGCATTCCGACCGACTCCTTGTCGGAATCGTTTCCGACCGACTCAGGTTCGGCGAGTCCGACCGACCGATTACGATGTTTCCGAACACCATTCGGTCGGACTCCCATTGACTTCAATGAGAGCCTGTGTTTCGACCAACAACACAGGCTCCCATTGAAAAAAGGGGTGGGTGCAGAAAACCTTGCACCCTGTTGCAGGCCCCCATGATGCCTGCTACACTGTGCATGGTTGTAAAGAGGGGTCCCATGGGTACCCCCACAGGCCTTAACCGGAGGCCTCTGGGTGAAGGGGGGCCTGCTACGGGCCCCCAAAGTCAGTTTCCAACAGCCATTCCATGTCAGACAGACCGATTCAGAAAGGCGTCGGAACCAAACATTGTAATACGTCGGTCGGAAACACGGTCCGTTAACCTGTACGATTCGGCTCCGACCGACTTGGAGTCTCCGAATGCCAGTCAGAACAGAGTCGGAAAGACCAAACGTTTACCTTCTATCGTAATCGGTCGGTCGGAAATGTTTCCGAGTCGGTTGGAAACATGGGTTCCGAACCAGGTTAGGAAAATCCGAATGCCATTCGGAGCCTTTCCGACCGACATCGTAATGAGGCCCTTAGTGTCTTTTTTGGAGCTCAGATTACTCCAGTGGGGCAAGGCTGCAAGCTGTAGCTGAACAGGACTCCAAGAGGTCAAATATCCTCTCTGCGATGTCCAGTTGAAATGAAATTGCTGCTGTGTAAACGCTCCGAGTGTGAGCAAGCCCAGCGGCCAACACACCTTCATAGGAACGACTTGGCAGGTTTATCCCAGTCTTCCGGATGTTCCAGCATTCTTGGGATGTTAGGAGGAGCACACTTTGACAAGGCCAAGGGTCCCAGGACCTTAGGAACAGCACTTGGGGGTCAAAACTTACTCTAGCAGAAGCTACCTGCAGGCTCCAGGCCATGTCTAGTTCGAAGTGGTTAACTGGGCTCTTCAGGAAAAGGCCTTATAGAGGTGTGGTATAGGCTTAGCTGGAGGTCAACCAACTGACCCTTTCAGTTCACTTCTTTGTCCTAGGTGTTATGTTGTGGATTAGAATGGTTGCTGTGCAATCCTTTGGAATTGATGAGCTGGCAGCATGGATGATTCCAGAGGAGCGGTTGAGGCGAACCGGACGAGAAGTGCAGCCCGGGGCTGGTGCTATATGGAATAAACAAAATGTTATGTAGAGTAATGTGTTCATGTCATCTCAATTGCTATGTCTGGACACAACAGTGGCGATGAGCTGAGCTTGCAAGTACCAACATGCTAGCCAAGACCAGGCCACCTATCATGGGACAACAACCTTTATATAATGTGGGGATGTGCTTTCCAACCGGAAAGGAGGTGGGTGACAAATCGTTTTGTTGTGATGTTGGCAAATGGGGAAGAACAGTGTGTGACTGTTATGGAAGTTTTGTAAGAAATAGATGCATCACATGACTATTATTGGTTGCAGAGTAAATGGACCCACCACATGCACCAACTGCAGTGGGCATTTGAAGGCAGGTGTGTGTGTAGGCTTTGTGCACACCAACTGCAGTGTACATTTCTGCTCTGGAGTACTGAATGTAAAACACAAACTCACCTGATTGTCAGAAGTGCCGGCTCGTGTCCCTTATTTACATGGTTTCATGCTTGCTTGTCATTGGCTGGAATCAGTTCATTGAAATAGAAAAGGGGTTGCCGGCATTTCAACACTATGTACTGCCATTGATGTAAAAAGTGAACTTTCAATACTCCAAATTAGAAGTACACTTTTGTTTAATAGCTTCCTCAATGCAGTCACTGCCTGTTCCACCACCTTTTCTGGATTTCCTGGCTGACCCGCCAATTCCATCTGAGGATTGACGTGAGGTATTTGAAACGTACTTCGGGGCAGTTGGTGGTGATATTTTTATCAAAAAGGAAACATATAAAAATATTAGAAACATTAACATTAACCATTAACATTGGACATACTAAAACATTGTCTGGGAATGGGAGGTAGAAAAGTTTGAAAAACACTTCCTGATGCTGAGAAAGACTATGTTTTAATATGGCAAGTTTCTTTTTCACAAACAAAAATCACCACCTACTGCCTCTAAGTACATTTCAAATACCTCATGTCAATGCTCCCATGGAATTGTCTGTTTACCCTGAGAACCTAGGAATGGTGGTGGAACAGGCAGTGACTGCACATTATCAGCAGCATGTAAGTCTAAGGATTTGTGTGATGAACTATAAGATATTAATTGATCAACAGAATGTCGAATTTAAAGATTCAGTGAAAGTTGTTAGGTCATAAGGAATCATCTTTACAAAAATCAATCAGTGAAGCCAAGTAAATTGAGAACACTTTGTTATGTTAAGGAATTGAAGGTGAAAGAAGAAGTATGTCAGATTAATTAAAATTTGCAAAAACAGGTATGGAAAGAAAGCAGATACGTTTGAAAAACAAAGAGCAAAGGAGGGAATAAAGAGCAATTGGTCACTGAATACAATAAGAAGACATGTTTCAGATGTGGCAGCTTCAAGCATTTTTGACTTCACCCATGTGTATGGCTATGAAAGCTGAATGTTTGAAATATAAAAAATTAGATAAATTTTCTAGAGTATGCAAGAGTAAAGTAAATACAAATGTGAATGTGTTACGACCCAGCAAGGAGGGCAAAGGGCAGGAAGTGTTGGTGGTGTATGAGAAAGACATGATAATGGAGTCTGTGAATATGGTAAACGAACCATATAAGCATCTTAAGTGTTCTGTGGAAGTTTGTGGTCTAGAAGTTACAATGTGGCATGTAAGGAAATGCCTCTTTTTGTATGGTGAACCCCAAATCTTTCGATTGATGCTGCTGTTTTTTCAACTCTGAGAGTGCACTGAGTCTCGCTAATAAGACCTCAGTGCCAGTACCCTGACCCTAAAGTGTATGATGAATTGGCTTCACCCAATTGGAAATGGCTAACTTACCTGTAAGTCCCTACTATATGGTACCCTGGGCAGAGAAGTTAAAGGGGTACTGAAGGGCTGGCAGCACTGGTTGTGCCACCCTGGAGGTCCCCCATGTAAAACGAGTCCACAGCTACAGAGGGTTGAGCGAGGGTTTGACAGACAAATCTAAGGGTCGCAAAAGGGTTGGTAAGTGTATTACATGGTGAGGTTTCCCAACTACAACATATAATATTCCCCATTTCCTCGTAGGACAGATTCTTGTTCACCCTATCCAGTAATTGATGAGAAGATTTGGGAAACCACTGTTGGTCTCAATCTTATGGAAACTGATGCAGAGCCTGAAGTTTATTGTGCTGGAAAATTGCCCATGTTGGATTATTTTAATACCATGTTATGGTTCAAAGCAGATATGCTGAAGCTAAGGTTTATGTTGTAAGGAAGGGAAAAAAGCTATTGGGCCAGAGGGAACATTGTGCCTTAGGGATTACATTAGATCCAAAACATACTGAACAGGTGCTGTTGACGGTTCAGGGTGAAGCAGAGAGGTGAAAGCAGTCCTTTCCTGACTTACTTAGTAACAGGTTGGGTTGTTGTAAGAAACATACTCGCCGTATTGTTTTAAAGGAAAGGGCTGTGCCAAAGGTTCATAAAGTAACAAATGTACCTTTGGTTTTGAGGGAAGCTTTAAGGGAAGAATTGAATAGACTGTTTGAACTAGGGGTCATAGAAGCAATAGAAGCGTCAGAATGACTAAGAACATTGTGATAGCTCACAAAAGTGATGGTAAAACATGCATGTGCATGGATTTAGGTGAGTTTAATCAAAATATCTGGGTAGATAGACATCATCTGCCAAATATAAACAAAATGTTATCTAGCGTGAGGGATACCAGGTATTTTTCGCTATTGGACCTGTCACCTGCGTATCATTAGTTCTTGTTAGATCCCAGTTACAAACATCTGACATTATTTAGAACTCCAGAAGGTGCATTTTGATTTATTCAAATGCCATTTGAACTTGTCTGTGGTGGACAAAACAGGGCTGTTGGACTTGGCCCTCTCTGCAGGGTCACCCCCGAACATTTCACCCCTCCTCTTTTATGAACCTTTTTTTGTTGGCCTTTAGGATTCTGTGCATTTTATCACTGCTAACCAGTGCTAAAGTGCTTGTGCTCCCTCCTTTAAACATTGTAACATTGACCTACACCTGATTGGAACATTTCATTTACTTATAACTCCCTAGTAAAGTGGAACAACATGTACCCAGGGCGTATAAATTAAATGCACTAGTGGGTCTGCAGCACTTATTGAGCCAGCCACTTAAGTTGCCTTTTAAAACATGTCTCAGGTCTGGCCTCAGCGCTCAATGTATTTTTAATTGATGTAATCTTTATGCTGCTAAAACTTTGGAAAGCTGTCAGAATCTGTTTTTAGTATTTTATATGCACTTTGCACTTTGTATTGCGTGTTAAACAGTTTTCTTGGTGCTTCCGCATTACGGAGTGTGTCTTGCGCTGGTTGGCTGCTAACGGGCCAATCAGGCGCGACGGAGTGGAGCCTGTTGTTGCCCACCGTCTATTTCAATCACACCCGATGCGGACGCGCGTTCCCTAAGGTACTTGTGCTCAGCGCTCAATGTATTTTTAATTGATGTAATCTTTATGCTGCTAAAACTTTGGAAAGCTGTCAGAATCTGTTTTTAGTATTTTATATGCACTTTGCACTTTGTATTGCGTGTTAAACAGTTTTTCTTGGTGCTTCCGCATTACGGAGTGTGTCTTGCGCTGGTTGGCTGCTAACGGGCCAATAAGACGCGACGGGTGGAGCCTGTTGTTGCCCACCGTCTATTTCAATCACACCCGATGCGGACGCGCGTTCCCTAAGGTACTTGTGCTCAGCGCTCAATGTATTTTTAATTGATGTAATCTTTATGCTGCTAAAACTTTGGAAAGCTGTCAGAATCTGTTTTTAGTATTTTATATGCACTTTGCACTTTGTATTGCGTGTTAAACAGTTTTTCTTGGTGCTTCCGCATTACGGAGTGTGTCTTGCGCTGGTTGGCTGCTAACGGGCCAATCAGACGCGACGGGTGGAGCCTGTTGTTGCCCACCGTCTATTTCAATCACACCCGATGTGGACGCGCGTTCCCTAAGGTACTTGTGCTCAGCGCTCAATGTATTTTTAATTGATGTAATCTTTATGCTGCTAAAACTTTGGAAAGCTGTCAGAATCTGTTTTTAGTATTTTATATGCACTTTGCACTTTGTATTGCGTGTTAAACAGTTTTTCTTGGTGCTTCCGCATTACGGAGTGTGTCTTGCGCTGGTTGGCTGCTAACGGGCCAATCAGACGCGACGGAGTGGAGCCTGTTGTTGCCCACCGTCTATTTCAATCACACCCGATGCGGACGCGCGTTCCCTAAGGTACTTGTGCTCAGCGCTCAATGTATTTTTAATTGATGTAATCTTTATGCTGCTAAAACTTTGGAAAGCTGTCAGAATCTGTTTTTAGTATTTTATATGCACTTTGCACTTTGTATTGCGTGTTAAACAGTTTTTCTTGGTGCTTCCGCATTACGGAGTGTGTCTTGCGCTGGTTGGCTGCTAACGGGCCAATCAGACGCGACGGGTGGAGCCTGTTGTTGCCCACCGTCTATTTCAATCACACCCGATGCGGACGCGCAGCGGACGTGCGCAGCGGGCGCGCCGCTGGCGCGCCGAAGGCGCGCCTAAGGCAAGCCCGTCTGCGCCCGTCCGCGCCTGGGCGCCGCCAGAAGCCAGTCACTTTGCCCGTTCACCAAATACTCTACACTCCTACTCCCGGTCTGAGCTCTTAACTCTGAAAGCTGAGTATTCTATGTGTATAGAACACGCCTGGTCTCCTATGGCTGGGTTTTTAAGTGCAATCTTTGTCCCTTTCAAACTAAATCAGATGTGACAGGTACAACTCTTCATAATTCCTCTGAGTACAGGTTTCTTAGCTTGAATTGCAGGTCCTTAGTTAGGCACCATGCTGACATTTTTGATTTACTAACAGAAAGGTCTCCGGACGCACTGTTTTTGACTGAGACATGGCTGACGCAGGACTCTGTTGCAGAATCCTGGCTAGCACTCCCTAATGGATATACTATGAAACATCTCAATAGAAATGGTCTCAGAGGTGGTGGTATTGCTATACTACACAAGGAGCTCTATCTGTGTAGTTTTAAGAAAGAGGATATCCCTGAGTGTGAAAGCGCGCTTTTTAAAATCACCTTAAATAATAATTTGACGATCTCTGGATTGCTCATTTATCGTCCACCAGGGCCATCTAAAGTTTTCAGGGAAGAATTGGTGAATAAGACCATTCTTCTTGCCAGTAAAGCAGCCAATTTTACTATTTTAGGGGATCTCAATTTACATCTTGAAGACAATTGTAAGATGGGCATTTCGAGTTTCATAGCTGACCTAGAAGCCTGCCAGCTGATTCAATATGTCTCAGACTCTACCCATACAGCAGGGCACTTGTTGGATCCTATATTTTCCAACTTAGGTTCCTTGAATGTTGTGCCCCCAATCCCCCTGGCTTGGACCGATCATTTTCTTGTTCCTTTTTCTTTTTATTGGTTAGGTAAGCCAGTTCAGCATCACTCACGATCGTCTTTGAAACGACCGTGGCATAAGTTAGATGCCAATCAACTTACGGATCTACTGCTCAGCCATAAACCCCAGTTGCCTCCTGACATTGAATCCGCCACTATGCTTTTTCAGGATTGGCTGACTCAAGCTCTTGACAGTTGCATTCCGGCCAAATTTAGTCCCAATAAAGAAAGAGGACAGTCTAATCCCTGGTTTAACGAATCTTTGACCAAAGCAAAAAAAAACTGCAAACAACTTGAACGGGCCTGGAGGCGCGCTTATGATTCAGAAGCAAAAACCAATTATCGAGATTCAATTAAATCATATCATAAGTTGGTCCGGCGAGCTAGAGCAGATTATATTGCTGCTAAAATCTCGAACAGTAACAATCCGTCCAAAATGATTTTCTCCCTTCTCAAGACTATGAAATGCCCCATTTCAAAAGACTCACCTATTACTTCAAATATGCAGTGTGATGAATTGGCTGAGTACTTTGTGAACAAGGTAAAGAATATCTATAATAGCTTCTCTACGGCCACCACCAGTACCAATATAGGGGAATGGTCTGAGGACAGTGGTTCTATCGTACAAAATATATTGTGCTCCTTTCCTCTTCTTTCACTTAATGAGGCCGAATCTCTTTTTTTGAAAATAAAATCAGGCTCTTCAGCTGACCCTTTAAGACCAGCTCAAATTCGCCTATTTCAAAATCCTGTTCTTTCAGTGGCGAGTGAACTGATCAATCTATCCTTGTCATCTGCATCTGTTCCTTCTTCTTGGAAGCATGCTAAGGTCATACCCCTTTTAAAGAAACCATCTTTGGAACCCTCGGAGCTAGGTAATTACCGTCCTATCTCTCAGCTGCCTTTCTTGGCTAAAGTCACGGAATGCCATGTTAACTGCATTCTCACCGAGTTTGTAGAGCAAAATGATATCTTGGACTCTTCACAAAATGGCTTTCGATCCCGTCATAGTACTGAGTCTGCTCTGCTGGCAGTGATTGAAGAGATTCGCAGTAGCTTGGATGCTGGTAACTCTACGGCCTTGGTTCTTTTAGATCTAAGTGCCGCTTTTGATACCGTTTCCCATGAGTTACTGTTACGGCGGTTACAGGCGATTGGGGTCGGAGGTTTGGCTCTAGCCTGGTTTCGCTCTTTCCTGGAAGGTAGATCTTTCCAGGCTATGGTGCCACCCTACCACTCCCGGGAGCATGCTATTGGATTTGGGGTACCTCAGGGCTCGATATTGAGCCCTATGCTCTTTAATATCTACGTACAACCCTTGGCTGTGGTAGCAAAAAGCAGAGGGTTGTCGTTGGTGTCCTATGCCGACGACACCCAATTGGTCATTACATTCTCTAAGGAGCGCCTTAATAATCTTGTCAAATTTAAAGATGATATGCAGGTGATATCGGACTGGATGACAACAAATTGCCTACAGCTTAATGCAGGCAAGTCTGAGATACTGCTGCTTGGGAAAGATAGTGACATGTGGTCAGAACAATGGTGGCCAGACAAATTAAAACCTGCACCACTGCCTAAAGAGGCGGTCAAAAACCTAGGCTTTTGGATCGATAATGGCCTGTCCTTTGACACTCAATCTAAACTTGTTGCAGGGTCCTGTTTTGGACTCCTGAGGGGCTAAAACCTCTATTGGGGTTTTTGACCCTAAAATTCGTCAAACCATTCTCCAGGCTACAATCTTGTCCAGGTTAGACTATGGCAATTCCCTATATTTAGGTGCCAACAAATCCTGTGTTCAGCGCCTTCAAAGAATCCAGAACGCGGCAGCCAGCGCAGTGTTGGCCCTTCCAAAATCATGCTCAGTGTCCAAACTTCTACCTAAACTACATTGGTTACCTGTAGAAAAACGAATCCAGTTTAAGACACTGTGTGTTGCCCATAAAATTATGACTCAACAAGCACCTCCGGTCTTGGCAGCTTTACTTGTGCCGTACGTTCCGAGTCGCTCTTTACGCTCAGCTAATCAAGGACTCATTTGTACCCCCGAATCTTAAGAGCGCGAGCGGGTGGTCGATCTTTCAAAGTTTTGGCAGCTAAACTCTGGAACTCTCTCCCAGTTTCCATCAGAGGGCTCCAGAATCATCTGGCTTTCCGTAAAGCCGTAAAGACCTGGCTTTTCCCGGCTTAATTTTTCTTTTTTCATGTGGGTTGGGCGTTATTTTTAAGTCACCTGTACTTTGGGTAGCGCTGGGACGCCCCGTTGCTGGGGCAGCTACGCGCTGTATAAATCCAAACTAAACTAAACTAATTCGACCTGGCAAAATAGACCTTTTGCCAGGCCGAAAAACTCCCTTTTTAATACTTATATACATAATTCCTATGTTAGGCCCTAAACAGACCATAGGACAGTTTGCATTGTATTTAAAAGGTTGGACATGTACTTTTAGGTTTTACATGTCCTGGTAGTGAAAAACTTCAGAATTCGTTTTTCAATGATGTGAGGCCTACCTCTCCCGTAGGATAACATTACGTTGCCTTATTACATTGAATAAGTGCTAACTTTTGATTGGGAACAGGTAGGCATTTCATGTATGGTGTCTGACAAATTGTAATTAAAAATCCTCTTTAATAGTAAAGTCGGATTTTGAGTCACAATTCTGAAAGTCCCACTTTTTGAAAGTTGGCATTTTTCATGTCCTAAGCGTTAGGTGCCTGTAGCCTGTATCCTATGTCACATGACTTGGTTTAGTTGGCAGTTGGCCTTTGTGTATTTCTCCCAGACAGTGACACAGGGGGCGGCTCGGTATTGGCAGGATTGGCCATCCTGACAGGACGGGAGGGGCGAAGCTGTGCTCAGCCTCACTTACATTACAAAGGAACTGCTTCAGCTATCACATAAAGGACTTTACACTAGCCTTTTGTCACCTGGGATGAGGACAAGGAGGAAGGAAATTCCAGAACCATCTGTGAGGGGAGAACTCTAGAATTTTCTTCCATTTCAAAGCTAGCATCAGGTATAAAAATAGAACCATCAGACCCACTCTTCAGTTCACTTTTGAACATGCGGAGGACTCTCATATGACTGCCCTGCTGCCTGAGGCCTGCTGTTACTTCAGGGGACTGCCCTGCTGCTCCAAGAGGGCTGCCCTGCTGCCAGAAGCCTGCCCTGTGTTCTCAGAGGACTGCCCTGCTGCTTGACACTTGCTGACTGAATCCAGGACTGCCTTTGGGCAGGCAAAAGGTGACTTTATATAAGTCCCTTTCCTAAAATATTTATTACAAACCCAACTACACCAGTCTACAAATTAACTTTGTAGCTGTTACTTAGGTGGAGATAACAATATTCAATTTACTATTGTATCCCAAATGCTTTCCTATGGAACAGCTAAGCCTGCTACAATATTTTTGGGGACCGTGTCAGTGTAAGCACCCTGCATTATGGGCATTAAGGCCTACTTAGGGTTGACTTATTAAAGGGGGATGTAGGCCGTCAAAACGGGTTATTTTGATAGGTAAAATTTGCAGGTGTAAAATTGTACAGACATAATACAGTGGAAGGCCTGCAGTCATGCTTGCACTGTCACTGTATTGCGTGGCACAATGAGTGCTGCAGTCCACTAGTAAACTTACAGTTCCTGGGTACACTTTGTACCAGTATGAGGGACTTGTAGGTAAGTTAAATTTGCCAATCAGGAGTATAGACAACTTTGAGATGTTTTAGAAGGCAGAGCACATGCACTGGGGCCTGGTTAGCAGAGTCCCTGGGCACAGAGTGAATAAAAGCTCCCTCAGTCCAAAAGGATGGGGTATTCATTCAAAAAGAGGCATTTACCTGCAATTTTCCAGAACTGAAGAAAAAAAATGATGTGAATTTCGGACTCCCCTAGTTGAGAGGGCAGTAGAGTTTAGTATTGCAGATTAGTAGAGAAAGGCCATATAATGAACCCGTGAGATAAAAGTCAAAACCAAGAACGCGGTAATTGAAGATAGCCTCTTGGTTTTGTTCTTCAGTGGAAAGCTCCGCTTGGACTAGCATCCACACTGCTTAGCCCACTTTCTCTCTGACCACACCCACAGACAATGACATCACAACATTCATACATATCATAGCAAAGCGAAGGTAAGGAAATGACAAAAACAGCAGGTGATAAGATAACTATTTCCTTGGGAAACTAGAATATACAAGATTGAACAAGAGCAGATAATAGCTTACACGAGTTAGGTAGAAATCATGCAACCAAATCCACATGAACAGATGACATTACAAAGTCCAACAGATCATATCCAAACAAAAACACAATATTCAGCTCTGCATAGGGCACCAAGACTTTCACACAGAATATGTGCAGTAGAATACAAGGCACAACAAAACTTCACAAAAATATCTCATTTCATTACTAAGTACAAAGAGAAGTGGCAGATCTAGGGTCGGATCTTCAGTACAGTGAAGAAAACCATGAAGGAAGATTTCTAACTGGTAGCAGTTATGCAAATGTTGAGCTCAGTTTACACTTGATTAGATTTGAGCAGAAAGGGACTACAGGCTAAAACACTTTACTCCCTCATCATAATTGGTAAAACTGAATAGATTCAATCATTGGGAAGTCTTGCACCAGTACCAAAATGCCTGGTATGTATGCATGTATATATGTGGCACTTCTATAGCACAATCCTAACCAAACGTTAGCAGAGCCCTGAACAGATTCAAAGACCAGCATAATGTTAACAAATGATTGGACAGGTAGCTGGTTTGTGCACGGTTATGCATTGTGATGTAGCATTCTTTAAAGAGGTGCCTCTTCAAATGTTTTCTAAATTAGAGCAGCTTGGAGGTGGTCCTGATGGATATGGGGAAGTTGTTCCAGGTCCGGGAAATTGTATAACAGGACAATCTGGTATGACAAACTTATCCTCATTCCCAGATTTGATTAAATGTTTGAACTAAACTTGTGACCATGCTCCATGTGATCTTCTCTCACGTCTGGATGGCGGATGTGATTTTCTGAGCTAGAAGGAGTTGTTATTATGTTGTGCTCTTGTCCTTGGAAGACATTGTTTTGAACTCTTAAGTGGAACGCAGTTGGATCAACATGGCCATAATGAAGCCCTGTCGAGGGTGAAATGTGTTGGCTGCGCATGTATTGAATTCACACATTAAAGAAGGATACGGCTTCAACACTGAAGGCTCAAGAAATTCTTTGTTTCTACTGTTTAAGTTACTATTGTTGCCTCTCTTTTTGTGAAGTGTTTGTCAAAATATATGGTCTATAAGCAGCAGGCCATTGAGGTGGGCAACATTGTTCATAGTGAACCAGTTTTGCAACTTTGTGACTGATTAGGCAGTGCAGCCTCAAACCCCTTGGCTGCTTGATACAATTAGAGAAATGTAGATTGAACTTCGGAAAACAATTGTATTGAATTGTACTGTTTTTTACATACTGGGTGGTCTGGTTTCATTATTTATATACAGATTCACAACAGAAACAAGGATATTGAAGCATGTAATTTGTATCAACTGTTTGGTGCATATTTGAAAGGGTGGTTGTGTGGTTTGACCTTTATTGGGCATGTTAGGGAAAGAGTGTGAAAGGAACAAATGATGGACGGAATGCTGAACAACGCAAACATTCACCCCCCAGTCACAAAGATCTTGGTTTAATCCATTGTTCTTTTTCTCACCACGCCACCCCAGTTTGGACCCTGCCATATGCAAATAAGTCTTGACCCTGTTCCTTATGGGAATAGTCCAGCCCGAACTGCCAAGCCAGGTCCTTCCTGGACTGGAAACAAGCATCCTGGGACCGGTTTCAGGGCATCACCCCTCATAAACCAGGCTAGCTTGAATCCAGTGGTACAGTGAGCATGGGACCCACGTCTGGGCATACCCCTCCCACTTAAGGCGACAAATGCAAAAGGAACAAATGATGGACAGAATGCTGAACAATGCAAACATTTACCCCCAGTCACAAAGATCTGGGTTTAATCCATTGTTCTTTTGCTCACCACGCCACCCCAGTTTGGACCCAGCCATATGCAAATCAGTCTTGACCCTGTTCCTTATGGGTACAGTCCAGCCCGAGCTGCCTGGCCAGGTCCTCCCTGGACCAGAAACATGCATCCTGGGACCGGTTTCGGGGCATCACTCCTCATCAGCCAGGCTAGCGTGAATAGTGAATGTGAGACATGATAGGAGAGGATGTGCTGCCGAGGCAAGTCTCGGCATTGGGTCAACTTCCTGTGATGCCTGGCAAATCACTTAATCTCTCTGTGCCTAAAATAAATAAATAAATGTGACATAGTTTAATGCAACTGGTGCTCATGCAAAGCACTCCAATACCTTTGGGTTGAGTTTGTGAGATAATAAACTGCAAAAATTAAAGAATATAAAAAATAAATTAAAATATGATGACATAGTGGGCACATGTCACATGGAGTGTAGTTTCACATAAGTGTTGCAGAGGGTGTGAGAAAGACTCAGCCACACTTGCATGCACTACAGATGGAATCCACTGTTGATGTGCATCAGAAGGGTCGATTATGGTATACGGCGCTCACCAACTACCAACCGGAGATCATACATATTTTGGAGACATTGTTAAATCACCAAGTAGTGGTATAAATGCGATAAAGTTTCCTCTGACGTAGATTACAAGGATATTGCAAGTCACTAATGAGTTCCCAGACCATATAGAGGAGCAAAGACGAAGGACAAGTATAACATCCCCCTTCCTGCAAACATCTTAAAAACTTGGGCCCAGATATTCAAAAATGTTACTAAATGCAGCACAACAACCAAAGTTGCTGTGCTGTGTCGTGTGACAAGACAGAGGAGAAAACAGCCATATCTACAGAGATATGGGACTCTCCTACTCTCTCCCTAGTGCCAACGCACAATCAGGCTGCTTAGTGCCATGCACACACATTTGCACCATTGTACAAGGGTGTCTGCATGAGTCCTGCATATGTTTTGTACTGGAAGGGCCACTTTCCAGATAAAAATACTATGCCTAGACTAACTTTAAAACGTTTCTCACTTCGGATGTATGCTGTGCAGTGCAGCACACGTGCAAAGTGGGAAACGTTAGGAGAAATAAAAGCATTTCTCCTTATTAACGGCTGTTTCAAAGTGGCTTATCTTTGGCACAAAACCCTGCCTACTATTGTTAGTAGATATGGTTTTACATGAAAAAACAAGGGTGGTTGCATGAGAACGCACATATACAACCCATGCAATGCCCCCTTTGCAGTGCAGCACAGATACGAAATGGGAACAGTTAGGAGAAATTAAAGTATTTCTCCTTTTTAACACCTGCAACCCATGCAACACCCCCTTTGGAGATGGAAGGGAACCAAACTCTGACTCAAGTCCTCACGTCTATCAGCCACAAGCAGGGAACACACGACAGACAGACACTTTTATCCTTCTTCCTTTTAATTGGATGCCCAGATGGAGACGTTGAAGGGAGAGATAAAATAAGTGAGCTGAGCAACATTTACCAAGTGGAGGAAGGAGGGGTTGGTCTGCAAAAGGCTCAACTACTGACCCTGCAGGCCAATAGAGACATTAAGAGACCAGCCCTTGAGGTGGAGGTAGTTAACTTAAGGCAGGGAGGAGGCAAGGGGCTGCAGGGTATGAACATATCCCAATAATTTTAACACAATCCTAGACACATGGGAAGAAAAACAACACAAAGCAGAGGAGGAAACATTTTAAACGTAAAATACTGTAGATGCACAATCGCAACAAATCGATTCCCTTAAACTTTCTGACTTTCTCGTACTTAGGTTAGGTACCTAAGACCACTCTCACATAACACCAAGAGTGCACAAGTCAAAAGTAAAACCTGAGGCCTCTATGAGATTAGTTCATCACATGGATAGAAGTTGTCTAATTGGAATACGATATCCTATCTATATCACGCTTACTCTCAAATACCTGTTAACTGTCACCGTTGACATCTTCAGCTAGACCAACTTATAATCAACAACACTTTAAAATATGCAACTCATACATTATTTGGAAAAGTGAGTCTGCAAATCCCAGAATACCTAAAAGGTGTTGGCTAAAAAGACACAACTGAATGCAGTCAGCCCCGCATTTTGAGGCCAGTTGGCAGTCCTGACCACCTCCTCCCTGAGCTGCAGCCATTCGGCCATTGCATTAGGCCTATTTGTTTTCTGCTGCTGGAAATATACTAATTTTACCCCCAATCAGAGAGACCTCCAAGAAACAACAGTGAGCATTGTAAAATACCCTGCCCATGTTCTTTCTTATGTTGCATTAAGATTTAAGGTGGGGAAGGAACAGTTTCCCTATCTCGTTGAACCAATAACAAAAAGAAGAGTGATAAATAATAATAGAAATGTGTTATTTGTATAATTCTCTGCAAAGGACATTTACTATGCAATTATTATTAGCAATTCATAATAGAAACTTAGGTCAAGACATACATAATTTGCAACATATATTTTTGCGGCAGCGAAATTATTTGATGAACCGACCTATGTATTAATAGGTCGGTTTGCAGAATAAGGATTTGGAGTGAGGCACAATCCAACCTACCCCATTACTCTTCATGAATTAGGTGGCAAATTGTGACTTATTCCAATGTATAGCCATTAGAGGAATGGTGGCATACTTTCAGCAGATCACCATGTCTGTGATCTTGTTTTCAATTTTTTTTGTTTTAAAGGCAGCCCTTTAGTCTTGAAAGAAACAGTGCTGCATTTAAAGTTTCACTGAACCACTTCCCACTCCAAGCTTTTGTTTTACATTCACAGCAGGGAAAGTGTCTTAAGATGACCACTTCACCTTTGTGAATGGGTTACAACCACCTTTGAGGAGTTGGTAACCTAAGAATGGTTTACAACCCAAATTATGGTCGCAAACAATTTTTACATAGCATTTTGATATGAAATTTAATAGGGATGCTGTACCCGCCCCTTCCAGAATTTCGATTCGGTATGCATTTCTAAACCCATTGTGTGATTTGCCATGGGAGTGCTTTGTGATCTATTGTTTCTGTGATGGTGAACAAAGATAAGGTCCTTGTGTTCACTTACCAAACCAAAAACCTTCAGTGACCCCTTCCCACACTATCCCAAAATGTATACACCCACTCTCACTGCATGTTCTGCTTTCAGCAGTCTTTACAATCTTATCAGAATGTAAACATTTTTTAAACAATTCAATGTGAAAGATTATTTTCCCATCCACTGAACCACTCTTATATTGCTGTCATTGCTCGGGCCATGCCCCCCCAAACAAATATTTCTGGCTATGGGCCTGGTGGTGAAGCTTAACGATAAGCTTACTTTGGACCAGCTTAGATGTGTAACTAAAGCCTTCTCTCAGCTAAGGACCTGGACCAGATCCAGATGGCTGCATACCCACATGTTTCTAACCAATAAAAGCAAATTCTTAGCCAACCTGTGAGACATTGTGTTACTGTTTGGACGGGGGTGGGGGGTAAACCCTTCTCAAGCAGCAGCCGCAATCCTTGTCAGGGTGAAGTATTTATGCAGCATTTAAAACAGTGATAAAGTGAAAACACAGCACAAGAAAAATCCCAAACCAATTTAGAAAAATAGAGTTAATTGTCATAAATAAATTGAGACCAAACCAATAAACGTTCAATCAGTAGAACCGGAGATATGCAAAGTTATAGAAAAAGTACAAAGTGGCAACAATGGTTATCTGGTCATGCCGGACCGGGACAAAATCACAAGTTAAGGCCAACCGTGATGGCGCCTGAACCGGCTACAGGGACCCAGTTAGGCCCGCTGAACAAGAGTACTACTTTAAATCCTGATTGTGAAGTGATGCGGAGCCCCATGTCGAGGATGAGTCGTGCTGCAGAGGCGATGTGAGGTCCGGGCGAAGAAATGCATCATGCAGGGTGTGGTTCGGGGAGCTGTGAAGTGCGATGTGATGTCCTTGCATGGAGATGGGATGCACAGCACCAGTTCTGATGAGCTGCATTGGGTGAGGTGATGTCCTTCCTTGGAAATGCATCGGCTCTGATGAGCTGCGATTGGTGACCTAACTTCCATGCGTCTTGAAAGTGTGCGAAGAAGAGGTGATGCATCAGTTCCGAGGGCAATACATTGAGCAGCAGAGGCGAAACTCCGGTTATGTGGGAGATGCGCCGCACCACGGAGAAGATAAGTTAGTCCTGCTGAATCCACAGATGGGCTGAAAGACCACATTCAAGCCCACATTTCAAGGATCCAAGACTAGGATGGCACTACATGAGAGAACAATACTCACAGATGGCAGAGTTCACATGCTTGGTTCAAGGTTGTTGGAAGCCTGTTCTGTTCCTGAGGTTCTGATCAGGAGGCCAGCCAACTAGCCACTGAAGTCACTATGGGATCCTAAATTTAGAGATGCAGGTCCTTCTCACCCATACGGCAGCAGATCAGCACAGAAAGGAAGCAGTCCTACAGAAGAGCAGTCCATCAGAATGACAGTCCTTTCACAAGCACAGCAGGCCTTCTTTCTGGTAGAGTCTTCCACAGCTCCAGAAGTGTACTGAAGAGTTGGGGTCTGAGGTCCAATATTTACACCTGGTGATCAATTTGAAAAGGAGGAAGCTTTTAGAAGTTTCCATCCCCCTGAGGTGTCAGGCATCCCCTTCCTCCCTGTCCTGGTCCCAGCTTGTCTGGGGTTCACAAAAGACCAGTGTCAAACCCCTTGTGAGAGTGCTCAGGCAATGCATTTGTGATGTGCAAGTGTGGTAGGTGTAGCTCCTTCCCCTTGTTAACTCAGAGTGATCCATCCTGCCAACACCTATCTCCCCTTTGTCTCACTGTCTGGGAGCAATACACAAAGACCATCTGCTAGCTGCACCTAGTCATGTGATTCAGGATCAGGCCAGACTGTGGGCGAATGTGTTAGGCAGGCACTTCCTTTCATTTTAAACTACAAATGTGAGTGCAGCCGTACATTGACCCTCCTCGTTGCTGATGAGGTAGGTTCCAAAGTGGCATTCACATAACTTTGCTGATTACCCTAACTCGGTTTTATGTTCTCAATCCCACAACCACCACAAACCTTTATACTTTTATTGTGGTTTTGGTCTGGTTAGAACTTCCACCTGCAGTCTCGTACTTAGCCATTTATGGAGGAGTTCATTCACTCAGATCTGTATAACAGGGACCATTAATAAAGTCAGATAGAGAGCAGTCAACCCTTGGTTGCTAATTGCTGTAGTTGCTTTAGCTGGAGCTTTCAGCCCTGTCTTTGATGTATTTTTATAGGTTCTACAGTACTAACAAATCAGCATATGTGCATAGTGCTTAAACTCTCATTAGTGACTAGGCGCTGCACCTGAGGGGAATTAGTTAATGTGCCAATGCAGGCCATCAGGGAGGGACTTCAGCAGGGAATTAATAATGGCTCGGCTCAGCTTGTCCCTGCCTTTTTCCTAAAACTTTTATGGAGAAAACAAGAGAAGTTCACTCACTATCCTCAACTTTATCACAGTGCAGTAGTGCATAAAATGATGCTTCAGCTAGTCAAGGCACTTGCAAAGAGCAACTTACAGGTCACAATTTAAATTGAATTTCAGTGGCTACGAGGAGCCAGTGATGCTTTTGTATTGAGAGAATGATATGTGCAGTATTTGGTAAATTGACTTCAGAATTCAGCAACACTTGCCACTTTTTAATGTTGGAAATGGAAGTCCCTGTCAGCCCTGCAGTATCTTCTCTTTGGACACAATAAGGCTTATGGGCCTAAAATGAAACATTGAAAACAATCTCTAAAGGAAGCCTGTAAATGATGACAACTACTGCCCAGCAGTCATGTCCATCATAGATGCACATAAAGGCTTTCAGACCTTGATCTGCCAGCTTATACATTGAACTGACTTAGGTGAAAAACATCTCCTATCTCTCTGCAATATAATGAGCAAGCAGGAAAAGAGATGAGGTGAGTTAATGCATGACACACACTGTACACCTCTAGGGACAGCACTAAGGTTGAGTAAGCCACACAGGATCTCAAACTAATAAAATAGATACACATTTGCATTTCAATTATCCAATATTTTAAATGTATTCGTCACAGATAGTGTGCCATCAACACTGAACTATTTCTCCTTTTAAAGGAACACATTAAAAGACCTTCACATGTATGGAAAAGAGCGCATTTCCCTGTGAAACAAAAACAGAAATATGAAAGTGAGTCATTTGCTGTTTTGAAGGCTAAGGTCTCTTACTGAACAAAGCACAGAGATGGAATAATACAACAGTGCATTAGCTTTCAAGATCACACATTCTTTTGATGCAAGAAGCTGTAACTGAGAACACATGCTGAAATAAACCTAAAACCTAATGGCCCCTCGCTTAGCAAGGCAGATGATTCACATTTTATTAGCCTTGAAATAGGGGATGTTTTTCAAAATTCACGTGTTGGTTTTGTTCTTTGTCATAAAATACAAGATGCCTGGAGTTTGCACAGAGATGATGGGCATCCATCCTGCATCAGGGAAAGAAACCAGTTAAATGACACATATGTTAACTACCCTCAGACTAGCACGTTGCAACATTGAGATCAATACAAATTTGCCTGGGGCGAATATGGTTTAGCGATTCTGGTTGTGCAAATTTGGATACATTTACCACCCATAATAGGTGTAACCACACAAATTAGATATACCCTTGCACAAAAAATTCACGCGAGAGACCTACTCAATGAATTGAGCAGTGGTCTGCCTGAAAATTGTACCCGAGGAGCTGTACAAACGTGACATTTTCTACTTGATTCAGTCTCCCACTTGCAAAAATTATGCAAAAAGTACTAGAAAAAAACAAATATTGCATGAGGTTTGGGAAGCCCAGTAACTGCGTAAAGTTCTGATCAGCCCGAATAGTGAGGTAAACATCAAGACTTTTTGAAGATTTTTATTTTCTTAAATTGCATAGTATACACGGTGAACCTAAGTGTGCCTACAGAAAGTAAAGTAACAGTGGTTCATTTACTTAGTGTTATGGGTCACTAAGAGATCAATTCATAAACATCTTTGGAAATGTGCTCACCATAGGCATAGACCAACAACTTCAATATATGTCTGACTTTTTGGAGGTCCACAGTTATCCCCTGGAACTCTCTTGAAATGCTATGCAAGCCAAAAATTTCCATGTGTACAGTATTCCTGTTGCTCTACATTTATTCCTCAGGTTTAAGCATAAAAGGACACATGCATTATCACAGCAAACTGTTTTCTTTTTTTCTGTCTCTAGTGGAGAAATGCGTCCTCCACTCTTGCACAAAACATAAGGGTGTTTGGGGAAGCGTGTATTTTAAGAGAATAAATTTACATTTCCAAGTGGGGTGGAAAAACCCAATAGGATGGTTTGTAAATACTCTAAAAAATCTGGATTTCTAAATACTGTTTGGATTTCCAATTGGCACCCACTAGACCTTACCGTTTTGAACACGTATGCTCCCACCAGCAAAAAAAAACTTTCTACTGTCGAAAAACATACCAGGCTTGCAGATTTTTCCTCAATGTTAATTCCATCTGTGGGCTTCCATATCCTGGCTATGCAAATCCGAATCCACAAATTATGCCTGTGGGTGGGATTTGTTCCTCACCTAATTTGAATTTAGATGTGCAAAATTTTCTGATTTGTCTTACAGACATAAATGCTTCTAATTTAATTTAAGCGACAATTTTTGCATTTATCATAGCCACTTACCTCCATAATATTGTGCTGGTTAAAGGAAGAAGGGATGAGCATTCTTGTGAAGTCGTACAAGGACTGTGGTTGGGATAAAGTGTTGTAGGGTGCTTAGCGCTTATGAAATTGTCTTTTTGAGTAGAGAAGAATTAGAGTAATGTGTATGATAGAGGTTTCTAAGTGAGTTGTTGAGACCTAATTTTGCCTAGGTTGGAGGTGAGAAATGTGGTTATGATGAATCACATTGCTATAAATCACAGATTTAATATAGCCACTTTCTTGGCCGACGTGCTGTCTTCGCCACCCTGGAAGTCTGGTGGCCAAACCTAAAATGAGAGTGATATGTCAGAATGGAAAATGCATTTTGTTTAGATGTTTGTTGGTAAGATTGGCTTGTATCTAATTTTTTGTTGTTTTGTAGTCTGTTGTTTGGCAAAAAATATAAAGTATCCCTAGATAAAGTTATGGTGATTATGCTGGAAAATGGACACCTTGACTGAGCACAATATATTGCACAACTCAAAATATTAAGTAATCATACAATGTGCAGTGCTTAATTTGAGCCTGTGGTTTCCGGTGCTCAGCACCGGCACTTAATCATCAACACCGGCGCTTGAGCACTAGTTAAAGGCACATTCATTTTTGGTGTGCACAGGGAGATTAAGTGATTCGCTCAGAATCACAGGATGTTGAGCCGACGCCGAGGCTCGAACCTTGTTCCCCAGGTCGGCAGCTCTAGCCATTACGATACATCTCCTCCCCACTTGTAGGGTTTGTTGGTTCTGTGTTAGCCAGCGCCAACAGGGGAAATGGGCTGGTCGAAGCTGCCTCCTGACGAGAGCACCAGCATGTTTACTAACCTATTACATTTAGTTTTGCCGATTATTTTTTTGCAGAGGATTACTCCCTAATGAAGTGTAGTCTTTACCGGTGATTGTGGTAGGAAGGTTATATTAATGAATACAAATTAGCACATATTAGGATCAATTATTAAAATGTCATACATATCAAAGTCAAACTTACATTACTCTTAGTTGTGAAATTAAAGTTATCTATGGACATGTTGTGATGGGCGGTCTTGTCCATTGTAAACAGCGTAAAGCTCTGAGTTATAGTTTTCTGAATTACTTTGGATTCGCGACAATTTGAATAACTATCCATAGAAATTCAGGCACATCGTAAAGTTCTGTGCATTCGTCACTACTCTATTTTGACAATTGTTCACAGCATTGCCAACCTACATGGGTAAGTGCTTTGGAGATGGACAGTAGACCATTATGTTCCCCTATAAAGCAGTGGCTACTCCTCCACTATGGCGGAGAAGCGTCCCCCCCCTGCCAGCACCTCCAAAAACTTGAAAAATAAGACAATGATAAAACGAGTTTTAAACCATTTTTATTATCATTTTATTTTTCTACTAAGTGTGCTGAGTCTTGGGGGTGGGGCCAGGGGGATGACAGGCACTGAGGGGGAGTGGTATGCACAGCCCTCAGTGTGCATGTGGGTTTGGCCGGCCGTCTCATGACGGCCAAACCTATATGCACACTGAAGCTGTCTCCAACCTGACCTGTGTTGCTGGGTTGGAGACAGCAGGCACAGGCTCCCAGTCTCACTGGGAGCGCAAATCGAAAGTGCTCAGGCCAATCCTGAAGCTGCCCTCATGCTGCATGAAAGCAGCATCAGGAATGGTCGAAAGGTATTTTGCAGAGGAGCAGAAGAGCCTGATGTGGCTGGCTGAAGGTAAGTTCTTTTTTTTTCATTGTAGTCTGTCACCCCCCCGCACCTCCAAACCCCCCCCCACCTCTCCTTCCGGCCTGCCACTTTGCCCTGCACCAGCTGCCACTACTATAGAGAGAGAAAATGTCTTTGAGATACCTTTTTCTTCTCTCACTGAAAAGAACTTTCAACTCCATCTTTGAATAGTTTTCTGCATGTGAATTGGGGTGGCAAAACACATTTTGAAAGTATGCGAAAAAACACAAAGTAACAATATTAACATTGTTTTTTCCTTAAATTTTTAATGCTCCACCTTCCCCCTGCAAACACCAGTGTTCCGGCACTGTAACTAAACTTAGCATTATGACATTTTTGCCATGCTGGCATATTTTCTTCGATGCTAAATTACATCTGTAATTTTATGTGCTAAAATCTAGTATTAAAATGAATACAAGAGTTACAGTCTTATTGTAAGAAGCCTTAAAGGTAATTTCAAATATCTTTTAAGCAGCCTCAAAAGCAAATGCATGATCAGTTTTGTATAGATAGAAAAGGGCCTATTTAAAATCCCCATGGTGCACTATTGTGAACACACCCTCTCCTGAGAAGAGCAGCAGGTAAGTCAATGATTCACAGTCAGAATATCTATCTGAATATAGTTCTACTTATGTTTTAATGTTGGTCTGTGTGCCCAGGCTCAGTGCCCTGATACATGGCACTTCATAAATCATACCATTTTGTGAACAACTTTTCCAGAAAGCCCTGTGGACTCCTCTTAACTTTTGTAAAGGAGAATGTACTTCAATCAAAATCATTCAAGCAAAACCAATCACTCAATCATACAGGACTTATAAATTGTGTTTAATCACCCTTAAGGGTTTCAAGGTGCTATGAACCCTGCAGCAGAGGGGCAGGGGTGTCAGTTGAACAGCCAGTTCTTGGGTCGTTTCCTGAATTCCAGCAGAGAGGATGAGGTTCGGAGGTAAAGCGAGAGGTGGTTCCAAGTCTTGGCAGTGGGATAAGAAAAGGAGCATCCTTCACTGTTGCTTTGATGGATGTGGGGTGTGTGAGCAGTGGGAGGGAGGCGTAGGGCAGGTGTCTGATGGGTTGGTGGAAGCTCAGGCGTTGGTTGATATATAGGCATCCTTGGTTGTGTAGGACTTTGTAGGTGTGGGTCAGCATCTTGAAATGACATCTCTTCTAAATTAGTAGCCAGTGTAGCTTCCTGAAGTGGGGGGTGATGTGGTTTCATCTAGGGAGGTTGAGGTTGGGTCCGACAACTAAGATCTGTATTGTCTGTAGTCTTTTCAGGATGTACGTGGTGATTCCTATGTAGAGAGCATTGCCGTAGTCCAACCGGCTGGTGACTAGGGCTTGAGTGACAGTTCTTGTTGTTTTGACAGGGAGCCATTTAAAGATCTTACAGATCATGTGAAGGGTGAGGAAACAGGCAGAGAAAACTATGTTGATCTGATTTTTCATGGTGAGCTTGCTGTCCAGGATGATGCTAAATTTGCGTGCGTGGTCCGTCGAAGTTGGTGCGGTACCTAGTTCAGGGTGCCACCAGGAGTCATTCCAAGATGAGGCATTATTACCGAAGATCAGCACTTCTGGGGCTGTATTACGCATCGTCATTGTTTGCTCTCGGCGCACCTCTTATGACAATGACAATGCGCCCTATTACGATGTATGTGCTACCCTGTGGGCAGCGCATTCATCTGAAAACCCAGAGCTGCTGCTGGCAGCCGCTCCATGTTTTCACAGTGCAGGCGGCAACCCGCCTGCACTTATAAAGGGGAATAGACATCCCCTTGCAGGTGGGTGCTGTCAGTGACTGCACCCTCTTGCAAGGGGATGTCTGAGGGGTCCATAGAACCCCCTTTCTCCCCTCCAGAGGGCTGCGCTCAGGGGACGCACTCTCAGTGCTCCACCTAGAAGATGGTGCACTGTGAGTGTGCCCCCTTTGAGCTTCTTTGCCTCTGCGACTGTAATATGCGCAGAGGCAAAGGAATTGCCTCATTTGCATTGGGCACGCCCGTATACAAATGAGGGAACACCCCCTGAAGCTAGTGCTGGTGCTTTAAATACAGCAGCGCTATCGGTATTACTGAAGAGGACACGCAAGTGTCTGCTCCCCCTTCTGTAATACCAAAGTACCCCAGGGGCGAGCAAAGTGGGCGCGAACACCCGTTGCACCCCCGCCACTTATTGTAATACGGCCCCTGTTTTGTCTGTGTTGAATTTTAGGCAGTTGTCTTTCAACCTGTTGGTGATGCTAGTCATGCATCTGTGGACGTTGGTGATGGTGATGGAGGAGTCTTCTGATAGCGAGAGGTGTCGTCGGCATAAGATATGATGCTAAGTCCGTGTGTTTGAACAATGTTGGCCAAGGGGGTCATGTAGGTGTTGATAGAGTGGGTCTGAAGGATGAGCCTTGAGGAACGCTGCAGATGAGGTTCTTGGATTTAGAGGTGAATGGAGGTAGGCAGTCTCTCTGGGTTCTTCCGGTGAGGAAGGAGATGATCCAGATGAAGGCGTATCCTTGTATTCCAATATGGTAGAGTCTCTTGATGTGGGTGTGGTGGGATATGGTGTTGAATGCAGCTGAGAGGTCAGGAAAGATCAGGGCCGACGTTTCTCCCTGGTCAAGGAGGGTTCTGATGTCGTCTGTGGCAGTGATTAGGACAGTTTCAGTGCTGTGGTTGGTAAGGAATCCGGATTGGGAGGTGTCCATAAAACTGTTGTTCTCCAGGTCCTCCATGAGTTGATAGTTAATGCCCTTTTCGAGGACTTTGGCTGGAAGTGGGAGCAGAGAAATGTGATGGTAATTTTTGACGTCACTAAGGTCAGCAGTAGGTTTCTTGAGAAGGGGCTTGACTTCTGCGTGTTTCCATTCTTCGGGGAATGTGGCCATGGTGATGGAAGTGTTGAGGATGGCGGTGAGTTCATTTCTGATTATCTTGCTCCCGAGATATGGTGGGACAGTGGTCCTAGGGTGCTCCAGAGTGGATGGATTTCATGATAGTGGTGGTATTTTGCATGGTGAGCTGGTCCCAAGTGGTGAGCAGGTGGTCGTGTTTTGCCCTTGTGGGAGCAAGGAGGTTGAGTGTGTCGGCGACAGTGGGTTGAGGTTCGAAATTTTGGTAGATGTTGGCGGTCTAGACGTGGAAGAGATTTGCAAGGGTGTCGCAGAGTTCCTGGGAGGGGGTGATGATGTTTTCGGTGGCTGAGGGGTTAGAGAACTCTCTGACGATGCTGAAGAGTTCTTTGCTGTGGTTGGAGCTGGCTTTATTGCAGGCAGCGAGGGTGTTTTATTTTGTCTTTTTCAGGAGCTGGTGGTATTGGTTGAGGGATGTCTTGAAAGTGGCTCTGTCCACATTGAAGCAAAACCAAGAAAGAAACGTCGAGAAAATCTAAAAAAAAAAAGCACGTCTTCCTGAAACAAAGTGTGCAAATTTACCCATCACCAGTTGAGAAGCGAAAATGTCGATGCTGGTGTCCTTGAAAAGCGTAATCACATTATACATGTCATGATCTCATTAAAATTTTCAAATTATTACAGAGATTATTTCACCTGATAAAGCAGGTTTCACCCACAAAACTTTGTGACTAGTTGATGTATTATTCTGCTTTCGTACAACGTATTTGAGTATAGTTTTGGAGATAAACTATTTTAAGAATTGTGTGATTCTCAAGCAAAACAGTTTAAATAATTTTTATAAAAGAAGTTTTTTCGTTTAACAACACAATTTGGAACAAAAAGAGAAAAACAATAAATGATTAAAAGAATAAAGGAACTAGTCAGCAAGTGAGCTCTCTAGCATTCTAGGATAAATATCCACAGACTATCATGATGATATACCGGGAGTCCATAGAAGAACATAATCAAAGAGGTCTTGAAGACAAATATGCTTGCTTTTGTCTCCTGAGGCTCCACTGTGTCTCTAATTTCTGTGACTGTCGCAGTTTGGGATTTTCTGCCGTAAGGTATTTTTTAAAGAAAACCAAAAAAGTGTTTCTGAAAACTTCCACCCACTCTTCTACCTCAAGCTCGTGCCACAGTTCTGGGTATTCCAATCAAAGCAATATATGAAGAGCTTCAAGATTCTTGAAAGGTCTTGAAAAGAGCCAACGTCAGTGTAGGAGAGTAGGATCTGCTTCTTATGGTTACCCCCACTTTTTGCTGATGTTTCACTGTTTTTCGACTTTAGTCTGGCTGGGGCCCTGCTATCCAGGACCCCAGCCTAGCTGCTTCCTCTCTAAATTGATTCCCTTGTAGTGTAGTTCCTATTTCCCTAATAGGCTCTGCGCATTGGAATAATATAACCTATAGGTTTGACATAGGACTGAGGTCGGTATTTCCCTATCGATTATATTAAACTTAATTACCTGTGCCAGCTAGCTCAGAGGCCACTAGAAACTCCTTGAGAACAAGAAGGGAGTAGTTTCTGGCAACCGAAAAACATGACAACTTTGTTTCCCTTTAGAAGCGGAACGTGTCTCAGAATCGTGGAAACAATAGATAACAGTTTCACTCATTCAATCGTGCATGCTTAGTTTCTACAGAGTTACACAGAAAGGAAAGACGGGCGTTTCAATAAAAGGGTTTTATTGAACAGTCTTGTTTCTCGTGTAAGAGATATGTGCTGTTATGATCACAAGACAGTATGCAAGATAAATAATGTACAGCGTAAGCAGTAGAAATAAATAATACTGCGCTAGCATTATCTTTTAGCATATATTCACGTACATAAATAACATGAGCTAAAAATGCGAGTACTCATACGATGCGTCCCTAAACTAGTTCTACCCCAATGTACCTAACCTAAGTGTGGTGCAAGGTAAGATAGAAGTAGGTGGAGTATTCTCTAGTATGGTAGACTAAGAGTGTGTTAAGTCTAATATGCCAAGAGTCCCTCTAGGTTCTAGTCAGCTCCATACCTTGAGAATGAGAGAGGTGGGAATCTCCTGCCGGGTCTGAAACTCTAACACCCCGCGAAGGGAGTCAGAACACTGGAAGCTGGATTCGTCTGCGTGCAGGAATGACAGCGTCTTCTCAGTGCATCAGGCCGGGATACGGGCTCCTCTGAAGTCGAGGTCTCCTCTAACTTGCTTGGGCAAGGGAAGGTATATTTATACCTGGTAGGTGTCGTGGAATGTTAGCATTGACGTGAAGTCGGACAGAGGAAGACGTCATGAATGAACCCTTAAGGTATAACGGTTCATACATAATAGATGAGTTCTTGGAGAAATCAATAGTCCTGTGCTAGGGGAACTCCCGAAGCTTGAGGGTCTGGTTTCTAAGAACTCGTTGTGACGTTAGGGTGGACGGATGTCGGTGACCATGCCTGTATTTGGAGTGCACGGTTAATGCCTAAATAAGGACAGGGATTGCTATGCCTATATAAGGGCAATGCGAATTGTGCCTATATAAGGACATGATTCAGGAAAACCTATATACGGACCCCTAAAGCGGAATACAACACCCACTCCATTTTCGATTGAACGATAATACAAAATGCTAAACATTTAAATGCTAAACATAAAATTGAGTACCACATATTGCTAAAAACATTTCTAAAAGCATTTTAAAAGAAGCTCAAAACTGTTGAAATGCAATAGGTACTGTACATTTTAAGCATCAGTTTCATTCTAAGCATATAACGGAAGTAAACATGCAACGTGAATGAAACGGATATATACATATGACGAAATGGTCGATAAGTTCTAAAAATCAAAGCCATTGCATATCATGGAATTAAATAAAACGTTAGACAACTAAGGTGACAATGTCTCCCTGGAAGTATTCAAAGAAGTCCGTTTTATAAGACAAAGGGGCCGATTCCGATCTCGGCCGGTAGGGCACCGAATCGGATTTGGCTGAACCGGATCCGATTCGGAGCCCTTATTCCCGACCGATTCGTACGTGCGTCCGGGCGAACGAGTACGATGTGAGCGCGTGCACATTCGCCGACCGACTCGTACGCCCGTCCCAACCGCACCGACCGACTCGAATGGATGCGCAGCGCACCTCGCAATGGAGACGTTCCCCGGCCGGGCAAGTACGATGCGTGCCGCGAGCAGTCCGACCGACTCGCGCCGTCCGGCTCGAAGAAGCAGTCGGAGCCGTACTTTGGGGGTCCGTGTCGGACCCCCCTGTATGCGTAGCCGCGCGAGTCGCACACAGGGGGGACCCATGGGTCCCCCCTACCTGTGCGTGTACGGCGCAAGTCGCTTCGCCGCGTACACGCTGTAGGGGGCGCCCTTGTCCGCCTCGCACCCATTGAGTCAATGGGAGCCCGCGTACGCGTTGTACGACAGGCTCCCATTGACTTCAATGGGAGTCCGACCGACTCGAGTCCGATGGCATACGTGCGCATCGTACTCGTTCGGTCGGGCTGCTAGGGTCCGATTCGGTCGGAAATCTCTCCGGGTCCGGCTCGGTCGTAGAGATTTCCGATCGGAATCGGCCCCTAGGTCTACTGTAAGCAGATTGTTCATTTGCCATGTCATTTGAAAAAAAAATTAAAAAAGAAAAAGTTCAATTCTGGGAAATGTTCCAAGTTTGAAAAATATGAAGGCCAAATTTCAATGTTGCCCTGGTACACTGTGAGCCGAATCAAAGTCAGTGTAGGGGTCTGGCGTAAACATTAGATCATCTATGTCCGTAGCCAAAATATCATCCACCGAAGTCGGAGACATTTGGAACACCTCGTTCAGAAGGTTAATTGCACAAAGATGAGAAACATCGCCTTCAGCAGAAGAAGCAATGTTCACGTCCGTTGTTACCTGTGGGCCAGTTGATCCATCTCGTACCTCAGCAGCAGCCGGAAGCGACTGTGAGATCTCAATGAATGCCGCCATCAGGATTGGAAGCCTTTGGGGACAACACACAGCATGGGCCGTTATCGGGTCCAGCAGAGTATCGATATCCGTTGGCATGACTGATGGGAGTGTTAGACAGATGTCTAGCACGCATTCTTCACCGCAAAACAGGCAGCGTAGAACAGGTAAGATGCAATCTTGCCAGATTGGTCTGAATGACAGGAACCACGTTGTATTCAGTTCCCGTAGACAAGGCATGCCCAAAAGCTGTACTATTCGCTCACGGCATTTCCGTTCAAGGAGGGCTCTCTCCACATCGCTCGGAGTGATGTTGGCGAAGAGGCTTGCCATAGCGTAGTAGGAGGAATAGAAACAGAATTCCTGCAACAAGTGCTAGAAGTAATGGCACTCCACCAAACACCGAATGTGCGAAGTTTGGGATGATTCCGAGTTCAGCCTGGAAAGGTGCTAATAGTCCGGAACAGATGGTCTTAAATACATGTACAATTCCGCTTGTTTCTGACATGTTAAAGATACGTCCTATCATTTCTACGAAATGTATAGGGCAGTTTGTACGAATTAAAGCTTGTATCTCAGCCGAAGTCCTTGCAACTTGTAGATCATAGGTTTCTTTGGCCGAGGTCAAAGGCACTGATTGTTGTAGAAGCATGGCTTTCATTCTGCTTAAAGTATCAAATCGTATAAAAGAGACATTCAAAGAAGGCCATAAAGGCGACTCCCTGACTGTGTCTATTGGGGCAAATAATACTTGCATACAGCAAGTGACCCTGGAGTTGACCGTTACTAGATATGGGATGCCTGGCAACATGCCACAGCAACTCTGATCATTCAACATCAGGTAACTCCCATTAGAAAGTTGTCCAAACGTTGGATTAATCACAGCAGCTGGTGTACCCTGCTGGAGGCAGGACAAATTTGCCACAGAACCATTACAAGCCCCGTGTAAAGATATGTCCTGACAAATCAGTGAACCGCTCAGTGCATTTTCACAGTGTGTACCGCTTAGAAACACTTCACGATCCCCACTCCAACATCTAAATGTGTATGGTAAATTCCAGGTTGTCTTAATGTATTCTTTACCCAACCTTTCATATTTGCCTGCTTGCATTTGTTTGAGGCAATACAGAAACTGGAAAGTAGTCACAGGTAGTGTGATTTTGCCATGAATAAGCCATTCTGTAGCTGATTTTTCTGCCACTGTGAATGGTAATTTCTCAAGTTTTTCAATGCTCAGTACTGTATACTTTGCTCCCCTTTGTGCCAGTTCGATCTGTATATCAGTTAGATTGTATTCTGCAAACAGAGCCGTCGTCTTGATAAAACGCCAAGGCACATAGCCCGCACGCAAAGATTGCAGCGTCCACCTTAATAACGTAATAGAACGTAACTGTGTTTGGCCTTGTTGTAACATGGCTAAATCTTGTTCCAGTATGTCGATAGCAGAGGATACAATACTGTCCAATGAATAAATTCTGGAGGACAAAGTTGTTAACCCATTGTCGACCACTGAGAGAGTTTTCTCTAAGTTAATACGATCAAGTTCACGTATTCGTTCTGCGGCCTCCATCTGAGATACCTTCCATGCTTCATTATAAGCAGCATAGATGCCGGCATATATGAAATGTTTTTGACGCGGTTTTCTTGGTCCAAGCAAGAATTCCCTACGGTCTGCGTCTTCTTTAAGTAAAGATAAGTGTTGTTTCACATCCTTAAGTATAGATTTCTGCAGCCAATCGAGGCATAATTTTCCTACACTGTATGTTGTTACTACCCCCGGATGCTGTCTTTGGACGTATCGTGGGTCTGGCCTATGAATAGTAAACCCCTGTGTTTTATTCAGGAATCTGTCTTGACAGTTGTTTGTGTCTGTGGGCCAGATCAACCATTTTCTCCAATCAGGATTTGTTCTGTTGAGCTGTAGTATGGTGTCAACTGTAACCGCTGCCTGTGTATTGTTATCACTTGCAGGTGTTGGTACAGAAGGATTTTTCATGTCTTTGATCTTGGCTAACCCAAGGCAAGACGTTTGTTGGACTGTGTCATTCAAAGACATTATTTGCTGAGGGACGATACAGGCTCTAAATAAAGCTTCTATCCCCTGCACTTGCCAATCTTTAGTACCCCAGACAGATTTTGTGTCTATTGTCTCTTTCCATAAGTCGAAACCATGTCTAGACAGTTGGGTAATAAATGCTGCAGAGTAAATCTGTTTTGTATTTGTTAACATAATTTTCAGTCCTGTTTTGTTTACATTTCTATAGTAAAATGCTTCTGGATCAGATGTATTGTATCCTGAAAAATATGGAAACTTCTTTGCAAATGTTTTTGAACTACCTTTTGGTGGTGTAGGACAATGCTCCCATTGGTTAAATATAAACACATTTCTAGGTGTTGCAGATTTATGCAAAAAATGATGACCATAGTGGTTATAGCAATACAGCTGTTCATAGTCTGATGAACCCTCTAAATATTCATTATTAGAAAATGCAGCAGAATGTTCTAGGTCAAACATCATATCATTTACAGTATCAAAGTCCCAATCATCAGAAAAGGTACTGGATGAAACGAAATCACTCAGTGAAATCTTAAATAAATGTGGAATGTTCAAATGTTCCGTCGGGCCGAAGATATCAAAATCTGTTTTGTCCCACACTATACCATCCTGTATAGGAACGGCTGTGATGTTCACTGCAGACAAGTCTCTTGTTCCACGATGGGATGATTTGTGAGGTTTCAAAAGTAAGTTCACTTCTTTCCTTTCAATGTCCAAATGGATGTATCTCCCATTTATAAGCACGCTCATAGTCATAACCAAAGCTAGCCAAAGCAGGAAGAAAAATAATCCAGAAATAACCCAAAGTTCAATCCATGGTGAAACTAGATAAGTCTTTTTCATAAAATGTAAAAAGTCTTGTACTTGCTGTTTAAAAGTTTTTGATGCTGGCGACGTCTCGGGCTCACTCGGATCCTCAGAAAACGTATCAAAGTTAAGGAAATAGCCAGAAGCAGTTCTGTCAATTGTTGGAATTGCATCAGGTTTTGTAGAAATCGCAGGTACCAGTCGATCACTTGTTACATTGGTGTAGACAGGTGTATTTGGACGAACTGTTACTTGTGTTTCAAGAGGGATGAGTTCCATAGCATTGTTGCTCAGTCCTTCATCTGTTACTGCTGAATTCTCGATAGTTATCAGTCTTTCAGTCTGAACCTCTTGGATAGTAGCGAGAGGAGTGTGTCTGCTACTAGGTCGGAGTCCACGAGGCCTACTATTTAGTATTGGCCACATACTGTGGTTTGATGAGGTCGATGGACACAAATCTTTTCTCCTTTTTTCAAGCAAGGGGCGGCAGAAGTACTGTTCTTGTTCCTTGAACGGCTAGGACAGGTACTGGTTGTCTGTAAGAAGGTCCAAATTCCTTCTTGTCCGCAATCTTCTCTCTGACTAGATCCCCAACTTTTGGAATCCAGACAGGCCTTGCTGGGACCGCCGGTTTTTCCCCAGTGGTGGTTGGCTGCAGGAATACGTTGCTTTGTTTCGTTCCTAGTTCATTTAAGTCCTGTAAAACAGCCAAACGATCTTTGATATCAAAACGTTTATTTTCCACCACTGTGCCACTGCATTCCAGGTCTGGCACCCACATTCTTGTCCCAAATAGGACCTCATATGGAGTGACCCCCCAGAGAACTTCTTGGCAAATTGTTTAATGAGCGTTGGACCCCATATAGATGTTTGACCCATCCATCACCCGAACCTAATACCCTAGCTGTTATAGACTGCTTTATGTCCCTGTTTTTCCTTTCCACAACAGAATTTCCCTCAGGATGAAACGGAGAGGAGTACCGCAATGCAACGCCCAGACTGGCCATGGCGTCTTTGTAAGCCCGAGAGCTAAACGCAGGGCCCTGGTCAGAATGTAGCATGCCTATTGCGTATGTGCCGATAAAGACTCGCAAATCTTTTATAACAGTTCGAGCATCAGCCGAGCGCTGAGGCCATATCCATAGGAACCTTGATTTAGTATTTGTGGGATTGCACTTGTCCATGAGGACGCCTGTGCATAGATAGTCTAATGCTGTCTAACAATGGTGTCTGTGCAGGGCAGCTACATTCGTAGCATGGTGTCTGGTGGCTTTCTCGCTGTAATTTGCAGTCTTTGCAGTTGTTGATGAATATGTGTATTTCTGTATTCATCCCAGGCCACCAGTACATCTCTTTTAATGTCAATATTGTTTTAGAGATCCCTTGATGTGACAGACCCTCCCCCAGATGTGTTTCATAAATCAAAGCTGCTCTACGTTCCAGGTTTGGAATTACCCTATCCCCTACTCCAGGGATTTGAGCAAAAGGAACGTTGTTCGCATCAATTACATAAGAGTACTTGAGTGGAAACTTTTTTGGTAACGCTGCACCACTGCCTTTGCTCGTAGCATTGACAGCCAACATTATCTCACTGTCTATTTTCGTTTTTGAACGAGTGATCGCAGCTACGGAAGCCGTCTGAACAGCCCCCTTTGCAGCTTCCTCAGCCAATGAATTCCCTGCAACGTGAACGCCATCACGTTGATGACTCAGTGTATGGATCACGTGAGCCTTTGGTAGTTCGTTTTTTAACTGAACTTCTTGTTCCCAAAGCGTTTTATGCTTTATTGTGCCACCTTTTGCATCTTTGAACCCGTTTTCAAGCCAAGTTTGTATATATTCATTATACGACTGTACACAGTAGAAAGAATCGCACACTATTAGTGTGGGGAATTCTCGATCTGTACTTTCAAGTGCCAGTTTGAATGCTTGTAGTTCAGCTCGCTGAGCTGTGCAATCTCCTAGAGATTGAGTTTTAGTGACCATAGGTCTGAAGTTGCCATCGCGCATGTGACCTTTAACGATTGCGCACGCTGCACTGTAAGCTTGCTTGCTCCCTGTTGCGGGTTGTGCGGATCCGTCAGTGTAAATTATGAATTCTTACTGATCGAGAGGCAGAATCTCAGTGGGCAGAGGACATTCATGTTCATATTGCAGGAACGCTTGTGTTTTTAGATCGGGATCAAAAACATATTCAACATCTGTTGCAGCAAGAGAATTAACCCATTGTATCCATCTCGGATGTAATGCTTTAGCATTTGAAATGCTCGCTTTAGTTACCGCCTCTAAGGCCGGAACTGGGGTTACGACAATAATGCGTTTCCCTTGGGCTAGAGCTCTTTCTTTTGCTACTGCAGTTTGAACCGCCGTCAGTATTTTTTCAGTTGAAGTGAAGCGCATTTCTGCTTGTGTATACAAATGTGATTTGTATGCAATTGGTACTTTTTCACCCTCATTAAATGTTAAGTAGGTGAATCCGCATTGACCCGAAATTATTCGGATCACTAAATTGCGTTGGCTTACGCGTGTTTGTAAGTGATTTGTTGCTAACATGTTAGCTTGGAGTGAACGCAAGATTTCTGTGTGTTCCTGTGTCCAATTTTTGATTGAAAAATCAGGTTTGATTAATGCGTAGAGAGGTTTAACCCTTTCTGCGTAACTTAGAATGTAAGTTCTTCCAAAGTTTAGGAAACCCAGGATGGATTGTAAGTTTTTCAGCGTCTTAGGAGGTTGGAGCAGTGCACACCTTTCTAAAAAGTTGGCTGCCAAGCTCTTGCCTTCACTTGAAAGCTCATATCCTAGGAACAGGACATTGAGATGGGCAATTCTGGACTTTTTGAAGTTGAATTTGTAGCCCTCAGAGGCGAAGCCTAGTATAATGGTGCTCACCCTGTTCAAGTGTTTGTCCAGGTCATCGTCTGTCAGATAGATGTCATCGACATAGGACAATGCCTCATTGTCATAAATTTGTAGTAACTCCGTTACTCTCGCCGAGAATAACCCCGGGCTATTCTTGAACCCTTGTGGGAGTCGACAAAATTGACGCTGGGTCCCTATTATTGAGAAAGCTGTTAAGTACCTGCTTTCAGGTGCTATGTTTTGACAAAAGAAACCATTTGAGATATCCAATGTGGTTTTGTATTTTTTACGCACAATGTTATTCATTAATGCTGTACTATGTGCATTTTGCACTGCAAATGTTTTAGAACAAGTGTTTAAGTGTCTGTAATCCAAAACTAGACGATAGGTGTTGTCTGGTTTGGAGTCAGGAAACAAAGGATTGTTCATTGAAGAGGTGCATGTTTCAATCACCCCTTGGTATTCAAGTTGATCTAGGATTTCCCTGACCTGTTTTTTAGCTTCTTGCTTTATTGGATACTGCCTTTGTGCAGTAGGTTCATTTTTAGATGTATTTTATGGTGAGGTCAATCCTCATCCCATCCTACATGATTTTTGTATAATGCTGGGGCCTGGGCAACAGCCCATTTCCTGGCATAAGTATATTTTAGGTGAATTGGAATATGGTTAGAGAAGGCAGGCATTATAATGTCCTCGCCATGTGGGCACTCCCTGACAAATTGTGGTGGCCAGTCTTTTTCTGCTAGAAGTATGTCATAGCCCCTTGAAAGTTTTCCCAAAAAGTGCTTTCACCTGTCTGGGTATGTCTCCCTCCATCCGGAGTGTTATTTCATATAACGTTTGTGGAGTACTAACCCTGGTGTCTACAGTCTCAACTGTAATGTACTCATTCAAGTCCACTATCTCCAGAAGTTCCTTCAGGTTCTGGCGAGCTATTGTGACTTCTGCTGCACTGTCCAGCATTGTCTGAGCCCATTCTCCGTTCTTGAGTTGTGTTCTCAGTATCCTCGGCATGTCTGACCTTCAGACCTGCTACCTTCTTCTTTGAGAATTGAGGTTTTGTTTTGTTTTTTGGAACGTGTTTGTCGTCTTTCGATTTCAAGCGTTCTTCTCTATGTTCTGACCGTCCTCTTCTTTCCGATGTCTGTGACGAGATCTGAAAGGTACGAGAGGAGCGTGTATCAGTATCTTGATACCTGTCAGGCTTTTTCAAATTATCCCTATTCCTGAGGTTATACCTCCTTTCAGAGGGTTCCTTTTGAGGAGACCTACCTCGGGATTGAGAACGTTTCTCGTTTGAATTTTGTTTATTAGTTTCCCACTTCTTTTTAGAAGATGTAGGAGTTTGTTTATTAGAGTCCTTCTCAGGACTTTCAGATAGTTTTGGCTTCACTGGTCTTCCACCCAAACTATCTCTGCCTAATTCTGCATAAGATTGTTCTATTATTCTGGGTAGTTCTGTTTGATGTTCTGTAACATCGAATTCCCTTAATCGTTGGCGGATCGCCACTGCTGCTGCCTCCCCTTTAATATTAGATAATATTATTGTTGAGACCTGGTCGAAATTTTTCAGTAATTTCATACCTAAATTTAGTGCAGGCTCTGCCCCGTATTCATTTTGAATTTGTTTCAGGACATCAGGTATTACTGCAATTGATGGAATACCATGTGTTTTAGTATAGATGGCAGCAAAGACTGAGCCCCAAGTGGTGCAGTCTTCCAGTTGTGGTGTGATCCCCATTGGTAAACTGATAGTTAGGATTCTGTGTTTCTCATACGGGCTAGTATTTGGAAATACTGCTTCGATTTGAGTAATTATTTGAGCTATCCAGAATGGAATTTGCTCACGTTTTGTGGGCATTTTTCCCATGACTGCGGATAGAGTCTGTGGTGTAATTTTTAGTGTATTTCCCTGTTGAGGAGTTTGATTTGGAAGTGTCAATGGTGGTTGGACTGTGAAAGTCCGCATGACATATTGGACTAATTGTCTGTAGATTTTGATTAACTCTGTAAGTTGAGTAAGTAATTCCTCGTCTGACATTATATCGAGGTCAGGATGAGGAGTGTAGCCGGCTAGAATCGGCCATGTTGCTCCTGGTCTACCTAGTGGACCGAGCCTGGTAATGTTTCTGTGATGTTTTAGGGCGCCTTTAAACCAGAGCTGATGCTCCTGGTATGTTAGTGGAATTTCAATATCCTCGAAAGGAATATATTCTTCTGGTGATCATCTTCTTTGTAGAAGTGAAACAGTTTTGTTACTGAATTTGATTCAGGAAATATGACCCATGAATAGAATACCTCTGTCTGAAAGGATTCGTGTGCCTCTATCACGAAAACTGCTCTACCGCCTCTCGGTGGTAGACCGTGTTTTATAAGTTTTAGAGTGATGGCTCTTCTTAAGTTTGGATGGATGTCTATAACACCCTCCTCGGTTTCATTTAAACCTGTAAAGTTAAAAGCTGTTACGACTGGTTCAGTCACAGCTACACCGTTCCCGGTGTTATTGTCCCCGTTGGTGGACATTTTGTTTTTTGAAAAATGTAGAACAAGTTTCAAGGAAACAAAAGATAAGGTGCACAATATTTTGGAACACTGTATCCTTCAACGTTGAACAAACCAAACAACTAATATATAGGGTGCTTCCCTATGTAGTTATGGCGGATATTTAACCCTACCCACTCCGGACGTCTTATGGAGTATGTGAGTAGGGGTGTTTGAGAAAAGCACGAATGAGTTACTCAGTATCTAGCGTTAAATTACTGCCTTACCAAACCGTTGGGCGCCATGTAGTGTAGTTCCTATTTCCCTAATAGGCTCTGCGCATTGGAATAATATAACCTATAGGTTTGACATAGGACTGAGGTCGGTATGTCCCTATCGATTATATTAAACTTAATTACCTGTGCCAGCTAGCTCAGAGGCCACTAGAAACTCCTTGAGAACAAGAAGGGAGTAGTTTCTGGCAACCGAAAAACATGACAACTTTGTTTCCCTTTAGAAGCGGAACGTGTCTCAGAATCGTGGAAACAATAGATAACAGTTTCACTCATTCAATCGTGCATGCTTAGTTTCTACAGAGTTACACAGAAAGGAAAGACGGGCGTTTCAATAAAAAGGGTTTTATTGAACAGTCTTGTTTCTCGTGTAAGAGATATGTGCTGTTATGATCACAAGACAGTATGCAAGATAAATAATGTACAGTGTAAGCAGTAGAAATAAATAATACTGCGCTAGCATTATCTTTTAGCATATATTCAAGTACATAAATAACATGAGCTAAAAATGCGAGTACTCATACGATGCGTCCCTAAACTAGTTCTACCCCAATGTACCTAATCTAAGTGTGGTGCAAGGTAAGATAGAAGTAGGTGGAGTATTCTCTAGTATGGTAGACTAAGAGTGTGTTAAGTCTAATATGCCAAGAGTCCCTCTAGGTTCTAGTCAGCTCCATACCTTGAGAATGAGAGAGGTGGGAATCTCCTGCCGGGTCTGAAACTCTAACACCCCGCGAAGGGAGTCAGAACACTGGAAGCTGGATTCGTCTGCGTGCAGGAATGACAGCGTCTTCTCAGTGCGTCAGGCCGGGATACGGGCTCCTCTGAAGTCGAGGTCTCCTTTAACTTGCTTGGGCAAGGGAAGGTATATTTATACCTGGTAGGTGTCGTGGAATGTTAGCATTGACGTGAAGTCGGACAGAGGAAGACGTCAGGAATGAACCCTTAAGGTATAACGGTTCATACATAATAGATGAGTTCTTGGAGAAATCAATAGTCCTGTGCTAGGGGAACTCCCGACGCTTGAGGGTCTGGTTTCTAAGAACTCGTTGTGACGTTAGGGTGGACGGATGTCGGTGACCATGCCTGTATTTGGAGTGCATGGTTAATGCCTAAATAAGGACAGGGATTTCTATGCCAATATAAGGGCAATGCGAATTGTGCCTATATAAGGACATGATTCAGGAAAACCTATATACGGACCCCTAAAGCGGAATACAACACCCTGTACCTTAGGTACACCACAGATTGGATTCTGGGGGGCCCTTATAAGTCCCTAGTATATGGTATACTATGTACCAAGGGCATAGGTACCCCAGAGGCCTACCAGGGGCTGAAGCATGTATTATACCACCCCTGGGCAGCCTTCCAAAATTACACCCCAGGACTGCTACAGCAGCCTGAGTGAGGTGGTGCATGCACCCCTTACTGAGATATAGGTTCACTATATCTCACCCTATCACTGCACATATAAACCTATCAGTCACCCCTATGGCAGGCCTTATCAATCCTGAAGGCAGGGTGCTTGGTTTTGTGTGAGAGGGAGCCCATGCATGAGCAGAGCCCCTCTGCAGCCTTCGGAATCTATCCTCCGGGGTTGTCTGTGAATGCAGCCTGACCATATACTCTTAAGTGCATTATAACCAAACGGTAAATGCTAACTTTGGGATGGCTGCACGGAAACATGTCGTATTTGGTGTCAAACACCTTGGAATCATACCCCACACCAGTAACTGGTGTGGGAGTATGATCCCACCCTTCTAGAGGGAGAGACATGACAGCACCGGTATACACGGTACCAGCTAACAGAGCCCAGGCATCACAAAATGGATGCTGCAGCCACAGACACGAGTCTGGCCTCCTGCTGCCGACCGAAACTCCGGCAGGGGAGGCCTGGACAATAGGTTTCCTGTCACAGGGAGGTGTTACCACCTCCCAGACAGGCTTTAGTGTATTGGGGCTGGGTAGGTGCTCTTTCAGAGTGCTTTGAAGTCCTGCACTGGGGGCACATTTGGTGTCCCTGTGCATAGCCCAGTTCAAACCGGCTGAAGGGGCTACTAGCCCCTGCTCTGGTGCGAAACTGGACAAAGGAAATGTGTGTAGCCACCCCTTTTTCCTGACCCTCCCATAGGTGGGTCCCCAGAGTATGTCCAACCCCTTCCTTGGGTATAAGATAGGAACCCCTGGCAACACTACTTTAGATATCCCTGGACGAAACTCTGAAACTGAATCCTGGACCTTCGACGATCTGTTAAACACCAGATGACTGAAGAATCTCCCTTGGAGTAAAGGAGTTACTCCAAGGGAGGCAGGCACCAAAGACGCATCTGTCCAGTCTGCATCTCCGAAGCTCCCGCTGGACGCCGACAACTCTGCAACCCAGGAGGTGGGTTTCCAGACTTCCCAAAGGCTGACCCGAGTCCCCAGCAAAGCTGAGACCCGTAGCCCTCGTGGGTACCGTGGAACTGGAACCCCTGGACACCGTGCACATTTGCAAGTGCATAAGCTTCTGGTTGATCCTAGAGGCTGTGCTTTAGGTTCCTTGTAGCCCTGACCCCGAGCAGTGAATCCACTGAAGATTGCTGGCCTGCCCACTCCGAGTGACCCGTGGGCTGCCATTTTGTGATTCCGCTTGAGGTCCCTTCGCGATCCCTTGTCTGTCGACTTGTGGGTCCCTCAGAAGGACAACTCTAATTTCAATGGACTTCCCTGGTTGCTCCAGGCCTGCCCTGACTCTCCCTTGCTTGGGGAGTCCCACGGACCTCGCTGGTCTGCACCGAAGCCTTTGTTCTCTTCCTGCGTGGGTTGCTGTTGCCAAGGCTTGTTGTGTCCAATCCGGACACCAATACCGCAGAAAGCGACAGCCTTCGTGGAACAGCTCGAATCCAGCTCCTGGTTGTCATCGACGCATCCTGGTCCTCGTGGCTGCAGAGACAATCTTCACCTCTTCGAACTTGAAGCACCCGACATCGGTGGGCATTTGACTATCGTGCCCCTGGTCACTGGCTAGTGACCCAGACTCTGTCCCCTCTGCTTTCAGGTTCTTCATATCCTCGATCCAGGCTTGGATCTCTTCGGACACTTCGCATCTTCCCGGCAGCAGCACTTTCCAGCAAGCGGCCATTGAAAACGACGGCGCGGCCCGACACCATTTGACACCTATGCACCCGGCTTCCCTGGGTGAGGTAACACGAGTACTCCGGTGCTCCTGTGGGTGTTGGCCCTAGAACCTTCGAAGTCCAAAAGGGTTTGTTCCTAGTCCCCTCCGAAGTGTCCCTAAACTTTAAAACTCTAACCGCGACTTTCCCCATAGACGCTAACGGGGCTCGCGGCTGTGTTCACACACTGCACACGTCCCCCGTTGGTCCCCTGTGTCACTACCTTGGGTGGTTCCTTGGGGTCCCAGCGATTCTACAGGCTCTAGGCCTTGTGTCTAGTCAAGTAGTGGTTCTTATACCACTTTCTTAATATATGGTTTGGTACGCCCCTAGGGCTAATCGTATATTGTGCTAATTTACTGTGATATTTGAAGTGTAACATATGTGCTTTGACCTCTAGCCTCATAAAGAGACTAGTAGGGTGTGTTTAGAAATAAATACATATATTTTATATATATACCTGGTGTGGTCTCCTTTCATTTAGCCATTCACGAGATTATAGACTGGTAAAACAAACAGCTTTACACTCCTTTAAGACTTAGCCTGAAGGCTGCTCTCCATAGCTACCACTAGGATAGCTTTCAATAAAGGTTGTCTTTAAACCTATCATCAATAAAGGTCGTTTGGACTGGTGCAGGGTGCCCACTATAACTAGTGGACAGCATATACCAGGCCAACTTCTCACATTGGTGTGCAGCGGTTGGATTCAAGCTTGCCTTTGTTTTACCAGATAATCTCAAGTGAGTGACTAACTGAAAACCACTAAAAGGTACCTGAGGCACATATAATTCAAGCTTAAAATTACAGTAAGTTCTACTGAACTTAGAGTTGTGTGTCAAGGGCTTAGCACACCCTTTCTACAACTCAAGAGAGTTTAGTAGGCCACACTAGAGTAGGTAGTGCATACACCACACCTCACTAGTGATATCTTCAAGGCCAGGAACCAGGGGGTCCCTGCCAGAAGCCAATGGGCTTCCACCATCCAAGTATGACAACCTCCAATTCTTGGAATTGAGAGCATTGTGTAGTACTAGGAAATTGAAGACAGGAAAAACTGGAAAAACCCAACGCCTCATAAAGGTACTGCTGTTGGATGATCTCAAAAAGACCTCAGGGTCTGATGGGGCAGCAGATGAGGAAAGGCCAAAGGGTGAAGATACCCATGACCTGACCTCTGAAGCTGGCCAGGAAGATGACAATGATCTTACCCTGGAAAATCCAGCTCCCCCTGCAGATGAGGAGGAGGGCCACAATGGCCCCCTCTTTATCCCACCAGGGAGAGTTGAGAGTGTGCCTAGAAGGTCAAGATCTCCTTCTCAGGAGTCTAACCATTCTGACACCTCAATAGGGACTTCTGTTTCCTCTCATAGGAGGGAATCCTCTCATGAAAGGAAAGAGAGACTGCTCAAGTATGAAGAAGCTCAGCTTAGAATCAGAAGAGAGCAGTTGGCTTTAGATAGGGAGTCCCTAGAGCTTCAGAAAATAAGAAGAAAGTTGGGACTAGAGTCCCATGGTGGCAGCAACCTCCCTAGTGGTAGGGAAAGGTCTCATGACCATATAAACCTAAGCAAGATTGTCCCTCCCTACCAGAGTGGGGATGATATCCACAAATGGGTTACTGCACTGGAAAGGGCCTGTAAAGTTCAGAGGGTCCCCCAGGAGCAGTGGGCAGCAATCTTGTGGCTCTCCTTTGCAGACAAAGGTAGAGATAAGCTCCTCACTGTAAGAGAAGAGGATGCTGATGATTACCAAATCTTGAAAAGTGCACTGATTGAGGGGTTTGGCCTAACCACTGAACAGTATAGGATAAAGTTCAGAGATACCCAAAAGGCACAAAATCAAGACGGGGTGGACTTTGTAGATTGTGCTACCAAGGCTCTGGAGGGCTGGTTACTTGGCAGTAAGGTGTGTGATTTCAAAGGATTGTACAACTTAATTATGAGGGAGCAGATCCTTAATAATTGTCAAAATCAGCTGTTGCATCAGTACCTGGTGGGCTCTGATCTGACCTCTCCCCGAGAATTGGGAAAGAAGGCAGACAAATGGGTCAGAACCAGGGTGAGGCAGAAGGTTCAGAACCAAGGTGGTGACCCAAAGAAGCAAGATTCTAAGAACTCTGACAAGGGTGGGGAAAAGGGTAAAGACCAGAAGTCTTCTCAAGGTCCCCAAAAATCTTCTTCTGGGGGGGAATCCCAATCTAACAAAAGTAAAGGCCAAAAGAAACCCTGGTGTAAGATCTGTAAACAGAAAACACACTGGACCAGTGATTGCACCAAGTCCAAAGACTCAAGTCCAGCCACCATTGCCCCTAAGGCAACTGTTCCCCCTAGTGCAGCTACAATTGGTGGTACTCAGAATAAAGGTGTAGTAGGGTTAACCCTGGGTTCTGAGATGGGCTCTGGTCTAGTCAGAGTTCCAACCCAGGCTGTCCTGGTCTGTGATGGAGGCATGGACATGTCCTCCTCTGTGAGTCCCAGTAACTTGGGCAAGTACAGACAGCAGCCTTTGATAAATGGAAAAGAGGCTTTGGCATTCAGGGACACAGGAGCAAGTGTCACAATGGTGACAAAAGATCTTGTGGCTCCTGGGCAGATTATACTTGGTGAGATGTACCAAGTGACCAATGCTAGCAATGTCAGGACAGACCATTCCATGGCAGTTGTTAATTTCTCCTGGGGAGGGGTAACTGGCCTCAAGAAAGTTGTGGTAAGTGCAGACCTCCCTGTAGAATGCTTGCTTGGCAATGATCTAGAAACTTCAGCTTGGGCAGAAGTGGAGCTCAGGACACATGCAGAAATGCTAGGGATCCCTGCACATGTATTTGCTGTGTCCAGGTCACAGGCCAAAAAGGCTAACACTGAACAGGCCCTGGATTCTGGAAGAATGGACCAGGTGCCTCCCAAGAGGAGGAACAGTAGGGTTAAGGCAGAGCCTTCCCCCCTGACTCAGAATACAGATCAGCCTCCTGAGGGAGATGATCTTGGTCCTGAAGAAGGAACTGTCCCAGAGGAGCTTGAACCTGATCAGGTTGAGTTCTTGGGGACAGGGGGCCCTTCCAGGGCAGATCTGAGCCAGGAGCAGCTGAGCTGCACCTCTCTTGAAACCCTCAGAAAGCAAGCTGCTGATGAGGCTGCTGGGAATACTAGTGGCACCCATAAAATATATTGGGATGATGGACTCCTATATTCAGAGAGTAGAGACCCCAAGCCTGGTGCTTCCAGGAGGTTGGTAATACCTCTGAAATTTAGGGGCTTCCTATTGACACTAGCCCATGATATTCCTCTAGCAGGTCACCTGGGCCAAAACAAGACTTGGGACAGAATTGTTCCTCACTTTCACTGGCCCCACATGTCTGAAGACACTAAGGAGTTTTGTCGCTCCTGTGTCACCTGTCAAGCCAGTGGGAAGGCAGGCGGAACCACAAAGGCCCCCCTGATACCACTACCTGTGGTGGGGGTTCCCTTTGAGAGGGTGGGGATTGATATAGTTGGTCCCATGGATCCTCAGACAGCCTCTGGGCACAGATTTATCCTGGTGGTGGTGGACCATGCCACTAGGTACCCAGAAACAATTCCACTTAGGACCACCACAGCACCTGTGGTGGCAAGGGCCCTCTTGGTAGTATTCTCAAGGGTGGGTTTTCATAAGGAGGTAGTATCAGACAGGGGTGCCAACTTCATGTCTAGTTACTTGACTGCAATGTGGAAGGAGTGTGGAGTGAATTATAAGTTCACCACACCCTATCACCCACAATGCAATGGTTTAGTTGAAAGGTTCAACAAAACCTTGAAGGGCATGATCAAAGGTCTCCCAGAAAAGCTCAGGCGCAGATGGGACATCCTTTTGCCCTGCCTTTTATTTGCCTACAGGGAGGTGCCTCAAAAGGGGGTTGGTTACAGCCCTTTTGAACTTTGTTTGGCCATCCTGTTAGGGGTCCTTTGTGTCTGGTGAAGGAGGGATGGGAGTTACCTCTCAAACCCCTAAACAGGACATAGTGGACTATGTACTTGGTCTCCGCTCCAGGATGGCAGAGTATATGAAAAAGGCAACTAAAAACCTTGAGGCTAGCCAGGAATTGCAAAAGGCCTGGCATGACCAAAAGGCTGTGCTGACTGTGTACCAGCCAGGGCAGAAGGTGTGGGTGTTGGAGCCTGTGGCCCCAGCAGCTCTCCAAGATAAGTGGAGTGGCCCCCATACAATTGTTGAACAGAAGGGAGAGGTCACCTACTTGGTAGACCTTGGAACTCCCAGGAGTCCCTATAGGGTACTTCATGTCAACAGACTGAAACCATATGTCGACAGGGCAGACATGGGCTTGCTCATGGCTACTGATGAGGGACAGGAGGAAGAGAGTGATCCACTCCCTGACCTGCTCTCTCAGAACCCTGATGATGGATCAGTAGATGGTGTAGCTGCAGCCTCACTGTCCAGCAACAAACTGACTACAGAAAAGTTCTCAGCCAGTTCAGGCATATGTTCTCCCTAACACCTAGTCAGACTACCTGGTGCACTCATGAAGTGGACACTGGGGACAGTCTGCCTGTCAAGAATAAAATCTACAGGCAGCCTGACCATGTCAGGGATTGTATAAGGACAGAGGTCCAAAAGATGTTGGATTTGGGAGTCATTGAACCCTCAGATAGCCCTTGGGCTAGTCCAGTAGTCCTTGTGCCTAAACCTCACACCAAAGATGGCAAGAGAGAAATGAGGTTTTGTGTGGACTACAGGGGTCTCAATGCAGTCACTAGGACTGATGCCCATCCCATCCCAAGGGCAGATGAGCTTATAGATACTTTGGCCTCACCCAAGTTCCTGAGCACATTTGACTTGACAGCTGGCTACTGGCAGATCAGACTAGCTGATGATGCAAAGCCCAAGACAGCATTTTCTACCCCTAGTGGGCATTATCAATTTGTGGTGATGCCCTTTGGTTTGAAAAATGCACCTGCCACTTTCCAAAGGTTGGTGAATACAGTCCTTACAGGCCTGGAAGACTATAGTGCAGCATATCTAGATGATATTGCTGTCTTTAGCTCCACCTGGGAGGATCACCTGGTCCACCTAAGGAATGTTTTGGAGGCCCTGCAAAAGGCAGGCCTAACTATCAAGGCTACTAAGTGCCAGATAGGGCAGAGTCAGGTTGTGTACCTGGGCCACCTTGTGGGTGGGGGCCAGGTTCAACCATTGCAGAGCAAAATCCAGACCATAATGGACTGGGTTGCTCCCACTACCCAGACTCAGGTGAGAGCCTTCTTGGGCCTGACTGGGTACTACAGAAGATTTTTAAAAGGTTATGGATCCATAGTGACCCCATTGAATGACCTTACCTCTAAGAGAATGCCCAAAAAGGTTCAGTGGACAGTTAGCTGTCAAAAGGCATTTGATGACCTGAAGCAGGCCATGTGCACTGCTCCCATTCTGCAGAGTCCTGATTACTCCAAAACGTTCATTGTGCAAACAGATGCATCTGAGTTGGGGGTAGGGGCTGTACTGTCACAGTTGAATGATGAAGGTCACGATCAGCCAGTAGCTTTTATTAGCAGAAGGCTGACCCCCAGAGAGAAACGTTGGTCAGCCATAGAGAGGGAAGCCTTTGCTGTGGTTTGGGCTCTGAAGAAGTTGAGGCCATACTTGTTTGGCACTCACTTCCTTGTTCAGACAGACCATAAGCCCCTCTTATGGCTAAAACAGATGAAGGGTGAAAACCCCAAACTTTTGAGGTGGTCCATTTCCCTACAGGGGATGGACTATACAGTGGAACATAGACCTGGGAGTAGCCATGCCAATGCAGATGGACTCTCCAGATATTTCCACTTAGAACATGAAGACTCAACTGGTCAAGGTTAGTTTAATGTCCCTGCGTTTGGGGGGGTTGTGTAGGAGAGTAGGATCTGCTTCTTATGGTTACCCCCACTTTTTGCTGATGTTTCACTGTTTTTCGACTTTAGTCTGGCTGGGGCCCTGCTATCCAGGACCCCAGCCTAGCTGCTTCCTCTCTAAATTGATTCCCTGTACCTTAGGTACACCACAGATTGGATTCTGGGGGCCCTTATAAGTCCCTAGTATATGGTATACTATGTACCAAGGGCATAGGTACCCCAGAGGCCTACCAGGGGCTGAAGCATGTATTATGCCACCCCTGGGCAGCCTTCCAAAATGACACCCCAGGACTGCTACAGCAGCCTGAGTGAGGTGGTGCATGCACACTTACTGAGATATAGGTTCACTATATCTCACCCTATCACTGCACATATAAACCTATCAGTCACCCCTATGGCAGGCCTTATCAATCCTGAAGGCAGGGTGCTTGGTTTTGTGTGAGAGGGTGCCCATGCATGAGCTGAGCCCCTCTGTAGCCTTCGGAATCTATCTTCCGGGGTTGTCTGTGAATGCAGCCGGACCATATACTCTTAAGTGCATTATAACCAAACGGTAAATGCTAACTTTGGGATGGCTGCACGGAAACATGTCGTGTTTGGTGTCAAACACCTTGGAATCATATCCCACACCAGTAACTGGTGTGGGAGTATGATCCCACCCTTCTAGAGGGAGAGACATGACAGCACCGGTATACCCGGTACCAGCTAACAGAGCCCTGGCATCACAAAATGGATGCTGCAGCCACAGACACGAGTCTGGCCTCCTGCTGCCGACCGAAACTCCGGCAGGGGAGGCCTGGACAATAGGTTTCCTGTCACAGGGAGGTGTTACCACCTCCCAGACTGGCTTTAGTGTATTGGGGCTGGGTGGGTGCACTCTCAGAGTGCTTTGAAGTCCTGCACTGGGGGCACATTTGGTGTCCCTGTGCATAGCCCAGTTCAAACCGGCTGCAGGGGCTACCAGCCCCTGCTCTGGCGCGAAACTGGACAAAGGAAATGGGTGTAGCCACCCCTCTTTCTTGACCCTCCCATAGGTGGGTCCCCAGAGTATGTCCAACCCCTTCCTTGGGTATAAGATAGGAACCCCTGGCAACAGGACTTTAGATATCCCTGGACAAAACTCTGAAACTGAATCCTGGACCTTCGATGATCTGTTAAATGCCAGATGACTGAAGAATCTCCCTTGGAATAAAGGAGTTACTCCCCTGCTTGGCAGGCACCAAAGACGCATCTGTCCAGTCTGCATCTCCGAAGCTCCCGCCGGACGCCGACAACTCTGCATCCCAGGAGGTGGGTTTCCTGACTTCCCAGAGGCTGACCCGAGTTCCCAGCAAAGCTGAGACCCGTAGCCCTCGGGGGTACTGTGGAACTGGAACCCCTGGACACCGTGCACATTTATAAGTGCATAAGCTTCTGGTTAATCCTAGAGGCTGTGCTTTGGGTTACTTGTAGCCCTAAGCCTGAGCAGTGAATCCACTGAAGATTGCTGGCATGACCACTCCGAGTGACCCGTGGGCCGCCATTTTGTGATTCCGCTTGAGGTCCCTTCGCGATCCCTTGTCCATCGACTTGTGGGTCCCTCAGAAGGACAACTCTAATTTCAATGGGCCTCCCTGGTTGCTCCAGGCTTGCCCTGACTCTCCCTCGCTTGGGGAGTCCCTCGGACCTCGCTGGTCCGCACCGAAGCCTTTGTTCTCTTCCTGCGTGGGTTGCTGTTGCCAAGGCTTGTTGTGTCCAATCCGGACACCGACACCGCAGCAAGCGACATCCTTTGTGGGACAGCTCGAATCCAGCTCCTGGTTGTCGTCGATGCCTCCTGGTCCTCGTGGCTGCAGAGACAATCTTCACCTCTTCAAACTTGAAGCACCCGACATCGGTGGGCATTCGACTATCGTGCCCCTGGTCACTGGCTAGTGACCCAGACTCTGTCCCCTCTGCTTTCAGGTTCTTCACATCCTCGATCCAGGCTTGGATCTCTTCGGACACTTCGCATCTTCCCGGCAGCAGCACTTTCCAGCAAGCGGCCATTGAAAACAACGGCGCGGCCCGACACCATTTGACACCTATGCACCCGGCTTCCCTGGGTGAGGTAACACGAGTACTCCGGTGCTCCTGTGGGTGTTGGCCCTAGAACCCTCTAAGTCCAAAAAGGTTTGTTCCTAGTCCCCTCCGAAGTGTCCCTAAACTTTAAAACTCTAACCGCGACTTTCCCCATAGACGCTAACGGGGCTCGCGGCTGTGTTCACACACTGCACACGTCCCCCGTGGGTCACCTGTGTCACTACCTTGGGTGGTTCCTTGGGGTCCCAGCGATTCTACAGGCTCTAGGCCTTGTGTCTAGTCAAGTCGTGGTTCTTATACCACTTTCTTAATATATGGTTTGGTACGCCCCTAGGGCTAATCGTATATTGTGCTAATTTACTGTGATATTTGAAGTGTAACATATGTGCTTTGACCTCTAGCCTCATAAAGAGACTAGTAGGGTGTGTTTAGAAATAAATACATATATTTTATATATATACCTGGGGTGGTCTCCTTTCATTTAGCCATTCACGAGATTATAGACTGGTAAAACAAACAGCTTTACACTCCTAGCCTGAAGGCTGCTCTCCATAGCTACCACTAGGATAGCTTTCAATAAAGGTTGTCTTTAAACCTATCATCAATAAAGGTCATTTGGACTGGTGCAGGGTGCCCACTATAACTAGTGGACAGCATATACCAGGCCAACTTCTCACATCCAAATGCACTTCGGCCGCCTTCGATACGGTCCATCATGAAGTTCTGATGGACCGTTTATCTGAAAGCGGGGTCCAGGGTAAGGCCTGGGATCTCCTGAGATCTTTTCTTACCGATAGGACACAAACTGTGGACTTGGGCAGGGATAGATCTAGGCCTTTTTCTCTCCCCTGTGGAGTGCCGCAGGGGTCTTCTCTCAGTCCCACATTATTTAATGTGTATGTGTCACCATTGGCAGCCCTGATTAGATCTTTTGGGTTCCAGTTGACTTCGTATGCGGACGACACGCAAATAGTGTTGTCTCTTCTGAATGGTAAAGAAGTGGAGACGGGATCAAGATGCCATGACTGCATGCAGGCGATCGTGGGCTGGATGGCATTAAACTGCCTGAAACTCAACGCAGGTAAAACAGAGGTGATCATATTTGGGAATATCACTAACCTCTGGACGCCAGATTGGTGGCCAACTGCAATGGGCACGCTTCCGGCCCCTGCCGAGAAGGCTAAGAATCTGGGGGTGATCGTTGATTCTAAACTCTCCTTTGGTGACCAAATTAGCAGGGTCGTCTCATCTAGCTTCTACATTCTCAGAATTCTGAGAAAAATCAAATTCCTCCTTCCCGAAGATAGCCTGAAGATAGCAGTCACAGCGCTCATTATGTCACGACTGGATTACTGTAACAGTCTCTACTTGAACATCCAAAAGAGACACTTGAACAGACTCCAGATCGTACAGAATGCGGCAGCCAGGCTGCTAACGGGTACACCCAGGTTTGTCTCCGTGAGGATGGGACTCAGAGATCTTCACTGGCTCCCTGTGAAACAACGTGCACAATTTAAGGCTCTTTGCACGGTTTTTAAGGCCCTGATGGGCATTGGTCCTGCTTTTCTGAAACAAGGCATACAATGGTATGTTCCTGGAAGAGCTTTGCGCTCCTTGGAAGCAAAACAAGTGATCGTTCCTCGTTTCAAAAAAGCCAGTTGGGGTGGTAGGAGCTTTCTTCATTGTGCTACAAAGGCTTGGAACAGCTTGCCTTTGCACCTTAGAAACTCAACCGAGCTCCTCCCCTTCAGGAAGGGATTGAAAACTTGGCTTTTTATATGAACAGTTTTATTTTATCTATTTCCAGGTAGGCAGTGCCCAGCGCCAGGACACCCTAGGGTAACAGAGCGCTTTAGAAGTTCTAGTAACATAACATAACATAACACTAATTGTGAAAATCAAAGTCCAACGATAAGCCATCATTTTCATGGGAATCGATTTTACCCCCAAACTGTGATTGTAGTTTAGGATTAAAAGTCCCAAGAGAACAAATAGGATACTCTGAGATAAAGGTGGCAAGAGGATGCCAAAGCTGGTTTCAACACCAAACTACCAGGGAATCCTGCACACATCTTCTGTTATTCACTCTGCCTATGTATTGTGCTTGTGATGTGTTGCCCAGTGCACTTAGATGCAGGTGCAAATTTTGTAAAATGAAAATATGACCTGAAAAACTAAAGTGGTTTTGCACATTTCTCAAACATAACTATGCTAAATCAACAACGTCCACAACTTCAAACTAGGGGCTACCTTTTCAGCATACTCTCCTGGCCGTTCTGTCAGGTGGGTGTGTGGGGGACTTCGCATTCCCCTAGAAACAGAATAATGGAACTAATAATATTTCAAATTAGTTACGACATGTATTTCCAGCAGTGGTTCACATGGCTACTGAAAAGGCTTTCAAGAATTACTTTCTAAAGTGTTATTGAAGGTGTGGAAGTATTGCAGTTCCCCTGTTGCCTTGTGTGTGTGTTGTAGACTGCACAGATTTATGGCTACTTCCTCACCCTAGGTCATATTTGAAAAGTTTACTGCTGACAGCATCCTTAATTAATTGCAATCTTACTGCTCAGAATTGATTCATGGTAGGTGGCAGCCCTATAGCATTATCTACGTCTGTGCCTCATAAATCAATTTTATAATATTTCTAATCGTAAAAAAAAAAATCAAATTAATATCTTTACAGTACGAAAACATCTGTCAAGGACAACGCTCGAGGATTCAAATATGTCATGTAAAAATGCAATATAATATTAGCTAGAATTGCAGATGGGATATTTGCTCCCTCGGCTTACATCAATCCGAAACATAATTTATGTGAAAATGTAATTGAAGTAAGTTGAACAGGATTTCAACCTTTTTCCTGTAAAGCTAATTTGCCATAAACTTGAAAGTTGAGGGTATTAACACATTGAAAGTATGTGGAATATTCTATATCAGCTACTGGTGAACTAAAAATCAATGAGAGTTTATATAACCAAGAAGCATGTTTTAAGATTGTTTTTAGTATATGTGGTGTGTATTATGTTATGTTGCCATATTTCGAAATAATTATGTATTGCACTTGGTCTTGGGAATTGGTTGTTTCATTAATTGCTGAATAATATTTGCGGCCAATAAATTGTTAATTATGGGCTTGGACAACGTAGGTGGTATTTGCATGCTTTGCAATTACATGCATGTAAAGAAATCAAAAACAGAACAGTTGCCCTTTTACCCACTACTCTTTTCTCACTATCCACTCCAACTGGATCCTTCTTTATCCACCTTTTTCTTTCCCCTTGTTTCACACACGAGTTTCTGGATTGAACTGAATCTCCATGTTCCTTTAAATTTGAACGTGCTTGATTCTTCAAAAGCTGTACAAATTAGATGTGACATGCTGTGTTGCTTGCCTCAAAATACGTCATTGATATTTAATCAAAGCATGTCTTTTGCATTCATCAGTATCAATTGTTTTTGAGTACTTCACAAGTAAATTTCTAATTGCCAGTGTAGGTACATCAGTAAATATAATATAATAAGAACCATATCGGTTTTTACATATTTATTATATGAGCTAATTGCAATTCAAACAAGCATTGGCAAGGTCAGTAGTTTTCAACTGTATAAGACATAGCTATTGGAGTTGACAACGCTTTTTTTATTGGTATTAACATGCCAAATTGGTGGGCAGTGCATTACATATGCGAGTTAACACATTTGCATGCATGCAAATGAATCGCCAGCTATGTCGCTAAGGGCCCTATTATGAGTTTGATGGTGCGGCGGCAGGACCACCCCGGCGCTGCACTGCCAAACCTGTGTGGAGACCGCCCACCCTATTATGACTTTTTAAGACATTGTCTGTCTTTTCCTTTGGCGTTCTCACAGCGGTGCCTATAAATTAGGCACCGCCATGGGAATGTCAAAGGAAATTTTAGCATGGAATAAACTGAAAAGTCCATGCCGTGCTGCAACTTCTGTGCATGCACACTGGGGTGGGGGGGGGGCATGTTATGCCTCCCTGTGTGCATCCACAAGGCGTGAGGCACAAGGGGGCCCTGCAGGGCCCCCTTTCATTCTTCACTGCCACTGTTTTCATGGAGGAAAGACCTGCATGAAAACAGTGGTGGTGATGAAAGTCGTAATATGCTTGGCTGGACCGCAGCAGTTCCACCAAGCATATAGGTGCCTCTGGACCGCCACGCCACCGCCAGGGAACGGCAGTTCCCTGGCAGAGTAGGTGGTCTCAGGGCGACATGACCACTAGGGTGGTAATGGGGCAGTCGCAAGACCACCACGGCTGCGACATCACGAGTCTGGCGGTTCTTAGACCAGACTAGTAATAGGCCCCTAAGTGTTTTCTGTGAAGGAAAAGCCATTTCAAGATGAGAACAAATGTATAAATGCATGTCGTGATGCCTGCATGTGCATGCAGTTAGTAATAGTAGAAGTAAAAAAGGTAAACAAGAAAATGTGCTCCAGTGCCAAAAAAGGAGGCAAATAGTCCATGGAGAACGGAAGGGAGTCAATACAGAGCAAGCGGGGAGCAGAGATTCAAGCAGAGGAAACACAAAGTAAACACATGCACTGCCATACAATTCTGAAACTTAAAGAAAAAAAGAGACCCTTTGAGGAAGCCCTGGAAGGCTAAACTCATCCAATCAGTACATTGAGACCAAAATGATCCTGCCAGGAAAAACACAAGGATAGGGAAGAAAGTCAATAAATCATCCAGTCATCCAGTCATGAGCAAGTCACTAATCCAAAGTGCACTCTATGTATATGTTATGTATTGGAAAGAATATAGCTAAGGTTATCTGTAGCCAAGAATAAACAATAACTAATAACCACATACTGCGCTCTCATTCAAATGACATCCCTTGAATTAGGTTAAAACATTTGATATATAGAACTGAGTTTTGTTTTAATTTAAAAACTAATTGTATTGTATTCTACTAAAATGTCTTTACAAAATCATACTTCAGATTTCATATAGAGAAATACTCATTACATCTGCACAATAATAATGTTTAATATCGCTCAATTACCTCATCTCTCTCCCCTTCCCTTAACAAATTCCTATAAGAAGAGATAACCCAAAATGAGCAAGTATAAATACATAAAACGTAAGTCCTATTTAAGACATTAAAATAATAAATCATGTAATGCTGTTGTTGTGCATGTCTTCCATAGCAAAGATTGCTACATAACACCCAAGCTAAAATTATTGTTTTCCCTTGTGTGACATAACAACAGTGAAAAACGAAACTGCTGTTAAATCAGAGCTGTGGAAATCTGTGCTCTGTGACCTTAGATTGGTAATCAATAATCTGCCACCTACCTGAGGTCTTCAGAGATCCTAGGAAGTCAGTGAGATAGTAGATGGCAGTCCACCACAAGCCCTGCCTTCCTCAGATCCCTCGATGGAAGGTAGAAGGTGATTGTTGCTTTCCACAGCTCTCCACTATCTCATTGCGGGTCGGTGGCATGGCCCTGGGCTAAGAGGGAGAGCAAACATTCTGAGGCTAGTGGAGAAGGTTTGCTCAATGATAGATATTATTTTTATCAAAAGAGGCTATTGAGGTAGGTGAGGTGGGTGGTCACACACCAGTTAGCGAGAAAAGTGAAGAATGGTGACCCAATGGCAATTTCCGTGAACAGGAAGGGGGCTGCTGATGGAGTGGGATAAAGTGGCAAGATACTAGATGTTCTCTTTTATAAACAAGCTATGAAGATAGGAAGAGCAGACCGACAGAAGTAGGGAATGGGACATAGGGTATGCCCAACAGGATCATGAACAACAATGAAAACTCAAAATCATGGTATGGGGACTATAGAATAGGAGACCAAAGATCAAAAAAATCTTAATTGAAGAGAAAACATTAAAAGAAGCCAAAGTTTCAACTCTATTGGAATAAACATTCCTGTATGTAACCTCTGGAAGTTGTATTTACATAGGATATTGAGGAGCGGGTATCTTGAGCTACATCCAGTCAAGAGCCCACATAATAAAGAACTTGTTCATCGTGTCTGGCAATGAAACCCTCAGTGACTGAAAAAAAGTTCAGATAGAAGCCCACGTGAGAAAACGTTGGAAATCCTCGCACCACTTACCACAGACTACAACACCCGCTGCATTGCAAGTCGAAAGTGCCTATGTAGCATGTATTTGTAAAAGAGTGGTGTGCGAAGAGGATAAGCGAAGTGTGACCTCCTTGTCATACTTAATTGATCTGTGCTGGGAGCAGTTCATTGAACAAAGTAGCAAATACAGAAAGATAGATTGGCTGGTTCATGAAGCAAAGAGCTTAAATATACCTCCATTAAAGTTTCTCTCCTGCAACTTTCCAGCTGAACAGCTAGGATGTAAATCAACCTCTCAAAGAGAATATTTGCTACTCGACCATAAAAATGGTCTGAGAGCTTAGAAAGAGTACAATGGGCTGAAGTCTTTGATGAGCTGCATTACCAGCAGCAAACCTGCCTTTCCTCTCTGTATGGCACAGAAGAGGGTAGAAACTTTGATTTTTCCAAAGTGAATTCGCTGGATACTTAAAATACGAAACAAATGGACTCAGACAAATCACATAAAATGTCTCTGTGATAGAAAACCAGTCAGAAACATCAAATGCATTGGACCAAGTTCACGAAAAAAGTAGGAAAAATATGTGCATAGATAACAGGCATATTTTTCCTACTTTTCCCGTGTGCAAATGGCATTTTTTCTTTTCTTAACGAGGAAACAATTTTCCCCATGAATTAATCCCTTACTCTAGGCCACCAACAAATATAGGCGTGGTCTATTACCCTTCCCACCTTGGAAAGAGATTAAAGTGACATTATAGGTATGTGAAAATGTCAGTTTAAAGGTAACATTTTAAACTAAAAAAGGATGGAAAGTGCCATAGTTACATATGGTAATAAAATGTTACTTTACATTTAAAGCCAATCTCTGAAAAAACACAAAGGTTACAGTGATGTTACAGTTAGGCATGGTAATAATATCTTACTTTGCATTAAAAAAAATCTGAAATTCACTGAATAAAACAAAGGTTAACGTGACGTTATAGTTAGATGAAAATGTCAGTTTAAATGTAAATTTTTAAAGTATAAAAAACAATAAAATTCACTGGTGTTAGACCTGTCAGCCTTAAGGTGGCCTTCCCCCAAACATTTTGCCTTCAACCCTCCTATTTTTACTGAATTTGTTTTTGTTGGTCATAGGACTCTGTGCACTTTACCACTGCCAACCAGTGCTAAAGTGCTTGTGCTCTCTCATTTAATCATGGTAAAATTGGCTTACACCTGATTGGCATAGTTAATTTGCATCTACATCCCTTGTAGAGTGGTATACCATATACCCAGGGTCTGTAACTTAACCCCTACTAGTGAACCTGCAGCACGTATTGTGCCACCCACTTTAGTAGCCCCTTAAAACAGGTCCCCGGCCTGCCATTGCAACCTGAATGCTATTTTAAACTGCCAACTTGACTTGGCAATATAGCACCCTTGCCAATGCTTAAACTTCCTTTTTATTGCATATAAGTCACCCCTTAGTTAGGCCCTAGATAGCCCATAGGGCAGGATGCATTGTATTGAAAAGGTGTTTATAATATTTGCATGTCCTGGTAGTGAAATTCGTTTTCCACTACTGTGAGTCCTACATCTCCCATAGGATAACATTGGGTTCCCTTATAACATTCAATACGTGCAAACATTTGATTGGGACCAGGTAAACATTTCCTGTCTGAGAAATTGGAATTAAAAATGCTCTTTAAAGGGGAAAGTCAGATTTTTTGTTACATTTTTGAAAACGCCACAATTATAAAGTTGGCATTTTTCTTCCCTAAATTATTTTGTGCCTGAGGTCTCTCCAGGGTCACATGACTGGGTGTAGTTGACAGTTAGACTGTGTTTATTCCTCCCAGACAGCCACATAACAGAGAAATGTGGTGTGCCTGCAGGGGCCATCAACTGCAGAATGGGAAGGCGGAGCTGGGTACAGCCCCACTTGCAACTGAATAGTCTGTGCTCTGCCTTCACACAAAGGACTTGTCACCCCTGCATTGTTCATGCAGCCAGCTTGGTTCCAGGGCAGGGGCCTCACATCACCGCTACTGCCCGACGCATCCTCGATGTGGGACTTCGCATTGCTCCGCAACCAGGAAGTAAGGTACTCTGTTCAGCAGGCCTAACCTGGCCCTTGTATCCCAGCCTCGCTCCATTACGGGTGTCCTAAACTTGGGACCTTATCTCAGTTCATCGCAAATAGATAACCACATTTGGCACTTTGTACTTTTAGGGATTCTCAGTTAAATCTTTAAAATTGCATATCTCCAGTTCTACTGACTGGATTTTTGTTGTTTTGGTGTTAAATAATGTATTACAATTTACTCTATTTGTCTATATTGGAGTGGGATTTTTCTTGTGTTGTGTGTTCACTTTATTATTGTTTGTGTGCTGCTTAAATGCTTTACACATTGCCTCTACATTGAGCCTAACTGCTGCCTAATGCTGCCAACCCACTATGGATACTCACCCCTCCTTTTTTAATGGTTTTCCGATTCTGCAGGATTCTTGCAGGAGTAAGCTTGACCCCTGAGCTCCCATGGGACTTTCAAAGGCGTAGTTGAGTCCTACTGGCTCCCGCAAGAGTCCCGATAGTGATAACCCCAGAATTGTTTTCTCTTACTTTAGCACTAGGAGGTCAGGGTATCATTACCCTGCCCCATTACACCTTTTTTTTAAAAAAATTCAGGACATGAGGACCAAGTCAACATATACTGAAATGAGGATGCAACATTTCTCGTCATGTTGCTGCCAGCCATTCGGAGCGTGAGCTCCTGCAAGGCAAGAGGGCCAATGGGAAAAAAAGCATCCTCTGTCAATCAGATCGCTCTATTATTTGAAGTTGCGTGCCTGTGGGACTGTCTCAAGAGTCTGACAAACCTAACCGTCGTAGATGGGAACACATTTTCATACATTTTGAATCTTGATTTCTAAAAAATTACTGAACAGATTCACACCAAAAAGCACGCTTTGTGGGTACAGATCTAGCCTTCTTCCAAATGTGGTGTAATTCTGTTCAATCGTTTGGGCTGTAGCCCTGTTCAAAAATCCCTATGGAAATTGCATAGAGAATTTGCATATTCAGACCACCCTCCTTTTACCTGCGCCCTCACCCCCACCCCCCTCCCCGGTTGCTGGATCACCCCAAAACCTTCAGAGGAAGATCTGATGGGAATGAACATTATTTTGGAAAGATTCCTCAAACGTGCCAAAGTTATTAGCAAACCAAAATACGCTCAGGTAAGTAGGTCCTATCCATAACTACTCAGTGGCAACCACCATTGGAAATCCAAATATGTATATATACAATTGCGGATAATTCCGAGATCATGCAAAGATCTGCAGAGCTCTGATTGGCTGTCAACACTTCAACCGGGAAGTGTTGGCAGCCATCTTGGAACTTGGCTTAAGCCGAGTTCCCAAAGAAATGTAAAAAAAAAAGAAAAGGGGGCACAGAAGGCATACCCTGACCCCTAAGCCTTGGTCTTGGGTTTCCAGAGAGATCCCGGCAGGGCAAAAAGGCATTTAAAAAAAAAAAAAAATTACCACAGGGCAATACATTTAACAAACTGTGGGTGGGATTATGTGCCCTCTGGGACCCAGAGACCACCACCTCCCTGATCCTAAACAATAAAAAATACTGGGGGGGCTGTGTGGCCCTCCTCCTGGGCCATACACGGCCCGGGGACCACCACCTTCCCGGGACCAACCCATGCAAACAGAAGGAGAGGTGCCACGCAGCCCCCCTCCTGGAGCTATATTTGTCCCTTCGGACTGCCACTCCCCAGGGCCTGTTCCTGCTATGTCCCAGACGCCCACCTCTGGCACATAGTTATTTGCTCTGATTAGGTGGGAGCTTTGACAGCCAAGTCAGGCAAAGCATAAACTACACTCTCAGTAAGCAAGAGTAGTGAAACTGCTCCCACTTGCTGAGATCGGAGTTTTCGTCTATTTCCCTGCCCGTAACAGTTGAAATGATTGCTCTCACAGACATGCAACTCCCTGTCTGTGATAGCAATGCCGGCTTCCACGGAAGGCAGGGAGCCGGCTGGGACCACGGGGTCCTTAAGGCTCCCCCCAAAGCCTCCATGCTGCACACTCGGTGACCTGGGGGTACCCAAGAGACATGGTCGAGCCCTAAGGGATGGGGTCCCCGACACCAAAATCGGCCTTTGGTAAAAATAAAGCCCCGGGAGGTGGCAGTCCCTGGGGCTCTTGGAGCTTCATGGAGGGGGGGTACCTGTAGCCTCCCTCCTTAATATCAGTAAAGGCCCTGGGAGTCGGTGGTCCCTGGGGCTCATAGTGCAGAAAAAGTAGGAGGAAAGACAACACAGAGGGCAGAAAAACAACCAGGAAAGGCAAAATAGAGGACAGAAAAACAAGCTGAAAAGGCAAAACAGAGCAGAGAAATAAGCAGAAAAGGAAAAACAGAGGGTAGAAAAATGAGCAGGAACGGCAAAACAGAGCAGAAGAGGGCCAAACAGAGGGGAGAAAAACAAGCAGAAAAGGCAAAACAGAGCAAAAGGGGCAAAACAGAGAGCACTTAGACACACACACCCGCTCACAGACCCAATCAAAGATTCACACACCCACTGACAGACCCAATGAGACACTCATACATCCACTCACAAACCCATTCAGAGACTCCTGCACCCACTCAGACACTCTTGTACCCACTCACAGACCCACTCAGACTCAGGCATCCACTCACAGACCTACTTAGAGACTCATACACTCACTCACAGACACACTGAGAAACTCATGTATTCACTCACAGATCCACTCAGAGACTCCTGCACCCAATCATAGTCCCACGGCGACACCTAGTTACCTGAGCTAACTATAACTTACATCCCCGTAATGCACTGCTAATGACCTCACATATTAAATCACTCATGACATGGTCAGTGACACCACTGAGGATATCGCAAATGACATCACTGATGACATTATCCACAGAACCACTCACACACTGACTCACACCCCCATAGAACCTCTCATACACCCACTCCCACACAGCCCCTCACATGCCCATTCACAGACCCATACCAGTACTCACACAACCAATCACTCATCCATAGAGTGACTCACACATCCACTCACTCATACTGCCACTCACACACCCACTAACTCACCCATACTGCCAATCATGTGCCCACTCACCAGTACAGCCACTCACACATACAGTCATACAGACACACACCCTCTCACACCCACCTAATCACCCATACAGAGACTCACACAGCCACTCACTCGCCCATACAGGTACTGACACACCCTCACACTCACCCAAACAGCCTCTCACACTGCCACTAACTCATCAATACAGCTACTCACACACGCACTCACTCACCCATACAACCACTCACACACCCACATAACCACTTACATACCCATTCACATATCCATACAACCACTCAAACCCCTACTCTCTCACCTGTACAGCCACTCACACATTCACTCTCCAATACAGCCACTCACACCCACTCATCTATACATACAATCAAACAGCTACTCACTAACCCACCCAACCACTCACCCATATGGCCACTCTCACACCCACTGAGTCACCCATACAGCCACTCCCACAGCCACTCACTGTCCAATATAGCCACTCACTCACCCATACAGCTAGTCACATACACATTAACACATCAATACAGCCACTCACACACCCACTCACACACCCAAACAGCCCCTCAGACATCCACTCACACTGATACAGACAGTCACACAGCCACTTAGAGGAGATATGTTACAAATAGTATGTCTGATTACTTGTACAGAAAGAATAGTAATTTAAATTATGCAGTAGCTGAGTATATATCTTTAAGTCTTGGAAATGTTTACAAAACACTTACACTCACGGGATGATGCCAACAGTGATTTGATATGTCATCAGTGGTGTCACTGGCCATGTCATGAGTGATGTAATACGTAAGGTCATTAGCAGTGCATTGCTGGGGCGTAAGTTATAGTTAGCTCAAGTAGCTGTAACTGCTTAATTTCGATGGTTTTGTACGAGTGAAATCTGAGCCTAACTATGACGTCCTTGTAACCTTTGTTTTTTTCAGTGAATGTATATATAAATATATATATATATATATATATACATATATATATATATATATGTATATGAACAAGGCAGCTCGTCTGTCAAAACGCGTTACAAACTGAATCTAACCTTCATTTTGGTGGCAACTCCTGAGCGTGCATCCTACTTTGGAACTTTGTGTGTGATATATATATATATATATATATATATATATATATATATATATATATATATATATATATATATATATATATATATCCATCCAACAACAAGGTTACCCCAGTGAAGACGCCACTCACAGGGAGCTTTTCACCATTTTATTGATGACCACAGGCAGTTAGTTGACACCGCATTCCCAAAATGTGAGCCTGACGCGTTTCGAATGTACTCTCGTCCTTGTTCACAGGCAATTACTTCAAAGGCACGGCAGCCGCGTTGTTAAGCCTCTGCTCCTTTTACAAGTCCCACCCTTATGGGCGTGGGCATGCTTTGCATGCTGGTATTTGCAGTCTTAACAGCGATCTCTACCAAGTGGGGGCTGCCGGTCTTGCTCAATAATAGTAAAATCTTTTCCCATGTGGGTTTGGTAAGTGGTAAAAAACATCTACTGCCTGTAGAGTAGATTCAAGTCATTCAACATGCGAACTTCCCATTCCAAGGCGTGACCTCTCTGGGTCACAACCAGATCCGCATTTTCAGCAGCGGGGCATCTTCGCGGCCGGGCCAGCCGCTACAATCCATCTAACAACAAGGTTACCCCAGTGAAGACGCCACTCACAGGGAGCTTTTCACCATCTTTATTGATGACCACAGGCAGTTAGTTGACACCGCATTCCCAAAATGTGAGCCTGATGCGTTTCAAACGTACTCTCGTCCTTGTTCACAGGCAATTACTTCAAAGGCACGGCAGCCGCGTTGTTAAGCCTCTGCTCCTTTTACAAGTCCCACCCTTATGAGCGTGGGCATGCTTTGCATGCTGGTATTTGCAGTCTTAACAGCGATCTCTACCAAGTGGGGGCTGCCGGTCTTGCTCAATAATAGTAAAATCTTTTCCCATGTGGGTTTGGTAAGTGGTAAAAACATCTACTGCCTGTAGATTCAAGACTTCCCATGCCAAGGCGTGACCTCTCTGGGTCACAACCAGATTTGCATTTTCAGCAGCGGGGTATCTTCGCGGCCAGGCCAGCCGCTACAATCCATCCAACAACAAGGTTACCCCAGTGAAGACATCACTCACGGGGAGCTTTTCACCATCTTTATTGATGACCACAGGCAGTTAGTTGACACCGCATTCCCAAAATGTGAGCCTGATGCGTTTCGAACGTACTCTCGTCTTTGTTCACAGGCAATTACTTCAAAGGCACGGCAGCCGCGTTGTTAAGCCTCTGCTCCTTTTACAAGTCCCACCCTTATGGGCGTGGGCATGCTTTGCATGCTGGTATTTGCAGTCTTAACAGCGATCTCTACCAAGTGGGGGCTGCCGGTCTTGCTCAATAATAGTAAAATCTTTTCCCATGTGGGTTTGGTAAGTGGTAAAAAACATCTACTGCCTGTAGATACACCCCAGCCCCCCAGGGAGGGGCAGAAAGACTGTCTGACATCATGTTGGAGTAGAGGCATGGCCATACCCATGGTGATCATCCTCCACCACTATATTTGTTTAAAATCAAAAAGCATTCCCTGTTGTCTAGTGGGCTTTCTGCCCCCTGGGGGGTGGATTGGGGGTAATCACCCTCATCATCCCCCTCTGCCCTCCAGGGGGGGTGGGGCAGAAAGACTGTCACCTTATTTTTTCATGGAGTGGGGGCATGGCCATGCCCACAGTTGGCAGCCCCCACCATTCTTTTTATTTTTATTTCAGATCCTGGTGTGTAGTGGGCTTTCTGCCTCCCTTCCCGGGGGTAGATCGGTTAATTACCCCCATTGACTACCGGGGGGGCCCAGAAAGATGTATTTTTTCTTTTTTGGTTGGGCACATGGCTGTGCCCTTGGCAGGCAGCCCCCACTCCTATATTTTTTTAAAACAAACATTCCCTGGTGTATAGCGGGCTTGCTGCTCCACTTAGAGGGGGAGAGATTGAGGGTAACCACCCTCATATGCCCTCCAGGGTGGCAGAAAGACCGTCACCATAATTTTTGGCCTCCACCCCTATGTTTTTTTTATGATACACCCCGGTGTCTAGTGGGCTTTCTGAGGTAACTACCCCTATCCACCACCCAGGGAGCAGAAAGACTGACATTATTAAGGGGGGTTTGAGGAGCACAAGCCCTTGCCTAAGCGGTCTCTCCACCTATCAATGGTGCCTTGTAGGTGGATCCCTGCTTGGGGATTGGAAAGGGGAGATTATCCCCTTTCCAACAATACCTCTCCCATGAGAAGCACTGATGGGGGGGTGAGATATGCCCCCAAGTACTGATTCAGTGAAAGTAAAATGAGTCTATTCGCTCATTTTACTCTCATTTTACTGCAGTGATGTCAGCGTGCCATGGGTGCTGATCGTCATTACCGTAAATAAAAAAAGAAAGACTCAGGCTGCTCGGGAAGCTCCCAAGCAGCCCGAGCTAAATATAAAATTAAGGAATCCCTCTGGTGCGGTGGGCAGTCAAAATATCGGAAAAATTATATCGATATACAAAAATATCGAAGTTTAAATATCGAAGGGAAAGAATATCGAAGGGACAGAATATCGATGGACAGAATATCGACCCTAAGGTAAGTAATATCGAATTTTTTAATATCGATGTAAGTAATATCGAAGTTAGTAATATCGAAATCAAATATATCGATGTTACTAATATCGATGTTACTAATATCGATATTTGTATTATTGTTATGTATTTTGTTATGTTTTTAATATGTATGTGTTATATGTGTTTTTGTTAAGTGTTCTAATTGTTTAAAAATATATGTATACAATTTTTATATGTTAATAAATTTATTTTTTTAAGTAATTTTATTTTTTTGTACTGTAGCGGGTTGTGGGTTTATAGGGGAATAGGGTGGGAAGTAATTTAATTATACTAAATTAATTATTAATTTTTAGGAATTATAAATTAATTTTAAATATTTTTTGCGTTTAAGTTCTGTAGCGGGTTGTGGGTTTATAGGGGAATAGGGTGGGAAGTAATTTAATTGTAATTAAGTTATAATTTATTTTAATTAATTGGTATTGATAAATATATTATTGTTAATTAATTAATAATTGGTAATTAATTTTTATTAATTGGTTATAATTTTGATTAATTGATTATCATGTAATTTAAATTTAATTAAGTTATAATTTATTTTAATTAATTGTTATTGATAATTATATAATTGTTAATGAATTAATAATTGGTAATTAATTTTAATTAATTGGTGATTAATTTTTAGTAATTGATTAATTAATCAATATGTAATTTAAATGCAATTAATTTATAATTTATTTTAATTAATTGGTATTGATAATTATATTAGTGTTAATTAATTGATAATTGGTAATCAATTATTAATTGGTAATTAATTATTATTAATTAGTTATTAATTTTTATTAATTGATTAATTGATCATTATGTTAAGTGTATTTTATCATTGCAGTGTGTTGTGTGTTTATAGGGTAATACTTTTGGAAGTAATTGAAATCTAATTAAGTAATTATTAAATTTATTTTTGGGTATTGATAATTAATTTATTGTTGTTTTATCATTAATTGGTAATTAAATATTATTAAATATTATCTATTGATAAATTTAATTAATATTCATTAATTATTATTTATTGGTATTTATTATTAATGTATTGTTAATAAATTTTCTATTGGTAAATATGTTTTTAATAAATTATTATTGGTATTGGTAAATAGTTTAGAGTTATTTAATAATTCATTAATTATTTTAAAAAATTTGTTTATTTCTAAGTATGTTATTTGTCACTTCTACGCTATCCAACACTTTCCCTACTGTTGCACTCTCTGGAGTGGGAATAGTAATTTTTACCCCTACGCTATCCAACACTTTCCCTACTGTTGCACTCCCTGGAGTGGGAATAGTAATTTTTACCCCTACGCTATCCAACACTTTCCCTACTGTTGCACTCTCTGGAGTGGGAATAGTAATTTTACCCCTACGCTATCCAACACTTTCCCTACTGTTGCACTCTCTGGAGTGGGAATAGTAATTTTACCCCTACGCTATCCAACACTTTCCCTACTGTTGCACTCTCTGGAGTGGGAATAGTAATTTTTACCCCTACGCTATCCAACACTTTCCCTACTGTTGCACTCTCTGGAGTGGGAATAGTAATTTTTACCCCTACGCTATCCAACACTTTCCCTACTGTTGCACTCCCTGGAGTGGGAATAGTAATTTTTACCCCTACGCTATCCAACACTTTCCCTACTGTTGCACTCTCTGGAGTGGGAATAGTAATTTTTACCCCTACGCTATCCAACACTTTCCCTACTGTTGCACTCTCTGGAGTGGGAATAGTAATTTTTACCCCTACGCTATCCAACACTTTCCCTACTGTTGCACTCTCTGGAGTGGGAATAGTAATTTTTACCCCTACGCTATCCAACACTTTCCCTACTGTTGCACTCTCTGGAGTGGGAATAGTAATTTTTACCCCTACGCTATCCAACATTTTTTGTACTGTTGTTTTTTTGGGAGTTGTAATAGTAATTTTATTCCCTACGCTACTTAATATTTTTTGCATTATTTTAGTTAATATAGTATATAATTAATTTTAAAAATATTAAAAGTAAATTTAACTTTTTTAATTTGTTATACATAATTATTTAATTTTTCTTTATGTTATTGTTTTATGTGTATAGATGTATTTATAATTTATAATATTTTTTAATAATTTATAATTTATTAAAATAATTATTCAAACTTATTATTAAGTAAGTATATTATATATTATATGTATATGTTTAATTAATGTTTTATTTAATTATATATGTTACTTATTAATTTTAAATATTACCAAATAATTTTAACTATGTTTATTTAAATTATAAGTATTATTTAGTTTATTTTACATATTATTAAAAAAAAAAAAAAACGATATTTTTGATTACGATATTTTAGACATCGATATTTTTTTTCGATATTTTTGTACTTACCATGTTGTAGATAGGATGTCGATATTCTTGACATCGATATTTTTGTTGCGATATTTTTGTAGGTCGATTTTTTGACCTTCGATATTTTGTCAGTGATTCCTCTGGTGCAGAGCACCAGAGGGGCCCTTATATACCTCCCCAGTGTCAGACAGTGGCAAACAGATGGACTGGGGAGGTAAATTTCAAATAACTATAACTCATGCCCTGAGGTAACTATAACCCAAACCCCTGCCATGCACAATCTTGTCATCAATGATGTAATTTCAGATGTTGCAGTCATGTAATCAATGATGTCATAGATCATGTCATGAGTGATGTAATATGTGGTGTAATTAGCAGTGCATGGCGAGGGCGTGAGTTATAGTTAACTTACGGCATGAGTTATAGTTACTTGAGATAACTATAACTGGTGGCATTTCAGTTGTCTTTTTAATTTGAAATGTTGTGTTGTCACTGAAATTTTCACCTAACTATAACGTTACTTTAACCTTTGTTTTTTTTGTGAATTTCTAAGGTTTTGTAATGTAAACTAAGATATAATTACAACTCCTAACTATTACTTTAACCTTAGTTTTTCTGTTAATTTCTAGGGTTTTTTAACTTAAAGTAATATTTTATTACCATACGTCAAGCCAACCTTATGCGGTGCACAGCCTAAGGCATGCATACGGTGCAGTTTGTTTTGGGGGTCTTTGTCAAAAAGTCACAAAACCAAAATATAAAAAGTTAGCTTACTGGCTTTATTAGGGAGGCACGCTGACTAATCCGCGCCGGCAGACTCCAGCACCATTAGTTGCATGCTGCATGCATCGGAGGTATCAGGATCCAGTCTCTTCTTCCTCAACTGGCCCCGACGGGCACTTTGGTCCACCGTGATTGACTCCACATTCAGTACGAACTATGCTGACTGTTTGGACCTCCCCGCTACTTTAACCACATTCTTTGGAACTACCATGGTTACTACTACCGCACGACGATCCTAGCTAGCAGCGTCACGCTGCCAGATCCTACTAGCTCACACGGTTTCTCGTCCTGATGATGATCTCTAACTAAGGAGATCGAAACGCCGTCGACTTCCACAACCGAAACTCCTTTAACATAACTTATTAACTACGGAGTTTTGCACAGTGTTGTCAATGCGATGTAAATTTTAAGTCACTAGCACCTATCACTGCACGCACCTTCACCTCTTGTGTGAGCAACAGGACTAGCTCCTATAACGTGAATGATACTCCCTTTATGATGTTAATAAACGTGATGTCATTCGTATAACCTTGTGTCCCCGCATATATTGTTTTTCCAGTCCTGTTGGGACTCTCCTTTCACTACTAAAACCTAGACAAAGGCTACACTTGAAATAATAGTAGCTCTGGCTACCCGAGGACCCTATTGGCCTCACCCCAGACCGCTGTCCTTTTCAACTATTTATTAGGGAGAGAGCATATCAATATATAAAAAGCAGATCTATCTTTCTCTAAAAAATCACCAATACTTTTAATCAAATGTATATTTCAGTAATTCAACCAATGCCATGTTTAAACATAGTGATTATTATAAAAATGTTCAATAAAGTTTTAGTTAAAAAAACATGTATTTGAGTCTTTCATTTAACATAGTTTTTATTAGGCATTGTATTATTATTGGGGAGGAGCGTCCTGTTGCCCTCCCTAGGCCTTTACAGACCCTGGGAACCCCACACCTTGGGGCCTTTTGCTTTTCTATGCAGAGGGTGATGATTATGGGCCCCAGGGTCCCCATATCCCAGGGACCATAATTTTTAGGTCTCGCCTACGCAGCGCGCATGCGCTGCATAGGAGGAGACCTTTAGGAGTCGATTCGCTTTTTCTGCCAAAAACGTGCACGCTTTGCATTGCTTTCAATGGCAACGCATGCACGTTTGGCGATTCCCTTGAGGGAGCGAGCTTTGAAACCATCTGTTTGTAATTAACTTTCAAACAGATGGTGCCCCTGCCCGCTCCCGCAAGGGAAACAGGCTCAGGCCCCCTCCTCTCTCCCCTCCCCCTGCTGCCTCCTCCTCTCCTCATCAAACTTGTTTTCGTTGCTTCCAGCCCAAGCACAGCGCGTGTTTTTGGAAGGTTCCCGTTTGTAAAAAAATTTTACACGCTATCACGGCCCCTCATCCCCCAGAAAGACTTTCCCGTGTTCACGTGTTTGTAATTGATGTGCTTATTTTTTCAAGTTACCGTGGCCGCTCATCCCCCACCCAGCAAGGCTTTCCGGTATTCATGTATTTGTAATTTATGTGCTTTTTAAAAATGTTTTTTTACATAGTGCGAACTCTACCCCAAGGTATTGGAGTGCTTTACATGAGCACCCGTTGCATTACACACAGGGACACGAGCATGGAGAATTAACAGAGAGATTAAGTGATTTACTCACAAACAGAGGATGTTAAGCCTCCGCTGATTCTCAAACAGCTCTAGCCCTTATGCCACATCCTCTCCCCTCTTGATCAGCATTTAAGATGGCTGGCACTCCTTTGGAATGCACAATTATTATGCGTCCCAAAACAGCGCCGGCCAACTTGTGTTCCAATACTGGAGCCGAGTTCATTTTAATGTGCTGCTTCATAATCAATTGAATTATTTTGCTCCGTTGCTGTTTTACAAAACAAAAGGAAACACGCACACTCCCAATGTAGAGATTCCAGTTCAGTAGTCACAAATATGTTTCTGCTGTACCTGGATGTGGCGCCCTATTTTTGATTCCACCGTCTCTATTCCCGGCAGAAAAAGAAAAGGATTTGTACTGGTTAAATACATGGGTCAGCTCACACCAATCTACACCATAAGATACAAGTGGATGGAACTCGTGACTACAAAAAGTTTGCCTATCACAATTTATTATTGTTGAAAAACCCATATACTGCTAGAGGATTCAGAGGAACCTAGTGCTAACTGGTCAAAAAGAATTCATAATAGTATAGGCAGTGTGGAGTGCGTATTTAAAAGTATAATGCTCCTGTCTTTGCGTTTGTGGAATGTGAATTTATCGTGCTACGAGATTTACCATTTTAACAGGTTTCACTATTTAATAACCATTTTGCAGCACTCTGCCCTACAAATAGAATGGCCTTCCAAAAGGCTTGCTCACTAGCTTGATGACATCTCCTGGTCACTCACGTGTACTGCAGATTACAGAAACAGATTTTGTTAACAAGAAGGCAAACCCATGACGGAATAAAACGAACTGACGCACTTCGTCCGAGTCTCGTCTCGACTCTCGAAGTGACTCCAACCGTGTTCCAATTATTTTCCCCTCCAGCTCACTATGGCTTCCCATACCCCTCTCCACTGCTGTTAAGTTTTTGGTTTACCACAGTGCCGAAAGCTAACGGGAGAGGCCTTTCAATCACAGCCCCGTGCATGTTGCTGGTCAGGGAGGGGCATCTTAACCCGCTCAGCCTCCCCTGTATTTCTGTATTTTCTTCAGACCACAGATGTTCTTGTTTGCCGTTATTATGCCTTTATTCCGAACAATTCATCCATGTGCTTTGTCCGATAAAATGTCACTTAGAATTCCCTGCCACGCCTCGTAGAACAGGCTTCCTCCCCTATGATGCTATATTCTTTGAATTTGGCCCGATCTGTGCCGAGGCTGGCGCTGTGTAATATAAATGTATATTTTCAAGAGACAAGGGACCCCAAACGGTCTGGAAGGGACTTGGGGTACAAGAATTTATAAAGAAACAATGGTCCTTCACAACACAAATTATGGATAGAAATTAGCACAGAAGTACAAGGTTATCTAAAATATGTAATATACATTTGACATATTTGGAAAGGCCCAAAGACATAGACAACGCCAATAGCTCTCAGGTTGCCAAAACCTATTGGCTTTGTACCCAGGATAATGTGTTGCATGGCTAAACACTTATAAAGTCCAAAAGGCGATACCTATTGGCTATGCCAATGCTGGTTTATTAAGGGAAGAGGAGCCCGCAGTCCCCCGGGCCTTTATTTTTTATTAAGGGAAGGGGGCATGTGGCTCCCTTCCTTGAGCCTTTATGGCCCAAAGAACCCCGTCCTCTAGTGCCTAATTTGGGAGCCCACCTGGGGCACCCACAACAAACAATGTTGAGGTTAACGGGGGGAGCCCCAGGGCCCAGTGGCTCTGCTGGTTTCCTGCATACCACCGTCGCCGGTGCTGTGTGAACCGGCATTGCTCCCGCCCTGTGGTAGCAGGTATTTATTACTGCTTCCCCCGGACGGGAGCAATCTGTGTTTCCCTGCCCAGAAGAGCATGGGCAGAGCAACAAATGCCTGATGCCATCCAGCTGCAGCATTTTTAAAGCTCCCGCCAGGTGGGAACACAGAGCATTCCATGCCCATGTGCTCGGGGAAGGACTCCCTCAAACACAACCGTAGAGCCAGCCCCAAGGGATGGGGTCCCCAGGGACTTAAGAGGCTCAGGAAGCAGGGGTGCATCCCCTACCTTTCAAAAAGCCTGTTGGAGGATGGGGTCCCGGGGCTGTAATCAGCTTGGTGTGCAGCTTTCCTCCCCTTTGATAATAATGTCAGGCCCTCACTTTTGTTATTGATGCTGGGCCCGAGGGATGTTGTCCCCGGTTCTGTGATTGGATCAGGAAGGGGAGATGTGTGCTCTCTCTCCTTTACTATTGGTGCCAGGCCTAATCAGCTCAGGGAGCCCCCTTGCTTATTGATGCCAGGCCCAAGTGGGTGGTGTCACCGGGGCTGTGACTGGTATGTGAAGTGGCCCCCACACATGCTCCCTTCCCAAATAGTGTAATATATTGACCCCTAGGCCCTGGCACACCCCGGGGGTCATGCTAATTTTGAAATAAAATGGTGGCAGCCATGTTATTTATGTTTTGCCCTTAATCCCACTGGAATATCACAGGAACACAGTAAAAAAACATTTTAGGGGACTCCCACCCCTCAATGGCTGTAGGGGCAGGTTATCCCTACCCTGACCCATTATATTTTTTTGAAAACTATTTTCAGGGCAGGGGACTAAGTCCCCGGAGTCCTGTAATAGCTGTCACAACATTGTTGTTCATGTTGTTCCAGCCAAGGACCAAGTTCGCCCAAGGGTAAAAAAAGCCCCGTCAGCCAGTCAGAATGGTCTATTTTTTAAAGTTGAGCTAGCGAGACTCTCACGAGAATCCAATCATCCAGATATACAAATATTTTTGTACCTTAATTTCTCAAAAACTACTGAATAGATTTACACCAAATAACAAAAACCATGCTTTCTGGAGCTGAGGTGGAGTAAACCAAGAACGCTTTTACTTTGGAAACACAGATCTAACTACCCAACTATAACACACACAAATATATATACACATATACCCTTTTAGTAACTGGTCATGACACATTTCGGCTCCTTCTGGAGGAGCAAGCGGAACGTGTCATTGCAGCATTTTTTAAATAAATAAATAGAGCAATTCAACACAACTCCTGTGTGTCGCCAGCCTTTCTGGGATGCAGTAAAGTATATTTGGGATAGATAGATAGATAGATAGATAGATAGATAGATAGATAGATAGATAGATAGATAGACAGGTAGATACGCACACAAAGTTTTGTATGAGAGAGGAGACATTCATAACATTTAAGAAGGTAACTTTGTATTAGGGTTCAATATTTACCACTAATGGCCAAGGAATGCAATTTCCTATCAGAGCTAAAATGGCAGAACACATCTCCTTGCCACTTTTTTCTCTGTGTACAGATAAGCACGAAAATTACCATGCCTTGCCTTGGCTGACTACACTAACCAATTGCCAAATGTGGTGCAAATCCGTCCACAGGGTCAACATTTAAAGACAAATCAAAAAAATGTCTTTTCACTGGAAATATACAGCAGTATAAACATCTTTAGGTAAGGATTACAGTCTACTAAATAGTCTCAAAATACTGCCCCTGTGGTTGAGCTTCAAAACACCTGAAGGAAGAGGAAATCTGATTGAAGGACAGTTTTTTTTACAATCAATTGCTTAAAAGTGCAGCACTTTTTATTGGGTTCTAAGGGAACCAAAAGTCAGGACTGGACCGGGGAACCAAACAGTTGCGGCTGCTGCCTATAAGCAGCAGTGGGTTGGGTGGGGGCTAACGGGTGGGAGGGGGAGTTAATTCGGGTAAAAAAAATCACTTACCTCTGTGACACGGCGCTCAGATCGGGGCTGGAGGGGTGGGCATGTTCTCCATGCAGGCTATAATGCAGCTTGCATGGAGAACAGGGAGGTGTGTATGACTGTTTTGGGCGGCCCGAGAGGGCCGACCAAACAGTCATTGCGCACAGGAGTATTCTACCACTCCTCTCCTGCTCTGCAGCACTGCCCCGCCCCCTCACGCTGCCACAGCAGGAGGACAAAATAAAATATTAATAACATTGCGCTAATATCATTTTATTTTTTCCTTTCTTTTGCTGCTTCCTGGCAGTGGGGCAACGCTCCTCCACCTTAGCAGAGGAGCCGCCACTGGAACCAAAGCAGCCCTGGCAAAAATGCTCAAGCTAACCATGCTTCATTTGCTCCCTCGTGCAATCTCTCTCTTTTCATCCATTCTCTCTCTCTCTCTCTCTCTCTCTTTCTCTCTCTCTCTCTCTCTCTCTCTCTCTCTTCTCCCTCTCTGATCGCCTTGTCTCTGCCTTCCCCCTCCCTCCCTTTCTCTGTCTCTTGAAGCCTCCCTGTGAATGCTGTAATCAAAACTTAGGGTTCTGGAGAAAGTAACAGAGGCATCAGGAGAGCCCCCTACTTTAAGTACCAGCCTCAAGGACTCCAGCCCACCAGGGAAATGCCTTGTGGAATAAAAGGCCTGTCCGGCCCTGAACAGAGCACTGCATTTCTCCTGATACCGAGTCTAGAGAGAGGTGATCATGTGACCAAAGTCTGGCACACACTCAACTAGAGGCCAATCAGGGACATAATCCTATTCAAAACTAGGCACATAAGTGTACATTTGAATTAATATACCCATACCTAGAAATAAAATCACCAAAACGCTAGACCTTGAAGATGCTAGTACCAGCGACTGTTGACCCTACCCCCTATCACACTAAATATGTTATGTTATGTTATTTAAATTTAATAGATCGCATGACTCACCCAGGGGTATCTCGGCGCTGTAGCGGATCATAAGTATCAGCGAGAGGGGAAGAATTAAAATAGATGGGCTTTAAGTAGTTTCCTATATTTACAATAATTAGTACAAAAGCGAAGAAGGCAGCGCATTCTCTGTGCAGCGACCCGTTTTTCGTAATACCGTGCCAAGCAGTCTAACGCAGCTGACCAACCTGTCCACTTAAAAAAATGCCTTCAAAACGCTCTTTCTTTAAGTAACTTGGATGACCAATACCAACAGACTCATGCTTAGTATGCCCTCTATAAGTGTCATCGTTTATTTATTAAGTCATCTGTTCAAAGACAGCATTTTAAGTGGGATGTGCATTTTATCAATGTTATGTTATGTTATGTTATTTTATTTTATAGCGCGCACAGATACTCGAGAGTGTCCCGGCGCGGAACCTAGAGAGGGGTATTACAGTAATATTCAGGCAAAAAGGTAGGTTTTTTAATAATTTCCTGAAAGCCAGATGCTCCTTGATATTCCGTAGACCAAAAGGATGAGTATTCCAAGCCAATGCTGCTTTCCTTGCGAGCGAGCTGCCGCCCAGCCTCTGGCATTTAAAGTGAGGAACAGAAGCCAGAAGTTGAGAAGAGGAGCGCAGCTGTCTCTTAGGCTCGTAAAAGGATAACCGTTTTTTTAGGTAAGACGGTCCCTGGTCGTGAAGAGCCCGGTGAGTAATTGTTAGTATTTTAAACTTTATCCTTGCCGTCACTGGCAGCCAGTGTAGCCCACGCAAGTGGTTCCTCACGCTGCTTCTAATCGGCAGGTCCAGCAAAAGTCTAGCTGCGGCGTTTTGGACCACCTGAAGCCTATTCAGTAAGAGGCCCGATATGCCTGCATATAGACCGTTGGCGTAGTCCAGCCGTGATAAGATAAGGGCCCGGACTACAGTCTCTTTTGCGGCCCTAGGGAGCAGCGGGAGAAATTTTATAAGGGTTTTTAAGAGGGCAAAGCACGTGCCAGCAAGTTTCTTAATTTGTGTATTAAAGGAGAGATTCTCCTCGAACCAATGTTTTAAGGTATGATTCTGTAATTCATATATTTGACAAGAGGACTGTAATCAAATCATCCTACATTATAATTCACATAAGGTAGATATTTATATCTACATCAACCTTTACAAACACATACTAGAATCACTGGAAAGGACATGCTAAATTTAAGTTTTGCAAATATTCAATATTTAAAATGTGAAGATGGTTGCAGTCTCCTCTGCTACTTGTTTGAGATTTGTAATGTGCAGTAGAAGCGATTTATAGCTGCATCCTCACCTACCACCTCATTTGTAGAGTTTACTGCTGGCAACATCTGTAATCAATCTCAGAGTTACTGCAAGGCACTGATTAATTACAGTAGGCAGTTATATAATATGTTCATGTGTAGTGCTCATATAATTATGTCAAAAAAGTCCTGGTCTCTGCTTCCAAATAAAAAAATGCATAAATAGAAATAAGCTTGGAATAAAACATGGGAACTTTCACGTGTCAAGAAAAACTGCAGGGTGATACTGACCTAATTTACAGATGAATAATATGTCCTCTCAACTTGAGTTGATACTCAAAGCCTATTTATGTATAACTATAATTGACATACGTGGAACACGTATTTTTGAAGGCATGAGTGCTTGTAGATTATAGAACTCAGCTTTGAGAATGTGCGGCCCTTTTCATATAAAGGGAATATTAATACATTATTATGGCCCTCATAACCATATCCTGCTTTTTTGGTGTAAGTATACCAGGTGGCCGAAATCTCTGATTCCAGCTCATATCACCACACCAAAAGCCAGCGATTATGACATTTCTACTCAGAATGGGGAATAATTATATGGGCCTGGAGATCGCGTCTCCAAACTGCCAGGTCAGGTCCTCCTTGAACCGGAACACAAGCAACTCAAGAACGGTTTCACTCTTATTAGGGGCCGTCAGTCGGTACATATATTGCTTCCACCTTCAGATCATATTAACATACCTCCAGATCATATTAACATATTATAAATTGATCCTGAAGTGTACATTCTGTAAATTAAGCTTCAGATTGAACATGGCTCCATTGGAATTGTCAGTTGTGGATGTTCAATGCAGAAGGTCCACAGTGACCACTTTTGCCAGGAAACATTCCGGCACATATTTTTGTACGTTGCCAGTACAGTGCAGATGGTGCAGTCAGCAATAAAGTAGGACCTATTCACAAAGTCATTTTGGAGTAGGTAAATGAGTATGTAGGAGTAAGTTAGAGAGTACTCCTGCAGTACTTCTTCCTATACTCTCCAATGCTTTAGCGAATTAGCCCCAGTATGTCCCTGTGTTGATACCTGAATGGCTGAATATGGAAATGCAATAACATAAGTGGACGTGCACTTGTCAGTAGTAAACCCTTCCATTGCAAACCCATACAGGGATTCTGGGAGGGAATCCAACTCCATCACGATGTTCAATCTCTCGTCTGGCTCCAGAAGAGGCTGAGGAGATGAGAGGTCTGCATATAGATGTAGGACAAGGAGCCTATAGTTCAACACGGGATCAATAATTACTCATGCTAGCTGTATGTAAGATCAGAGAAGCAGCTGTACATTAGGAAGGGCATCACTGAACAGTTCTGTACATTGTGGGTGCACCAGTGCAAGTGATACCTCCACTGCTGGGAGGAACTCTGATGCTTTGCTTCGCTGAAGGCCCTCTACATACTAGGGAGGTGTCACAGGGTCGAGGTTGACATAGGCGAAGAGATACCATATTCCCCGACCTTTGTGGCGACTGAAGTCCTATTCCTTCCTGCACAGACTTCATCTCCTGCCTGTGCCTTTAAATTTACGGAGTCAGACATCCAGGGAGAAGGCGGTCCTCAAGCCTTTATGACGGGCATATCCCTTGGCCAATGGGAGGGCAAAGGTGCGCTGACAAATGCAGAAAAGGAAACAGGAAGCGAGCCTTAGGTGAAAGCAAGCCCCGAACATCACGGAGAGAGGCTGGCGAACAACGGAGCGTGGAGTACCACCTGGACACCGACTCGAGCGGAAAACGGAGACGTTCTCCAGGAAGGGGAGAAAACGCCAGGAGGCCAACGGTCCCGTGATTCGCCCGCCACGTTCCCGGAGGAGCGTGGCTAAACAAGGTACGGCTCCGAGTGCGAGGGTTCACGGGGAGCTGGGTGGGGGAGCAAACAAAGTAAGGGGAGGACACACCTCATAAAAAGAAAATAAAGCTAAAACCAAAGTCCGGTAATTTAACCTGACTGCACGTCCTGGTTTATACTCCTTTTGGTGATACCTCCCGCACTGATACCCTCCCCTACAGTCTGCTATTGGTTTCCCCACGGTCACCTGTGGCTTTCTTTTTTCTCCGAGGGGCATGTTCTCAACCACAGGACCGAGTGGAACCCTCAACTTCTTAAGAAGAAGCCTAGCCTCCAAACCCCAAAACCTCTAAAAAGAAAGAAACGGGACAAAAATAAGGACGTAAATAGGTTTCTGAAAAAAAAGAGATTCCTGAAACAGAGCCAAATAGTATGTTGTCTCCTTCCGGGGTTTACCCCCCCCCCATATCCTGCTGAGAAGTGGTGGAGAATGCGGGCAATCTCCATCTGCTAAAAGATGGAACACGCAGTACATCAGTTGAAGGAGAGCCAGACCAAACTGGAATGGGCATTACAAAGACACATAAAGCAAGCGGAGATAGACCAAGTGGTCTTTTTTTCCGCCATACAGACCCAAAGCGAAAACCTAATAAAACTAGCGGAAAGACAGACCCAATTGGTCACCGGATTGGGACAAGGTTGGGGGCCTGTCATACCTGGGGCTATGGTACCTCTGCAGAAGTATGTTCCAGGAGAGGACCCTGTATCCTTTTTCCTCAACTTTGAAAGGGCCGCCAGGGCCTGTGCTTGGCCACCCGAGCGATGGCCTTTTTATCTGGCTCCTCTCCTAACAGGGGAAGCCCAAGCAGTGTATCAAATCGCCAACAGGGATGGCACAGCTGCGTATGTGCATGTGAAACAATACGTCATGGATCCCCTGGGTGTGGACGACGAAACCCACCGATTGAAGTTCAGAAGGGAAAGGGGCGCCCCAGGAGACACCCCGAAGACCCTGTTCTATAAGTTGAAAGATGCGGCGGATCGATGGCTTAAGCCTTTGAAGTCACCCAAAGAGGAGATAATGGACAAAATATACCTCGAACAATATCTAGATGCTTTGCCTTTTGGAACCCAGAAATGGCTCAGACAGCATGCAGGGTTAACCTTGGAACACGTGGTAGAAATGGCGACAACCTATTCTCTGACTCAGAACCACAGTTTATTCGCAGAGCCAGAGAGGAATCAAAAGTTTACTACGTCTAACTATCAGAAACAAGAATGGAAACCCCACACACCCGCTTATGAGCCTCTACGAATCAAGGCAGGGAGAACAGAACCACCCTCTGCCTCCGGACCCCAGTGTTTTGACTGCGGGGAATGCGGTGACATTGACAAGTTCTGTAGAAAAAGAAGAGAAAGGACTGAAGAAGAACCCATGGAAATTAGCTACCTGCCCAGGGCGATCCTATTTTGCCCAAGAAATGGGCCCTGTTTATTACGTAAGTTTTAAGTTAAATAACCAAACAGTGACCACCCTATTAGACTCGGGATGCAGACAATCAGTAATAAGAAGTGAGTTAGTTCTCTCCACTCAGGTCATTCCCAATAGAAGAGTAAGGATCAGGTGTGTACATGGAGACACGAAAGACTATCCGGTGGTCTGATTAATGCCTTTAAAGGGGAGGGTCAGAAAACCGTAGTTGAAGTTGGAGTCCTTCCTTCCCTTCCTGAACAGCTTATTCTGGGAATAGACAATCCCCATTTCTATGATTTATTGCTTGGGAACCTTATGGCCTATAAACAGAAAGCAACCACACATGATGCCCTTCTTACACCCAAGCCCTGGGCTATGGATAATAACTTTAGGGTGGCCCAACTGAATGATCAGTCCCTCAGTAATGCATGGCAAAGTGCCAAAGACTTACAAAACAACCCGAAAATGACCTATCCCTGTTTCGTGGAGCAGAACGGGCTACTCTATAGGATTGCAAAAGAGGGCGAGGACCCTCAACTACTGGTTCCCTTTGACTTCAGAGACCAAATATTATTCTTTGCTCATTCTTACCTGTTAGCTGGTCACTGTGGAGTCGAGAAGACCAGCCAACCCATACTGAAAAGTTTTTTGGGCGAGGTATATATGCTCAAATGAAAAAGTATTGTCAGGAATGTAGCATCTGCCAAACGAAAAACCCCTACTTACCCCCTAAGGTGCCCCTACAACCCTTACCGATTATAGGGAAACCCTTTGATAGAATCGGTATGGACATCATAGGTCCTTTGCCTAAGTCCTCGAAGAGTTATCAATACGTTCTGGTTATCGTGGATTACGCTACCCGATACCCAGAAGCGATCCCTTTAAGGGCAGCCACTACGACCATCATTGCCCAGCACCTAATAGAGGTTTTTTCTTGGATGGGGTTTCCCCAAGAGATCCTTACCCATCAAGGGACCCCATTCGTCTCCAAGCTCATGAAACAGGTCCGTAAGCAGCAGGTCATTAGACATATAACGACGTCCGTATATTATCCCCAGACTGATGGCCTCGTGGAGCGATATAACGGAAATTTGAAGCTCACTCTAAAGAAGTTGCTGTCCGGGGATGGAAAAGGATGGGACCAGCTTCTTCCACTAGCCCTCTTCGTAATACGGAGTCAGGTCCAAAGTAGCTTGGGTGTCTCCCCCTTTGAACTTCTTTTTGGGTGAAGGCCTTGCACCCTTCTCAAAATCACAAAAAAAAACCTGGGAGAAAGAAGGTGCAGCCGAAGCCAGAGCCCTGTTAGATTATGCCAATCAGATAAAGGTACGCCTGGGCAAACTAAGAAATATTGCCCATGACAACCTCGAGAGAAGCCAAGAAAAACAAAAATATTTTTATGATAAGGGCAAACGTTGGAGAGAACTAAACGTAGGTGATTGGGCCCTTATTCTATTGCCTACTTCTACCTACAAACTAAAAAAGGAATGGCAAGGTCCTTATGAAATTCTGAAAACAATTGGCAGGGTCACTTATCAGTTACGCCTTTCTCTCACGAAAACCCAGTTGTATCACATCAACCTGCTAAAAAAATTGATAGGGTCTTCTCCTAGTGCTATCCACAGTATTCTGCTGGATAGGAAGACTTCTCATACTGTCATCGAAACCAATGTCAACCAACAGTTGCGTGAAGAGAAGAGACAAGAATTATTCTCCCTCCTCCATTCCTTCTCAGACATCTTCTCTGATCAACCAGGGAAAACACACCTAGCCATGCACTCTATTCCCACAAAAGAAGGAGTCGTGGTCAAACAAAAACCATACCAGATCCCCGAAGCCCGTAGAGCTGCGTTAAAAAAAGAAATCGCACAGAATTTAGAGACGGGTATCATAGTTCCATCCCAGAGCATCTGGTGCTCGCCTATCGTACTCGTTCCCAAACTGGACGGTAGTATCCGTTTTTGCATAGACTTTCGAGCCATTAATCAGATCTCTAAGCAAGACAGATATCCCCTACCAAGGGTGGACGAGCTTATTGAACGACTAGGCGAAGCCCGTTATATTAGTACCATTGATCTTACAAAAGGCTATTGGCAAATTCCTTTAAACCCATCAGACCAAGATAAAACAGCCTTTTCTACCCCAGACGGGTTGTATCACTTCACCGTCTTACCTTTTGGGTTAGATGGGGCCCCTGCCACTTCCCAGAGGCTCATGGATACCCTCCTTGTTCGTCACCAAAGGTATTTCTCAGCTTATCTTGACGACATTATAATTTATAGCAAGACATGGTCTGAACACCTAAACCATATCCATAATGTCCTAGCGGAACTCCGAAAGGCAAACCTACACATTAATGCCAAGAAATCAAAATTTGTCCATCAAAAAGTCAAGTACCTGGTTTATCTTTTGGGGGTGGGTATAATCGAACCACAAACAGAAAAGATCAAAGCAGTACAGGATACCCCTTTTCCCAAAACCAAAAGGGCGTTGAGGGCCTTTTTGGGTCTCGTAGGATACTATAGATGGTTTATACCCCAATTCTCAGACATTGCAGCCCCACTAACAGACCTACTCTTTTTAAGAGTCCTTCTGATCCCGAGGTCAAGGCTTTCCAGAGTCTGAAAACTGCTCTCACCACTGCCCCTGTATTGATCCCACCTGATTTTCATAAACATTTTATACTTCAAACGGACGCATCTGGTGTAGGTATTGGAGCCGACCTTTCTCAGTTGGACTCAGAAGGGCAAGAGAGACTGTTATATTCCATATAAGTACCCCAATATAGGCCAGGTTCACATCCCAACCTTTCCCCTATATTCGTCCCTACACTACATACATAACGGGCTGCTAGGACTGACCCTTTACCTAATTACAGTACTGCTTACAGAACGTGGGGTTTTCCCTGAACAATAGCCTCATACATTATGCATGAGGATTCTTGGATTCTTGGAAACTCACCAAGAATACCATCTCCTGCATAATACCTATGTACAAGGTTGATTCCCGACGTCATCCTAAGTCTGACTGTGGCACAGCAAGGTAGAACCCCCTGGGGATACCTTCGGGTATATAAACATCACACCTTGCTGAGATAGTCAGTGGAGATCAGGACTTCCATTCCGACACACTGACGCGAGACGCTGAAGCCCCTGCATGCAGATACTCCAGCTCGCATTGGTCTGAACATCCCTTGCGAGGTGTCCAACTCGAGACCAAGACGGGGTCCCACAGTCTCTCACTTCAGGTAATGGGGTTAACTCTATCCTAGAGGAATTCTTGGCTTAACACCTACACCCATGCTAGGTACACTTAGGTACTTCTAGTTAGGGTCGCATCGTAGGAGTACGCATTTTATTGTCATGTATTTTATATACTTGCCTATGTTCATGATTATAGCAGAATGGTAGAGATCTACCATCCTTTCACCTTCTTAGTGCTTCTAATTGTTTATATCTGTTTCTGTCTAGTGCTTGTCTCAGCACACCTATTTTACACTAGAATGACGAGTGTTCAATAAAAACTTATTGAAAGACGTCCATATCGTTTAATCTGTGTATCTCATCTGAGACCAAGTGAGTACGAAAGAATTGCACTATTTCCACAATCCTGAGGGATCAGGGTTGTCATGTTCGATAGTTGCCAAGAACTATTCTCTCCTTGGTAAGAGGAGTTTCTAGTGGCACTGTGAGCTAGCTGGTATACAGGCCAACATACCCGGTGGGGGTGTCTAGAATCAGTCTGACACCAGTCCTGCAGTGTATGTTGTCCAAAAGCGCATATCCTGTATAGGTTTTATAGGAACTACACGACAAGACCACTCCTCTATATAAGCAGAAAACTCTTCCCGAGGGAGTATGTGTATCCTACCATTGAAAAAGAATGTCTGGCCCTGAAATGGAGCATTGAGAAGCTCCGGTATTATTTGTAGGGGAGGCCTTTCATTCTATACACCGATCATGCACCCCTTACCTGGCTTCAAACAAACAAAAGGAACAACAACCGGGTTCTTAGGTGGTTCTTGACAATACAAACCTTCCAATTTGAGGTACAACATGGGAAGGGTAAGGACCAGGGTAATGCCAATTATCTCTCACGCTTTCCTATTTCCCCCGATCTGGAAAATCCTAGGGGAGGGGTGTGTCACGGGGTTGAGGTTGACATAGGCGAAGAGATACCATATTCCCCGACCTTTGTGGCGACTGAAGTCCTATTCCTTCCTGCACAGACATCATCTCCTGCCTGTGCCTTTAAATCTACGGAGTCAGACATCCAGGGAGAAGGCGGTCCTCAAGCCCTTATGACGGGCATATCCCCTGGCCAAAGGGAGGGCGGAGGCACGCTGACGAATGCGGAAAAGGAAACAGGAAGCGAGCCTGAGGTGAAAGCAAGCCCCGAACATCACAGAGAGAGGCCGGCGAACAACAAAGGGGCCAATTCCGATTCGGGACGGAAAACGTACCGACCGACTCGGATCCAGAATTTATTCAGACCGACACGGACCGGTGCAGCCCGACCCGCAAAGTACGATGAAATGCGTGCAAAATCCGACCGACTCGTACGGAACACAATACGAACGACCGAACCGCGCGGAAAACAGCTATCCGGCCGGAAAACCGCGCGAATCGAACCGACCGACACGCACCAGGAAGGAACCCGAACGAAACGTACCCGCGAACTCCGAGCCGCGCAGTACGATGCATCGCGTGGAAAACACGACCGAGTCGCACGGAGCTCAAGCCGTACGACCAACACGCATACAAAACAGCAAGCCGAAGCAACCCAATACACCGCGACCGCAGCACATAAAACAGCACAAACACAGCGTGAACGACTCGGAGAAGCTCGCACGAGACAACTGCAGGGTCCGACTCGGTCAGAAGAACGTCTCCTACATGCACAAAAAGTACAAAGGGAAAAACACACAAAAAAAGGTCAAACAAGCAATTACAAAGCCAATAAATACTGGGGGGGGGGGAAACAGGGAACAAAGACACACCCACAACTCCACCCATATAAAGGACACAAATCCCTACCATGATCCGTTGCAATTTCAAATTACCTGCCAGCACAGAACACCATCAGACAGCAACCACAGACACACCCACAACTCATCCATCACACAAGCCACACACCATTAGCACCTCAACAAATAGCACCCTCACATACACCCAGCAAAACACACACTCACACACCCTCACTTGCACACCAACACACACATCACTCACCACCACCACCCATCACCATGCCCCCCAAGAAGAATCCAAAGTTCCTAGATAGTGAATTGGAAGTCCTGGTAGATGAGATCCTCAGGGTAGAGCCACAGCTGTTTGGTACACTGGTCCAACAGACCCCCATGTCGCAGAAAACCAAGATGTGGGCAAGGATCGTCGACAGGGTGAACGCACAATCACCATGTTTGCGCACAGAGGAAGACATCCAGAACAGGTGGTATGACATGCGCAGGAGGGTCAGGGACCTACTGAAGAAGGATTACATCTTGAGCCAACACACCGGCAGTGTCCCTTCTGCCAAACCAGTATACCTCAGGCCCTGGGAGGAGAAGGTGCGGGCCATCCTACCACCAGTGAGCGTATATGGACTAGAAAACATCCCAGAGCCTGGTGAGTACACAACCAATATACCCAATATTGTGTGACAATACACACACACCACTGTCAAGGGGATAGTCAAACCATGCACCCTTAGCAAATACACAGCAACAAAAACAGAATCATCCCAAGATGTGTATGTCAGTCAGATAAACACAATACATGCCATCTCATAGTGATATGTAACTGTGTCATGACATGTACAAACTCTACAACAAAGAAAGCTAGGCAGTGGCACAAATCTAACCAACAAACACTGTCAGATATGTAGCCACCACTACAACACCACCACACAAGGAATCCCACAGAAAGGAAGGAATTCTGTGTATGCTGGTCAAGTCAGTGTAGCCAATAGCATCATGGGAGTTGTAGTCACAGATAGTGCCCACCCTCACAATACGCCCATCAACACCACTATGAACCATGCTCACATCACAGGGAGTGGAAAACAACTGACAAGATGGCTGACACTGGCTACTGGTGTGGGGAGCACAAGGCCCTGCTGAGAACTGGGCACCAACAAACAGCAGGACACCACTGACTGACATCCTGAAAGCAAACTTTCACTCCCTGCAATGGAAGCACGTTCCATGGTGGGATATCTGGCTGGGTGGGAAGGAGGACTGACAGCTATGACCATAGTTACCAGCAGCTCTTCTCACACACCCCCCTAACACAAACTCCACACAACTCACCTGGGAGAATGCATTGCCTCACACTAAAATTAATTATCCCACAAAGAACCACCACCCTGGGTCATGCTGTGGGAAGCACAGTGACACACATGGGACTTGTAGCCAAACAAACACCAGGACAACACTGTCAGCCATCCATTCAGCACAGGCACACTACCCCACAGGGAAGCAGAGTCAGAAGGAAGGAAGTATGAGCAAGCTGGGAAGGGGGGTGGAGGCAATAGCATGATGGGAGTGGTAGTCACAGCTCAACATCCCCCACCCACATGGCCCAGCAAGATCACACTGAAGCATGCACACCTCACAGAGAGTGGAAAGCCCATCAAAGATGTCTGACACTGGTGCTCTGTTGTGGGGAGCGCAAGGCCATGCTGGGAACTGGCCACCAACCAACAGCAGGACACCACTGTCAGCCATCTTGCCATTGCTGTCACACCCACACACAGTGAAGTCCACTCAAAAGGAAGGAAGTATGGGCATGCTGGGAAGGGGGTGGAGGCAATAGCATGATGGGAGTGGTAGTCACAGCTCAACATCCCCCACCCACATGGCCCAGCAAGATCACACTGAAGCATGCACACCTCACAGAGAGTGGAAAGCCCCATCAAAGATGTCTGACACTGGTACTCTGTTGTGGGGCGCACAAGGCCATGCTGGGAACTGGCCACCAACCAACAGCAGGACACCACTGTCAGCCATCTTGCCATTGCTGTCACACCCACACACAGTGAGGTCCACTCAAAAGGAAGGAAGTATGGGCATGCTGGGAAGGGGGGTGTAGGCAATAGCATGATGGGAGTGGTAGTCACAGCTCAACATCCCCACCCACATGGCCCAGCAAGATCACACTGAAGCATGCACACCTCACAGAGAGTGGAAAGCCCCATCAAAGATGTCTGACACTGGTGCTCTGTTGTGGGGAGCACAAGGCCATGCTGGGAACTGGCCACCAACCAACAGCAGGACACCACTGTCAGCTATCTTGCCATTGCTGTCACACCCACACACAGTGAAGTCCACTCAAAAGGAAGTAAGTATGGGCATGCTGGGAAGGGGGGTGGAGGCAATAGCATGATGGGAGTGGTAGTCACAGCTCAACATCCCCCACCCACATGGCCCAGCAAGATCACACTGAAGCATGCACACCTCACAGAGAGTGGAAAGCCCCATCAAAGATGTCTGACACTGGTGCTCTGTTGTGGGGAGCACAAGGCCATGCTGGGAACTGGCCACCAACCAACAGCAGGACACCACTGACTGACATCCTGAGAGTAAACCTGTACCCACTGCAAGGGTGGCATGCTCCATGGTGGGATAACTGGGCTGGAGGGAGAAGGATGTCCGGATGTCAACAAAATACCACCAATGCTGGCCATGCACACACCTCAACATTCACATTGAAATGCTTCATGTTGTCAGGACAATGCGCTACACCAATATCAACAGCTGACTGTGACAACTTAGGACAATGCAATGTACCGGCCCGCATCCAGAGGTACAGTCACAACTGTCTGGTGTTTGAACCATTGATGCCTGTAGAAACATTACATACATTGTGTGTCTCTTCTAAATTCAGGTGATGATGGGGACACAGCAGCAGACGCTGAGGAGTCCCTGTCCCAGGCTCCGGAGGACACTGAGCTCACTGGTGTGGAACAGCCTCTGCCCACCTCGGATGACGAAGACCTACCTGGCACCTCCGGAGTGAGTCATCATGCAGCACCAGCAGGACCACCAGCTGCACCCCCTGCACCCACCCCTCCAACAACTGCCAACACACAGACCACCCCTGCCGACACGGACAGACCAAGGACCACCACCACCAACAGCACAGTGACCCCGGACCAACGTGGAGCTACGGACACCAACACCAGCAACAACCCCCAAGGGGGCCCAGGGTCACCTGTGCGTGCCACCGCAGGTCCTGCACGTGTCGCCAGGGGTGGTGGGAGGGGTGGTAGACATATGTCGCTGCTTGCAGAGGGGTCTGGACTGCATGATGACCCACAACTGGTACGCATAGCTGATGCGTACCAGACTAGCACCGGAGAGTTCAGCCAGGTAGTGGGGATCCTCAGGGACATTCAACAGCAGCAGGGTGCCCATCATGCCCGCTTGGACTTACACATGTCCCGCATGGAGTCCAAGTGGGACACATTGCAAGAACAGACGGCGGTGCATAGGGACATATTACAATGCATCCGCCAGATGTGCACCAACATGTCAACACCTCCCTGTGTGCCCACAACATCTGGTGCTGCAACAACTGCAACTGCCACAGGGAGGGAGGATGACTCTGGCGGAGAGTCCCCTGCACCGCAGCAGCCTGCACTTGAGGGTCCCCCCAAGAAGAGGGGTCGTCCGAGGAAGGACAACTGAGAGGCCGATGGCCATGCACAACCCCCAGGAAGCCAACACCTGTTCGGGAAAATCACCTTTGTGCGCAAACTCTTCACCCTGTCGAATGCAACACAACTCTCCCACATGACATGGGGAGCTCAAGTTGGACCAATGTATCAGATGACTGTGGACTTTACTCAGGACATTTCTGCTATCAGGACTTCCAAATCATCTAGGAACTTTGGATTACAATCACAATGTACAGCACCCACCATCCTGTGCACTATACTCACACATGTATGTCAATAAACTCACTAATACACCATACTTGCCTCTGTTGTGATTACAACGTTGTTTCTGAAGTGGAGATGATGATCTGTGAAATGACACTGTGCATGATAACTGCTACAGCAAGTACAACACCGGCATGTGAGTCATGGCGACGTGACACTTATGAGGGAGACACACCACCAGGGCTACACAACACATACACACCAGGGACATCTGACTCATCGCCTACACTGATGTTGCCAGGAAATACGGTGCAATGCACAGACCCAACACCTATTCACAGTCTGTGTTAACTAGCCCACTGGTGCAGTAAGCAAATGTCAATCAGATGTGTGACCACAGACAACGCACATCACAACGTGAAGCACAGGTTTATTACACATTTGCAACATGTTGTAACCACTACAGATGCAAGGTAATCCCACCTGGCAGTGGGCACACAGTCAACAAGTGTAGAAGAAAGGAAGTCCATGGGTGTGGCGCACATCACCTGTAGGGAAACGACAGCTACCACCCTGGAAGTTGATTCACGGTGTCGGGGGATCACAGTTGACCAAACAACTCTGAAAGTACCCTGTGAAGGACAGAAATGACACACAGTCAAAAGCACTGAAGAACAGGACAGAACTGCAATACTCATGCCCAATACATGTCACAAGATACCCACCCAGAACCAAGTTAGCATGTCAACACTGTTGTGGAGTACAGACTACCTGTAAGGACACATCGCTGCACGCATACAGTCATGTAGCACATGGACACACTCAAACAGCACCAGAGCACCACCAACACATATCATGCAAACTCACATCATTGACATAACATCCCTGGATACTCACATTCAGCTGAAGAAGTTGGTGATGAGCTGTGTGCGGACATCACCCTCATCATCATCACCATCACTGGCATCGTGGTCCAGGCCAGGATCCTCCACAGGTGGCGGATGTTGGTCATCGTCATCCAGGATGAGAGGCAACTCCTTCCGCACTGCCAGGTTGTGTAGCATGCAGCAGACGATGACAATCTTGAACACCTTTGCAGGGGCATATGGGAGGGCCCCTCCTGTCTTGTCCAGGCAGCGGAAGCGGCTCTTCAGGAGACCAAATGTCTGCTCAATCACTCTCCTGGTCCGACCATGTACCTCATTGTAGCGCATCTGGGCTGGTGTCACAGGGTTCCTGAGGGGCGTCAGCAACCACGGCATGTTGGGGTATCCGGAGTCACCTACATACAGACAATTGCACATTAGCTGAGTTGGATAAGAGGGTGGAACACTACATTGCAGAACACACACAATGGTACAAAGTCAGTACACACCAACAAGCCAGCCACGCTGGTTCCACATCTGTGACATCATCCTCGGGATGCGACTACTCCTCATCACGTAGGCATCGTGTGCAGAACCGGGGAAACGGGCACAGACATGTGAGATGCTCATATCTGCAAGACATACCACCAGTGCATTGACCGAATGGTAGTGTTTGCGGTTCCTGTATGCCTGCTCTTGGGCCTGTGGTGGTACCAAAGCCACATGTGTCCCATCAATGGAGCCAATGACATGCGGCATCCTCCCCAGGGCATAGAAGTCACTCTTCACGTCAGTGAGTTGTTGGAATCTAGGGAAATAGATGTACTGGTTCAGGTATCTCAACATAGCCTCCAAAACATCGCGGAGCACACGGCTGAACATGGTCTGTGACATCCCACCAGCAGACGCCACAGTGTGTTGAAAGGTACCGGTGGCAAAGAAGTGGAGGGCTGCCATCACCTTCACCTTGGGGGTCAGCGCTGTAGAGTATGTCCGGCCAGGTTGCAAATGTGGGGCCAACCGCACCGTCAATTCCTCAATCAGCGGCCTGGTGAAGCGGTACCGTCGGATGCAGTCCCGTTCGACCATGGTTGCAAGGTCAGGGAATGGTCTATGGACAGCTGGTGCCCTGCAGTGCATAGGTGAAGAAAGAAAGATTGTCAGTCACCCCACATATGTGGCATTGACCATACTCAATATCACATGATACATCATCATGAGACACAAGTACATGATGTGTGCAGTTCCGTAAGGACATGTATGGCACCTACATGGCCAACATCTAACATCACAGTTCAAAAAGTGGCATCAACAAGTCCCAGGTTGTGCCATGGGATATCATCAGGCTGTGGCACAGTTCCCATCTACTGCTGTCACGTTCCAAACACACCCCACAGTGACATGTGAGGACAGATGTGCCCCAGCCATCACAGCTCATCGACAGGTAGATTCCCAGGGACCCTGTATTGCCACATGGACACTGGCATGACATGGTGCATCATGAATACACCACAGCAAACAACCATGACCCCCACAGGTAGTGGTCCCTGTTGCCTCAGCAGGACAGACATGGCCGTCTGCAACACACACACGCACAACATCAAAGTCCATGCACAAACAACGTGGATGTGGAGACTGTCTCCCATTGTGCCCATGGAATCAGGGACATTGTAAACACAACATGCACACAGATTGTGGAGGGCCATCACTATTGTGGCAATGGGTCACCCTGGGACGTACATACCGTCCCACATGGGACTCAGGGGGTATGTGACATGACATACACATACACAACCGTGAAATGTGACCATGCCACATGCTCTGAAATGAACAGTTGCACATCACAGTGGTCATGTGCACGACACACCAAGGATTCTGTCCCCATGAACACGTGCACAGCCTGGGAGTGGCTGCCCCCAAGTGCCACCCACAGAACAACATGTTGACCCCCATACACGGAATAGGTAATGCAGCCTTACATGCCTTAGGATACAGTGTGGACAGGCTGTGGTGTTGTAGGTGTGCCCCTCACTCCCTGGGAAGTATATGTGGCTGGCATATGTTCACCTGTGACAGGCATGGTGACATATGCCAGTGACTTGTACAGGGACGCGTTGTACAGCAATGGACCGATCGGTGCGCACACATTGGCCATTGCATACAATGTGAGCGGGTACGCGTTGTATTCGCAATACGCGCTGTACACCAATGGACCGATCTGTGCGCACGCATTGGCCATTGCATACAATAGGAGCGGGTACGCGTTGTCATCCGATGTACACGTTGTACAGCAATGGACCGATTGGTGCACACGCATTGGCCATTGCATACAATGTGAGCGGGTACGCGTTGTCATCTGATGTACGCGTTGTACAGCAATGGACCGATCGGTGCGCAGCCATTGGCTATGGCCTGGCAACGGACGCGTTTTCAAATCTTTAACAAGTCTGATGCTGTAAATTCAGTTGGTCACCCACAACAATGTTGCAAATTCATGGGTGTCATGAAGTTGAACTTTTGAAGGATGCTGTGGGCGTGTGTAAGTGGTGCAATTCCATGGATTGGCCAGATTCAGAAAATGCAAATGACTTGGACCTATCACTTTGGACACATGGGACAGTATCTGCCTCTGCATATAATGCTGGCTGTTCCCCTGAGAGCTCACTTGCCTGCACTACATGCTCCAGGACGACATCTGCCACCACCACTGCTGCTGTATCTGCACCCTCTGGATCCTGCAATGGCACGTACTGTGGAGAGAGCCCCAGCCTTCAGCACTGAGGAGAACCAGGCCCTGCTGGACAGCCTCCTTCCACAGTACAGCAAGCTGTATGGGAAAGCAGGGGAGCAGGTGAGTGTGCTGTCCACTGCCTTACTAAATGTGCATGTTGTCTGACTAGCAAGACTTACAGTCTGCACGCCACTGGCTAGCAGGCTCACTGAGTAGTTGTCACCCCCCATAGTGTGTAGTTACATGCACTGAACAGGTATAGTGCAGTGACAGTGCATTTAAACAAGGTTTTACTTCCCAGGCAATGATACCATGTAGTAACTGCTGGCAAACTGTCCATAGCCATCGTTGCACTGCCTGTGTACATCATGTGCCCCTGTGATTGAGACATGTATATCCAACTGTGTAATGCACGGATATGTTGAATGTGTAGTAATGGCATTTTCACTTTGTCATCCTCACAGGTTGATGCCCACCAGAAAGCAGCAGATATGGCTGACCATCGTCCGGGCAGTGAGATCCGTGGGGGTCTACAAGCGCCGGATCCGCAACTGCCAGAAGAGGTGGCAGGACCTTCGGGGCTGGACCCGGAGGATCGCAAGGGTCCAGCTGAAGCTGTCGCCTCCTCGCAGGAGGGGCGGACACCGGACCCTGACCCCCACATGCTCAGGATCCTGGCGGTGGTCTTCCCTGATCTGGATGGGCAGCTGAAGGCCAGAGAGCAGCAAGGAGGGGGTGAGTCCATGACTGCATTGTGAACTTTGTCTGCCATGCTATGTGCCCTCCTCTGGCCTGGTTAAACTTCAACAGTACATCAGTCATGTGGTCCAGGACCCATGTCCCACAATTGTGCACTGCCCACTCCTCATCTGATACCCAGGTGTGGCCCTTACAGTCAGGGAATTGTGTCACTTGGGTACTGTGTCCTTGCATTTTGCTTAGCTCAAGGTGGGGGACAGCATGTGTTCCCCTAACTCTGTGGTGGGCATCATGGGTGGGTCCATTGCTTACACAATGCCTGTGTTCTGACATGTAATCTGCGTGTTACTTTGATATGTGGTCCAATTGCTGAGCTGATCCACCACATGTGCCTGGGGTATCTGGCACACACCCATGCTGCGGGTGGGAACAATGTTTGGGCCCCAGGAGTGTGTATATTACGTGTGTCACACATACTTAGCCACCTGCCTACTGTCCAGGGCTCATCCCTCATTCACGTGGGGCAGGACAGTCATGCCTACTCCAGGGCATACAATACACTCTGTACTCCCACTCACGTGTATCAGCTGACACGTTGTGCTCAGTGATATGTCCCCTCAGGTGTCTGCCTCTGTGTCAGTGTGCTGTGGCTTCGTTGTCAGGACTACTGGGGTGTTTCTCGGTTGGGGCTCAGCATGCCACCGGAGATGTGACCATAGGAGACGATACTTGTGTGACACATAGGTGTTTGATCACCTGCCCGTGCAGACTGGGGTATGTGAATGTGAAGTTCAGGCAGCTGTTTCCCATTCACAGCAGATTGTGAGGTGCTCAGGTTCAGAGGGTTGTGTTACAGGTCTCCCATATGTCCAATTGGTATGACATGGACAGATAAGGGTTCAGATGATGTGGTGTGTGGGGGATGTACATGTGCACTTGTTCAGCTCCAGGACTTGCATTACCCATGACCTACTATTGTGACACAGTGCAGACTGTTGTTTGTCTGGCTGCCCTGCCCATGTGACTGGAGACAGTGATGTATGACTTAGCAGGCATGCCTGTGCCATGGCATGAAACTTCCTATGAGTGATCCTGCAGGGGAGTGACATGTGCTACATGCACACCATTGTGGCAATGACTATCAGGACATGGGTGCATCATGGTGTCTGTCGCTGGTATGCATCACATGCATTTCAAAATTGACTCTGGGCATCCCTTTATCCGGACACCTGTACTGACTCAGTGGCAAGAGTTGTGATGTGTGCATGTTCACATGCTTCACCGTGTTCTCTGCACTGTCCAACTAAAGTGTAGGTGGTGCATGTGTCCACACTGGGTTATTGCCATCCAACAGACACCAGACAGATGGGTGCAAGGCCAGGAGGGATGTGAGTGCCATGGTTGACCATCAGACTGACAATTGGCTTCTCCTACTCTGTTTGGGCACTTTTGGCATTGTTCAACTAAGGATGCCAGGGCTTGCTCTGTAATGTGCTGTACTTACTGTGGTGTGTGCGGTCAGTGCAGGTGACTGATGTCTGTCTGTTTCCCTATTGTTTGCAGATACATCCACGGCCACAGGAGGGGACAGCTCCACGGACCAGGAGGAGCCACAGAGCCAGACTGGGTCAGCAGCCGAGGAGTGGTCGGAGGGACCCAGTGGCACGGAGGGCGAGGGGAAACACACTGAGGAGTCCTCAGCACCATCCACCTCAGCTGAGGACCACAGCAGCTCAGAGGATGACTCCCTTGTGGAGGCGGGTGTCAGCAGCCACCACACCCCAGCTAGTGTTGCTGTCCCCGCCACCACCACCACCGCCTTCCCATCGGCTCCCATTCCCGAGGTCCGTGGAGGCTCCCATGTTCGGGAGCGTGTCTCCTTCGGGCCAGGCACCGCACCCCCTTCCCCTGTGTCCCCTGCTGCCCTGAGTGAGGAGTCTGTGTACCTCCTTCGCCAGCTCCATGTAGGGCAGACAGCGATGCTGAGTGTCCTCCATGCACACACCACTCTGTTGACTCAGCTGGTGTCGTTCATGGAGGGCATCTCATCGGGCATGTCTGCCCTACAGAGGGGCAATAGGTCCATGGACTCCTCCCTGACGGCAGCAGTGTCCCTCCTCCAACAGTCCCTCACCCCTCCTACCTCTGCCCCATCCACACTCCCCAGCACCTTACCTGTCCCAAGCACACACACACCGGCATTTGCACACACCAGCACAGACACAAGCAGCACACAGACACACACACCAAAATCCAGACGCACACGCACGCACAGTCAGGGGACTGAAACCACACTCACAGGGGATGGGGCCCAGGCACACACACACGCATCCACGAGCACTGCGCAGTCCTCAGTTACCTCTCCCTCCAAGGCCCCTTCCCTTGCCTCACCTGCAACCCCAAAGACACAGCGGGTCTTCCTCAGTGACCTCGGCCTCTTCCCCTCTGATCCACCTGATACAGCATTCAGGGGGAAGAGGAAGCCCCCCCACCCGGAGGGGAGTGCCCCTCACCCCCGGACACCCTCCCCCAGGCGCAGACCGACTGACGCCCCCATCCGCAAGTCCCCCCGGACCCGGAAGAGCAAGACCCCGCCGCCGCCCTGCAGCTCAAGCACCAAGTCTCCTTCCTCCATCCCTCAGGCCCCCACTCCACAGGTGCCCCCACCACACCCTGCCCCAGGTTCCCCCACCCACAGATACACCATCCCCAAAATGATCCGGCCTTCTCCCCCTGCCACTTGCTCTTCCGGCACCACACCCCCGCTGCGCATGTCTGTGCCACTGTTGTGGAGACGGTGTCCTCCCCCTCTGTCCTGCCCACCTTACCTGAACCCCATTCTCCTCCCCTGGAGGTAGGCACTGCAGTGGAGTCCACTACCACCCCGTCTGACTTGGGCACTGCAGTGGGGAACCTGTCCACTCCATCTGCACGGCCCACTGCAGTCGTGCCGGCACCCACACCATCTGAGTCATGCCCCCCAGTTGTGCCGGCACACACCATGTCAGACACCTCCACTGCAGTTGTCAGTGGCTCTCAAGCACCCACCACCCCTTCCCTGCCTCCTTCTGGTGAGCCCTGATCCTGTCCCTGTGGTGCCTGGCCTGCCCCCCGTATGCCCCTCCGAGGGGATTGTCCATGGTGTTTTGCAGTGCAGGCATGCATAGGGTGACATCTGCCACTGTCACCCTGTTTTGACTTTCATAATGGACTGGCCATTGGCCTTTGTTTCTTTGTTTCTGGACTTTAAATTTTGAACCCACATATGCTGAATAAAGCAACTTTCTGTTCTCTAGTGGTTTTGCTTCTGATGAACATGATGTTGATGATGCTAACCGTGCCCTTGCTGCAGTGATGGTGATTTTTGGTCTCATGAAAATGAAGTGTTACTGTGCAGGAACCCATGTGGTCCACGGGTAATGTGTCCTATCCTGTAGTGTATCCATGTCATCCTTAGCAGCATATGAGGGTGTCATGTTTTCAATCTTTGGCAATGGGATTTCCTACTTACATTTGCAATATCACATCTGTGGCTTCCACCCCTGCACATATGTTGTGCTTGCCATTGTTCAATTAGTCTACTTCCCTGACCGTGTGGTCATCTCCCCTGGACATGCAAGTTTGGGCATCCATGGGGAAGGACTCATCTGTGTTGTCAGTGCAACTTGCTATACATGTGTGTTGGATCTGTGCTGATGATTTCGTTGACACTCCCATGACCAGGCTGATATGACGGGAGCCTTCATTTCGTGCTAATTGTTGACTGTGTGACCAAGTGTTCTGCTGACATGATGGAGCCCTACTGAGGCAACATGTGGCACAGCTTTCCTCACACAGGAGTGGAGTCCCCTCATGGCAGTGTGTAATCCTGTGACATTGCCTGAGCCCCAGGTGTGTGTTGTGTGAGCATGTCTGTGTGTCTTCACTTCCATTTTGCTGTGCATGCTGGGATCCCTAGTGATGTTCCTGTTTGTGATGCTTGCTGAGTTGACCTATGTTCCCCCAAAGTCTTCTCCCTGGGTTCTCTGTGATGTGGGTGCATGGCACATTACTGGTCATCAGGGTGTCACCCATAGGTGTGTTTGCTGTCAGGGCTGAGTTTGTGGGCAAATGCTGATGGGACACAGTCAGGATTCCCCTTGGCACTTGTTGTTTACACCTGTCATGTAATTTCCAGTTAGTGTTAGCTTTCAGTGATTGTGACACGTTGTGTGTGTGACTGCTGGCACTCCTCAGGGTCAGGGCTGCAATGTTGGTAGTTGTCTATGTGTGTTCTTTGTGGGTGACCTTGGCTTCTTCATTGGTGTGTGACTGTGGCTGGGATCCCATTGGTTGGTGTGGTATTGCCGTCATGTCCATGTACAGCGTAGTGTGCAGTGTGTCAGACATTCAGGAGTCTTGTTGAGTGGCCATGTGTGATGTGTTTCTGCACCTTAGTTCCCACCACCCCCCATGGGATTGTCATGGGTGCATGTGCAATGTCACCAGTGCATGTGAGCTTCACGGCTGCACATTGTTGGAGGTCGAGGTGTGTGGTGTTGAGTGTGTGCAGATGACAGTTGTTGCCCAGCTAGACCCCTGCCTCCATGTTGGCCTTGGCTTACTGGCTGTGCTGATTGATTTGTGCTTGTGTAGGTGTGATGGTAGTTTGTTGCTCAGGACACATGACTGTGGTTCACAGTGTGAACGACATCTAGCTTTGTCGTCACAGTGGGATTGGCATGCAGCCCAAGGTCACCACATTGTGGGGACCCTGGGGGTAGTGCTGTGGTCTGTCTGTGTCTTGCTGTATCAGTTGCTGTTCCTACATGCTTGTGTGACATGTGTGATTTGTGCTCCCTCTCATCTAACCATGCCTGATTGCCCACATAGGGGATTTGGATCCATGAGTTACTTTTGTGTGGCACTGTATGCGCATCTGTGTAATTGGTATTCAGGCCTCATCATGTGTTGTGTGGTTGCCTGGGGACACTGGCACCCCCCCCCCCTCACATGTTGTGTTTGATGTGCAGTGTGGGGCTGCCTGTTTGTGTTTGTGCATCTGCACCACTGCATTGGCATATCTTTAGTGTGCCATTGGCTGTATGTTGTTTGGTGGGTTTCACCTGCTGTCCCTGGGACTCCTAGGTCATCGGTCAGCACAATGATCATGGTTTGTGTGTCCCATTGCTGCCATGGTATGGTATTTGTTCACCTCACATCTACAGTCTCCACAGGATATCTACATTTGTGTGCCCATTGGTGCAAATATGTGGGTCTGCATTATGATGGTCACTTCTGTCATTGTGTCATTGATGAATGTTGACAGTGTCAGCCCCCATGGGTGATGTTTGTCTGCACATGGCCAAAGGTATGTCTTATTTGCACTGCACTGTTTGCCTCCCCCAATCTATGTTGCTATGGGACACAAGTACTACTTTGCCACTGATGTGTTTGTTGTTCTGTGACCAGGAATCATCCATGCAGTTTGGCAGTTGCAGCTTTTTCAATGTCAACACTTACATTTTGGTCACTGTGATGATGGGGGCTTAGACCCCATTGCCACAATGTTAAATATGTGCTTCAGCTATGGACCCCACACTTACATTTTATTCACTGAATTGTGCTTCAGCTATGGACCCCACACTTACATTTTGGTCACTGTGATGATGGGGGCTTAGGCCCCATTGCCACAATGTTCAAAATGTGCTTCAGCTATGGACCCCACACTTACATTTTGGTCACTGTGATGATGGGGGCTTAGACCCCATGCCACAATGTTCAAAATGTGCTTCAGCTATGGACCCCACACTTACATTTTGGTCACTGTGATGATGGGGGCTTAGGCCCCATTGCCACAATGTTCAAAATGTGCTTCAGCTATGGACCCCACACTTACATTTTATTCACTGTGATGATGGGGGCTTAGGCCCCATTGCCACAATGTTCAAAATGTGCTTCAGCTATGGACCCCACACTTACATTTTGGTCACTGTGATGATGGGGGCTTAGACCCCATTGCCACAATGTTCAAAATGTGCTTCAGCTATGGACCCCACACTTACATTTTGGTCACTGTGATGATGGGGGCTTAGACCCCATTGCCACAATGTTCAAAATGTGCTTCAGCTATGGACCCCACACTTACATTTTGGTCACTGTGATGGTGGGGGCTTAGGCCCCATTGCCACAATGTTCAAAATGTGCTTCAGCTATGGACCCCACACTTACATTTTATTCACTGTGATGATGGGGGCTTAGGGCCCATTGCCACAATGCTCAAAATGTGCTTCAGCTATGGACCCCACACTTACATTTTGGTCACTGTGATGATGGGGGCTTAGACCCCATTGCCACAATGTTCAAAATGTGCTTCAGCTATGGACCCCACACTTACATTTTGGTCACTGTGATGATGGGGGCTTAGACCCCATTGCCACAATGTTCAAAATGTGCTTCAGCTATGGACCCCACACTTACATTTTGGTCACTGTGATGATGGGGGTTGGACCCCATTGCCACAGTGGTCATGGTCTGCTTGCATTGTGGAGGCCACACACATTTATGTGTGACACATGTGATAGGGGGTCACATTGTATGTTCAAAGTCATGTTCAGTGTTGTAGGCATTTGACACAGTCTACACACGCTTGTCATGGTGTTGGGGGGATGTCTTTTTCTTGCATTCCTTAGGTTGTAGTGTGCTGGTTGTGTCATGCATTGTCCATCCTATGAGTGGGGGATGGTGTTGGTGGTAGACATCCAGCCCCCCCTGGGTAGGGGTGGTAGTAGTGACAGGCATCTAGCACCCCCTGGGTAGGGGTGGTAGTAGTGGTAGGCATCCAGCCCCTCCTGAGTAGGGGTGGTAGTAGTGACAGGCATCTAGCACCCCCTGGGTAGGGGTGGTGGTAGTGGTAGGCATCTAGCACCCCCTGGGTAGGGGTGGTAGTAGTGACAGGCATCCAGCCCCCCATGGGTAGGGGTGGTAGTAGTGGTAGGCATCCAGCCCCCCCCTGAGTAGGGGTGGTAGTAGTGGTAGGCATCTAGCACCCCCTGGGTAGGGGTGGTAGTAGTGGTAGGCATCTAGCACCCCCTGGGTAGGGGTGGTGGTAGTGGTAGGCATCTAGCACCCCATGAGTGGGGGTGGTAGTAGTGGTAGGCATCCAGCCCCTCCTGAGTAGGGGTGGTAGTAGTGACAGGCATCTAGCACCCCCAGGGTAGGGGTGGTGGTATGGTAGGCATCTAGCACCCCCTGGGTAGGGGTGGTAGAAGTGGTAGGCATCTAGCACCCCCTGGGTAGGGGTGGTAGTAGTGGTAGGCATCTAGCACCCCCTGGGTAGGGGTGGTGGTAGTGGTAGGCATCTAGCACCCCCTGGGTAGGGGTGGTAGTAGTGACAGGCATCTAGCACCCCCTGGGTAAGGGTGGTAGTAGTGGTAGGCATCTAGCACCCCCTGGGTAGGGGTGGTAGTAGTGGTAGGGATCTAGCACCCCCTGGGTAGGGGTGGTGGTAGTGGTAGGCATCTAGCACCCCCTGAGTGGGGGTGGTAATAGTGGTAGGCATCCAGCCCCTCCTGAGTAGGGGTGGTAGTAGTGACAGGCATCTGGCACCCCCTGGGTAGGGGTGGTGGTAGTGGTAGGCATCTAGCACCCCCTGGGTAGGGGTGGTAGTAGTGGTAGGCATCTAGCACCCCCTGGGTAGGGGTGGTAGTAGTTTCAGGCATCTAGCACCCCCTGGGTAGGGGTGGTGGTAGTGGTAGGCATCTAGCAACCCCTGGGTAGGGGTGGTAGTAGTGACAGGCATCCAGCCCCCCATGGGTAGGGGTGGTAGTAGTGGTAGGCATCCAGCCCCCCCTGAGTTGGGGTGGTAGTAGTGGTAGGCATCTAGCACCCCCTGGGTAGGGGTGGTAGTAGTGGTAGGCATCTAGCACCCCCTGGGTAGGGGTGGTGGTAGTGGTAGGCATCTAGCACCCCCTGAGTGGGGGTGGTAGTAGTGGTAGGCATCCAGCCCCTCCTGAGTAGGGGTGGTAGTAGTGACAGGCATCTAGCACCCCCTGGGTAGGGGTGGTAGTAGTGGTAGGCATCTAGCATCCCCTGGGTAGGGGTGGTAGTAGTGGTAGGCATCTAGCAACCCCTGGGTAGGGGTGGTGGTAGTGGTAGGCATCTAGCACCCCCTGAGTGGGGGTGGTAGTAGTGGTAGGCATCCAGCCCCTCCTGAGTAGGGGTGGTAGTAGTGACAGGCATCTAGCACCCCTGGGTAGGGGTGGTGGTAGTGGTAGGCATCTAGCACCCCCTGGGTAGGGGTGGTAGTAGTGACAGGCATCCAGCCCCCATGGGTAGGGGTGGTATTAGTGGTAGTCATCTAGCACCCCTGGGTAGGGGTGGTAGTAGTGGTAGGCATCTAGTACCCCCTGGGTAGGGGTGGTAGTAGTGACAGGCATCCAGCCCCCCATGGGTAGGGGTGGTAGTAGTGGTAGGCATCTTGCACCCCCTGAGTGGGGGTGGTAGTAGTGGTAGGCATCCAGCCCCTCCTGAGTAGGGGTGGTAGTAGTGACAGGCATCTAGCACCCCCTGGGTAGGGGTGGTGGTAGTGGTAGGCATCTAGCACCCCCTGGGTAGGGGTGGTAGTAGTGGTAGGCATCTAGCCCCCCCTGGGTAGGGGTGATAGTAGTGACAGGCATCCAGCCCCCCATGGGTAGGGGTGGTAGTAGTGGTAGGCATCTAGGACCCCCTGGGTAGGGGTGGTAGTAGTGGTAGGCATCTAGCACCCCCTGGGTAGGGGTGGTAGTAGTGGTAGGCATCCAGCCCCCCCTGAGTAGGGGTGGTAGTAGTGGTAGGCATCCAGCCCCCCCTGAGTAGGGGTGGTAGTAGTGGTAGGCATCTAGCACCCCCTGGGTAGGGGTGGTAGTAGTGGTAGGCATCTAGGACCCCCTGGGTAGGGGTGGTAGTAGTGGTAGGCATCTAGCACCCCCTGGGTAGGGGTGGTAGTAGTGGTAGGCATCCAGCCCCCCCTGAGTAGGGGTGGTAGTAGTGGTAGGCATCCAGCCCCCCCTGAGTAGGGGTGGTAGTAGTGGTAGGCATCTAGCACCCCCTGCGTAGGGGTGGTAGTGGTTGTTGGCATCCAGGCCCCTATGTGTGTATGTGGCATTGGTGATAGCCATCCCGCCCCTATGGTGCTGCTGTTGCTGGTGTAAGTAATTTCTGCATCCCTATGTGTGTGTGTTGTATGTCTGGTACGTGTATTTTGTTTGTGTGGTGGGTGTTTGACTTACCTTCTGCGCCGTACGCGTCCGTACCAGTTCTGGTAATAGATGTAGAGTATTGGTAGGATCGGCGCGATGGGATTCATTGTTGGTTCGTCTTTCTCGTTGCTTCGCCTCGTCCTCGTCGCTGGCGTGTTCGTCTCGTAGCCGTGGATCGTCTTGTGGCGCGAATCGGAGCTTATGTGCACCTCTCCCGGATGCTTTGACGTGCCGTGTGTAGCAACGGGTTCGGCGCGTACGGAAGGCGCATCGTACTATTCCGGCCGGACGGGGATGCATTTCGGCTTCCGTGCGACTCGATTCTGCGTTCCCGGATCCGCCTCGGTCGGAGAACAGGAGCTGTATTGGGTGAGTGCGACTGGGTCTGCATTTGGGCAGTTATGCGCATCGTACTTGCTCGTTCGGACGTATGTGCGAATCGGTCGGGAAACACGCATTCGCCTGGTTTTTTTCCCGGGCGAATGGTGTTAGGTGCGCCTCCGACCGGGATCGGAATCGACCCCAGAGTGTTTAATACCACCGGGACACCGACTCCAGCGGAAAATGGAGGCGTTGTCCAAGAAGGGGAGAAAATGCCAGGAGTCCAACGGTCCCGCGATTCGCCCCGCCACGTTCCCGGAGGAGCGTGGCTGAACAAGGTACTGCTCCGATAACGAGGGTTCACGGGGAGGTGGGCGGGGGAGCAAACGAAGTAAGGGGAAGACACATCTCATAAAAAGAAAATAAAGCTAAAACCAAAGTCCGGTAATGTACCCTGATAGCACTTGGTGCTGGTACCGGGCTCATCTTTTTTTTTTTTTTTTTGAGTCCTGGTTTATACTCCTTTTGGTGATACCTCCCGCACTGATACCCTCCCCTTCAGCCTGCTACTGGTTTCCCGATGATCACCTGTGGCTTTCTTTTTTTTCTCCGAGGGGCATTTTCTCAACCACAGGACCGAGTGGAACCCTCAACTTCGAAAGAAGAAGACGAGCCTCCAAACCCCAAAACCTCTGAAAAGAAAGGAACGGGACGAAAATAAGGACTTAAATAGGTCTCTGAAATAAAAGAGATTCCTGAAACAGAGCCAAATAGTATGTTGCCTCCTTCCGGGGTTTACCTCCCCCCCCCTATATCCTGCTGACAGGAGGCGTACCTAGCAGTAGGTGCATGTGTACTTCTAGCTCACCCCTTCAACTGTGTGCATTTGTGATGATATTCCCATTGCCCGATACCCAGGGGGTCAAGAAGGAAGAGTAGCAAGGTCGTATGTAACCCGTATGCACCCATTGAGGTGAAGGGAAAAACTATGTGAACAAGTAGCATGTAAGATCCTTGTCCACTTACGGATCTCAAACAGCCCCAAGTCATGGTTACTGCACTAAATTAAACAAAGGTGAATATTTTTGGACTGGTGAGGATGGTTTGCCCTTAGTGTATCCATTTTAAGCAAGGTGAGTTGAGATATATCTGACTGTCTAAAAATAAGTGTCTTATGATTAATGTGAGAGCTACATCGTTGGTTGTGGTGGATGTGACTAACTCATTCAGTATCAAATATAAGTGTATTGCATAGTTTTTGAAATCAACTACAATGTATAAACAGTAAATAAAAACTTTAAAATACAGTTGCACCACCATTATTAAAACACACTACTTGTACACATTCTCATAAACGAAGGTTTCAGAACTTTTAAGTGGATGTAGGAGGCCAGGAGCGCAGCACAGAATATATGCCAGTGACTCATGTTTCAAAGAGCAGAGCCTACAGCCATTGATGAATGAAGATTGCTAAGGGACTCCAAATTCGCCAAAACACGGCAGGCCGAACCCAGCCCTCAGATGGTGCATCTTTGTTGGAAAAGAAATTGCAGTAGCAGAAACAGGTGAATCTTCTCCTGTTCATAAGAAGTTAGCTCTATCTCAGCAAGGTTTTTTTTCACAATAACTATATTCTGCAGCATAAAATTATAGCTAACATGTTTCTTAAGCAACCGTGTGAACGTGCTAAAGCAGTGTCCTTCGTCCCATTACTTGTTCAAGTCTAACGTGACCATGGCATCTTTATGCCTGGTTTCCAGTGCATGCTCACCCTGCTCTTCAGTCACAGTTCTTTCCATGAGGCAGCTTTTATTGAGTTACTTATTTAGACAACACTTCTACTTTGCATTCTGGTGATTTATGTCCCACACTTAAAACTGAAAATGTATATAAGTTCCACAAAGTAGTGTACAGACCAGGATGACTTGAAATACAGATGTGTGCATGCATGTGGTGTTTATGTAGCGCAAACCTGGCCAAAAGGCAGTCGAGCAGCAAACAGGGCCAGAAACAAGGATGCAGCTAAGGGCGTTTGGAGGGAAAGCTGGGTTCTGAGGTGTACTGTTATTTCATAGTGATTTGGATTTCTTTAAAGAGATGTGTCTTCAACTATTTCCTAACATGGAGCAGTGGGAGGGCATTTCTGCTGTATACAGGGATGTCTAACATGGCTCAACACGAGAAGTCTGTAAATCAACATAGATGCAGCATGAGTTTTCTTGTGGTCTCTGATATTGGTCTCATACATATTTATTGTGCACAATAGTTTGTGCCATCAGTAGAATGTTGTGATCCATCATAACGTACTTGTCCGTTAACTGTGGGCATTCACTGGTGTTTACATAGTCGCAGGACAACTCCGATTGCCCAAGTTAAATTGATTTAAACACCAAACTTATTTTCTTTCTGATATCAAACATACATCATGCAGTATGCCAAAGGTGTGCCCAAGGGCTGTCTGCTGTAGGGAGACAGGTCAATATCCCCTACCCATCCACCATCAGCCCTAAGCCAAGTAAAATGACTGTGGTTCACCATATTCAATAAGCAACTTCATACTTACTTTTGTAGGCCACAATATATCAATGTGTGGTCTATCAAGGACCTGGGTAAGCTTTAACAGTGTTTTTTATTCATGACCCATTATAGCACCATTGAGCTCAACTAAGAATTGTGAGGTTATCTTAACAACTATTGGAAAACACATCATGTTTGCTTACCGGTAGTTGCATGCGGTGTGGGGCCAAGCATACTCAACAGTATGGTGTGGCTCCTGGCATACCTGTGTAATCACTTTGAACAGTTCTCAAAGTCAGGGCCAGAGGCCTTCACCTCGAGAATGGCAATATTGTTGAGTCCAAGACAGATCCATGACAATCACCATGAGGCAGCTTTGACTTGTCCAAACCCTGCCCAAGTGCACCATGTGCGTGAACACCCCATGTTTTCTGTAAAGGAAGAAAGCTTTAATAAATGCCACATAGGACAACTGAGTCCACCTCATATACATGAAGTAAATGGCATAATTAGATCAAATGACATAGGGGCCGATTCCGATCTCGGTCGGAGGCGCACCCAATACCATTCGGTCGGGAAAAAAGCCATGCGAATGCCTGTTTCCCGACCGATCCGTACAGCATACCGAACGAGTAAGTACGATGCGCACAACAGCACAGAATCCGGCCGAGTCGTACTCACCCAATCCAGGTCCTGTTCCCCGACCGAGGCGAATCCGGAAACGCAGAATCGAGTCGCACGGAAGGGAAAATGCAGCCCCGTCCGGACGAACAAGTACGATGCGCTTTCCGTACGCGCCGAACCCGTCGCTACGCACGGCACGTCAAAGCATCCGGGAGAGGCGCACATAAGCTCCGATTCGCGCCACAACACGATCCACGGCTACGAGGCGAACACGCCAGCAACGAGGACGACGCGAAGCGACGAGAAAGACGAACGACACGAACCAACCATGAATCCTTTCGTCCCGATCATACCAATATTCTACATTTACTACCGGAACAGGCACGGACGCGTACGGCGCAGAAGGTAAGTCAGACACCAACCACAAAACACATACAACACGTACACGACACATCACACACACACAGAGGGATGCAGAATTTACTTACACCAGCAACAGCAGCACCATAGGGGCGGGATGCCCATCACCAATGCCACATATGCACACAGGGGCCTGAATGCGCACCACCACCCCTACCCAGGGGTGGCCGGATGCCAACCACCACTACCACCCTTAGCCAGGGGGGTGCCAGATGCCCACCACCACTACCACCCTTACCCAGGGGGCTGGATGCCTACCACTACTACCACCCTTAGCCAGGGGTGCCAGATGCCTACCACTACTACCACCCTTACCCAGGGGGCTGGATGCCTACCACTACTACCACCCTTAGCCAGGGGGCTGGATGCCCACCACCACTACCACCCTTAGCCAGGGGGCTGGATGCCTACCACTACTACCACCCTTAGCCATGGGGGTGCCAGATGCCTACCACTACTACCACCCTTACCCAGGGGGGCTGGATGCCTACCACTACTACCACCCTTAGCCAGGGGGCTGGATGCCTACCACTACTACCACCCTTAGCCATGGGGGTGCCAGATGCCTACCAATACTACCACCCTAAGCCAGGGGGCTGGATGCCTACCACTACTACCACCCTAAGCCAGGGGGCTGGATGCCTACCACTACTACCACCCTTAGCCAGGGGGTGCCAGATGCCTACCACCACTACCACCCTTACCCAGGGGGGCTGGATGCCTACCACTACTACCACCCTTACCCAGGGGGTGCCAGATGCCTACCACTACTACTACCCTTACCCAGGGGGGGCTGGATGCCTACCACTACTACCACCCTTAGCCATGGGGGTGCCAGATGCCTACCACTACTACCACCCTAAGCCAGGGGGCTGGATGCCTACCACTACTACCACCCTAAGCCAGGGGGCTGGATGCCTACCACTACTACCACCCTTAGCCAGGGGGTGCCAGATGCCTACCACCACTACCACCCTTACCCAGGGGGGCTGGATGCCTACCACTACTACCACCCTTACCCAGGGGTGCCAGATGCCTACCACTACTACCACCCTTACCCAGGGGGCTGGATGCCTACCACTACTACCACCCTTAGCCAGGGGGGTGCCAGATGCCCACCACCACTACCACCCTTACCCAGGCAGGCTGGATGCCTACCACTACTACCACCCTTACCCAGGGGGGGCTGGGTGCCTACCACTACTACCACCCTTAGCCAGGGGGGCTGGATGCCTACCACTACTACCACCCGTAGCCAGGGTGGTGCCAGATGCCTACCACTACTACCACCCTTACCCAGGGGGCTGGATGCCTACCACTACTACCACCCTTAGCCAGGGGGGTGCCAGATGCCCACCACCACTACCACCCTTACCCAGGGGGGGCTGGATGCCTACCACTACTACCACCCTTAGCCAGGGGAGTGCCAGATGCCCACCACCACTACCACCCTTACCCAGGGGGGGCTGGATGCCTACCACTACTACCACCCTTAGCCATGGGGGTGCCAGATGCCTACCACTACTACCACCCTAAGCCAGGGGGGCTGGATGCCTACCACTACTACCACCCTAAGCCAGGGGAGCTGGATGCCTGTCACTACTACCACCTCTACCCATGGGGGCTGGATGCCTACCACCAACACCACCCCCACTCATAGAATGGACAATGCATGACACAACCAGCACACCACAACCTAGGGAATGCAAGAAAAAGTCATCCCCCCAACACCATGACAAGCGTGTGTAGACTGTGTCAAATGCCTACAACACTGAACATGACTTTGAACATACAATGTGACCCCCTATCACATGTGCCACACATATATGTGTGTGGCCCCCACAATGCAAGCAGGCCATGACCATCGTGGCAATGGGGTCCAAACCCCCATCATCACAGTGACCAAAATGAAAGTGTGGGGTCCATAGCTGAAGCACATTTTGAACAGTGTGGCAATGGGGTCCAAACCCCCATCATCACAGTGACCAAAATGTAAGGGTGGGGTCCATAGCTGAAGCACATTTTGAACAGTGTGGCAATGGGGTCCAAACCCCCATCATCACAGTGACCAAAATGTAAGTGTTGACAAAGAAAAAGCTGCAACTGCCAAACTGCATGGATGATTCCTGGTCACAGAACATAAAACACATCAGTGGCAAAGTAGTGCATGTGTCCCATTGCAACATAAATTGGGGGAGGCAAATACTGCAGTGCAAATAAGACATACCTTTGGCCATGTGCAGACAAACAACACCCATGGGGGCTGACACTGTCAACATTCATCAATGACACAATGACAGAAGTGACCATCAGAATGCAGACCCACATATTTGCACCAATGGGCACACAAATGCAGATACCCTGTGGAGACTGTAGATGTGAGGTGAACAGATACCATACCATGGCAGCAATGGGACACACAAACCATGATCATTGTGCTGACCGATGACCTAGGAGTCCCAGGGACAGCAGGGGAAACCCACCAAACTACATACAGCCAATGGCACACCCAAGATATGGCAATGCAGTGGTGCAGATGCACAAACACAAACAGGCAGACCCACACTGCACATCATACACAACAGGTGAGGGGGGGTGCCAGTGTCCCCAGGCAACCACACAACATATGAGGAGACCTGAATACCAATCATACAGATGTGCATACAGTGCCACACAAAGGTAACTCATGGATCCAAATCCCCTATGTGGGCAAGCAGGCATTGTCAGATGAGAGGGAGCACAAATCACACATGTCACACAGGCACGTAGGAACAGCAACTGACACAGCAAGACACAGACACACCACAGCACTACCCCCAGGGCCCCCACAATGTGGTGACCCTGGGCTGCATTACAATCCCACTGTGATGACAAAGCTAAATGTCGTTCACACCGTGAATCACAGTCATGTGTCCTGAGCAACAAACTACCATCACACCTACACAAGCACAAATCAATCAGCACGGCCAGTAAGCCAAGGCCAACATGGAGGCAGGGGCCTAGCCGGGCAACAACTCTCATCTGCACACACTCAACACCACACCCCTCGACCTCCAACAATGTGCAGCAGTGAAGCACACATGCACTGGTGACATTGCACATGCACCCATGACTATTCCAGGGTGGTGGGTGGGAACCAAGGTGCAGAAACACATCACACATGGCCACTCAACAAGACTCCTGAATGTCTGACACACTGCACACTACGCTGTACATGGACATGACGGCAATACCACACCAACCAATGGGATCCCAGCCACAGTCACACACCAATGAAGAAGCCAAGGTCACCCACAAAGAACACACATAGACAACAACCAACATTGCAGCCCGGACCCTGAGGAGTGCCAGCAGTCACACACACAACGTGTCACAATCACTGAAAGATAACACAAACTGGAAATCACATGACAGGGGCAAACAACAAGTGCCAAGGGGAAACCTGACTGTGACCCATCTGCGTCTGCACAAAAACTCAGCCCTGACAGCAAACACACCTATGGGTGACACCCTGATGACCAGTAATGTGCCATGCACCCACATCACAGAGAACCCAGGGAGAAGACTTTGGGGGAACATAGGTCAAGTCAGCAAGCATCACAAACAGGTACAACACTAGTGATCACAGCATGCACAGCTAAACGGAAGTGAACACACAGACATGTTCATACAACACACACCTTGGGCGCAGGCAATGTCACAGGAGTACACACTGCCATGAGGGGACTCCACTCCTGTGTGAGGAAAGCTGTGCCATATGTTGCCTCAGTAGGGCCCCATCATGTCAGCTGAGCACTTGGTCACACAATCAACAATTAGCACCAAATGAAGGCTCCTGTCACATCAGCCTGGTCATGGAAGTGCCAACGAAATCATCAGCACAGATCCAACACACTTGTATAGCAATGTTGCACTGACAACACAGATGAGTCCTTCCCCATTGATGCCCAAACCTGCATGTCCAGTGGAGATGGCCACACGGTCAGGGAAGTAGACGAATTGAACAATGGCAGGCACAACAGATGTGCAGGGGTGGAAGCCACAGATGTGAAATTGCTAATGTAAGTAGGAAATCCCATTGCCAAATACTGAACACATGACACCCTCAGATGCTGCTATGGATGACATGGATACACCACAGGATAGGACACATTCCCCCTGGACCACATGGGTTCCTGCACAATAACACTTCATTATCATGAGACCAAATATCACCATCACTGCAGCAAGGGCATGGTTAGCATCATCAACAACATGTACATCAGAAGCATAAGCACTAGAGAACAGAAAGTTGCTTTATTCAGCATATGTGTGTATTGAAAACTGAAAGTCCAGAAAAAACACAAAGGCCAATGGCCAGTCCATTGTCAAAGTCCAAACAGGGTGACAGTGGCAGATGTCACCCTACGCATGCCTGCACTGCACAAAACCAGGGACAATCCACTAGGAGGGGCAACCGGTGGGGCAGGCCAGGCACCGCAGGGACAGGATCAGGGCTCACCAGGAGGAAGCAGGGAAGGGGTGGTGGGTGCTGGAGAGCCACTGACAACTGCAGTGGAGGTGTCTGACATGGTGTGTGCCGGCACAACTGGGGGCATGACTCAGATGTTGTGGGTGCCGGCACGACTGCAGTGGACCCTGCAGATGGAGTGGACAGGTCCGCCACTGCAGTGCCCAAGTCAGACAGGGTGGTAGTGGACTCCACTGCAGTGCCTACCACCAGGGGAGGAGAATGGGGAACAGGCAAGGTAGGCTGGACAGAGGGGGAGGACACCCTCACCACATCAGTGGCACAGACAAGCGCAGCGGGGGGGTGGTGCCGGGAGAGCAAGTGGCAGGGGGAGAAGGCCGGATCCTCTTGGGGATGGTATATCTGTGGGTGGGGGAACCTGGGGCAGGGTGTGGTGGGGGCACCTGTGGAGTGGGGGCCTGAGGGATGGAGGAAGGAGACCTGGTGCCTGAGCTGCAGGGCGGCGGCGGGGTCTTGCTCTTACGACTCCGGGGGGACTTTCGGGTGGGGGCCTCAGTCTGTCTGCGCCTGGGGGAGGGTGTCCGGGGGCGAGGGGCACTCTGCTCCATGTGGGTGGGCTTCCTCTTCCCCCTGAATGCTGTATCAGCTGGATCGGAGGGGAAGAGGCCGAGGTCACTGAGGAAGAGCCGCTGGGTCTTTGGGGTTGCAGGTGAGGCAAGGGAGGGTGCTTTGGAGGGAGAGGCAACTGAGGACTGCGCAGTGCTCGTGGATGCGTGTGTGTGTTCCAGGGCCCCATCCCCTGTGAGTCTGGTTTCAGTCCCCTGACTGTGCGTGCGTGTGCGTTTTGTTTGTGGTGTGTGTGTCTGTGTCCTGGACGTGTGTGTGCTGGTATGTGCCTGTGCCGGTGTGTGTGTGCTTGGGACGGGTAAGGTGCTGGGGAGTGTGGATGGAGCAGAGGCAGGAGGGGTGAGGGACTGTCTGAGGAGGGACACTGCTGCCGTCAGGGAGGAATCCATGGACCTATTGCCCCTCTGTAGGTCAGACATGCCCGATGAGATGCCCTCCATGAACGACACCAGCTGAGTCAACAGAGCGGTGTGCGCATGGAGGACACTCAGCATGGCTGTCTGCCCTACATGGAGCTGGCGAAGGAGGTACACAGACTCCTCACTCAGGGCAGCAGGGGACACAGGGGCAGGGGGTGCGGTGCCTGGCCCAAAGAAGACACGCTCCCGAACATGGGAGCCTCCACGGACCTGGGGAATGGGAGCCGATGGGAGGGCGGTGGTGGTGCTGGTGGTGGCGGGGACAGCAACACTAGCTGGGGTGTGGTGGCTGCTGACACCCGCCTCCATAAGGGAGTCATCCTCCGAGTTGCTCTGGTCCTCAGCTGAGGTGGATGGTGCTGAGGACTCCTCGGTGTGGCTCCCCTCGCCCTCCATGCCACTGGGTCCCTCCGACCACTCCTCGGCTGCTGACCCAGTCTGGCTCTCCGGCTCCTCCTGGTCCGTGGAGCTGTCCCCTTCCGTGGCCGTGGATGTATCTGCAAACAATGGGGAAACAGTCAGACATCAGTCACCTGCACCAAACGCACACACCACTGTGAGCACAGCACATTACAGAGCAAGCCCTGGCATCATTAGTTGAACATTGCTAAATGTGCCCTAACTGAACAGGAGAAGCCAATTGTCAGTCTGATGCCAACCATGGCACTCACATCCCACATGGCCTTGCACCCATCTGTCTGGTGTCTGTTGGATAGCAACACCCCAGTGTGGACACATGCACCACCTACACAGTAGTTGGACAGTGCAGAGGACACGGTGTAGCATGTGGACATGCACACATCACAACTCTTGCCACTGAGTCAGTACAGGTTTCCGGATGAAAGGGATGCCCAGAGTCAAATAGGAAATGCATGTGATGCATACCAGCGACAGACACCATGATGCACCCATGTCCTGATAGCCATCGCCACAATGGTGTGCATGTAGCACATGTCACTCCCCTGCAGGATCACCAATAAGTACACACATGCCATGGCGGAGGCATAACTGCTAAGTCATACATCACTGTCTCAGTGATGTATGACTTGGCAGCCAGACAACAACACTCTGCACTGTGTCACAATAGTAGGTCATGGGGAATGCAAGTCCTGGAGCTGCACAAGTGCACATGTACATCCCCCACACAACACATCATCTTAACCCTCATCTGTCCAGGTCATACCGATTGGACATATGGGAGACCTGTGACACTACCCTCTGAACCTGAGCCCCTCACAATCTGCTGTGAATGGGAAACAGCTGCCTGAACTTCACATTCGCATACCCCAGTCTGCACGGGCAGCTGATCAAACACCTATGTGACACACAAGTATCGTCTCCTATGGTCACATCTCCAGTGGCATGCTGAGCCCCTACCGAGAAACACCCCAGCAGTCCTGGCAACAAATCCACAGCACACTGACACAGAGGCAGACACCTGAGGGGTCAAATCACTGCGCACAACGTGTCAGCTGATACACGGGAGTGGGAGTACAGGTGTATTGGATGGGCTGGAGTAGGCATGACTGTCCTGCCCCACATGAATGAGGGATGAGCCCTGGACAGTGGATAGCTGGCTATGTATGTGTGACACACGTAATCTGCACACTCCTGGGGCCCAAACATTGTTCCCACCCGCTGCATGGGTGTGTGCCACATACCCCAGGCACATGTGGTGGCTCAGCTCAGCAAGTGGACCGCATATCAAAGCAACACGCAGATTACATGTCCGAACACAGGCGTTGTGTGAACAATGGACCCACCCATGATGCCCACAACAGAGTTAGGGAAACAGATGCTGTCCCCCACCTTTAGTGAAGCAAACTGCAAGGACACAGTCCCAAGTGACACAATTCCCTGAATGTAAGGGCCACACCTGGGTATCAGATGAGGAGTGGGCAGTGCACAATAGAGGGACATGGCTCCTGGACAACATGACTGCTGTACTGTGGCAGTTTAACCAGGCCAGAGGAGGGCACATAGCATGTAATACAGAGTTCACAGTGCAGTCTTTGACTCACCCCTCCTTGCTGCTGTCTGGCCTTCAGCTGCCCATCCAGGTCTGGAAACACCACCGCCAGGATCTGGAGCATGTGGGGGGTCAGGGTCCGTGTTCCGCCCCTCCTGCGAGGAGGCGACAGCTTCAGCTGGACCCGTGCAATCCTCCGGGTCCAGCCCCGAAGGTCCTGCCACCTCTTCTGGCAGTTGCGGATCCGGCGCTTGTAGACCCCCACGGACCGGACAGCCCGGACGATGTCCTTCCAGATCTCCTGCTTCCGATGGGCATTAACCTGTCAGGATGACAAAGTGAAAAGGCCATTACTACACATGCTACATATCCGTGCATGACACAGTTGTATATACATGTCTCAATCACAGGGGCACATGATGTACACAGGCAGTGCAACGCTGCCCATGGACAGTTTGCCAGAAGTCACTACATGGTATCATTGCATGGGAAGTAAAACCTTGTTCAAATGCCCTGTCACTGCACCATACCTGTCCAGTGCATGTCACTACACACTATGGGGGGTGACAACTACTCAGTGAGCCTGCTAGCCAGTGGCGTGCAGACTTTCAGCCTTGCTAGTCAGACAAAATGCACATTCAGAAAGGCAGTGCACAGAACACTCACCTGCTCCCCTGGTGTCCCATACAGCTTGCTGTACTGTGGAAGTAGGCTGTCCAGCAGGGCCTGGTTCTCCTCAAGGCTGAAGGCTGGGGCTCTCTCCACAGTACGTGCCATTGCAGGGTCCAGAGGGGGCAGAGACAGCAGCAGTGCAGTGGCAGATGTCGTCCTGGAGCATGTAGTGCAGGCAAGTGAGCTCTCAGGGGAACAGCCAGCAATATATATGTGCTGGAGAGGCAGATACTGTCCAATGTGTCCAAAGTGATAGGTCCAAGTCGTTTGCATCTTCTGAATCTGGCCAATCCATGGAATAGCAGCACCAATACACGCCCACAGCATCCTTCAAATCTTCAACTTCATGACATACATGATTTTGCAACATTGTTGTGGGTGACCAACTGAATTTCCAGCAACCGACTCGTTCGAATTTCGAAAACGCGTCCGTTGCCAGGCTAGGCCATTGTCAATGGGTGCGCACCGATCGGTCCATTGCTGTTCAACGCGTACAGGGGTACAACGCGTACCCGCACACATTGAATGCAATGGGCCGGCCGGGGGCACCGATCGGTCCATTGCGGTACAACGCGTACAGGGGTACAACGCGTTCTCGCACACATTGAATGCAATGGGCCGGCCGGGGGCACCGATCGGTCCATTGCTGTTCAACGCGTTCAGGGGTACAACGCGTACCCGCACACATTGAATGCAATGGGCCGGCCGGGGGCACCGATCGGTCCATTGCGGTACAACGCGTACAGGGGTACAACGCGTACCCGCACACATTGAATGCAATGGGCCAGCCGGGGGCACCGATCGGTCCATTGCGGTACAACGCATACAGGGGTACAACGCGTACCCGCACACATTGAATGCAATGGGCCGGCCAGGGGCACCGATCAGTCCATTGCGGTACAACGCGTACAGGGGTACAACGCGTACCCGCACACATTGAATGCAATGGGCCGGCCGAGGGCACCGATCGGTCCATTGCGGTACAACGCGTACAGGGGTACAACGCGTACCCGCACACATTGAATGCAATGGGCCGGCCGGGGCACCGATCGGTCCATTGCGGTATCAACGCGTACAGGGGTACAACGCGTACCCGCACACATTGAATGCAATGGGCCGGCCGGGGCACCGATCGGTCCATTGCGGTACAACGCGTACAGGGGTACAACGCGTACCCGCACACATTGAATGCAATGGGCCGGCCGGGGCACCGATCGGTCCATTGCTGTTCAACGCATCCCTGTACAAGTGACTGGCATATGTCACCATGCCTGTCTCAGATGAACATATGCCAGCCACAGATAGCTCCCAGGGAGTGAGGGGCACACCTACAACACGACAGCCTGTCCAAACTGTATCATAAGGCATGTAAGTCTGCATTTCCTATTGTGTGTATGTTGGTGTACATGTTGTCCTGTGGGTGTCACCTGGGGGCAGCCACCCCCAGGCTGTGCACGTCTTCATGGGGACAGGATCCTGGGTGTTACGTGTACATGACCACTGTGATGTGCAACTGTTCATATCTGTGCATGTGCCATGGTCACATTTCACGGTGGTGTATGTGTATGTCATGTCACATACCCCGTGAGTCCCATGTGGGACGGTATGTTTGAGCCAGGGTGTCCCAGTGGCACAATAGTGATGGTCCTCCACAGTCTGTGTGCATGTAGTGTTTACAATGTCTCTGATTTCATGTGCACAATGGGAGACAGTCTCCACATCCACGTTGTGTGTGCATGGACTTTGATGTTGTGCGTGTGTGTGTCACAGACGTCCATGTCTGTCCTGCAGTGGCAAGTGGGACCACTACCTGTGGGGGTCATGGTTGTTTTGCTGTGTGTGTATACATGATACTCCATGTAATGCCAGTGTCCATGTGGCAATACAGGGTCCCTGGGAATGTACCTGTCGTTGAGCTGTGGTGCCTGGGGCACATCTGTCCTCACATGTCACTGTGGGGGATGATTGTGACACGGCAGCAGGAGATGGGAACTGTGACACGGCCTCATGATATCCAATGGGCCAACCTGGGCCTTATTGATGCCACTTGTTGAACCGTGATGACAGATGTTGGCCATGTATGTACCATACATGTCCTTACGGAACTGCACACTTCATGTAGTTGTGCCTCATAATGATGTATGTTGTGATATTGAGTGTGTTCAATGCCGCATATGTGGGGTGACTGACAATCTTGCTTTCTTCTCCTCTGCACTGCAGGGCTCCTGCTGTCCATCGACCATTCCCAGACCTGGCAACGATGGTGGAACGGGACAGCATCCGACGGTACCGCTTCACCAGGCAGCTGATTGAGGATTTGGCAGTGCAGTTGGCCCCACATTTGCAGCCTGGCCGGCCGTATCCTACAGCGCTGACCCCCAAGGTGAAGGTGATGGCAGCCCTACACTTCTTTGCCACCGGTACCTTCCAACATACTGTGGCGACTGCTGGTGGGATGTCACAGACCATGTTGAGCCGTGTGCTCCGCGATGTTTTGGAGGCAATGTTGCTATTCCTGAACCGGTACATCTATTTCCCTAGACTGCAACGACTCACTGACGTGAAGAGTGACTTCTATGCCCTGGGGAGGATGCTGCATGTCATTGGCTCCATTGATGGGACACATGTGGCTTTGGTACCACCACAGGCCCAGGAGCAGGCCTACCGTAACCGCAAGCACTACCACTCGGTCAATGCACTGGTGGTGTGTCTTGCAGATATGACCATCACACACGTGTGTGCCCGTTTCCCTGGTTCAGCACACGATGCCTTTGTGATGAGGAGTAGTCGCATCCCCAGGATGATGGCACAGATGCAGAACCAGCGTGCCTGGCTTGTCGGTGTGTACTGACTTTGTGCCATTGTGTGTGATCTGATCTGTAGTATTCCGCCCACTTTTCCAAGTCAGCTAATGTGCACTTGTCTGTCCGTAGGTGACTCGGGATACCCCAACATGCCGTGGTTGCTGACACCCCTCAGGAACCCTGTGACACCAGCCCAGATGCTCTACAATGAGGCACATAGTCGGACCAGGAGAGTGATTGAGCGGACATTTGGTCTCCTGAAGAGCCGCTTCCGCTGCCTGGACAAGACAGGAGGGTCCCTCCCATATGCCCCAGCGAAAGTGTGCAAGATTATCATCGTCTGCTGCATGCTCCACAACCTGGCAGTGCGGAAGGAGTTGCCTCTCATCCAGGATGACAATGACCAACATCCGCCACCTGTGGAGGATCCTGGCCTGGACCACGATGCCAGTGATGATGATGATGATGAGGGTGATGTCCGCACACAGCTCATCACCAACTTCTTTAGCTGAATGTGAGTATCCTGAGGTGTCATGTCAATGATGTGAGTTGGCATGATATGTGTAGGTGGTGCTCTGGTGCTGTTGGAGTGTGTCCATGGGCTACTTGACTGGATGTGTGTAGCGATGTGTGCTTACAGGTGGTCTGTACTCCCCAACAGTGTTGACATGCTAACTTGGTTCTGGGTGGGTATCTCGTAACATGTATTGTGCATGTGTTTTGCTGTTCTGTCCTGTTCTCCATTGCTTTTGACTGTGTGTCATTTCTGTCCTTCACAGGGTACTTTCAGATTCGTTTGGTCAACTGTGTCCACCGACGACGTGATTGTACTTCCAGGGTGGTAGCTGTTGTGTCCCTACAGGTGATGTGCGCCACACCCATGGACTTCCTTCTTTCTACAGTTGTTGACTGTGTGCCCGCTGCCAGGTGGGATTACCTTGCATCTGTAGTGGTTACGACATGTTGCAACTGTGTAATAAACCTGTGCTTCACTTTGTGATGTGCGTTGTCTGTGGTCACACATTTGACTGCCATTTGCTTACTGCACCTGTGGGCTACTTGACTACAACTGGGAATAGGTGTGGTGTCTGTGCATTGCACCGTCTTCCCTGGCAATATCAGTGTAGGCAATGAGTCAGATGGCCTGGGTGTGTATGTGTTGTGTAGCCCTGGTGGTGTATCTCCCTCATATGTGTCACGTTGCCTTTACTCACATGCCTGTGTTGTACTTGCTGTTGCAGTTCGCATACACAGTGTAATTTTGCAGTTCATCATCCCCATGACAGCACCCACGTTGGAATCACAACAGAGGCAAGTATGGTGTATTAGTGTGTTTATTGTGATACATTTGTGTGAATAGTGCATAGGATGGTTAGTGCTGTACATATATCTTGCAATCAGAAGTTCCTAGGTGAATTGAAAGTCCTGGTAGACAAAATCCCCAGTATCGGGGCCACAGTTGTCTGAGACATTGGTCCAACTTGTACTCCCCATGTAATGTGTGGGAGTTGTGTTGCCGTCAACAGGGTGAACAGTTTGTGCACAAAGGTGAACATCCAGAACAGGTTCAGGCTTCCTGGGAGTTGCACTTGGCCATCGGCCTCTCACTTGCCCCTCCTCGGACGACCCCTCTTCTTTGGGGGGGCCCTCAAGTACAGGCTGCTGCGGTGCAGGGGACTCTCCGCCAGAGTCATCCTCCCTCCCTGTGGCAGTTGCAGTTTGTTCAGCACCAGATGTTGTTGGCACACAGGGAGGTGTGGACTGGTTGCTGTTCATCTGGCGGAGGCATTGTAATATGTCCCTGTGCACCGCCGTCATCTCTTGCAGTGCGTCCCACTTGGACTCTACGCGGGACATGTGTGAGTCCAAGCGGGCATGATGGGCAGCCTGCTGCTGTTTCATGTCTCTGAGGAGCCCCACTACCTGGCTGAGATCTCCGGTGCTGGACTGGTACGCATCGGCTATGCGTACCAGTTGTGGGTCATCATGCACACCAGCAACCTCTGCAAGCAGCGACCTCTGTCTCCCACCCCTCCCACCACCCCTGCCGACATGTGCAGTGCGTGCAGTGGCACGCACAGATGACCCTGGTCCCCCTTGGGGGTTGGTGGTGGTGGTGGTGTCCATGGCCCCACGTTGGTCCAGGGTCCCTGTGCTGGTGTTGCTCCTTGTTCTGTCCATGTCGGCAGGGATGGTATTTGTGGTGACAGTCGTTGGAGGGGTGGGTGCAGGGGGTGCAGCTGGTGGTCCTGCTGGTGCTGCAGCTGGTGGTCCTGCTGGTGCTGCATGTTGACTTGCACCGGATGTGCCAGGTTGGTCTTCTTCGTCCGAGGAGGGGAGAGGCTGTACGACACCAGTGAGTTCCGCATCCTCTTGAGCCTGGGACTGGGACTCCTCAGCGTCTGCTGCTGTGTCCCCATCATCACCTGTTTTTGGGAGACACACACAATGTATGTTATGTTTCTGCAGGCATCAATGGTTGACACACCTGACAGTTGTGACTGTGCCTCTGGGTGCGGGCCTGTACATTGCATTGTCCTAAGTTGTCACAGTCAGGGGTTGATATTGGTGTAGCACATTGTCCTGCATTATTTGGGCATTTCTATGTATTTGTTGGGGTGTGAACATGGTCTGCATTGGTTGTATTTGGTTGACAGCCGGCCCTCCTTCCCACCCAGCCAGTCAGTTATCCCACCATGGACTGTGCTTGCATTGCAGGGAGTGAAAGTTGTCTTTCAGGATGTCAGTCAGTGGTGTCCTGCTGTTGGTTGTTGCACAGTTGCCAGCAGGGCCTTGTGCTCCCCACAGCAGTAGCCAGTGTCAGCCATCTTGTCAGTCCTTATCCACTCCCTGTGATGTGAGCATGGTTCAGGGTGGTGTTGATGGGACAGTTGTGGGGGTGAGCTATGTCTGTGACTATGACTCCCATCATGCTATTGCCTCCACCCCACTTCCCAGCATTCCCATACTTACTTGCTTTTGTGGGGAGTTCAGTGTGTGTGGGTGTGAGAGCAATGGCAAGATGGCTGACAGTGGTGTCCTGCTGTTGGTTGGTTTACAGTTCCCAGCATGCCCTTGTGCTCCCCACAGCAGTAGCCAGTGTCAGCCATCTTCTCAGTCCTTATCCACTCCCTGTGATGTGAGCATGGTTCAGGGTGGTGTTGATGGGACAGTTGTGGGGGTGAGCTATGTCTGTGACTATGACTCCCATCATGCTATTGCCTCCACCCCACTTCCCAGCATTCCCATACTTACTTGCTTTTGTGGGGAGTTCAGTGTGTGTGGGTGTGAGAGCAATGGCAAGATGGCTGACAGTGGTGTCCTGCTGTTGGTTGGTGTGCAGTTCCCAGCATGCCCTTGTGCTCCCCACGACACAGCAACAGTGTCAGACATCTTTGATGGGCCTTTCCACTCTCTGTGGGATGTGCATGCGTGAGTGTGAGCTTGCTGGGCCATGTGGTGGGGGATGTAGAGCTGTGCCTACGACTCCCATCATGCTATTGCCTCCACCCCCCTTCCCAGCATGCCCATGCTTCCTTCCTTTTGACTCTGCTTCCCTGTGGGGTGGGCTGCCTGTGCTGACAGGATGGCTGGGAGTGTTGTCCTTGCAGTTGTTTGGCTCAAAGTCCAAAGAGTGTCCCTGTGCTTCACACAACATAACCCAGGGTGGTGGTTCTTTGTGGGATCTTGAGTTAGGATGTGAGGCATTGCATTCTCCCAGGTGGGTTCTGTGGAGTTTGTGTTGAGGGGGTGTGAGGGGAGGTGCTTGTGACTATGGTCAGTGCTGCGAGTCCTCCTTCCCACCCAGCCAGATATCCCACCATGGAACGTGCTTCCATTGCAGGGAGTGGAAGTTGTCTCTCAGGATGTCAGTCAGTGGTGTTGTGCTGTTTGTTGGTGCACAGTTCCCAGCAGGGCCTTGTGCTCCCCACAGCAGTAGCCAGTGTCAGCCATCTTGTGAGTCCTTATCCACTCCCTGTGATGTGAGCATGGTTCAGGGTGGTGTTGATGGGCCAGTTGTGAGGCTGAGCGATATCTGTGCCTACTACTCCCATCATGCTATTGCCTCCACCCCCCTTCCCAGCATGCCCATGCTTCCTTCCTTTTGACTCTGCTTCCCTGTGGGGTGGGCTGCCTGTGCTGACAGGATGGCTGGGAGTGTTGTCCTGGCAGTTGTTTGGCTAAAAGTCCCAACAGTGTCCCTGTGCTTCACACTACATTACCCAGGGTGGAGGTTCTTTGTGGGATCTTGAGTTAGGATGTGAGGCATTGCATTCTCCCAGGTGGGTTCTGTGGAGTTTGTGTTGAGGGGGTGTGAGGGGAGGTGCTTGTGACTATGGTCAGTGCTGCGAGTCCTCCTTCCCACCCAGCCAGATATCCCACCATGGAACGTGCTTCCATTGCAGGGAGTGGAAGTTGTCTCTCAGGATGTCAGTCAGTGGTGTCCTGCTGTTGGTTGTTGCACAGTTGCCAGCAGGGCCTTGTGCTCCCCACAGCAGTAGCCAGTGTCAGCCATCTTGTGAGTCCTTTTCCACTCCCTGTGATGTGCGCATGGTTCATGGTGTTGTTGATGGGACAGTTGTGGGGGTGAGCAATATGTGTGACTACGACTCCCATGATGCTATTGGCTACACTGACTTGCCCAGCATACACAGAATTCCTTCCTTTCAGTGGTCTTCACTGTGTGTTGGTGTTGTAGTGGTGGCTACATGTCTGGATGTGTTTGTTAGTTCTATTTGTGCCACTGCCTAGCTGTAGTTGTAGTTGTGTTTGTACATGTGATGACACGGTTAAATGTAACTTTGAGATGGCATGTGTTGTGTTTATCTGACTGACATACACATTTTGGGATGATTCTGTTCTGGTTGCTGTGTAATTGCTATGAGTGCATGGTTTGACTCTCCCCTTGACAGTGATGTGTGTGTGTATTGTGGCAGAATATTGTGTACATTTGTTGTGTACTCACCAGGCTCTGGGATGTTCTCTAGTCCATAGACGCTCACTGGCGGAAGTATGGCCCGCACCTTCTCCTCCCAGGGCCTGAGGTATACTGGCTTGGCAGGAGGGCCACTGCCGGTGTATTGGCTCAGGAGTTAGTCCTTCTTGAGCAGCTCCCGTACCCTCCTGCGCACGTCATACCACCTGTTCTGGATGTCAGTCTTTGTGCGCAGACATGGTGATTGTGCGTTCACCCTGTTGATGATCCTCTCCCACATCTTTGTTTTCTGGGAGATGGGTGTCTGTTGGACCAGTGTGCCAAACAGCTGTGGCTCTACCCTGAGGATCTCGTCTACCAGGACTTCCAATTCACAATCTAGGAACTTGTGATTCTTCTTGGGGGGCATGGTGATGGGTGGTGATGGTGAGTGATGTGTGTGTTGGTGTGCAGGTGAGGGTGTGTGAGTGTGTGTTTTGCTGGGTGTATGTGAGGTAGCTATTTGTTGGTGTGCTGATGGTGTGTGGCTTGTGTGAGGGATGAGCTGTGGGTGTGTGGTTGCTGTCTGTTGAGTGCTGGCAGTAGAATGGCATTTGCAAAGGATCATGGTTGGGATTTGTGTCCTTTATATGGGTGGAGTTGTGGGTGTGTCTTTGTTCTCTGTCCCCACCCCCCCCCCCCAGTATTTATTGGCTTTGTAATTGCTTGTTTTGCCTTTTTTTGTGTATTTTTCCTTAGTACTTTTTGTGCATGTTGGAAACGTTCTTGTGACCGAGTCGGTCCCTGCATTTGTCTCGTACGGACTTCTCCGTTTCGTTCGCGCTGTGTTTGTGCAGTTTTCTATGCTGCGTACGCGTCGGTCGCGGTGTTTTGTGTTACTTCGGCTCGGTTTTGTGTGCGTGTCGGTCGTACGGCTTGTTCTCCGTTCGACTCGGTCGTGGTTTTCGCGCCTTGCATCGTACTTAGCGGTTTGGAGTTCGCGTGTACGTTTCGGTTGGATTTGTTCCGGGTGCGTGTCGGTCGGTTCGATTCGCGTGTTTTTGCAGCCGGATTGCTGTTTTCCGTGCGGCTCGGTCGTTCGGCTTGGGTTCAGTACGTGTCGGTTGGATTTTGCACGCCTTGCATCGTACTTGGCGTGTCGGGCGCCACAGGTACGTGTCGGTCGGAATAAATTCCGGCTCCGAGTCGGTCGGTGCTGTTTCCGGCCCGAATCGGAATCGACCCCATAGTATCTGCTAAGTATAGAAGTTAAAATGACATGTCACTTGCCCTCTATTCCTCAGAGCAGGGAGTTCTCTAGTACGATCCCCTGCATCTTGAGGGTTTTTAAAGACATCTGTTGGACTTGGCCCTTTTTGCAGGGTCATCCCTGAACTTTTTGCCTTCCCTCTGTATTTTTTTTGACCTGTTGTTGGTGGTTGTATGACTCTGGGCACTTTATCACTGCTGATCAGTGCTAAAGTGCATGTGCTCTCTCTTGTAAACTTGGTAAGATTGCTCTACACCTGTTTGGCATATTTAATTTACCTGTAAGTTCTTTGGACAGTGGTATCCCATATACCCAGAGCCTGTAAATTAAATGCTACTGGTGGGCTTGCAGCGCTGCTTGCGCCACCCACCGAAGTAGCCTTTCAAACCTGTCTCAGGCCTCTGCCGCTGCAGGGTCGGCACGCGCAGTTCACTGCATCAGTGACGTGGCATGTAAAGTGGTTGCCACGCCCAAACTCCCCTTTTACTACATATAAGTCACCTCTAAGGTAGGCCCTACCTAGTCCTATGGGCAGGGTGCTGAGTAGGTAAAAGGTAGGACATGTGCCTTAACTGTGTGGCATGTCCTGGTAGTGACAAACAGCCTATTTAGTTTCTCACTGCTGTGAGGCTGCCCTCTCATAGGGTTGCATTGGGGATTCCCTGATATGTGCTTCAGTGGTAATTTCTGATCTGAGAGGAGTAGCGTGACCATGTTTGGTATGTTTGGATTAGTAGTGATAAATCCTGCTCATTGGGGAAAGCAGATTTATTATTACTATTTTAGAAATGCCACTTTTAGAAGTGCTACTCAAAAAATTGGGCAACCCAATACACCCTTGAAGGCTTGAGTGAAACTTTATGTCAGGTAGCGGCGCCTATAAGGGATTTCTTTTACATACAGTTCAGTTTGATTGATCAATTATGAGAACCCAAAGCAGTGGCCTCAACTAAATAAACTGTTGAAATTAATTACAAAATTTATAAGGGTATAGATCAGAAAGAATGAACAAACAAATCAAAACAGTAAAAAAAAAAACCAAAAGGGTGTATTTTTTTCCCATACAAATTTATGTGAATAAATAGAATAGCATGAGGGTACAAAACACAGCTCACGTAAACAAAAATGACTGAGAATAATAGCCTTTACAATGATCATAATCATTTTTGTAAAAATCCATTTCATATATTTAAACCGAAGGAAATTATCATTGAGCATATAATGATTAACTCCTATATAACAATGATAGTGAAAATGGGTTATAGTTGTCGACGTTTTGGTCTTATCTTGTAACATATCAGGAAGATCATCTTCAGACTGAAAACCCATATGTAAAATAATAAATCCAAAAATTGTATTTGTCAACCAAAGACATCCGTGGAAGAAAGATATACACCCAAACGTGGAAAAGCAAACCAAAAAATAGTTTACTTAAGGTAAAAACAAACATGGACTCATAGGAAAATGGCCCAAATTGGAAGGCTCAGATCAATCTGGATGAGATAAATTATCTTCCAATATCTAAAACCATGAGAAAAACTGAATTTTAAAAGACAAATCAAAATTCGTTACAGGTCACAAACAGCGTTGGTATAAGAGACAGCTCAACGATAATTATTATATTAATACTGAAAACAAAGTGAAGGATACTTAAGTACTCATATCAGCAAAGAGCTGGATTGTAATTGCTGATAATAAAACCAGTGCCGATAGGTTGATAAAGCGTACACAGTTACACTTGGTTGTAAGCCACAGGCGGTCATCCAGCCAAGCAAAAAGTGGACTTCATTAAAAATACCAATCGGTAATGTCAGGCCTACTTTATAGAAATCATGAAAAAATTAATGATAACTGAATAGCTTAAATTTGTCATCATTTCATTATCAACGCTATCGTACAAATTGAGCAAAAGAAAAACAAAGCATTGCGTTCCCTAAAGGAGAATGGCCAACAAACGAAAATGGACCACAAAGAGGCACATTATGCTTATATGTTCAGACAGTAATGAAATGGTGTCAAGAGGAATATAGACCAGTAAAAGAAATTGGCCCAAAAATACCTGTATCATATTCTTTTATTTCGATGTGATAATGTCTGACACCAAATGTAACACTTAACAGTGTTAAACGCACAAAAGTATAACAGTATATCAAAATGTATCAAAAAGGAAGTTAGCCGTACTGTTGTTAATAAAGTGATACTTTAGTCTTTCTTGGTGGAGTATTCACCTTTCAGTTATAGGTGAGTGGTTCCCGCATTTCCCAGCGTAGATATGCCGGTGGCCCGGGAGTGCACGGGGACAGCCGGAGTTTACCGTGGAGTGCCTAATAGAAGCACAGAAGCGCGGTAATGGGCGTGCATTATGCATCTACGGTCAGAGATTCCCTGATGTGACGATGTCAATGCATTTCATGCCCTAATGTGTTTCGATTGCGCTCTTGGTGTGGTAAAGTGCTCATGCCTAATTCAAATTACCTCATCTATTTGCCCTGACGTGATTATGAATCTTGTGTGACATTGTCAGGGTTGCACCGTATGTACAATAATGGATGAATATGTGTTCTCCCTCATCATGGGTTCCAGGTGTTTATGGCCATACTAGGGGGTGAGGTGTTTCATGACATATTGGTGCTTTCATAAACGTGCGCAACTTGAAAGTGTTTACTTGCTTGCACACACTTTTAATGTTATGACCATTGCCTAGTGGCAGAGCAATGTTATGATGTATGTGATTGTGATTTAATTTGTTTTTTTCTGAATAATACAAAGAATATTTTAATATAACCTTGTGTGGAGTCTCTTTTGTGGTGTGCCTAGTGTGTCACTGTTGTGTGTGTTGTGCAAACGCTTTACACATTGCCTCTGGGATAAGCCTGACTGCTCTGCCAAGCTACCAAGGGGGTGAGCAGGGGTTATCTTCAGTGTGTAACTTCCTTGCCCTGACTAGAGTGGTGGGTTCTGCCTGGCTTAGGTGCATAACCTAGCCAACCAGAAACCCCATTTCTAACAACATCCATTGAAAACAGGAGACTAGCAACCAATGTCAGATCCAAAGAATGAAGCCTTCTACTCACTCAGAAATTATGTTTGCCGCCACAGAAAGAGCAGTGGGCAAAATGGACTCCATCAGGTCCTGGGGGCAATGACTGAAGGCATAAAAGGTCTGAGAACCTAGTGCTACTGGAAATCGGGGAGAGGAGCACATCACCTTTCCACCCAACCCAACCACCTCTCTCTTTAGCCTCAACACCAGCCCCTCTCAGCTTCCAAGATGCACTTAGATATTCCCTTCTGCTTCCGGTTACTGTCTGTACGCTTTCAATCTCCAATAGACTTCCATCACGTCTATGTTCTACTTGAAAGTCACCACCCTCATTTCCATGATGTCAAAGTGATGTTTTGAGATCTCTGACTGAGAGAAACTTGCTTTTCTCCTACATGCAGTATGTCACTGCCCAGAGTACCTTTGAGGGAGTTTACTGAACTGAGAGGTGGTCTCATTCTGCTGGAGCAACTCCTCTTTCCACTGTAACTGTCTATCCCACAATGCCCCCATTCATGCTTGGGCCTAGAATATATGTGTCACGTATGGATACGTTGAGAATGAAGATTACAAACATGTTATGTTAAGAACCCATGCATTTCCCAATGGAACATAGTGGATTAAGATTATACATAACCTGTCATCTTTTATTGTCACGGTTGTACTGTGAACCCTTCTTCCGCAACATGTAATTAACAACACAGGCTTTTGCACATTTTACCATTTTAGACTACCCGACATTGCATACTACAACTGTGTGTTTAAACACGTAGACTTGGCTTAAACACATTTCGCACCATGAGTAGCCGAACATCGATCAATCCCTGAACGATGCTTCCACAGTTTTGCCTGATGAGGGAACCTTATTTCTGGTTGGCTGGAACCAGACGAGCCTCTTTCGGCAGTATTCAGCAGCGGCACGGCCGGGTGCACGCGCGCCACGCCGTAACCTTCATAAGAGCCTGCAGCCGGCCCCGCACTCACACACGAGCCGGATGGCCTGCAATAAGGTAAGCGAGCGCCAGCCCCCTTTTAGCCCTGTGAGAGCGTGAGCATCTGTTCACATGCTAGGAACGCGTTAGATTATCTACGAACGGCTGTACTTGCTGAATTAAGTTTGCCACCACCGGGTAATTGTAGAGGCTACTGTTCCTACGAGTACCCTTGTTTTAAATTTACTTTTAACACGATGAATTTGCTTCACATGCCCCTTCTCTTGAGCGTAGAGCCTTTCATTAGACCAACAGTTAGCACCGCGCATACTACCATGGGGTATTCTTTGAACTAACTGCAAGGTTTCCCAGGGTTTCAGCTTAGAGACGCCACTGCGCATCTAGACAACGGCTATGACCGTCTATTTAGGCCACACACGACAGGGACTTCACCCTTTCTGCCAGGACGATGGGGGACTCCCTCCTCTTTCTCTTTTAATGCACGTGAAAGAGACACGTGAAATTCTATTGAGCCACTGCACAGCCTAACATTGTATGCCTGTATATGGTCTCCTCAGATGGGTACTGCGTGTTCTTACTAGATGGTTCTACGAATTTAGTTTCCGATCATCACTCATGGAGTGCACCCGGTTTTCTCTTTCCGTTTTTGTAGATTGTTTGGATTAGTTCCCACTGCGAGAGATTGGATTACCTCAGTAGAGCGTCTACATTTATTGTTGAACCAGTAAGTATTAGGATTACATAGACCTTTCAGTGAGGCAGACTGCCCCTGTTCCTCAGTCTTGTGACATTGAGTTTCTCCTTGTCTTTAGGAGTTTTCACGAGCCCATTGTGTTTCTCCTTGCCTTTAGGAGCTTTCACAAGCCCTTCTGTGCCAATTAAACAGCGGACACTTCCTGCTGTGTTTCTAAGTAGGTATTCGTTACCTGATTAATTAATTTTTTAGCATTCACCTTGTATATACCCGCACTTCCTTACACACGTTTCCGATTATTCACAGGTGCTCTTCTCAGCCCTGTCCTGATGAAGACCCCACCGTGAGGACCTAACTAACCCTCCTTTTTAGGGGTCGAAACGTTGACAACATACACCTCCTCCACAAGCTCTGATGAAAAATTGATTTAAAAGTGGATGTTCATTCAGAGTTATGTGTACATCTAGGAACAACTGACCTTTGTTAGGCTGGAGAGGTCCTATATCTAAATACAGCTGATGTATATATGTCACTATACCTTTTCCTTGTCCTTCACTCACATGTTCACCACCCATTCCCCAACCCTACTCTTCTCTTTCTACACCAAGAGCACTGTAAATACATACTGTACTGTTACTTGTTGGAGCAACTGTGTTGCCAATAATTAATGCTTTGACTAAAAGCGCATTCAATGTCTATAATCCATGAATAAAATGGATGTATGCATTTAAAGAATAATATGAGTGGTGAATGCTATATCATTTTTGTTTTGTTATAAGAGTTGCTACCGTGACCACCTATTTGATTGTACTGCTAGACCCTAAAAATAAGCAGAGTACTGAAACAATGGAATAGCAAGGGGCACACGTAATACAGGGTTATGCAGTAGAGAAGTGACCATATTGCTTCTAGGAGACCAAAGCAGAGGTCTGTGTGGGCATGCTTATGGAGCTGCAATATGTGGATATGCTATGCCTGTAGATGCATGATTCAGTAGGGATCAAAGTGTGGAGCAGTAAGGCAAGACATGCCACTCGCCACACAGAGACTGAAGTAGCAACAAGAGAGGCAGAGAGCCAGCGGGTAGATGAGATAAGTGAAAGTTGGAACAGGGCACTGTATGCTGATATAGCTGACTGCCTGCATCACAGTAGTCTGCAGAACGGGCAGTTTGCCCAGCAGTGCAATGCGACCTACTCCGATGACATGATGTTCAATGTATTGACCATAACAGTATAGATTTTGGACATGCCATTATCAGACTCTGGGGCACAAGCTCACATGGGATTATTAATAGTAAGAATAAGAATTAAGACAGAGGAGGTAATACAAAGAGGAAAAAAATGACAGATTAAGAAAAAAAGGAAAGACAGGAAGGTAAGAGCAGTAAGAGCTGCATAGGAAATGGGAGACAGTAGACATGAGGTGGGGAATGGAAGACTGTGGAGACATGGAGTAGAGTGACAAAGCAGACAGAGTGAACATAGGGTAGTTGGATAGGGGACGTTGTGCTGTTGTACCTATGTTGTGTACCACTGTGGTCTCAGTCATGGATAGCTATGCATTAACTATCCATCAGTGGCCGATATTTAATGGGGGTTGATGCAATGCTTCACGGGTGCTGCATGGAACTATCATGTTTGTGGACATGTGAGAAGTAGTAACATGTGACAAATTACAACAGGGGAGATGAGGATAGGTAGAAAGGTAGTAGAGTCAGGCAGTGGGAATAGACAAGTCTGTAAGTAAGGGATAAAACTGACAGGGGGAGGTAGTGTAGGTGGAGACAGAAATGCAAAAGTCTCAGAACATGTTGCAGGGGAGACAGTGGGGAAGGGGACAGAAAACTGGCAAAAGAGACCATAGGAAAAGGAAGGCTTTTTTGGGATGGCAGAGGGCAGAATACAGGGAACATAGAGAGCAGGGGGACTAGTGATGCAAAGATGATATAGAGCAATAGGAGATGAAAGACAGGAACAATGAGAGACAGGGAAGTCAAGGCATAGTGGAGACACAAGATACTCACTCTTTACGAAATAATGTTAAATTAAATTAAATTGGTTAAACTAGGTAAAAGTGTAAAAACATGTAATTTGTTAAAAATGTTTCTGAAAAGAAAACATTTTTTTGTTTTAATTTAACATATTTTAATAACATTTTTTAATTTAAAAAATAATGAAGCATTTATTTTAATTAAAATATAATGAAATTACTTTTATTTAATTCTATACATCACGTTTAATTGGTATTATTACACAATAAACATTTTTTTTTACTATAAGTGGATTTTATTTTATAATTTAAACATCAGAAAAATAATTGAAATTTAAAATATTCAGAAATAATTAATTTTACATTTAAATTAAGGTATTAATGCTATTATATGGTTTTATTTTGTTCTGCTTTTCCCTATACTTTACCACAAGGAAATCTCTGCCACCAGGATGGAGATCTCCCTATGGTAAAGTGTAGGGAAATGTTTTTTTACAAAAAAATACGTTTATTAAGCATGAAAAAAATTGCTAAATATTTTAATGATAACTATTTATGTAAATTAATTGTATATATTTATTTTAAATGTAGGACAAGATAAAACACCCAGCACTATTAATTAATATTAATTTAACTTTGAATTAAATGTCTAATTAATTGAAATATATTAAAATAAATAAATATTATTTTTGAAGAGTTATTACAAAACCCACCTAAAGTAATGTTTTGTTTATATATATTATCTATTGAAAACTACAAAAAGTTTTGTGCACGATTAATTTAAATGATTTTATTGTAATTAAAGTTACATTTATTGTGCTTCTATTTAAATAAAAAAAGGTTATTAATATGTTTTATCATAACATATTTCTTTTTAGCTATATTTAAACATTTCAACAGTATACTAATTGTATGTATATATATATAAAAATAAAAGAATAAGTACTTTTAAATTAACATTATTGTCTATTGGGTTCAATTTTAAATTCCTGCCTCTGTTATTTTCTATGGGAGGGTGTTGCAGTATCAGTGGTTGGCCATGTGTTGTGCTGTACATACTAGTACTCCTCTTTGACTGTAGTAAATTTGCACTCATAAATGTGGCTTCACCCCACGGGGGTAGAGACATATAAGTCTATACTTTTTAGTAACTTTTCACTCTTAAATGGTGAATAGTCAAAAGTAGTGAAGGTACTCGGACATGTAAGAGTGCATTTACATGTGTAGATTTAATTACATGTAAATTTACCTTTGTAAATAGCCCCCTATTTGTACAGGATTAAAGCAAACATTCTGGTGCTGATTCTCAAAGGCATTGTTGCGGAAGTAAAAACATACTCCTGTGGTACTCTTTTACATACACATACAAGCCTTTTTCAACCATCCCAAAAGGGAAATAAAATGGAAATATTCAGGGAGAATTCTGGTACCATTAGGAGATATAGAAAGGACTGTGGCATCTTTTTACTTTTACTAATAAAGAGTTAGACGTTTTGGGCTGGTTCCCAAACGCATATAGGAGTAAGTAAATGAGTACTACGGCAGCATATTTTTATTACTCCAAAATGCCTTTGTAAATCTGCCCCACTGTGTACTTTGACTGATGATGACTGTACACATACAAGTGCATACATAGTCACGCAAGAGAGTTAATTTGCCTGAATGATGTATTCTTTCTCTTTATCCCTAAAGCTGATGACTGCCGGCTACTCGGAAAGTTACCAAAGGTGAAGTGCCTACGTAATAACCAAAGGGAAGGTAAGAGATACTCATGGCTATGCTTCATTAAATGTATGTGTCAATTCTTCACTGTGCTTTGTGTTGTGGGACATGTCCAAAGGTCACATTTCTATATTAAGCAGGTTTGTGTTGGCAAGTCCAATCAAAATATTTAGGAATCAGGGGCGGCTCCTCCTCGGGAGCAGAGGAGCGTTGCCCCGCCTGCTGCGAGTGCAGCAGGAAACACAAATAAATAAAATGGCATGTCAATGCCGTTTTATTTATTTGCCACCTCACTGGCTCGCACTGTATACAGCGCGAGGGTGAGGGTGGGGCTGAATCCTGCAAATGCAGAATGGCAACAGTGGTCTCAGTACGCATGTCGGATTAGCCGGCCGTCTTGCGGCGGCCAGCACGACATGTGCACTGAACTGCCTTTGGATTGCTGGCACAGGCCCCCAGCCTCAAAATGAGTGCTTGGTGAGGCTGTCACACCAATCCTGGAGCTGCTTTCACAAGCAGTAAGGAAGTGCTTCCTTTTCTTACTCATGGAAACCTAAAAGAAGTGCTGTAGGGGTTGTGCTCCCAAATTTATGGTGAGTCGCTCGCCTTTGCGCCTCACCATTTTTTATTTACAGTAGCCGCCACTGTTAGGAACACTAAGTCAGCACCAGTGGATTGTTTATAAATTAAAATATAATGCTTTAAGCACAGTACCAGCTCAGTGAAGTTACTCTATTGTTTTACTGCTCCAAATGTTTCTGGGAAATCTGGGTGTTTAATAAGGATCACAACAATGGTGTTGAAACCTAGCGTTAAACTTGAACTAAAATAGGGATGGGTGTAACTGGTGTAATTTGCTGCAGCATAATTACACGAAATTACAGCAAATTTACGTGAGATTACGCAGAATTACTTGAAGAGGGTAACCCAGCATTTAGAGCTGTTCTATTAGCACAAAATGCACCTTTGCATACAAAATGGTCTGGAAGATGCATATTGTGCCCAGAAAAGAGCACTTAATGCAACAGAACATGAAGAGTGGTATCCAGCAGCCACTTGCGCTCACTAAATTTGTTGTTCCTGTGCTCCTGCGGTAGGATTTTTGTGCCGAATGGCGTAATTTTCAGTAATTTCACTTCAAAGGAGTAACTTAAAATTACTTAAATTACTCTGGGCTAATTAAAGTTTTGCCCAGGCCTAACTAAAACACAATCACACGTTAGGACAAGATGTGATTTGCAAACACTTTGAGGGCTGCATTAGGAATTCTCAGAAACCTGCAGGGGCGCAGTGAGACACCCTCCTCTTATGTTGCAGTGCCCTTTCTTTGCGGCATTCAGCTGGTGCTTTTCAAGGTAAGCAGGTGGTCCCCCTATGCCTTCCTTTTGAGGAGGAGCCGAGAATGCCTATCAATGCTCAGGCCCTCATCATGTTCCTGGCCCCTCTTTGATCCACCCTGGACAAAGCGCCTTTGGAGCTGGGCTGCACTTTTTGTTGCTGGGCCTGAATGTGCAGACACACATTCATAGCAGAACATCTCTCCAAGCCTGCTGGCCTCAATCCTCTCTGCCCAATGCTGTACAGAGCTTAAGCATGTAACAATAAATACGGATTGAATGTATGCCGAGAAAGAAGATTCCGCTTCAGCCAGGATGCATTTATTAACAGGAAGCCTTTCTGTAGCGGAAATATAACCAGACTGGCATTGTGAGTGCACTTTCCACTTTTCCTATGGTAATACAATCCTGTGCATTACTGCTTCTCTACCTGAAATTAAAATCAGAAACAATGACCCCTGGCTTAAGCTTTTTTATTTTTACAAGTGACATCTGTCGCGTGCTCCTATTATAAGGCTGATCCTGAATTTAACGTACAAACCATAAATGTGTTTTGAAAAACAAATTGTATTTTCTGCAAACTACCGTCGAGAACATTCCATTCTCTCCATTGATTTGATCTCCACGAATTCGCAGCTAGAGAACAGCGGGGCATATTAGCAAGGGCAGTATCGCCACTTTAGTGGCACTTTTTGCCGATAAAGCAGCGATATTTTTATCGCCCTATTAGCAAGCTGTCGCTAACAGCTGTTAGCGACAGCTTAATGGCGATAATGGCCGTTTTGTTGCCGCTTTGCATGTCAGCGATAATTATCGCTAATGACATGCAAAGTAGGCGTTCCCAACTAAAAGCAACTGCAAACAGTCGCAAACATTCCCCCTATTACCAATGCCCGCGAAGCGATAAAAAAAGTCGCGCTAACCGCGATTATCGCTGGAATTTAACACCTGCTAAAAACTTGACTTAACCATCTTGTCAATGGGAGGTGGATTGTAAGGTTAAGTCCTCACCTGCCTATTAGCAAGCTTTTCATTAGCGCAGTGAATTTATCGCTGGATTCCTCGTGCTATTGCTGGGTTTCGCCGCTATCGCTGGATTTTTTATCGCCTTGGAGATAAGCGTTGATAATAACGCGTTATCTCCGCGATGAAATCCAGCGATAGCCGGCGATAAAAAAAACAGCGCTAAGCGCGCTTTGCGATAATTATTGCAAATCCTTGGTAATATGCCCCAACGACTTTCAGCGGAAGGGCCGGTGAGGACGCTTTCACAACGGATTGCACAGGGGAGCGGTAGCAGGTGTGCTAACACCTGTGCAGCCCTGAGCATCTTCTCCAGGATGCTGGTACGTGATCCATGCCGGGTTTTATTTCCTGCTTTCACAATAGGACGTTCAAAACTTCTTTACGATGCAATTTTCTTCACGCATATGGGTGAGTTAAACGCTCACTGTTGAAATATGTGGTGATCTGTAGTTCATGAGTTGGAACCGTGACAATGCCGAATCCGTCTTCCAGCCTTCCTAGGTGGTTAAATGATTTACCAATAAATTAGGTAATAGGAACAATGGCTTCATTCTCTCCAGAAAGGCTACCGAAGTCATAATTCAATGCCCAACATACATGCTTACCTGGGCCATCTTAACAGCATTATAGGCCCCCAGGCAAAGCAGTGCACTGCGCCCTGCCTACACAACCACTCACAGGATTAAAAATGTAAATTATCGATAAAATAAACATATTAAATTCTGGTCTGTGCATAAATTAGCATGGGGCCCCTAGGCTCGTGGGGCCCCTCGGAAACTACCCAGCTTGCCGTTGCATGAAGACGGCACTGATGCTTACTATTGATACGGGGAGCGTGCTCCTTATGAGTCAAGTGCACTTAGAATCCGTCTGACCCCAGCAATAACCTTTCATCGCCCTTTTAAAAGAGAGGTCCTGTTTGGCAGATCCTCTAGAAACTTCCCCCATTAGAGGATTTCAGAGACAATCTGTTGTCTTAATATATTCTTTATAACTGGCTGGTATGGAGGTTGCCAGTTACCGAGGAGGGCAGTGACTGTAGTTAGCATTGGCTCTTCTTTCACAGGTTACCCAATGGAGCTCTGTGCCTCAATATGCTCCTTCTTATGGGCTGGTGGGAAGGAATGCCTATTCCATGAGGGCAGCTGCCGGGCACAATAATAGATTGTCTCCCAGTGGCCAGTTCGAGACATTGGTCCTGAGTTGTACTCTGTCACAAAATTGATAAATAATCTGTCCAGTGGTGTAGCTTTAAAGGGGGAGGGTGGTAGGGATGTGACACCCCCAAATAAATGCATTCTTGGCTTGATAGTTGGATCTGGAGGCCATGAGTCGGGTCTGCTACCTCTATGTCGGTTTTTCTAGTCTTGAGCCAAGAATGAAAGTCGAAACAGTGACCTTTGATGTAAACACAGAGAGACTGGTGGCAGAATTTCAAAAGGTGATACCAGATAACATGAGGTCAATACTGGCTTCCTTGCTTGTCCTAATTGTGTGATTCTCGGCAAATAATTGATTTCACAGAGCCTCCTTTATCTTTATCATCACACATGAGCGCACTTTTAAATACTTAAGTTCATGATGTGCACTTTTAATGAGTGTCTGTCGATGCAGTGAAATGATCTAATGTACTGAGTTGAAGCGCTTCAGCCGGTTCCCACCACTTGCAATCACCTGCAGAGATTAAGCGCAGTGTCGTAACTCATTCTTTCACTGCTCATAATCGATTCACAGATACCTGATTGACCCCAAATGAAAACTTCTCAAACCTAACATTTGCTCTATTCATCCCTGAAAAAAACAGACCATTCACTTCCGTGTTGTAGTGGGTAATATTGTGGACATTTCTCTTCACTCCGGCTGTCTGGGCTCACAAATACAGGAACCTATCATAAATTTACAAGAGAATGAAGATCATTCCACTTTCAAGAAGAAACTAAAGATTCATCTGTTCTAAGAATGCTTTCCCTTTGAGATAGCTAAGGACTACGGGGCATATTTACGTTCCCTGGCGCATCCCTGCATATCAGCAGGGATGCGCCAGGGAAAATGCGTCACGCAAGTTTACCCTTGCGCCACGTCCGATGCGCCGCATTTACAATGCGGCGCATCATGGCGCAAGGATAAGCAGATGCTTGACGCATCTGCCGGCGGAAGGTTGGCGCAGTGCTGAAGTTGTGTCGCAAGCGCGACGCAACTCCAGCACTGTTCCAACCTTCCCTATCCCTAACATGGTGCGTCAATCCTTACGCCTGCTTGAAGCAGGCGTAAGGATTTGACGCACCAGCGTCGGAAAAGTGACTGCGTGAAATCTTGTAGATTTCACTACGTCACTTTTCCGAGGCGTTCCTGCGCCGGAACGCCCCCCCTGCGCCGGTACGCCCACATGAAACCTGACGCAGGTTTCATGTGGCGCAGGGGTTTACTACGTGACGCATCTCCCTAGATGCGTCACGTTGTAAATATAGCGCAACGCGGCGCATGGTTTGCGTCGCCGCTGCGACACATGCGTGAAGCAACGGCGGCGCAAAAGTGGCGCAAGGGGCTTGTAAATATGCCCCTACGTACTTGTGGGGACTATCTGGAGGAGGCAACCTCCCATTTCCACATGACCTCCACCGTAAACTACAGAGCCCTTGCTACCAGCTCACAAAAACACATGCATACAATCATACAAGCCTAAACATATGATACAGACCTCAACTTGTAATTTCACAAATCTAACCAGTACAATATTACTCTTAAAAGTTCCCAAATTATCAGTAAACCCGTTTGAGTCTTAAACATTATTGATATTGACTCTAATACCTTTAAGTAGTCTACTCTGCTTTTGGAGAATAGGTCAATGCTCGTAGGATGCTCTAATAAGTATTGTACCAGATTACACCTCGTTTAAATTGTGCGATCTGCGCTTATTCCAGTGAATGATGTGGCCTGTTTTCGGTTTATTGTTGCTGTATTTTTCGTAGGCCACACCATGCCCGTCCTGAAAGATAGCTTCATTACCCCAGTGTGACAGAAGCTTTGAAATTGAATTTGTCTCAGACTTTCAGAAGAGTGTGTCATTGGTTTGTCACATACATTTGTTCACAGCATTAGCTGAGAACTGGCAGGATGTTGGGCAGCCAACTCTGCCTCGTTCCCATCAGTGAAGAACAATCAAACTGCCACCATCACTTATAGATGGAAAATTGCAAAGCTGCATCTTATTTAGAAGCAACACGATGACAGACACAATCTTGCTTTTTCTAATTCCTATGTCAGCATAGGCTCTCGGCTGGTAGCACGTTTTATATCATGCTTCAGAAGCCTGTATCCAAAGGCCTTAGTGTTCATCGGTAAGGGGAAAAAGTGGAGGGGGGCTTGTCACCGGGGAGCACAGTGGCATCGTGCTCGATCACCCGTGGTGCTAACAGGTCCTCAACCATGGATGGTATGCCAAATTGTGTAAATGACCGTTTTTGAAAGGGGAGTGTCATCTGAAACCCCCAGAGACTTGAATGTACACCAGGAGAGGAAACTGCATAGGACTAACCACAGTGGCGGCTCCTCCGCTAAGGCGGAGGAGCTTCGCCCCACTGAACAAAAGGAAACATAAAATGATAATAACTATTGTTATTATCATTTTATTTTTCCTATATACTTCAGTGGCTCTCGGGCGGGGCGGAGTGGGGCGGGGCTGGCAGAGTAGGGAGCACTATGAGAGCAGACCTAGATGTGATGACTTATCCTAATGCTACGATAGCGATCTTGAATGATATCACAGATCTTTGCCTGTTAGGTTTTCATACATAACTGTTGTTATCCACCACATTGACCACGGCGAAAATTTGAATTTTGTGGCTTTGGAAAGCGATTACAGTCCTAGCTCTCCAAATTTAAGTGGATGACATCCATGAATTGGCAAAATTAAAAAAATATATATATATAAAATAAATGATAGGTTGGTGCAATTTGAAGAAATATGGGTGTAGGAAATTGGTTTACTGGTTGAGGGGGTTGAACTCCTACTCAAACAGCAACCACAATTCATGCCGGGGTAAACATAAGCAAACTCCCAATTAACTTATGCTTAATCCTCTGCTAGCTTGGCACAAAAACAGTCAGGCTTAATTAAGGGGGAAGGTGTAAAGTATTGATTCAGCACTTCAAACAGCAATAAAGTGAAAAAACACAAGAAACATCCCAGCACAGCAATCAGAGTCCAGGTGCTGGGTCCAAAGGGTTGAATCATTTTCTGTCCCTGAGCCAACTAGTCCTTGCAGCCAGTCTGGGGGTCCTGGGTTGAAGATGCAGGTTCAGTCCTTCTTACTCATGCAGCAGGGCAACAGAGTAGTAGAGAAGCAGAGTAGCAGTCCTTCTTACAGCAGATCAGCACAGCAGTACTTCTGAGTTTTCCACAGGTCGAGAGGTGTACTGAAGAGATTAGTATGAGGGTTTAATATTTATACTTGGTGCCAGCTTTGAAGTAGGAGAAGGTTCTGGACGTTTCCACCCCAAAGGTGCTTGGAATCTCCTCAATCCCTGACCTGGCCCCAGCTTGTCTGAGGGTACAAAAGACTAGTCTGAAACCCTTTGTGAGTGTTCTTTTTTCAACATATTTTATTGAGTTATTCATAGTACAGCTTATTGTCATCATCCCTCAAAATGCCAGCATGTTTTACAAACATCTGAGGACTTTATCCGCAGAATAACATTCTCAATAATAACTGCTACCAGGCTTCCCAAAAACATAGATTAACCCAGCCCCACCCCATCATGATCTCCATCCCCATCCAAGAGTTGAGTATAATTGCAGCATTCCAATACAGTTGCAGGTTTTCCCCACTGTACTTCATATTGTAAGCTTGTGTGTGGAGAGGCGTGTGTGGGACTATCACTTGTGGTCAGATAATCCCTATGGGAATGGATTCATCCAGGCAGGACTCATGTTGCCCCGTTCCTCCAGGCCCTGCATCGGCGATGGGGAGGCTCCTGGGATTTGTTCCCTCAAGGTTCGTAAGCTTTCCACCAACCTCTCCCACGCCCGAGCTGCCTCCATCGTGCCTAAGCCCCTGCTAGCTTCCCTTAGACGGACATATCCCTCACAGCCTGCCCATTTTTCAAGTTCCTTGTACCAAGAGGAGAATCTAGGACCCAGTGGCGACTTCCAGTTTAAGGAAATTTCAGGTTTGGCCAACACAAAGGAATTTACTAGTCACCTTATTTTTTGACATGTGGTGGAACCATCCCACTAGACAAAGACCCGGGCTGCAGGGAATCTCGCTCTCTATTACTGTAGCAACTGTACCAGTAACCTCCTCCCAGGACACTCCAACAAAGGGGCAATTCCAGAGCATATGATTCAGATCCGCTCTTGGGCTGCTACATCTAGGACAAACTGCTCCCTCAACATGAAAGTATCGTTCAATGTGCTCGGTCGTCAGATATGCTCTATGGAGGATATAGAAGTTAATCAGTTTAAACCAAGCATTTCGAGACACCCTAGGGGTGCCAGCTAGTATTTTTGTCCAGGTCACTAGTGACAGGGGAACCTCCAGATCTTCCTCCCATGTAGTTCTCAGCTTTTCCAGTGGACCTACCATGTCCGACGGTTCACTGACAAAATATCGATGTTAAAAATATAGAAGTAAAAAATATCGATGCAAAATTATAGAATGCAAAAATATCGACTCCCTATACTTAAACAGGTAAGTACAAGAATATAGAGAGAAAAAATATCGATGTATAAAATATAGTTGTACAAAATATCGATTTTATATATATATATATATATATATAAAATAAAAAATTAAATATTAAGGGGCCCATTACGATGGCGGGCGGAAGCACAACCGCCGTGCTGGCGGATGCAAAAACCACCAGTTACCGCCGGCACGCAGCAGTCCACACGCCCACCCAATTACGATGCGAAAAGCAGGCCAAACACCGCCGGCAAGCCAGCAACACCGTCCGCCATCAAAGTGCGCCCGTACACGTAGCGGCGCAGCTCAACTGACACACACCGTCCGACGAAACACGTCCCGCCCGGCGTATAAATTACGATGCCGCAAACAAACGGCTCCCACGGCTAAGAGACACCGCACGTGAAAGAGAGGCGGTAACACGGACGCAGAGCACGGACAACGAAGAAGCGGCACCCCGGGCATGAATCCAGCACTGCAGGCCCTTCCCATGCTTCTGCTGATGCACCACCAAGGACGCAACGTACCGCGGAGACGCAGGTAGGCACACACACAACAAGTGCACGCAAACAGCGCACACAGTGCAAGGGCGGAAAAAGCGGACAACCCCCCACCAGCGCGTGTACACTACACATCCACCATTGCATCCACATATGACACACAGGCCAAATCCTAACATCGCGGAACACATGTGTACACACCACCTGGGACTAGGAACCAACCACCCCGTCACGGCCCCAAAGCGCCGATGACGCCGCCACACATGCGCACAACGCAGAGGCCAACCGCAGCGCCATGCATGCGTCGCACACAGACACAGGGACACAACCAAGCAGCACACACATCAGCCCCACCCCGAACGCACATGACACGTGACAGGCCTGCCACAGACATGTCCCCAACGCCCAATTCATGGACAACACCCAACGCCACACAACCGACGCACACATGTCAGTGAAGTCACGCAACAGCAGGACACACCCCAGTGTAACAAACATGGCGTAGCACACAGCGGCGGCAACACCAACTAGGAGAAGCAGGGCCCCTTCGGGAAGAGGAACGCCAGTACCACACTGAAAAACCCATACCACCCTGCACATATGAACAAGACATATGAAACGGAACACCAAAGAGCCCGGGGACCGACAACAGGTGGCCCAAGAATAACATCCACACACAAGGCCCAACGCAGAGCGGAAAGGCAGCCTGCCGCCCACACAAGGGAGAGCAGACAGCACTGAATGACCTTCCATTCCAACTCCGAAACCACAGCCCTACGACAGAAGCCGGTGAATACAGCCATTGTCCAAGAATAGACCAACACAGGCATGCCGAGGAGACCGACCACAGGGCAGATAGCGCATATCGCAGAAGCACACAACGGACGGGGAAGAAAGAAGAAAACACTCCACCATGTCGGCCACATGCAAGTTAATTGGAAGGAGTCACACAGCACTGACCTTGAACTGTCTGAGAAGCATGTGGGAAGAGGGCCCGTGTCCTCCAAACAAGCCAACAGAACACAAGTCCTGTCTCCCTACGACTACACAGAGCTCACAGCAACCCCGGAGCGTGCACATTGCAGACTGCACACACAGCCGGAGCACGCCATCTCAACAAACCGCTGCGAAATGGCAACTGCAACACACCTACCCAACTACGCCGAACAGCTCAAGCTGTACAAAACCAACACGATACATACATTGGGATGCGATCTCCTGTCCCTGCTGAACGTAAGTTACCGACTGACTTACCGCATCACATTGTTCAGCTGCGTCATGCCCGTCTTCTACTGTCGGAGGTGTCCCTACCAGCATCCCGTCGAGATATGCCTCTCCAACCCGGCATGTCTGAAGGCGGACCTGCTACCACTACTCCTCCCTCTGGACGCACACGACAGGGCCTGCTCTGCCTATGGGGGCATGGCGTATGTGGCCAACATCGCACCCGCACTGAAATGGGACCACTGTGCCTCCACACGACGGATCATCGAGAACAGCTACATCGAATGTCACCCAGCATGCCCCATCATGGTCCTCCAAGGGACAACTTACGAACAACACCTTGAGAGCCACCATCCGCTTCATTGGCTGGCAAACATGTACACCACCAATGACATGGAAGCCCTGCTGGACGGCATCGCATACCTGACAACCTGTAAATACGTCGGACCACAACGCAGGTTCCCCGAGTGACCTATGAAGTCCAACCCCGCACCCATGCTCAGCTTCCGCACGGACTGGCCAGTCACCACCACAACAGCCATACCAAACGACCGGCAACTGTAACCACACCATCAACGACATCGCCATGACATCGGATATGACCGGGACATGCACACTGTTCCCCATCACATCCAGGAACACCGCATGCATCGTGGGAGGCAGTGGCATGGGCTCTGTGTATCGCACCCACATGGACGGAACTGCACGAACAACCAGGACACGACATGGATCCTTCGCACATGGACACACACACCGCTCAGTGGACATGAATAGGTCGCCTGGAGTCTGTGGGTGCTGCACCCCTCCCACCCCCGCCCCGGGAATCCCATACCAGGACCTTTGCATGGACGACAAGTGCATACAACAACAACACGACCCCAGTGACTGTGACATGTCCAGTAACCACCACAGTGCAACAACAAGTGGCACGCCGCTGCATGCACGCAAGCACATGCCCTGATGTCATCTCACATGCACGCGTGCATGAGGAACAACCGCAGCAAACCTGTCACATGGAACTGAGATGGACTGTGCCCATGATGCCGAGCGGTCTGGTAGGCTACATGTATACCGTCTGTGTCAAAGTCCGCAGCTCCGCAGCTATACGTAAATGTACATTAGCACAGCCTTGGCCAAGCAGATGTCACTCTGAAGCCCACATCCCACATGCAACAGCCAATCACATGTAACCCCACACCCTATCCAATTTGTAATCATGCTCAGTATATCCTCAACATGTATTCCGCTGCCAGTAGTGTCCACTATACTGCATCACAGAGGACAGAAGACTCAATATAATGTTTGAAACCAAAACTGTCTCCGCTGACTCATTTCACAAGTACGAATGAGAGAGGATGAGAGTATGTGAAGTACACGGCAGTCGTGACATGACCATGTAGTCCACTGGTATTGGATGTCAACGCAAATGAGTAGCACTACTGTGGAAGACACACATGTGTCGTGTGAAGTCGTATGGACGCAGTGCTCAGGTGGGTGGGTGCGACGGGTAGATGCGCACATGCCAAGTTGGAGCACGCCGTGTTGGGAGGGGTCATGAACAGTACACCACCGCTTCCCTGGGCATTGTGAGAGGACACCTGTCGGGGGAGTGAACACGTGTGTGCACAGCAGCCGGGCACACGTACAAAGCGGTACCAGGCGCACCTCAGCCCACCCTCTGTGGACAAGCTGGATCCTGTTGTGCGCCCGCCATGCCCCTTGACAAGGCACACACAGCCCCAGTCGACCAGATGTAACCCCAACATAGTCAATCCGCACAGGCGATACAGGGCACGGGATGGCAGTGGAGCATGGTGTGTGAGAGGTCTCCTCGCGCTCCTCCTGGTCATATCACGCAGGCAATAGAACCTCAACGTCCAGCATGGCAAAAGTCAAATGGAAGTGTAGGGGGACGCACCACAGCACGAGCAGCACTGACATCACGGGAGGTGGCTCGCACCATCCCATCCATTGCCCATCATACCAACCACGCCACATGCCATTGCGACTAAGTGCAAGCGCGTGCGCCACCACCCCTGAGCCCTCCCCAGAGAGGCCAAAGAGTGAATGTGTGGGCCATCAGCCACAGACGGACGCGGCCTGGCCGCAAGGGCAGCCACAGCCACTGGGTGTCGCAGGTGGCGGATCCGGAAGGAGAAGACTGTGATGCATAGTCCATGCAGGCCGGGTCTCCATTTGGGGCACCACGCAGGTGGACGGCGTCCCGCCACACATCATACCCTGAGACAGCCCACTCGTGCAACTGGACCCACACATACACTCCTTGCCCTCTCTGGTGCGAGCTTGGGGCTGCCTGTGCAAGCGCTAGCCTCGCAGGTGAGCATGCATATTGGGGGGCGAGGGAGGACATGAGGGCTGGGGCGAAGATGACTGTATCACTGTCAGTTAGTACAAGGGATGACCCAGATGTGGAAAGGAAGAGACGTGTCCCGTGTGTACTGCAACTAGTCGCCAATCCAACTACCCCCCATGTCCGGAATGTAAGCCCGCACCTAGGCCCGCCCATCCGCCACATCGAACATACCACCAGCACGACAACCTTCCCATTCGAAACACTGACTGGGGGTGGCGACCAGTGAACAATCATGTGTAGCCTACCCACGCGTACATGTGGGCCCTCCATGATCCATGTCACCTGCGGCAAAGACATGACATGCGCAATGAGGGAAGTGAGGAGAGCTGTCCGCCCCACGCGCAGAAGGTGCATCAGCTCCACAGACCCAGCAGCGAGTCCAGCAGGGGTCACATGTGCAGGGGCAGCTGTGCCTGGTGTGAAGGCACATGCATATAGACAGCACATCGACCAATGTGTAGTCTGCCCACATCCACAGTCCATCATCATGCGGACATAGGAATTGAACACAGGGCAACACATCTTAGTTGGTGCACCCACCGTGACCAACAATGCGCAATCATCGACGTACCCGCCCTGTGCATGGCCCTCCACCCAACGGAGGCACATCCAGTGCCACCATCCCACACACACAAGCCTTCCACGGAACATGCTGTGTCCAATGGTCAGTACAGAGTCAGCGCCCATCTGGTGGATCCTGAACAGGAGACACATGCACACACATGCCAGCTCCCACTATGTACGTCTGCCACCTGGCACGTGCAATGTAACCTCTCACCTGTGACGTGTGACTGCAAGCACACAGCCGTCTTGGCATGGGGCTGTCAATGTGGACACCAGTCAATGTTTCGGGAGCTGTGATCCGTACAGTGCTGTACATAGGGTGCAGTGCTGACACCTACTGCTGTCTCATATCCCCTCGTGCCACAGGTCCCACTTGTATTGGCCGCTCAGCCCGTGCCCACATCGTCGTCGTCGTGTGCCATACTCATCCAGCCTCGGAAGCAGTTCCATGCTCAGCAGACACTCATGTTGCCGTGGCGTTGCCGCTTGACGAATATGCAGTCAGTCCCCATCAGCACGCCCCGCAAGTCATTGGGGCCTAGATCCCCATGTGCATGCACATGGCAGTGGTATGTCTCACTTGCCATTGCCATTGTTGGGAGACCTGTGTAAGTGTATTGTGGCCGTGCCGTCCCAGCTTGACAGCTGGGCTGTGGCTCATGTGCTTGCTCAGTCATGTCAGTGATGTGTATGCGAAATTGCTATGTGCCGTGTTGCTTTGACATGTGTCCTCTGCCATTTACCCCAGGCGGAGACCGAACATTGACCGCCCATACCAATTGCTGGCGGACATGGACGATACAGAGGATATCAGGAAGTTTCGGCTGGACAGGCCAACCCTGCATCGACTGTGTGCCATGTTAGAGCCCCATCTCCGTCCCCGCAGGGTGTATCCGACTGCTGTCACCCCCACGGCTAAGGTGATGGCCGCCATGCATTTCTTCGCCACTGGGTCATTCCAGCACACAGTGGGCAGTGGAGGAGGGATGTCCCAGCCCATGTTCAGCAAGGTGCTGAGGGATGTACTGGCAGCCATGATGCTGTACCGAAACAGGTACATCCGCTTCCCCAGGGCTCATGAATTGGCGGCAGTGAAGGGTGCATTCTATGCCCTTGGCAGAATCCCACACGTCGTGGGAGCCATTGACTGCACACATGTTGGCCTTGTTCCACCACAGGCCACTGAGCACCTGTACCGCAACAGGAAGCACACGCACTCCCTGAATGTGCAAGTGGTGTGCCTTGCGGACATGGTGATCACCCACGTGTGTGCCAAGTTTCCAGGCTCGGCCCATGACGCACACATAATGCGCAACAGCATCTTGCCACGACTGATGTCCAATATGTAACAGGATCGTGCCTGTATTGTCGGTGAGTATGTGGAGTGGTGTAGCGTGCTGGCTGTGCGATGCTGTCCCCTGTCCAGTTGGATTAGCAACGGTTCTCTGTGTCCCTCACACCCAGGTGACTCTGCGTATCCGAATGGGGCATGGCTGCTCAGTCCATTGAGGAATCCTCGCACCCCAGCAGACGATCGATACAATGAGGCACATGGGAGGACCAGACGTGTGGTCGAGCGTACCTTTGGCCTCCTCAAGTCCAGGTTCAGGTGCCTGGACCGCACCGGAGGTGCACTGGCGTACTCCCCACAGAAGGTGTGCCAGATAGTGGTGGCGTGCTGCATGCTGCACAATCTGGCCATTCGGAAGCAGATCCCCCTCATTGTGGATGACGGAGATCAACCAGGGCCCCAGCCCGCAGACCAGGACAGCTCGAGTGAGGTGGACAGCGGAGAGGAGGAAGCTGGGAATGTGCGCCAGCAGCTCATCGCCCGCTACTTCACTTGACGGTGAGTGTCCATGTACGACGGATGATGTGTCTGTATCTGTGCAGGTGTGTGTGTGCTGTGTCAGGGTGGCCGTATGTTCACTGCGTGCAGTGTGTCAACGCTCCATGGCCAGGGTAGTATGCCACTGTTGGTGACTGTGGCATTGTGCCCTATTGCTCTGTGCGATGTGTGTACATTGCTTGTAGTTGTTGACATGTACTGTGTGATGGGTGTGTGACACACTCATTGAATGTGCTCCTGTTCTGTCTCCCACCCCTAGGTCCCTACAGGCCCTCCGGATTCCATTGCCATGCCACGCATCAGGTGCCTTTCCGCCCAAGGTGGCCGTTGTATTCCGTACAAATAAAACACAGGGCACAAACAGCAGTTAGTGAAAAAGGTGCATTTATTCCAAACTGTGACATGTGATTGTGTGTAAGGTGATGACAAAAGTGGTGCGTGCAGTGACAATGAGCTGTCGGTCATGGCTGCGTGAAGCTCAGGGTGTACCCACTGGTTCTATGTCCATAGTCCAACACACACATGCCATCCAGCTGGCTGTGTGGAGTGGGATCGTAGAGCAAGTCAATGCAGTGGCTGGTCAAGGAAGGCTGGCGGAAGGCTGGCTGGCTGCCTCACTTGCGACTGGAGCGTGCGAAGTCCTCCCGGGAGATCTGTTTCCTCTTCGGACGGCCCCTTCCACGTTTGGGAGGGGGGTATGTGGTGGCGACCTGCTGGTGGTGGGTGAGGTGTGCTCACTGGCTGTGGACGCAGGGGAAGTGGACACTGCTGCCCGACCCTGCGCCCTAGCAGGTGGTGGCGGAGGTGGTGTTGCTGGCCTTGCCTGTGACCCCACCGCCACCACCAGCTGGCCCATGAGGTCCACGAGTTGGTCCATACGGGACACGAATTGGCCCATATGGGCGTCCATGGACCTCAGCACCCCCAGCACCTCCCGCGTGTCTGTAGCAGACCTGACCCATTGTTCTTGGGCCTCCTCATAGGCCCCAAGGACTCTGGCCATTTGAGGCAGGGCATGGCTCCCAGGGGAGGCTGGCGTTTCCCTGACCCTGCTCCTCCTACCAGTCCTGCTGCCACCGGCCTGCCCACTAGCCACATTGCACACCACGGTCCTCGCTGTGGCTCCCAGGGTGGATCCAGTCGGCCGGGCCACCACCTGCGCTGGGGCTGGTGCCAGCGAAGACGTGGTGGTGGTGGTGGCGGTGGTGGTCGGTGCGGCGATGGTGGCGGTTGCGGCAGTGGTAGTGGCCGCAATGACCGTGGGTGTGGCCGCAACGACAGTGGCAGCAGGGGGCTGGGACTGTTCAGCATCCCTGGATGATGGGTTGGTGGGTAGGAGGGGTCCTGGGGAGCGGCTGGGCCCTGCCACACCAGATGGGCCTGCTTGGTGGTCCGTGTCCGAAGAGGAGGACAGATCCTCCAGATCCGTGTGTCCTCGTTGGGGGCTTGTGGGCTGGCTGTGCTGGCTGCTGTCTCCATCCCCAGCATCCGGCAGTTCGTCACCTGTGGAGAGAATGAGATTTGTTATTGTGTTGCACCTGGCGAAGTATGTATTTGTCGTCTGACATTGGCAGTTCGTGCAATCTCGTACATGGGTTTCCCGGAGGCGAGTGTGTGGCTGTGGCATCTGTAGTTGTGTGTGCTAGGCAATGGGACTGTGTGCTGTGCACATGTGGCATGGGACGGATTGGCCATGCCGATGGGTGTGTTGCTGTGCCCCTACTCATTGTGACTCTGGTGTATGCGGGCTCCTGGCCCATCCTGGGTCTGGTTTGTACTTTGCTTTTGGGGTTCATATGGAACGCTTAGGCACCCATATGGCAACATGGGGGCCATGCCCCAGATTCACATTTGGGAGGGGATATGCTTTTGGGGTACATGCTGTAAGCCATGGGTGCCGAACGTGACATGGGTTGTGGCAGCATGACAGTGCATGGTTTGAGGTGTGTGCATGCTTGACATGGCCTGCATATTTGCTGTCTGTTGTGATTACTGGACATGGCATTGGACGCATCGTTATGAGTGAGTGTTGGTTGTGTGCCAGCCAACATATTGCAGTTGTCCCATCTCCTTGGTGTGCGTGCTGCCCTGTGCCATGTGCATCACTGCAGTGCTCGGGGGGGGGCCCATGTTGTGTGTTGTTGCTCACAGTGTGTCGTGCGCTTCATTGACTTCTGGCACATGGTTGGTCATGGGCATGTGTCTTAGCGTGACTGCTGTATATGTGGCAGCTGTGCGGATGACATGCCTTTCATGAGACTGGGGCTGACGGATGGGATGGATGGTATGTTGTATGTGCATGGTGTGTCTGTGTGTTTGATGGGTTCAGTGGTGTTCGTGTGCATTTATGTAGTTCCTCTCTGTTGCGTCTAGTGTTGTTTGTCTTACATAGGCGTAGTTGTGGGGTGTGTGGTTGACAGGCAGTAGGGGCTACATGGACTGGACTTCAATGGTGTTTCGGTTGTGTGTGATGGGTTGCACAGTGGCTGCCATGTGGTACTATGTTCAGTGTGGCTTGTGCATGCAGACGTGGCTCCTTGGGTGTTGCTGTGTTTGTGATGGGTCATGTGGGGTGTGAGTCTGTTGTTCATGTCCGTGTGCACATTGTTCACTTGTTCGTGACGGTGGGCGGTGCTGCGTGTTCGTCTGCTACGTGACATGTCCCATGTGTTGGTCGTGTTACGGCCCTCATGCCTCCAGTAATCCAGCCCTGTCCAGTTTCCCACCTGCAGGTTGTTCAGGCGTGCACTGTACTGGATGCCACATGGTTCTAAGCGGGGGTGCTCCATGTTGCAGGTCTGTGGGGGTGGGGGGTGTTGTGGGTCGTGGGGTGGCTGGACACCCACTGACGCCGATTGCTGTGGACCGTGATGTCTGCCTTTCGGCTGTCGTTGTGCACTGCGGTGGCTGACACGTGGCTGTGGGGGATGCTCCTCCTTGCTGTGCTGTGGGACTGGGGCCTGGTGTGTGTTGTACTTGGGCTGTCCACCCTCCCACCCACTGCACTTTGTGTTCCTGCCACTTACCTGTTACTTGTCGGTTAGTGCAGCTGTGGCGGACACATGGGTGTGGTGGGTGCTCGTTGTGGCGCTTCTGGCATATTTGTGGACCTGTTGGTGGTTACGTGGCTGGCTTAGTGTACACATGTCCCCACGCATTTTACAGTTGTTCGGTTTGGGCTGTGTGTGGTAGTGTCTGTTGCATGTGTGTGTGATGTGTTGTGTATTGTGTGCTGGACATGGGGGTGTTTGTCCCTGGGAGCTGTGGCATGGTGGTAGTGCATGTGAGTACATAGCGGTGTGCTGGTATACATTAGTTTGTACTTACCAGCCTCCACTCCCCCTGCTAATCCGGCGAGGATCTCCGGATGGATTACGACTCGCACCTTCTCCTCCCACGCTTTGAAGGTCTTAAAGAGCGCGGGATTCCCTCCGCCAGTGACGGCAGCCAGCTCTCTGTTTTTGCCCTCCTTCTTCTTGACCAGGCTCTTTACGTCATTCCAACGTTTGTTAATCTCGACTCTGTTCCTGGGCAGGGTCCCGACTGCATTGACCTGGTCTACGATCCGGTTCCACATTCTGTTTCTGGTGGCTAGTGGTGTGTGCTGGACCATGTTCCCATAGATTTGTGGGTACACCTTGATGATCTCGTCGACCATGACCGTCAGCTCCATGGGCGTGAACTTGGGCATTCTTTGTGGTGCCATGATGTTTGTGGTGCTGGTGCGGTGTGTGTTGTGTAATGTGCAGGGGTTTGTGGTGCCGGTGTTTGGTGGTGGTGGTGGTGGTGGTGGTGGTGGTGTTTGGTGGTGGTGGTGGTGGTGGTGGTAGTGATGTGTGCGTTTCTGTGGTGTGCTGCTGTCCTTGCTGTGTCACTGTGTCCTCTCCTCTCCTCTCTGGTTTGCAATGTAGCAAGGGGTTGTGGTCTGTGGGAGTGCTGCTTTTGTACTCACCTATGTGGGTGTGTCCTAATGGTCTGTTGTTTTCAGGTGTGTTGTGTCTGGGGTTCTGGCCTTTGTATTTTTTGTTTGTGCGGGGGTGTTTTCGGGATGTGTACTGTGCTTGTGTATTTGTGCGTGCCTTGCTGTGTGGACTTGTTGGCCATGTTGTGTGCTATTGGTTTTGTGTGCGGATGGTTTCTGTGCAGGTACGTTGGCGCCATGGCTTCTGCCGTGTCGATTCTCATCGGCGTTGTTTGCGCTGGCGGGCGGTATATTTGTGGTTTTTCCGCGCTCATGTCGGTGCGATCGTAATTTCACGTGCGGTGTGTCGGCCGTGAGGGCGGGCGGTTTTGTGTTGTCGTGCGTGTTTCCGTCCGTGGCGGGCGGTTTGACTCCGACTCGGACGTTGGCGGGCGGTATTTTGTGTGCTTTTCCGCCGATGGCGGTATTCGGTTTGTGTAATCGTAATGGCGTGGTCGGTGTTCAGGCGGTGTGTGCGGGCGGATTTTTGCCGCTTCCATGCCTGGCGGCTTTATTTACGCCGGGTATCGTAATGGGCCCCTAAATATGTTAAATAATAAAATTAATATAAAAAAATAAAGTATATTAAATATAAATTTAAAAAAATAGAATAAATAAACGTAATAAAAAAGTTGAACACGCATACATAATACGTCATATATATGTACTTTAAAGAAATTAATAAACTATTAATTATAAATTATTTTATAATTATGTACCAATAACATAAAATCTAATTAAAAAAACATTCTATTATAAATTAAAACATTAAACTATTTAAAAATCTTCAAACTTAAATTTCCCACTCCAGTGAGTGCAACAGTAGGGAAAGTGTTGGATAGCGGAGGGGTAAAAATTACTATTCCCACTCCAGTGAGGGCAACAGTAGGGAAAGTGTTGGATAGCGGAGGGGTAAAAACTACTATTCCACTCCAGTGAGTGCAACACTAGGGGAAGTGTCGGATAGCGGAGGGGTAAAAATTACTATTCCCACTCCAGTGAGTGCAACAGCAGGGAAAATGTTGGATAGCGGAGGGGTAAAAATTACTATTCCCACTCCAGTGAGTGCAACAGTAGGGAAAGTGTTGGATAGCGGTGGGGTAAAAATTACTATTCCCCCTCCAGACGAGTGTAACAGTAGGGAAAGTGTTGGACAGCGTAGGGGTAAAAATTACTATTCCCACTCCATTGAGTGTAACAGTAGAGAAAGTGTTGGATAGTGGCGGGATAAAATATACTATTCCCACTCAAATAATTGTAAAAGTAGGGAAAGTGTTGGATAGCGGAGGGGTAAAAATTACTATTTCCACTCCAGTGAGTGCAACAGTAGGGAAAGTGTTGGTTTTCAGAGGAGTAACAATTAATATTCTCACTCCAGTCAGTTCAAAATTAAAAACAAACAAAATTTTAACAACAATAACAATATTTAAAAAACAAAATAAATGAAAAAATATATAAATATGTTAAAAATTCAAATACAAATATATTTAATATTACATTTAAAAAAAACATATTATAATGTTAAATACATATAACAAATACCTGCAAATATAATATTAAATACAATAAAAAATAATTTCCAAACAAATAAATATTTTTAATTAAAAATTATTTAGAAACAAAAACATTAATTATTACATAAATGTATGTTTTTATTTCCTACCCTATCACACCACACAATTCACAACCCACATCTAAATTAAAAAATATATAGTTCCTCAACCAACATAATTAATTACCAATTAAAGAAATATTATTAATTAAAAAACAAATTAAAACTCATAACAATTATTTAACTTCCCACACTTTACCCCTATAATCCCCACAACCTAAAATTAATAACACAATTTCCATAATTATTTTTCAATAAAATAATTGATATAAATTAACAACTAATTATTAATTAATCAAAAATAAATTACTTCCCACTCTTCACCCCTATAAACCCCACAACCCGACCCTAAAAAAAATTACACAATTACCATAATTAATTATCAATTAATTAATTATTATTAATTAACAACCAATTAATAATTAATTACAAATAAATTACTTCCCACAATGAATGCTATAAAATCTAAATTAAATAAATAAAAAATAATCATTAATTTATTATAATTAAATTACTTCCCACCCTATTCCCCTATAAACCCACAACCCGCTACGGAACTAAAAAATGCAAAATTTAATTAAAATAAAATTCATAACTACTAAACACTTAACACATATATTAAAAATCATAAACAATACTTATACAAAAAACATACATCACATACATTTAAAATATAAACTAAAATACATAACGCTAATTAAAAAAACGATATTTTAAACATCTATATTTTTGCAAACAATATTAATGACTACTTTCCTGCTCCTGCTTTGTGGCGCCCGGTCCCGGAGGACCACAACACCCAGCTTGCCTCACGCTCGAGGCGCACAGCTGCCACCCATACCAACAGCGCCTGGAGGCGCTACAAAAACTCTGTCAGACTCCCGCAGCGCGGGTTCCTTCTTTCCTGCTCCTGCTTTGTGTCGCCCGGTCCCGGAGGACCACAACACCCAGCTTGCCTCACGCTCGAGGCGCACAGCTGCCACCAATACCAACAGCGCCTGGAGGCGCTACAAAAACTCTACCAGACTCCCGCAGCGCGGGTTCCATCTTTCCTGCTCCTGCTTTGTGGCGCCCGGTCCCGGAGGACCACAACACCCAGCTTGCCTCACGCTCGAGGCGCACAGCTGCCACCAATACCAAAAGCGCCTGGAGGCGCTACAAAAACTCTGCCAGACTCCCGCAACGCGGGATGCGCGCGCGGACCAAGCCCGGACTAAGGGCGGGCCTGTCTACGCCCGTCATTGCCCGGAGGAGGCTGGGCTGGGCCACCCCCCTGACACCTGTCCATCGAACAGTTGGTCTCAGTCTTAAGGTACTGTCCTTTCACCTTAGTCCAGACCTACTGGTGGTTTATTATTGCCCATATCCCCATTAGCAAGAGAATCATAAGGGTACAATGGGTAAAAGGAAAGCCACTGACGTTCTGGTAGAAGGCCAAAGTGGGAAAGGCAAGAAGGTTAAAAAAATGGGGAAACGGTCATCCTTGCACAGTAGTAACCAACCATAGCACGAATCGATGACTTGGTCAACGAATGTGAGGTGATATTAACAACGCCAAATCCCATGGGTCCAGGTAACAGCATGATAGAAGAGCTACCGACTCCGAGTACTAGTGTCAAACGTGGAAAACCATCATTATATGTACCGGACATGTTTAAGAAAAAGGTGGACCCTGAGGGATTAATTGTGGGCAGTGAAGCTGCACATACCAGAAACTCTCAAATCACACCTTTGAGCACAAATAGTTATATGGAACCCGGTATTGAATGTTCAAACATGTTCGCTGTGTTAACCTCGCTGAATGATGAAGGCCCTGTTATAGTATGTACTGAGGAGGTTGCAAATGTAACACACGATGTTATTCCATCTTATCTGTGTAAGACCCCATGCTCAGATTCACTACGTGGGCAGTTGACCTATTTAAAATCACAAACCACCAAACTCAATGAGTAAGTTACCTCACTTAAAAGTGTTGTTGGGAAGCTAACAGAGCTATTGGGAAAATATCAGCAAGTTACTCCTGCTGGCACAAGTAGATCCCTATTGCCTCAGCAACCGTACGAGAGTACATCTAAAAGGGAAAATTTGGGAAGTGGGGAGAGACTAATAACCAATTCTGTTACTGACCCTCCGACAATTAATAATGATAAACATAAATATCACAGAGGCATGAATTTCAATCAACCCCCAGATTTAAATGGCATACAATGGAAGCAGGGCCTCCAGAGTCAAAATGTGGGAGCAAGTAGGGTCCGTACTATGTTGCCGAGATCCCATCCACTCTCCGGGTTGGAAAAAATCGAAGATAATAGCAAATGGGACAAGGTAACATCACCTCGAGGAACCAAATATTTCTAACTAGCGTGCCAAAGTTATCCCCTAGTTCAGCAAAAGAGGATGAATTTACCACCATTAATAAAAGTATTCAGTGGCTTAGACAGGTGCGCTAATGCAGATCTGTCATAAGGGTGGACATATCCTCGGCAAAAAGGTGCTCGGTAGAAGGTTCAAACTTAGATTTCGTTCGGCTCTCCTTGGTTTCCCTAGACCTGGTGGACAATTTGGTGGCCTTTGAGATCAGGACATCAAATCTGATTTCAACACAAATAAAAATGAAGTATAATCCCCCAATTCCACCGATAATACAAAACCTAACAGCCCCTAGTTTATTAGCCAGTGGGGGATCTAGTCTGTCAAATATAGATTGAAGCTTAAGGAATTCAACTTCCCCTACAAGACAATTGACAACTTTATTCCCAGTGGTAATGGTAGGAAATGTTTTGCAAGCATGTATCGGTAGCAATAGGAGTGGGTTGGTTAGCGAAGTGTTGTCTGTGAGAGAGTGTAGTAGGAAGGCCCAAGACGACCACAGTTCCAGCGAAGTTTCTGTTCAATGTACGAGGGTAGTGGCAAAAGGTGCACCTACATCTACCGTTAGTACTCTCTCTCTCTACCAATAATTGATCAGTTGACCCTCGTTACATGGAACATTGCAGGCTTACATACTAAAGTATCATCCATGGATTGGTTAGACTTCATAGATAAACATGATATTTGTGTTTTCCCAAAAACGTGGGGGCATATTAGCAAGGGCAATTTCGCCGCTTTAGCGGCACTTTTTGCCGCTAAAGCGGCGATATTATTATCGCCCTATCAGCAAGCTGTCGCTAACAGTTGTTATCGACAGCTTTCCCGCGAAAGCGAGTGTGTTGGGTGCCACTTTGCATGTCAGCGATATTTATCGCTAATGACATGCAAAGTAGGCGTTCCCGAACACAAGACTAGGAAAACAGCCGCTAACAGGCCTATTGCCTATTAGCAATGAGGCCCTGGCCCCGGTTAGCGACGTTAAAAGTCGCGCTAACCGGGGTCATCGCTGGATTTTTAACACCTGCCCAAAACCTGACTTGTGCATAATTAACATGGGGGGGTGGATTCTGCTGATACGACCACAGGGTCGTATCAGCAAGGTTTCCCCCGTCCCCCATGCAACATCGCTGATTTTGTAGCGATGTTGGCCCATTTCTCCCGCTATCGCTGGATTATATATCGCCATGGTGCTAACTGTTGCTAATACAGCGTTAGCGTGGCGATATATACCAGCGATAGCAGGCGATAATTATTTTCGCGCTAAGCGCGCTCTGCGATGTTTATTGCAGTTTCTTGCTAATGTTCCCCGTGGTCATTAAACCCGATTTTCCGTGTAGGTTATTTAATTTTTTTTTAAACCAGCCACAAGGGGGCAGAAGGGTAGATCTTTTGGAGGCCTTACCATTTGGGTGAAACAGTGCTTAAGCTATAAAATCAAGGAAGTCCATGTTGACAGCCCCGACATTATGGCCGTCTCCCTAAGCCTAAAAAACAAGAGTCACTTAATATTGACAAATGTGTACGCAAGGGGGCTTGTCGGAGGTAGGCAATCTGCCACAATTACCAAATTAGAGCAATTTCTAGACGACCTTAAAGGCGTAAATAATGTAACGATTGCAGGAGATTTTAATACTACCTTTGAACCCCTTAACAGGGATGATGGCAATCTTAGCGAGGAGGAAGATGCCCAATGGAGTATTCCATCACTAGAGTTGCCACCAATTAGAAAATGGACTGAGGCCGCTTTACAACTAAAAGCATTATGCTTGGAGAAGGGCCTCAGGGCTGTTAATGGAAGAATGCCGTCAGATAGACTGGGTTCCCCCACATATAGTAATGGGTTGAGAAGCAGCCGCATAGACTATATTCTTGTTAATCTCGAACAATGGCCAGCCCTCGTTGACATGGTGGTAAGTGAGCGTAATGAAAGTGATCATAACCCGCTTGTGTTATTAATGTTATCCCCGGGTTCTAAAGAGCCTCGGTGAACAATACCTGAGAGCGAAACTGCAGAAACTCTAATGTGTAATGATCAGAGGAGGGTGAAATGGGATAGGATTGTAACAAATGCTAGTTCCCTAACACAAATGAAAGCAGCGGTGGAGAGCACGCTAGCAGATTTTTATATTATGTCTGAACAAGAGAAAAGTAGCGCTATAATTACCAAAGCTCATGATGTTTTGTTTGCAAAAATAAATTCCTTTTTTACTAAAACATATAAACCAAATAATAAAGGAATCGCGAGGCAGGATAGGTGGTATAACAAAGGCTGTAGAGAGGTGTACAGGCAGTTGTCTTTAGCCATCAAATCAAAAGATATGGGGAGAATAAGAACTACCCGAACCTCATACAAGTCAACATTAGCAGCGGCAAGAAGGGAATGGGATGAACAAAGATGGTTAGAGCTCCTTCAGGCTAGCAGAGGTAAAAACATGCAGTCCTTTTGGAATATGGTCAAATGGGGGAATGCTGGGTCAGGACAAAAGCCACAAAACCACGTTGCCCAGGATATGTGGGTCTCCTTCTTTGAGGAGCAATTCGCCGCTAAAAATGACGACATTCAATTTCAAATCCCCATGGCCGATCAGCCCCTGTCATTTACCCAGGAAGAGGTGGAGAAGGCTCTGATGGCAGTACCCAGGGGGAGAGCATCAGGTTTAGATTGCATCCCTGCAGATCTGTTTGTCCACGTTAAAGAGAATTGGGTAAGGTACACCCTTTGGCTAGCAAATGCTATAGCCAATGGAGCCCCCATTCCAGAAACTTGGCGCGGTGCCGAAATCCTCCCTATTTATAAAAAAGGGGACCGTTCCTGTCCCAGTAATTATAGGCCGATCAGCCTTATCGATTCCATACAAAAGATTACCGCAAGGTTAGTGCTGAGCAGGATACAGGAGTGGATGGAAACTAAAGAAATACTATCCCCCCTACAGGCAGGATTTCGTTCTCACACAAGCACTGTTGACCAAGTTTTCCGGTTTATATTAATCTATTGGCGCATAGTTGTAATAGCAGGTGGTACCATTTATGCAGCCTTTGTGGACCTTAAGTCCGCCTTTGATATGGTACCGCGTAAGAAGCTTTGGGAAGTACTGCACCACCAAGGGATGCCTACAGAACTTTTATCAATGGTAGTGCGACTGCACGAGGATAACTTCGCTCAGGTTCGCTGGGGCGATCAGGGATGTGTAACCCCACGCTTTCCGGTATCCAAAGGGGTGCGGCAAGGGTGTGTTTTAGCTCCAACTTTGGGGTCCATTACGATGCCGGGCGGACAAAGTCCGCCCGCCACCGCAACGGAGAAAGGGACCGCCCGCCACATGTGCGGCGGTCCCGCTATTCGAATTAGGATGCGCCCGCCACACTGGCGGGCGCATCCCCCATACTCAGCATTGTGGCGGGCGGTGCTCTCCCCACCGCCCGCCACAATCCTGGAAATGCATGTTGTGCATTTGCATGCACAGGGTGACAGGCACCGCGCGGTGCCTGCCACCTTGTGCATTCAAACCATGTGCATCCCCCACCCCCCCAACACCCTGGGGGCCTGCAACGGGCCCCCAATTGCAATTACCGTATGCCTTTCCATGGCGGCAACGCCGCCATGGAAAGGCACACCTCCGCCAGCATCGTAATATGGATGGCGGTGTCTTGCAGACACCGCCACCATATAATGCCCCTTTTCCGCCGGTCGACGAGTCGACCGGCGGAAAAGCAGTGGACGGTTTTACCGTATGGCGGGGGGTAAATGTGTGGCGGGCGGAGGGAAATAGCGGGCGGATCGCCACCGCCATACGGGCGGTGGCGATCCGCCCGCTATTGTAATGCCCCCTTTGTTTTTATTATTTATCAATGGGGTAGTAAACTATTTTCATACACACGCGACAGATGCTCCATCCCTTGCTGGCACCAAAATACCACTACTTATGTTTGCGGATGATACTTTGATCATCTCATAGACACAGGCAGGGTTGGACAGGGCACTCAGGCGATTTGAGGGGTTCTGCCTAGATCATGACCTGGTGGTTAACGTAGAAAAGACAAAATATATGGTCTTACATAAGCACAACGTAGTTAGCGGGAGGGTAGTAATGAATGGGAAGCAACTCGAACAGACTGATGTGTTCACATATCTAGGAATTACTTTGAGCAGAAAACTAAATTGGAGGCCTCATATTGATCTTATGGCTCTTAAACATAGTCAATTAGCAGGGGTTCTTTTAAAAGAATTTAATCTCTCCCATACTAAGCCCATAGGTCCAGCAATTAAGATATATAATACAAAGATCAGGTCTTCCATAATGTATGGAGCAGAGCTTTGGGGCTTCAACGATCTTTCCCCCTTAGTACTTGCTCAGAATAAATTTGTGAGAGCTCTGACTGGACTACCACAAAGCACCCCACTAACACCTCTGCTATCAGATCTGGGTTGCAGTTTGCTGGTGGAGGAAGCACGATTTAGACCAGTAGCTTTTTGGCACCGATTGTGGTCTACTCCTGAACTCTTACACTATGCTATGGCAGCGAAGGACGTAGTAGATGCAGATAAATCATGTAAGGTCGTCTGGCTGCAAAAAGTTAAGGCTACGCTGGTAGACATGGGCATGAGGCATCTTTGGGAGGACCCGGCTGCAAATCAGTTTCCATCAAAAAAAGAATTTAAGGAGGCATATTGGTTGATGGTCAAGGCGGACCATCTACATTCCACAAAGGCAAACTCATTGATGTATCTAGCGGAAGAGCTGGGGGCTAAGGTGATTGCCTATGCGGATGACACTCAGCTTCTGTTCACTTGGGAGGGTGCTGATGCTGATGTGTCCTCTGCTCAACACTGTTTGCTCTCGGTTTTCTGCTGGTTGGCACAGGCCCAGCTAAAATGTAATGAAGAGAAATCAGAAATACTTTTGTTTGGGAAATTTCCTTCTAATTTTAGAGAGCTACTGTGGCCCCCAGGGTTTCCGCTGCCGTGTTTGGTGGGTGCTACCGCAAAAACCTGGGCGTTTGGTTTGAGGAAAATTTAACCTTTGCCACCCATATCAAGAAGCTGGCGGGGTCCTGCTTTGGGATTCTAAAGTCTTTGAGGAAATTTCTCCCTCTGCTCCCTAGGGCAGCAAGGGAAACCGTGGTCCGGGCCCTGATTTTGTCTCGCCTGGACTACGCCAATGCTTTGTATGTAGGGTCCCCTGGCTATCTGCTGAACAAGCTTCAGGTGGTGCAGAATGCGGCGGCCCGCCTCTTGCTTGATCTTCCCAGGAGGAGTAGCGTTCGCCTCCATCTGCGCTCCTTGCACTGGCTTCCTGTGGAGGCGCGGATCAAATTTAAGGTCCTATCAATTGCCCATAATGCCCTTTATCGCCGGGGACCCACCTATCTGCAAAAGAGGTTTTCTTTTTATGTGCCGACAAGACAGTTGCGTTCCTCTTCGCAACTATTGATCCAGGTTCCTCGTTTTGCTCGGCAAAGGCTGGGTGGCTGCTCTCTTGTTCGTAAGGCGGCCCTTAGCTGGAATACACTGCCTCTGGCTCTTCGCTGCATCTCAGATTCTCGTATCTTCAAAAAAAAGTTGAAAACCTTCCTGTTTTAAGCTCAGAATCTTGATTCGCTCAGGTGACCGCGCCGGGACACTCCTTGGAGTAGCCGAGCGCGTTATAAATGCATATAACATAACATAACATAACATTGACTGGCCTGTTTCTGGAGCACAAGATTGTTCCCAAATATGAAAACTTCTGGGATTATATAACTATACCTTGTGAAAGGAGATTATACTTCCAATTTCGGGTAGGGAGCCTCCCGGTAAATTTTTATACTAGAAAGTGGTCTAGCACGACCAAAAGTAAATGCTTGCACTGTAAAGAACAGGACGAAACAGTATTACATATTCTATTTGCCTGTCCTCTATACAAAATCCCCCATAAAAAATGGCTGAAACCAATCTGCTCTAATATGGGCACACGGTCCAGTGCAATAGCTTTGCGCACTTTAATGACCAACACTAATGAGCCATATGTAATAGCTATTGCTAAATTTTTAGGTTGGTCGTGGAGAATTCGCGCAATTTTTTTAAAACACAGTTGACCGGGCCCATAGGTAATATTGAGGTTGACATATCCCCTGCTAGGGACTTTGTTTAATTGAGCACATGGTAGAAATTTAAGAAGTATAATAGAGTTTACGTAAGGATAAAATAAGAACAATAAGATTTTATACATACTTTTAAAAAAAAACATTTTATTAGTTCAAAGACTAAAGTTTTTTGCTTTTTTTATTGTATTTTAGATATTTGTTTACCGTAAAATGTGTACAGTGTTGTTAATTTATGAATTGTTATCCTGATTTATGGGAATGTTAACGAATACAATTGTCTTTGTTTTCATCGGACACTGTAACTTGCGGCAAATGGCTTTTATGATTGATTTAATCGAAATAAAGCATAAATTGAAATGACTTCTATATTTTAAAAAACGATATTTCTTACCTTAAATTCGATATTCTTGACCATGATATTCTTGCTGGCGATATTTCTGAATCACGATATTTTCAACTCGAAATTTGTGTAAGTCGACATTTCCAACTCGATATTCTGTCTCAGCACCCTCCCGAATGGCTCTGTAGAGGCAGGAGACAGCCTTAATAATGCCAGATGAGATAGCCATATAATGGCAACAATGGACCTACCATGTCCTCCTGAATGGCTCAGTCGAGGAAGGAGACAGCCTTAATAATGCTTGATGAGATAACTATATAATGGCAACAGTGATGTGTAAGAGGTTCAACCATACCCATGGACCAATGCTTCCGGATGTAAGTCGTGATTGCCCCATGTAATAAGAATTGGCTCCGCAGTAGATCATGCTCTCGGTGAAAGTCCTCAAAGGGCATTAGCATTCCATCTCTAAACAAGTCTCTCAAGCCCCCGCCATCCCCCATTCTTCCAGTTGCCCCCAGTACATCCATTGGGTAACTCACACAGCATTGCAATGGGTAAATCAGGGGAATATGGAATCGTCACACCTGTTTTCTGAAGACAGCGATGCCAACATTTTATGATGACTCGGTACTCCTGGGAGTCCCATGCGGTTGGTCTTCACACTCTAAGTAATGTTTTAGTGAGGGCCCGAGTTCTGGAATAAACAGTCTCGTCACCTCCTCCACCATCCTATGGTGTGCAAGCCACTGGACGAACCATTGCAGTTGGGCTGCCAGGTAATAGGATTCAAAATCTGGGACCACCAGACCTCCCATCTCTGTTGGGCGCTTCAGAGTTGTAAGCGCAACTATTCTATGGCCCTGGCCCCATATGAACTCAATGAGGGCAGAGTCCAATTCACAGAACATGGCCCAGGGAATCTAAAGTGGGAGCGTGACAAAGAAGTATATAAGACAAGGCAACACAACCATTTTAATCAAAGCTATTCTCCCCATCACCGATAGTGGGAGGGTCCTCCAAAAGGACATAAGTGACCTGAGTGATCTAATAGCAGACGTTCCCCTCTAACAAATACGTACCGTTGTGATATATTTTAACTCCCAGATACAGGAGACACTGGGGCTCCCACATCAGGGCGCCAAACCCAATAGGGGCCTCACAATCAGGGGTAACCGGTAATAATTTTGATTGCTGCCAGCTCACACCAAGGCCAGATAAAGATCCGAAATTATCAAACATGGACCTCGCTCCAGTCAAATCCTCCCCCACATTACTCAGGAAAAGCAAGAGATCGTCCGCATATAAGGCAATGCGGTGCCAAGTATTTCCCACCTGCAGTCCCCTGTAGGCCACCCCAAGTTTTGCATAGCTAGCCAGTGGCTCCATGGCCAATGCAAAGAGCAATAGTGACAAGGGGCAACCCTGTCTCGTCCCTCTCCTGACTATGTAACTCTCTGAAATGGTTCTACCTGTCCTAACTCTCGCTGTTGTGTCAGTATACAGCAGTCGTGTCTAACCAACAAAGCGCCATCCCAAGCCCATACAAGTCATTACCTCATAGAGATATCCCCACCACAGGCTATCAAAAGCCTTTTCAAAGTCTACAGAAAACACTGCTGCCTCATCCAGTCTGTCGATGCCACTCTCCAGCAAGGACAGAAGGCACCTAGTGTTATGCACCATATTGCAACTGGGAATAAATCCTGCCTGGTCTGAATGAATCAACTTGACCATGTTTGGGAAAAACCTACTAGCTAAAATCCTACTCAGAATCTTATAGTCGATGTTAAGCATTGATAATGGCTTATACACCATATGGTCATTATGTAGTCTTCCAGCCTTGAGGAGCAGAACCACCAGGGCCTCCCTGGTGGTAGCCGGGAGGCACCCACCTGCCAGGGCCACATTATAAAGCGCCAACAACACAGGGGTCAACTCTTCTGAGTAGGTTGCATAAAATTCCACTGGTAACCCATCTGTACCCGGTGTCTTTCCCCGTGCCATGTGTTTAATCGTAGCCTTTATCTCTTGTGGGGTAAGATCTGCACCCAGGACCTCCGCCTCTTCCCCCATGAGCTCCGATAGCGAATTCAACGGCAGGTATTCCTGTATAGCAGCCGGGGTATATAGCTTGGTACTACAATACAGTGTTGCGTAATATCTGTAGAAATGATTATTGATCTCTTCCTGGCCATACAATGTATCTGTTCCGCCTACGTCCAGTTCTAGGATAGGTGATCCCCACTTAGCAGGGTTGGCCAGCCAAGCCAACAACGCACTGAAGTGATCACGCTCCACATGGATACGTTCCATATATTTTTTATAGTCAAAAGTCCGGAGACGCTCCACCTGAACAGCCACTGCTTCCTTGGCCTCCAACAAGGGCCCCTGCAGGTCCTCTCGCTCAGGTCTATGGGTCTCTAGATCTCGGAGTACATTTTCTGCATCAGTAATATTTCGTAAGAGGGTGCGCCTTATACCTGTGAACAGCGACATACTTTGTCCCCTGATCTTTGCCTTAAAGGCATCCCACTCCACCTGGGGATTAGACACCGAACCACTATTTAGGCAAAATAGTTTACTATAGCGTCGTGGACAGATTTACGAAACACTTGGTCTTCCAGGGCCTCAGGTTTCAACTGCCATGACAGGACACGCGAAACAGGCTGCGCCAATCCCAGGCTCAGCTAGAGGGGGCTGTGATCCGAGATTGTGCGGGCTAAATTCTCAGTGTCCAGTACTAGGCAGTGAATGTCAGGGGTGCACAGAAATGCATCTAATCGTACATGTAATTTATGGAGCCCCGAGAAGAAGTAATCCTGGGTACAAGGATGTGCTACTTTCCATGAATTAACCAGCCCCCATCTACTCTGCCAATCTCTAAATGCTCGGGCCACCCTGTGGGCGTGTGATTCCGGAAGTGGAGGATGGGACCTATCCATCAGAGGATCCGACACGCAGTTAAAGTCACCCCCCATAAGGACCGAACTAATGAGATGTGGCGCCAGTGAATTTGAAAGGGTCTCAAAGAAGAGGGGCTGATCTACATTAGTTGCATATACATTAATGATAGTGATGTCTCGACCCTCCAACCTACCCGTCACCATCACATAATGGCCCTCTGGGTCTGTGACACTGGTGATGCATTGGAAAGACACCCCCCGTATCCACCCCAGAGCACCCCTGGCATAAGCAGAGTAAGGTGTGTAGTACAATTGACCCCGCCATCGCCGTTTCAGAGCCTCCCCCTCTTTAGCCGTTAAATGTGTCTCTTGGAGTAATGCAATCTGAAAGCCACACCTGTTTAAATAGGAGAATACCTTGTAGCATTTAGACATGGTATGCATCCCTCTAATATTTCAGTAAATACATTAATACTTCATGCAATTCGTCATCTGTAAGTAATAACAAGCCCCACAATCACCGATCCCCCACCTCCCATTTAAGTCCTAGTGATAAGAGAGAAGAATGCAGTGGGTGAAATTTGACCGCTCATGCAACTGTTGGATTCCCAATAATATAACATCTTATAACTATCCCAACTCCCAAACTCCAGGACAGGCAGGCCGTAACCCCCACTCCAAACTAGTATGTAGGAACATGATTGTGAGAGTACTCACAAGTAACTATAATGAGGGGTACGAGGCAAGGGAGAAACAATCTATCCGGGGCCAGATATCTGGCATCAACAGTAGTTAGAAATAGCCAGCTCCCAGTGGGTTATCTTATGGTTCCACCCCCTCAACCCCCGAGACACTCCCAGGCATAGGTCAGATAAGCACTGAACAACTGTTCTGAGCTACTTTACCACCAGCAGTTCAAGGTTATGTGATTTTGCTCGAGTTTCCAGGGGTCACCACTGGCAGTTACATGTTGAACATTCCAGAAACACTGGATAAGCACTCTGAATCCCTGACAGTGTGTTCATCCACTGGTGATGACGGATCTGAACCTGCACCAGTCATGGACACTATCGCTTCCACAATTTTCAGCCGTTCTTGAAAGACTTCTGTTTGGGAGGGAGCCGGAGTTTTTAGATGGTTGTCCCTGCGGCCTGATCTGGCTCTAGTTTGTCATTTTCCTCCTGTCTCTCGACCAGGCTGTGATGGCGCATGCCACTCTAGCAAGTCCCATATTTCCTGGGGATTCTGGAAGAATCATACTCCATCGGGGGTCACCACCCGAAGCCTGACTGGGAACAACATTCCATAATGTATTCCCAATTGTCTTAGTTGTTTCTTAGCATTCAGGAACGTAGATCTCTGTCTCTGCACGTCCCTAAAGAAGTCTGGCAATATTCTGACAGTTGAATTGACAACTGCAATGTCCCGTCTAAGCCTGGCCTTAGAAAGGATGTGATCACGGTCCTTGTAATGAAGTAACCTGGCAATGAACGGCCTCTGTTGAGCCCGGGGGAACGTGGTCTTGTTGAGACTCTGTGTGCCCTTTCTAGGGCAGAGAACTGGGACAAGCCCTCTGGCGCCACTTCGGTCTGAAGCCACGCCTCCAAATATGTGTAAACATTATTAAATTGAGTAAAAACGAATGTTACCTCTGTTTTTTGAGTAATTTATGAATATACAGGTTATGGGCAACTGGCTCGTGGAGGTGGGCAGCAAAGACTTAGCATCACTAATTGTACTTTGGAAAGTGCGGTTGACTGTGTCACAGCTATTTCAATTTGTAAAAGTACCAACCCTTGTCTTGTTCTTCACTGGGCCACAGTAAAACATTGTTCTCTTGTAGGCTCCAGCAGCATCTAGACAAAGACCTTCTGCTAAACTCATCTAATGTGCTTCTAGTTAAGGAGACTCATGGCCTGCCTCCCTGCTCCAACTCGTCACTGCGGCTGGCATCTCGCAAGTTCCACTTGCTTCCACTTCCTCTTTATAGGTACACCAGAAGGGCAGAAGATGAAAGTGTGGTACTTACAAACATGCAGTTCATTATGTAAGGATGCTGCCTTTCCTCAGACACCTCCCAACATTTTTAAAAACAGATGGTGCTGAAGTGGTCGGGCTGAAAAGCCTGTGTGCATCTCACAGCTCAGGAGCTTTGAGAGAGAGCGCTAATCCCCCTCTACATCCCACCGACCTCTTAGTCTCCAATGCACTGTTGCATAGGAGATTAATAGTTATATAGAAGGTTACATTGCACAGTCCAATGCTGCTACTTATAGCTCTTTTGGGGGGCTAGCTGGCTCTGGGTGTTTAGGTCCAGCATAAGTCCTAGAACAACCTGCCTCTGTGACTCTACGTGGTTTGTAGATAGCAAATATCCGTGAGAACCTACACTCTTTCTAGCACTACGCAGTCACTCTTGCATAATCTGTGACCCTTAATTCAAAAGATATTCTTAACAGGCTGTATTTTCAGGCGCTCCCTTGGCGCGTGTTTGGACAAATTCAGATTATAGAGTACTGCAGTTTGGTGGACCTGCCTCCATGTACAGTTGTAGAAAAAAGAAAATCTGAAGTCCTGAGACCTGCTAAACAGAAGTATGAGGCAGACAAGGCAGACATGCTCAACGTAAGCAGAGACGGCATTGACTCATAAGCCGTATTCATAGGTCCTGGTTGAAGACCCCAGGAACAACAAAATCCTATCTGTGGATTTATCTGAATTTCCCATGATTCTGTATATCTTTTCAATGCACAGGAAGCAAATTCTACAACAACTATATGCACAACCTTGACGAATTGTTGTGCTCCATATTTCTTACAGCTCTAAATAGAACACAAAGAGAACACTGTAGTAAGACTGAGTTCTGAAGTGTGAGTTTTACCACCTAAATGAACTTGTAGGTCAGTCAGATCGTTTTCTAAAACAAATTCTACCATCATACTTGCAAATGTGTTCGAAATATACATATATAGAGTAGCTGATTTATGACTCGTAACTGACCACTGCTGTAACCAATACCGAGTTTAAAACATCCTAGAAAGAGTTGGTAGTAGCTTCAAGTATGGAATGCAAAAGTGAACAAATGCAGCGCACAAACTGTACATGAAACAGCCCACTGTAACTGAACGAATCCTCAAAACACCATTACTGTATGTTTCCTTTCTTCCCATCCGAGTTAATCAATAAATGCAAGGCTTTGAAGTAAAGAGAGATAAGTAACAGATCAAAAGGAATATTGTCCTACCCTAGAGCACATCCATAATATAGAGAGAGAGCTGAATCTTCGTATATGCCCTAAATAGCAACTGTTATGTAAACTTTGACACTCACTTGTTTTCATGGGGCATTGCCTTTAGCACGTGGCCACATGCACATGGCACATTAAACATGTCACACTACAGACACCTTCAGCAGTTTGTGCTCGACAACACTGTGCAAAATACAACATAGAGGGCTTTGGATCAGACCCTAGCTCATGATTGGTTGGCTTTTTTGTCTGTCTCACTTCCATTCTCATTATTGGATGCTACCCTCTCTATTCTAGTATTTGTCCCAACTCTGGTGCATTTCTTCTTTACCTTTGCTTTTGATTAAATAAGATGTATCCTTCCACTGCTTGTGTCATGGACCTATTTTTCTGTTTTTTTTAACTTTCATTTCTAATTTAGCATTGCATGGTAGTGTATGTCCTGCTCTTTCCTCTGCTTTTTCTGCAGTGAGAACACAGCCATACTTTTTCCCACACTGACTCCGTCTCTTCCCTCCCACAATCCTGCCCAATACACCTCTGTGTCATGTCAGGCACCAGGTTAGGTGATGCCCTTGACTGGGGAGCCTGAACCTCCACCACCTCGTCTCTTTCCTCTTTCCTCCGTCCTTGTCTCCTAGTATTCCTCTATTCAGCACCAGGTGATGAATGGAGGGCTTGGTGATCCCCTGAATGCTGTCCTGAAGTTCTTTGCTGGTCCTCTTGATGCCCCTTTTTCCCCTGCCTGCTCCCCCACCTGCAATCCCTCTCCCGATCGATGGTGGCCACAACTGTTGACTTTGACAATGCTGGGTACAATAAAAATGTGCTGATATTAACAAATCCAATAGCAGTGACCGACCACCTTAAAGTTATAAAAACATTGTTTTCTATACTTTCAAGATGTCCACCCAAGCTGTGTGACTCAACTTGACGACACAACCAGAGGAGCATCTTCAAGATTTAAAAAAAAACCTTTTTCATACTTTCAATATAGCCACTATGTTGCCTTCTTATGTTGCATTAGGAAGTGTGCATGTCGGTGACCATCTTGAACCCATTAAACCATTGTTTACTATACTTAGAAAATGGCTGCCAGATTGTGCCATCAATTTGCATACAAAATCTGACGACCATTTTGAACCTATTAAGAAAAAAAAAAAATAGTATAGAAAACATTGCTTTCCAGATAGCACTAATAGTTTTGTCAATGCTCTCACATTTTAAAAGCATCCAGCACTGGCAAAGTCAATAGCTGAGACTGAATCATTGGCAAAGTAAAAAAAAATGTGTTTGCCAATGCGTCTTTCTTTTTATTCCATCTGCTGGAAATTGTTTTTACAGGATGGGAAACTGTTTTCACACACTTTCATTAAATATGACGTGCATTGAAGTTTCTAACCTGAAAAAACACCAACTCTACTTCCTGTAGGAGCAACTGTGCAATCCAGTTCAGGGAGGTCGTGCAAAATGTTTGTGAATACCTTATCCTTTCCTGGAGCTCTACATGTATTTCCAGATATTCCCCAGCCATAAGTCGAAATTAGCTCCTGTGTACCAGTATGTAGCAACCATGGATGTCGATTCACCAGAATGGTAGGGTTAGCGGAAGTGACATCATTTGTGCATCACAAGACAGGAAGTGACATCAAATGACCTTTTGCCCCGAAGACCAAATGTTAAAAAACGTGTCACAGTAAGTGACATCATTGAAGTAAAATAACACATACAAATAACACATACAGGATTAATAAAAAACATAAACGCACCACTAAAGCAGATTACTATTTTTGTTACAAACCACATATTAACTAGTGTATTGCCATGACATGCTAGGAGCGCAGACTTGATATGCCAGGGTGCAGCTATCATTTACACAGGTGCAAACATCATATAGGCAATTAGAAGCTAAAATGGACAAGCATGCCCCAAATGTCCATATGATCCTTGAATAGCCACACATAACCATCATATGCCCACGCACACCCAAACATTTTGTGTTATAGCCTCATAATTTCTGGTTTAGATGCATATGTCACATGAAGCCTATAGTATGACCACCTTACTCCAGCCATGGACTTTTCACCAAATGTTTTTCATGCGGGCAGTCTAATTAGTTAAATAAAAGCAAAGTAAAACTACAACACTCAGAATGCATTAGGTGATCACATGAAAGTCTGGGACTGGAAGAAACATCCATAATGATATGAAAGGCGGTAGGCCCCCTAGCAGCTTCATAGGCACCTTAAGAGCTATAATGCAGGCACATAATCCCTACCTTCACGGGCTCATCATGGCTAGGTACAGCCTAAAATGTCCTGTACATTCTTGCCATGAATAAGTGTGCACTCAACTGCTGACTGCATCCTCTCCATGTGCAGATATAACCCGAATCATACAGTACAGCCTCCTCATGTTAAGGTTTAGCCTTCAATGCTCATTGTAGCTTCTTCATGCAATATTACAGCTTCTAATGACCAATGCAGTATCTTCATGCAAGAATTTGGGCTCAAATGCCCAGAGCAATCTCACCATGAGCAAAATCTGGGGAATTTAGTAGTAATTGTCAGGACGTCACAACAGCACTTTTCCAGACCTGGCTTTTCCAAATCATTGGGTGCTGGTGCAATTGGCTCATCAAAGCATGCCAAGACTACAACTACCAGAATGCACTCAGTTACATGAACGTCCAGGACTAGAAAAGAGGTGTCCTGCCATCATGAAATGATCTGGCAAGATCTGGAAATTTTTTAATGTAGAGGAACACCAGGTAATAAAGGCCAAAAGAAGGACAAGTACCCAATTGACAGGCTGACAAAAGGCAAATGAATGGAAATGACCAAATTATGGCCACAATACAACGAGGACCTATTTTCAAACTATGTTTAGGACAAGGAGGGATACAAGTAAATTGGACACTAAAGCTTTCTATGTAGTACACATAACAACATCTTTGTGCTTTACTTGCTGCACTCCTTTTCCACCCTAACCTTCGTCACACTGTTGCTGAGGGAAACACAATTAGGTTCAGCATCATTCAGGAGCGGCCGCTTGTACTGTGAAGTGGTGTGGGGGGAACCCAAAAAAAAGACAATTAAAAAATAAATAAAATTGCAATTACATGCTCCGACGGCCGCCGCCTTCCTCCCGATCCTCGCGTCCTTGTCAGGAAGCTGGTGCACACTGCACAGGCTCCCAGCTCCCAATCTCAGCGCTGCTCACATGCTGGGAATGGTATTCCCAGCATTTGAGCAGCGCTGGGATTGGTCTGAGCACCTTGGGTCGGTGCTCAGACATTGACTGGGAGCCTGTGTTGGTTCCTGCACCCAGCTGGCAAACACAGCTAGGTGGAGAAAGGCTAAGTGCGTATGACGATTTGGCCGTCCCTCTGGCATTTAGCAGTGCCCACCACTACCCCCTCCTCCCTGGTGCTGCAGCGTCACCGTGGCTGTCGCCGCCCCTCCCTCGGCTCTGCTGGCAGGCAGCCTGCAGGACGCAAAATAAAATGATAATAAAAACGTTTTATTAGCATTTTATTAATGTCCTTGCCTCTGCTGCCTTTCATCAGGGGGGCGAGGTTCCTCCGCCATAACGGAGGAGCCGCCACTGGCATCATTTCGACAAATCCACATAGAAATCCACATTCCACTGGGTGCGGATTTACAAAAAGCCTAGACTCTTCTTATATAGTCACGCTCCAAATCAGACTTTCTATTCAGCCCTTACTCTGAGCTCTGTGTACTGTTGCTGTACCAGGTGTTATGCCATTTGTAGCCCAATACTGGGCTATGCAAATTCATCTCTGGATTTTGCTGTGCAAAATCAGCGGACCTCATTCTTTTCTGTGCATATATATCCTGCACGGTAAAGACTGCAAACAATACGGAGTCCTCTTGAGGCAGCACCAGATCTGTATCCCCAATACTGCTGCCCAGCCCTACCTCAAACATAGGTGAACAGCTAATGAAGTGGCAGCCACTACAACTCACCTCACCTCTTTACCCATGCCTTTAGTGCGCTACAAGTAGCTGCAGGTGGTAGCAGCAGATATTTCTCCATCCCCTTAGAAGACCTCAAACCGTGTTGGAATTCTGTTCACAAAATCTCAAGCTAGTCCATTCTTTAGCCACAGCATTGTATCATTTAGGTGTCCACCCCCAGATTCTGTGCACAGGGGTAGCTGCAACCTGGAAGTGAAACATGGCTATAGTCAGTTTCACATGGGCTTGTAATGGGGAGTGAATTACTGCAATTAAATATCATAATTCATGTAGTTAATTAGTAGACTCAAGCACATTGTTATACAATGTTTTCCCAACATCTTTAAACATGCCCACATCTATGCTCTAAAATGTGGATGTGAAACACTGTGTCAAATGTTGCACAAAATAACCACACTAACATGGCAATGAAGGCAATGAATGGCCTTCTTGGGGCCTGAGGGGGCTATAGAGGTGGGCCGCTAGGTCATCTGTTAAATTGTTGCGGTTTACACTGCAAGTGCTTATGTTGTATCCAGCCCAACCAAAAGGAAGGAAGCCCAAGCTTCCTTTTAAAGATGCTAAATGGAAAACAACAGAATCTACTTTCTGTCACTGCCTTGGCAACCACACGGAGCAATGGGTCTCAAGGGTACTGACAGGGGCAGCAAGGAACAAGCTGGGGGTCACAGGTGCGACCCCTGGTGACCCCTAAATTACATCCTTGTTCGCAACTTTTTCTGTGCACCAGTGGCAATTAGTTGAGCAAATATTTTGTGAATCCAGGTGTTCTCGAATGTAAGGCAATACATTTTAAAATGTTCCTGGTTCCCACAGAAACCATTGAGAGCTCAGGCAGGGTTGAAACAGCAATGCAAGCAGTTTTAACTATGTCTTCTACAGCAACTCGTCTACTTTAATTTTGTTACCCTGATTTGCATATTTAGCGTGTACTAGAGAGGAGTTGGCCTAACGGCTAGGGCGGTCGACCTTGAATCGGGGGAACTGGGTTCGAGTCTCGGCAATGACGCTGAACATCCTGTGATTCTGGGCAAATCACTTAATCTCCACGTGCCTAACAAAAATGAATGTGTCCTCATGTAATGCAACTGGTGCTATGTAAAGCGTTCTGATACCTGATTCGGGTCAAGCTCGCGCTATATAAAACTCTGTAAAAAAATCCTTATCAATATGCATCCAGTACTGCATAGTGTTTGGATTGAACATGCACAGGTATACTTTTGTTATTTCACTCTATTTATAAAATTGATACCTGAAAAGATATATTTGGTTAAGCAGAAATGTGTTTTTTTAGAGCCATACCAACTTCAAACATTGCTGTATTTTTTATTTATCTAATTACGGAATACTGTCCTTATGTGCATGATTTTTGAAAATTACTCTTAACGTAAAGTTGTCTATTAAATATACCTGCCGTGTAGCTGTGGTATTCCTACCTGTTCTTAGTTGATTGTGATGGGATGAAGTCAACACAATAGGCAAATGGCCCTTAAATAAATGCATAAGTAGACATGTCTGAGCTGGTAATTTGTCACCCTTTTGCTATTAGGAAATATTAATTACTATGATACTGAATTTTTTAAGATAAATGCAGATACTTTTGTGAATTAAAAGTTCTTCCAGAATGCCTTGCCCCAACACATCACCAATTTAGTAATATTTCAGTGGCTAATTTATGATCTCATTTAATCAGCTCATTTTGAGTCATTTGAGATCATATTTCTTAAAATGATCTAGGAGTCTGTGTATATCGATAGAAATGCACCTTGTCTGAAAAGTTGATCTCTCAGTTAATTTACGAAGAGTTGCCTTCTTGCTGTTACCTGTAGTTGGAATGGGTTGCTCTGGGTTTCTTCATAGTATGTATGTGTGTTTCTTCAGTTGTGTACTGCAGTTTGTTCTGTGGACTTCTTGACTGCCTGAGGTGTGTCTTCAAGCAGGTTTGATCCGTTCCCGAGTCCGTGGTGCAGACGTGTCCCAGGCTGGGGTGCTGACCTTTCTAGACAGCCATTGTGAGGTGAACAAGGACTGGCTTCTTCCTCTGCTGCAAAGGATAAAAGAGGTATGTTCTAAAGGAGATTTGGGTAAATAAAACAGAAGGGTACAAGAAGGGCTCATGAAGAACTCAATCAGTCATAACAATTGCAAAAATTAAATTCGGCAGTGCTTAATTTGAGCCGGGGCTTTCCGGTGCTAAGCACCGGCACTTAATTGGTTTCCGGTGCTCGGCACCGGCACCTAATTGTCAACACCATACCTAGAACAGTCTACCACATGGTGGCGCTGCTCATCTAATTTAGAGATGAGCAGAACCACAGTTGTTTAGGAATACAATATACATTAAAATTGCAAATACCTGCCTCCCCAGCCATTCCTTTAGCTTTGGGGACCTGGAATAATCTGAACTGTCGCATTTACATGCGAGAGAGATGATTAGTAGTTGTTTTGGCAGAGATGACAATGGCGATGGGTGGTGCAAGCTGCAGTGGCCTCCCGGTCAGAGCCCTGGCACTTAATATTTTACAAATTAAGCACTGAAATTCGGGTAGTTTGCGCAAAACTGTTACGGTGTCCCACTATAATCAGGATTTACTGGACCCCAAATGTCACAAGTGGGGTTGTTTACCTGTGGCATCCTGGGGTCTCCAGACACGCAACAAAGGTCAGGTGCAGCAATTTTTGCACTTGAACCTCAGGATGGTGAGGCGGAGCAGTTCAATGCTTACCCAAGGTGCTGTGGGCTAGATACTCTGAACTCAGCATCACAAACTAATACCACCCATTAACCCAATTTGCAGCCAGTGCTGTTACTTTGAAAAAGAATAAGTAGTTTAATACATACACAGCTAAATACTGTGGATTCAAATTACAAATCTGTATATAAACAATCCTGACCTATAGGGTTAGTCATGTTCTCCATGACATTGCATCTCAGGCCTGATGTATTTGACATAGGTGTTTCATAATAATGGGGATTACAGGATTTATCACAAACTTTTCATAATTTCACAATCGGGCCTACAAGCTTGGACACAAATTTTTCAAACAAAACAATAACGTCTACAAAATTTGACACTGGCTTTCCAGAATGTAAACATCAGTCTTACTGCTTTAGTCAATAATGCTTCATTATGTAAAAATGTAGGGCCTACTGTTCACAATACAACTATGTCTTCCTATTAGATTTGACCCACTCTTTTAATTATTCATCAAGTCAGACCTATGCTATGGATCAAGGTGGCCCATAATGTAAAACAATACTTAATCATTTCTCCTTGGTGGTGCTTGTTAGGAATGTGCGTACTCATGCAAAACATTTTCCACATTACGTGAAATGCTTCCACTTTGAATGTGAGGATACATTTTGCATTAGAAAAAGCAGAGCGAAAAAACGAAAATATCAGAAGCAATAGCTGCTCGCACTCTCTCATGCACGTTGTTCCTGTGTGTTTGCTGTACATTTTTACCACAAAATGCTCGGAATTACATGATGTGATAAGATATCATTTTGGGAATTTCATGTAAAAAGTAATGCAAAATTATCGGAATTACACTAATTACGCCTGTGTAAATTTCACCCGGGCCTAGTACTCACAAGCCCAGAGGTCAGTGATCCTGACCTGTGGATTTCCCATTATTGTGCCAGAACCTGACACTCTTCTTCACTAGCAGTCTCACAGTTCCAAGGAGTGATGCAACCGCAAATGGGGAGGTTGTTGATGGTCTTGCACTCCTGGTGGATCACACATACACACTTCCAGAATCCTCCCCTGCCTCGCCCAGCTCCTCACTGTGGGGCAGCAAGATGCATTGTTCACTCCCTCAAGATGGGCCTCCGAGCCCATCAGGCACTACTTGACAGAAGAGGGAGGGGAGGTCACTCTGATGAGAGGGTTAAAGCTAGCAATTTGGATTTGACAGTGGCTTTCACAGGTTCATATTTCAGAGCAGGCTAATCATGGCCAGTTTTGTTCTTGTCCAGTGTATTCCAAAAGCCTAAAGCAACAGACAGGAAGGAACAAAGCCGCACACAAGGGACAACTTCAATTTGCTATATGTTTGCAAACATGACATAGATGTTTATTTGGTTTCAGTGCTTTGCTTAGGGGAACCCTTTCCAGCTATGTATTGGGACTGCCAGGGACAAATTAAGTCACTGTAAATGGGGTACATGCAAGCACTGCTCCTTCTTTTAAGCCCCAAACAAGTTGGTGATTACTTCAGCCATGTACAGCTCCAAGGCAGATGATTCCTTGTCCAGTCAGACATCTTAGCTGCAGAGAAGCACACTCCAGCAGACCCTCCCCACAGACAGGATTTGTATTTACTTCCCACTCAGACAACAACTATTATTGCAGGAATCTGAACCTGTAATGCAGCCCAACACTGGTGGAAATGGCAGATTCATTGCAGAGATCCTTGTCCACAGACCACACTCAGTGCCAGCACCCTTCAGCTACCCAAGCCACAGCCTTTTACAAGAGCAGGAATTGACAGTGACCACTCCTTCAAGGATCCGTCTAGCAGGGCCACCCAGGGCATCCAATGGGTCTCTTCCCCACTATATCAGGTAGAGAATCAGGATGATGGAACCTCCAGTCCTGCAGAAGCAGTCCAGTAAAAGGCCTGAGATATGAGCCAAGAGTCACTAACTCTCCTGACAGGTATTAACAGCAAAGATGTCATCACCTTCCTTTCCAGGCCTTGTGTGAGTTGTCAACCCCCACCTCATCTCTCGCTCTCTCTCTAGAGCAGTTTAAAAGGAATTGTTGATTTAAGCCAATGGTAGAATTTCCCAATTAAATTGTGACACATCATTCTGCTACATAGATTCTATTCTATCAGGGGTCAGCTCACTAAAAATCCGATCACTACACAGCATTCTGGTAGATTAACAATTCAGTGAACTCTTCATACAGGATCAGGTCAGCTGTGTCCCCCTTCATCCATTCATAAAGCCACCCACTTTAAAATAAGTACTTACAAAGGGTGCTCCTCGGGTAAGATGGAGACAGGAGTCTGTCCTCTCCCTTGTGTCAAGAGACTGAGAACGTCCCCCGACCTAATTATCAGGATGATGCTGCAACAGCTGTGAAATTCACAGCCCCACCCATTTCTCCAGCAGAAGGTTCTAATCCTCCAAGGGATGTGAGCATATCGGGTGTATGGCCTTTAGTCTATCAGCTGGGAATTCAGCAATTATCTTGACTCATTCAGGCTAGTCAAGGGCGAATGCTTTGAAATCAGAGACCACTCAGACAGTATGAATTCCAGACCCATCTGTACATATGTACAAAGGCGACTCTGGTCTCTTTCAGAAATTATATTTTAACTCAATTTACCCATATATTGTCTACTGCAATGCTATGGTGCTGGATTCGGTGCGCTTTAAGAAAAGGAATCTCATTTTCTAGAGACAATTGATTTAGGAATATTACAAGGTCCATTCATGTTAATGCATGTGACACTTGTTATTTACAGTTTACCTAGAATTCCTTAAACTAGCTGTCTATAGGCAGCTGAACTTAAGCTAAATGATTGGCACCACATGTGGCAGCTTACAAGCCAAATTCTATAGAGTATTACAATGGGTGAAGTTAATTTGGGAGACTCGCATCACAACAGAGGTAAACAAAATAACAAAGGTCCAAAAACTAAAAAGCTGCAGGTGTTCACAGGAAGAACCCTCTTTCCTATAATATTAGCATGTACACTAATACAGGAGGCTCATTTCTGCATGTTCCCTGGTGTGAGAAATTGGGTTGTTGGTTGAGTGGACTGGAAAACCTGATCAAGCAACAGCTGCAATCCCTGTCAGGGTGAACCACTAAAGTAACTAAATGATCCTATGCTCACCCTCTTATAGCTTGGCACAAAAGCAGTCAGGCTTAGCTTGGAGGCAATGTTTAAAGTATTTATGCAGCACTAAAAGAGTAATACAAGAAAAGATACCATTACAATTTAAAAATATAGAGTAAATATTTAACAAATTATTTGACACCAAAACAACAGAAATCCAATCAGTAGAACTGGAGTTATGAATTTCTAAAGTTTAAGGTAAAAACTAGCACCTAAATGATGAAAATGCCAACCACGGACATCTAGTCGTGTGAGACCAGGTCAAAGTCTAATACAAGAAGTGGATTGGGCCCGGTCTGGGGTTACCTTCGGACTTAGAAGACACTTTGTGAAAAAATGTCTAGGAACATAAAGTTCAGCGTGGCACGCTGCAGGTGGTGTCCAAGGAGGAGGCATCGTTGTGGAGAGCTGCTGGGCGATGTTGCGGTAAAGATTTCTATGTTCAGACTTAGTCTTTATTTTGGAAGTCGAAAATCTCCAGCAGGATGAAGCTGCAGATTGTAGCCAACGAGGGCTCCACGAGGCCGATTGCCCCTTATGCGAACAGCCTCTAAACAAGATTTGCTGTTGCAGAGAAGAATGTAGCGGGAGCAGCTGCAAAGTCAGGCTGACCGGCAATGTACCTTTGGTGGTTCAACGTGCAAGTAGGTCCCGGTCTCTAAATTTCCAAGTCCCAAGTTTTGGATTTTGGCTATCTGGGCACCTTTAGCACAATTTCCAAGGGTCCAGGACTGGAGAGGCACACCTTGGAGGGCCAGGACTCACTCAAGCTGGGTCCGGATGTGGGTTGAAAATGATTGGAGCCTTTTCAGCCCCTGAGGATCTGCTCAGAAGGATAGCCATCTAGCCCTTGGAGTCACTCTGGTAGTCTTGGGTTCAAGCAGTGGAATAGGGCTCAAGCAGCAAGGCAGACCTCTGAGGATTCAAGGTAGGTTTCAGGAAGTGGAGCAGTCCTTCCAGGTAGAGCAAAGCAGTCTTCTGAAGTACACAGCAGGCCACAAAAGCAGGCAGTCCCCTAAGAGTCCTTCTGCAGGTCCTGAAAGTGAACTGAAGAGAGGGTCCTATTTTTATACCTGGTGCTTCTTTGTAGTAGGAACAGTTTCTAGATAATTCTCTTTGAAGTGCTTGGAATTTCCTGTCTCCCCTGCCCTGTCTCCAGCTTGGCTGCAGGCACAATGGACTAGTGTAAAGGTCTTTGCGTGAAGGCAGGGCACCGACTATTGACTTGCAAGTGGGGCTGTGCCCAGCTCTGCCCTCCCATCCTGCCAGAGATGGCCCATCCAGGAACACCTAAACCGTCTATTGTCTGGCTGTCTGGGAGGAATATACAAAGTCCGACTGTCAGCTGTCATGTGACCCAGCAACAGGCTGCAGGCACCAAATAGGACAGGAAAATGACAGCATTCTAAAATTGCCATTTTCAAAAATGTGGCTTAAAATCCAGCTTTACCATTAAAGAGAATTTTAAATTACAATTTCACAGATACCAAACATGAATTCAACCTGTTCCCAATCAAAAGTTAACACTTATTAAATGCAATGAGGTAAACCCATGTTATCCAATGGGAGAAGTAGGCCTCACAGTGGTAAAAAAGAATTTGTGAGTTTTTCACTATCAGGACATGTAACACTTAAACGTGCATGTCCAACCTTTTAATTACAGTTCACCCTACCTTGTGGGCTACGTAAGGACTACTTAGGGGTGACTTATAAGTAATAAAAGGGGAGTTTAAGGCTTGGGAAGGGGGTTATTTGCTAAGTTGAATTGGTAGTTTAATAATGCATACATGCTGCAATGAGTGGGTGTCACAATAAGTGCTGCAGGCCCACGAGTAGCATTTAATTCAAAGGCCCTGGTATATGGTATTCCCTTTTGCTAGAGGCTTATAAATAAATTAAATATGCCATCAGGTGTAACCCAATTTTATCGTGTTTTAGGGAGTGAGCACAGGCACCCATAGCACTGCTTACCAATTGTAAAGACTCGTAAGGTCAGTGAAAACAAATCCAGAAAAATAGGAGGGTGAAGGCAAAACGTTTGGGGGTTGACTATCCTAAGGCTGACAGCCTAACACCTGGCATTTGAGGTGGGAGGTCATGCTGATGGTGTTGGTCTGGGACAGAAAAAACAACAGGAGGAATCCTGTATTCCCAGTTGAGACCCAGGTAATGTGGTAACAAACAACCACATCTCAACACGTAATATTTGTAGGACAATTTAAACAAATGTAAATAAATGCATAAGGAAGGCAAAAAAAGGGAAAGACACCAAAATTGAGTATCAGGATCTGTATTAGATGTAGCGGAAAAGCATGAATTTTAGACGGCAACACTCTTTCTTCAAAGGTGTAATCACACAGGTGCACACATGGTGCTTGTGAAAAGGTGAGTGGCATAGTGAGGCACTTGTTATAGTGACAGTGCCAAAGGCGTGATTAAAAATGGTACATAATATGAACAGCGGGGTCACAATCAATTTGAAACATGTTATGAACCAAGGATGCCGTAGGAACGCTGGGCTTTCTCGATGGTGTTTCGACCTAGGTGATTTCAGGTCATCATCAGGACGAGAGTACACAAATTATTTGGAGACTGCTGTGAGAAGGAAAAAGAAGGAGAAGGAAATCATGATGGTGTTGGTCTGGCATACAGGCATCGTTAGTATGGAAGGGGAAATAACACTTGCAGAAGAAGGATTCACCTGCTCTTTTTCTCAGCTGTATATGAAGACACACAGAATCACCCTTCTTACTTTCCATCACCCAACTAGTAATAGCGAGTAATGAAACCTGTATGCAGGAGAAAAAGCATTAGATAGTGATATTGTAGAGTCATAGCCTGTGAGAATGGGGACTATAGCTTCTGCTTATCTCTGTTGGTGCCACATTATCCTGGCCACAGCTGAAGGGTTCCTGACGATCAACCCTTGCAGCAGTCGCAGTCTATTTGCTGCACCTCCCTAACTCCACAACTGTAGTTTAGTGACAATGTGACTGGGTCAAGAAAAGTTAGTGCTTCCCCTTTTTGCACACTCCCACAGTGACTATGGAGGTTTGATGGTAAAATGGAGTAGGGTATTAGGCTCCCTGACCACTGACCAATAAAGAATCTTGAACATGCATGTCTGTAAACAAGGTTTTAGTCATAGACTTATGCGCGCTCATTCTGGCCAGTGCCGCCATTCTACCTAAAAGATTTTCTGGAGATATGAAGACATCCAATACCAAACATAATGTGCAAAAATACTTACAAATTAATTAAAATAATGCATATGTTTCTCAGTCAGGAGTAGTTGTGCTTTTTTTTAATAAGCAGGGCAAATAACTTTGTCATTAAAATAGGCTTTGTATAAATAGACTTATCTAAAGACATGTTCCTTGTAGAAGACATCAATAAGTAACAGTTCCATGAAAATATTAAAAGAATATCAGAATACGGTTAAATGAGCTATAGTGCTGGCTACAGTATAAAACTTAAAAAGATAGCAAATTTAGAAGTTAAGTGTAAGAAATGTGGTTATTTGTTGAGGGGGGTGGAAGCCCCACTCAGGCAACAACCCAAATCCTTGTCAGGGTGAACCACAAAAAGTTACTAAATTAACCTGTGCTTAACCCTGGTAGCTTGGCACAAAAGCAGTCAGACTTAACTTAGAGGCAATGTGTAACGCATATATGCAACACACAAACAGTAGTAAAGTTAAAGCTCAACACAAGAAAAATTCTAAACCAATTTAGAAAATTAGAGTACATATCAATAAATAAAATGCAACTAGAACACAAAAGAAATCTAATCGGGAGAACGGCAGGTATTGAATTTCAAAGTTTAAGGTAAATATAGCACCTAGATGCACAAATTGCCATTTATGGATATCTGGTCATGCTGGACCAGGGCAAGGTCACAAGTTAAGGCTGACCGCAATGGAACAAAGGCTGGGTACAGGATCGCGTTTGACCCGCTGAGAGTTGTACCTTGTGTGCTTTGTGCAAGGTCTGCACAGCATTGCTTCGTCTCACTTTGTATCGCATGGCTCCATTTCCATTGAGGCTTAAAGCTTTGCAGCAGGGTTTCACATTGCTCAGTGTCGGTTCCGATGACGTTTTCAGCTGTGCAGAGACGCTTTGAGGGGCTTTGTTTCACTCAGTGTTGGTTCCGAGGAAGCTTTCAACTATGCAGCACGGCTTTGTGTCGCTCGCCGTCGGTTCCGATGAAGCTTTCAGCTGTGCGGTGAGGCGTCACGTTGGTACACCATGGAGTTAATGGATCCTTCAGTTAAGCAAGAAGGAGAGCTCTCTGATGCCTGCCAAGGGTCTTGGACTTGAAGAATCACATCTTGGGGATCAGGGACTCACTCCAGCAGAGGTCAGGCAGGTCTACTGCTGTAGGTCAGCTGGGCAGTTGCAGGGAGGCCTCTGGAGCTTGTGCTCCTGTCGCTCAGACAGTAGGTCAGCCAACTGACCCTTGGAGTCACTCAGGTTAGTCTGGAATCAAGAAAGCAGGTCCAGTCTTCCTTCACAAAGAGCAAGGCAGTCTTCTGGTAGCAGCAGGGCAGTCCTTCTTCTGTAATGTCCACAGGTCCAGAAGTGTACTGAAAAGTGGGTCAGGAGGTCCAGTATTCATTTCTGGTGCCAGTCTATGGGGAGGGGGGGCACCCTGTGCTAACCACACATCTGGTTGTAGAATACTCTTCCCATCTCCTGTGAAGGCCCCAAGAAGTCAGAGTGGCATAAGGCTAGTGTCAGGTTCCTTTGTGTGTGTTGGAGGCGAGCCCTTTGAAGTGCAAGTGGTGAAGGGCACAGCTCAGCCCTTAGTCATCTTGGCTGGATGGCCCATCCTCTTCACACCTAGGCCCCTTTTGCAAGAATACACAAACCCCAACAGCAGAGCCATTCCTTCCTCATGTGGCCCATAACACTGGCAGAAGGCATGCACAGTTAGGACATAAAAAGGCCAAACTTCTAAAAGTGGCATTCCCAGAATTGTGACAAAAAATCTGACTTAACCATTGAAGAGGATTTTAAATTACAATGTATTTGATTCTAAACAATATGTCTCTATCTGCTTCCAATTCAACGTTATCACCTATTATATGTAATGAGGTAACCCAGTGTTAGTCAATGAGAGACAGGCCTTGCAGCAGTGAAGAACAACTTTAGGAGTTTTTCACTGCTAGGACGTGTACAACTTAAACCCACAAATATTACCTTTTAAATACAAGGCATCCTGCCTTATCAGAATGTAGGGACCACCTTAGGGGTGACTTATAAGTATTAACAAGCATTTGCAATGCAAATTGGTCTCGCTTTTGTGAGAGTTAGATGTTTTGGCGTTGTAAATGACAATGTCTTTTACCTACCAAAGGAATGAAAGAGGAAAGAATATGGAAACAAAAAGGATGCTGGAGAAAGGAAGAAAGTGAAACAGATGGAACGAAAATGAGGAAGGGGAGAACTGGGGTGAAAAGAAAATACAGGGGAAAATAGAAACGGCACAATAAAGATAGAATGAGGAAAAAGAGAATTAAAGAAAGCAAAAATGTCCATAGATTAACGAAGTAAAGAAAGCAGGAAATAGAGACGAACAAATAGAAACAGGAGAAGAAAATAACAAATCAAAGCAGAGCGAAACAGAAAAAAGAAGCGAAGGAGAGAAAGAGAGAAAGAGAAACTGGCACTGAGATTAAGAGAGACAGCTGCAAGGACCGACTGAGATATGCATTGTATAAAATAAAGTGAACCGAGGAACAAGGGCAGAGACTTTTACGGACAGGTACAAAGAGAAATGGAGAAATATTAGAAAAGCTGAAGTGTACAAAGAAGTCCATGTGGGTGTGACGTGGGCTTACAGTTAGGGCAACCTCTTTAACGCACTTTGCTCTGGTGCTGCTAGTAGGCGGCGGTGCTGACAAGCACTTTTAAACAGGATGGTGGCAAATCAAAATGTTGAAAATAAAGTGTTTCAATAAAGACATTTGATCATTATTTTTTATCGCACACCGATGATATTGCACGCTCACTGTGCTGTGTAATACACTGCACTGTCTTACATGCTAGATCTGTGCTATGCAAATACTGCAAATGAAATATGAGTGCGCCTGTGCACTGTCAGTGACCAGGCCTAAAAGGGCATATAAGAGCTGAAACTGGTTACATAAATTGAAAGCTGTTACAAACAGGTGTTCCCAAAATACGTTTGACCCAGGGCCCCCAAAATCCTTAAAATGTCCCTGTTAAAGAGGAATATTTTAATTGGAGCAAAAATCTCCACCACACGTGTTGCGAAGAGCTGCCATGTGCTAGCAGCAAATATGCAGTACTTCTGTCTATGGCCATCAAGGTGAAGATGCTGTGTACTCTTGAGTTTTTATTTATGGACCTTGTTCCTTCTTTAGTAGTTCTCCATTTACATTATATTTGCAAATCACAAAACGCCCATGAAACCTTTCACCACATTTTGTCATTGCTTGCTACCCGAGTGCTTTGTTTTCATGGCAGATGCCTTTATTCTAATTACACACCCTGGGGTGGGGGCAGAGAGCGTGTGTAAATAACAGGAGAGGATTTGGCCCTTCAGAGCTGCCGATTGGGAAGCCAAGCTGGAGTCTCAGGATCGGCAGAACACCTCACGATTCTTGGCAAATAACGTAATCTCCCTGTGCCTAAAAAAATGAATGTAACTGGTGCTAATGTAAAAGCGCTCTGAAACTTTTGGTTTTGTGCTACTTAAAACTGTGAATAAAAAAACATGGGAGGGGGAGAAAACATGAAAGCAATGGAGCAGGGGCTTGGCAGGGACACAGAGGAAAGAGCAATAGAGGGGAGGCGGAGACAGCTAACAAGGGAGGGAGCACGAGCACAGAGGAGGAAGAAGCACAGGGGGGAGAAGAGAAACTATACTGACATCTATTAAGAATGGATCATGTCAGGCAAAAACATGGCCAATGTGCCCATTTAATTAGCTCCCTATTACCTTCTCTTCTACTACGTCTGCATCGAGACACCTTACTTGGCAATCGAGTTTCTCTCAGTTAATATCCTGTGAAAGGATAGCCGAAGTGCACGTGGACAGCTGCAACACAGAATTAAACCCATGGGAAATACATTTGATCAAGTTTAACATCAGACTGAAAAATTCTCAGTTCTGGGTATATCCTAGGATCCCGACTGGAGTGGAGATGTCTCCCACGTGGCAGAACTTTCTTTTTCCTTGTTTTGCATTCTTGCTACAGCGCTGCGAAGGAGGAAGGCACGCTTCCCTTGTGGTGTGTACAACACTACCAGTGCACTCCCTGGATTGAACGGAATTACTGTGACGGGGTATATGGTGGGCGATTATGTTATCCAGCACGGCTTTCCTGCTATCAAACCCTATGTTAGTGACGTGTGTTTCATTAAGGAGGTAGGGCCGTTGGGGTGACGAGGGCTGAAGAAGCTGCATGGATAAACCTCAGAAGCACTACCGGGAGATGTGGGGGTGTGGCTACCAGCCCTGACAGGGAAGGGTACGAGAGGCCATCGAACACATGGAGGAGGGGTGGGGCTGACCACACCCCCACTGTATGCTTCTAGAGTTAAGAGTGTCGCCCAACGCAAACAATTGCTCGGATGAGGGCTGTTTTAGCATAGAAAGATAGCAGATCATTGTCTCGCAGTTAGGAGGGGCAGTTTAGTTGGGTTGGAATAGCTGGCTGTCGGGGAGGGGCAACTGAAAGAGGCGGGATCTGCGAAGGCTCCCGTGTGACAGGAACCTCTAGATAACAGCTAGAAAAGAATACTTTTAATTCTTAATTATAAGCTGTGTGGAAGGGCCGATGGAAGTGAGGTGCAATAATAACTTAAGTGTGTCAGTTTCCCTCGCCTCCTGTTTGCTGCTGTGCCCTGGGGTCTGGTGCTTGCAGTGTGGCTGCTGGAATAAAGCGAGGGAGGGGCGCAATTGGCACTGGGAGTGTACCAGAGGGTGGGGATAATGGCTGGCACCAACAGGCGGGTGCCAGGGAGCCACTGGCAGGGAAAAGAGCTGCTTTAGAGCCAAAAGGCATTACGGCCCTGCGATTTGGAAGTGCTGATTATTGAAGTTCTAAATGAGCAGCACAATGTAAAAACACATAAAACGAACATAAAATACCTTTTCCCCAATGCGCCAGTGATGTCAGCAGGCGGCGTGGAGGACTCACCGCACACCATCTGTGCAGTGCGAGTCCTAAGTTGGGAAACACGCCGGTCTCTGGGAAACGACTCAGTACACAGGTTTCCCAGCATGAAAGGCACGCTGAAGTGGATGCCTGCTTGTGCCCCGGGGGGACTGCAGATTGCGTTCTACTAAAGAAGCATTCTAGTAGGTCCCTGCTTGTGCCCCAGGGGCACTATAAAGTGCACGCAATGTCGAACACAGCAACGTGGGCACGAGATAAAACGTTTGAAGTTTTTGAATACAACGCGCTTGCCTCAAGTAAAAAAAAATTATCTAGGTCAAGAAACACACTCGGCACTCAAGTAAAAAAAAAATTATCCGTATATTGCAAACGGGAGTGCGGGTGGGCGGGCGATAATAAGGCACGAACAACGGAAGTGGGGGGGTGGGAGAGAAGGCTCGGACAGTGGGAGGGGTGGCACGGGACCAAAGTAGTGCTCAGGAAACACGCAGTAAAGGGGCCAATAGCCGTGGAAGGAGACATGGCCGTCATAAGGCGGGACTAGCAGCCTCTAAACCAATCAGAAGGCAGCACTTAGAAAGGAAAAAGCTACAAGCCAATGAAAAAGTGGACGGAGGAGTGGGCGGGGCTTCCCTCACCTATAGTGTATACTGCATGCCTCGCAAAGCGAGCAGCGCATGCGCTGCACCGCTAGGCGAGACCTAAAAAGGAAAGGTTAGGCCTTACAAAAGGTTTATTTTGCTAGGTCGAAATGGCAGTTGAAAACCAGCCAGTGGCAGACCTTAGACATGTTTTTAAGAGCTATTTTAGGGGGTGGCACAATGTGTGCTGCAAGACCACAAGCAGCATTTAACTTACATGTCATAGATACATGCAGTACCCCTGTACTAGGGACTTACAGGTAAATTAAATGTGCCAATAAGGTGTAAGCAAATGTTACCATGTTTAAAGGAGAGAGCACAAGCATTTTTGCACTTGTTAGCAGTGGCAACGTGTGCAGGGTCCTAAATCCAGCAAAACAGGTTGAGGGAAGGCGAAACATTTGGGGTAGTACTATACCAAGGATATCAGGCCTAACATTAAGGTACTACTTTAACCTTAGCTCACTTGACTTTAAATCCAACACCTCTTCACTTGTGGAGGGTAAATTTGAGGTATGAACGAGAGACTAAATAAGTATGCAGATAACTGTGAATTGAAATATTCATTACATGAGTGTTTATTTGTGTATGAAGATATTGGTATTTTGTGAATGCTGAGACCGAGGGCATCAATAGGAGGGCTCTTTTTATGGTTCTGAGTTGTAATGCTACATTGTAACATAGTTCCTATACTTTAGTATATGATAGTGCTTCATGCCTTCTAAAGTGTTTGTAGAGGTAAATGTGGATGCCCATGTGGTTTCATCATTGATTTACTTTGTTATGTGATAATGGGCATACTATAACGTAGTATTGTCAGTGTGAAAATATTTTTAATTCTAGCGGTACATTACTCCACCATGGCTTTACTCAGGACATTGGGGATATTTCCGCTCTACCTTCTTCACAGCTGTCAGTCAAGCACTTTTGCTTAATGAGATGTGAAAACTATCCTCAGAGCAGGGACAATGGCCTGGGAGTAGGGAGGTGTTTTTTCCCATGGCAGTAGGGGAGGGCACTCGAACCTAATTAACTGCAAAGGGGCTTGCCCTGCCACAAGTAAATGTCAAGTGTTTGAAGGGAAAGAATGGAGTGGTGCACCAACAAAGAGACAGATTAACGCATTTTCAAGTTCATTTTTTAGAAAACGTCTACCTTTATTTAATCCAATATTAAATTGTAAGATCCAAAAACCAAAGCATCCAGCTAACGCGTTTCATTCAAATTTAATTGAACTTCATCAAGGCTTTTTCTTATAACTTGTTTTGCATCAGTCAATAGTATCCATAGTATCCATGTTTCGAGGGCCGTGTATGGTGTTTGATAATTCATTCCAATATGGCCTTCTGCATCCAATCTGGCAGGTTCTTATATTAAGTTCCAATAGCAGTAGGGGTATCAGTATCCCCATCCAATACCAGGATCCGTATTTGAATGCACTGTCCGCATCCAGCAGTCTGAATCAGATGAAACGCGTTGGCTGGATGCTTTGGTTTTTAATCTTACATTTTAAAATTGGATTTAAATAAAGAGGAAGTTTCCTAAAAAATTGACTTGAAAATTCATTAATCTGTCTCTCTGTGAGTGCACCATTAAATTATTTCCCTTCAAGTATTACTCTGCTCTGAAGCATTATCACACAATGGCTGATATTGGAATTGAAGTGCACCAAACTATACTAACTGGAACTGTGTGGTAGGTGCAATTGAGAGGTCCGCCATTGATGTGTGTCCAACTTTCTTTTTGGTAAATGTCAAGTGTTACCTGGAAAAGTCCAGCTTTGTCCCCATAGTCAGGCTGGTACCAAATTTAGGGCCTGATTCACAAAGGTAAACATACACTTTTGTGTAAGTTTACGGTTGTTTGCTTTTCACAAAGGGATTTACGAATAGTATCTTTACTAGTGCGGGGTCTCTGCATATAAAAAGATAGGCGAGTGAGCACTCGTAAAGATGCTATTCATAAATCCTTTTGTGAATATCAAACAATTGTAAACTTACATAAAAGTGAACGTTTTTGATTGTGAATCAGGCCCTCAGTGAGAGGAAAGCTATCCTTGAATCATTTTGAGTGACCACAGAGGAGGTGACTGCTCATTACACAGACCACACCTCTGGTTGGGCACACAAGCTCTGCACAAGTGGAGAAGGGTTTCCCTATCTTAAATGTTTGGTATAAGGTGCACTGTGGTATTGTTTGCAGTAGGGCAAAACGGAATGGTGGCAAAAACTGGGAAGGTTGCTCCTGGAAACATTTACCCCATTGGTTAGGGAAAAGCAAGGAGTCAACCCAACCCACTAGCTGGTGTCAGGCATAAATGTGGCACCACAAGACACCTTCCTCAGAACAGTTTCTAGACCTGTGGAAAACCAGAAGAAGGATGCCACCTAGTACCCAGGACAACGAAGTGGACTACAAGGGTCAGTTAGCTGATCTCTTATGTGGCTATAGGGACACAACAAGTTGCAAGAGGCCTTTTTTCCATGAAGTGTCCAGCCGATCACAAGCAACTTAACCAGATCTGGATCTTGTTGGCTGCTGCCTGACACCCGGAGAGTCTCTAAGTGCCACGCCTGAGGTTTGGGGGCCTTAAAACTGTACTTGTGTAGTTGCTTGGGATCTAGAAGAAATGTTGGAAACTTTTAAGAACTTTTCCCCCTGAGTAGCAAAGCTTCAGCGGGACCGGCTCTAAAATGTATCCAACTGGCAGTTGACACAGTGTTGGATTTGATTTCAGCTTCATCCCACTAAATGATCCCTGCTCCTCTGAGAAAACTACTAAGTCCCATTCTGCTTTTCTGGGATTTAGAATATTTTCAGCGTACAATGTCCAAAGCTCCAGAGCACCATTTGGGCCAACCTGCATCAGGCCTTCAGTTCAATGTCGGTGGCTACAGTTTCAGTGACAACCCGTTCGAGAGGATTTTTCTTTTCAAAAAGAAACATTCTGCATTAGTACTTACAAGAAATTTCAGTGCTTTTCTTCAAAAGTGTGACAAAGTCCCTTCTGATGTTGGTACTGAAACTTTGTCTAACTTTTTGACTTCCAGACTATCAATGGGACTAATCCACTTTGTTCATCTGATTCTAGTCCCATCACAGTCAGCCTCTAATTGCCCCTAGGTCTAGGTCTACCACAATCATTGACTACCTTTCGAGCTTTGCAGCACTATCTTCGCTTTAGTCTTTAAAAAATCATATCTTAGGTTCCTTTTTTTGGATCTTTGTAATCTTGCTTATAGAATTTAGGTATTTTTATGTCCTAAGACTCTGTACTTGAAAAGCTTCTACTCGTAAATCCCTTTGTGACTAGCAACCAATCATAAACTTACACAAAAGTGTAAGTTTACCCTAGTGAATCAGGACCTTTGTCTCTATTTTTCTTAATTGGAGTGGGAATTTTACTGTGTTGTGTCTTTGATATTTTAACTGTTTTGGTACTTCTAATGCTTTATAGATGTTGTTTTAAGTTTAGCCTGTCTCCTCTGTGCAATAGCTACCAGGAAGTTGAACTGAGGTTTAAATTATTCAAATTTTTGACAGGACTTAACTGGTTAGCAACATTACGACTTGTGGTGGTCTATTATCCACCCCAATCAATAATTCACTTTCTTACAGTACCTCTGATGTATCTCATTATTCACACATGAATATATTCTAATAATAGATGTTGTTCTAATTGGACAAGAATACTAATTATGCCGTTAATATATACTCTTAAACATGCAATTTATATTGTTATTTCTTTCATTTCAGAATCCATCACGTGTGGTTAGCCCTGTGATTGACATTATTAACTTGGATACATTTGCTTATATTGCAGCTTCATCAGACTTGAGGGGAGGTGAGTGTGGAGCCATGTAGGACAGGTGTCCTTTAACATGTGATTAGCTGGGAGTGCATCAAACTTTCAATGTGTTTCCGTGCTTTATGTGCTTCTATGCTTCCAAAAACTGAAATGTTTAAATCCTATATGTAACATATGGGAAACCCCCTATTTCTTGGAGAAAATTATTTCCCTCCATGTAAGTATCATAAAATGGACAATATTATTTCTAGATTTTAGGTATTAAGATGTTAAGTATAAAACCATATCCCTTTAGATGTACACAGGATAGCTGAATGACACTGAGCATAGCTTCGACTGTGCACAGGAGAGGATGAATGCAAGGCCGGACATGCGTCTAGGCCCTGCACCCAACCCCCTCATGCCCGGCCAACCTCTCGCCATGCTCAGCCAAAGGCCATGAGTGCTGGACACGCACCAGCTCCTACAGGTAACCCTCACTGTGTCCCCCTGGGGCAGCCAACTCTACCACGCACAGCCAAAGTTTGTGCACAGTGGTGGGGTTGGCCATCTGGGGCGGGTTAGGTGCAGGACCTAACCGCGACCAGGCCCTGCAACCAATCCCCCCCTGTGCACAGTCAAATGCTATGCTCGGTGACAGTGCTTTGTGAATAGGATAAATCCCCTAGACATTCACTGGAAAAAGCAAAGGTTAAAGTGACATTAATGTTAGGTATGGTAAAAAGATCTTACTTTACATTTATAATTTTTTTTTTTTATTCCATCTTTCTGCCCCCTCCCAAAGCCGTGGTTGTGCAAGCCCCGTATGGACACCTTCCCCACATTTTCAATTTAAAAGAACAATTTGCAATCCTGCAGTACCACTCCACAAGCGGCACTCCAAGCTACTGAGGGACCATGCAAGTTTCACCTTTTAACAGCTGCACGGTACTACAGTTCTCCTGGGCTACTAAATGGGAGGCCTGTAGACCTCATGGAAGGCCTTTTTATTTTGGCCCTATGAGTATAATGAGACCAGTGGCAAAAAGATTTATATTTTATTTTAGACAGCCGGTTTTTCTGTATCGCTTTTCAAGATTTCTATAAGAATTTGCTTGGGAAAATGCATTTTGGGACTCCCCCAGCCCTTTGTTCTATGCTCCAACTTGACAGATCACCCCAAAACCTTTCAGGATAGAGCTGAGGTGGATGAACATTTTGTGTGAAAAGTTCTGTGAAGGTTTCTCAAATGGTGTCAAATTTATTAGCAGTATATATATATATATATATATTCCATATGACGCTGCCCTACAATTGAGGCGCCACACATCAGCGTTGTTCAACCTTTATTTCTCATAGGTGGCAGGGAAACGGTATCTCCAAGCAGCAATATGTAAAGACCAAACGCGTTTCGGGCTTCCTCAGCCCTTGTTCACTGGTGTCATCAGGAGGAAAGCTGCGTGGTTTCGCGCCGTATTTGCAGCGCTTTAAATTCAGTTCTCGCCTTTGTGGACGTGGCTGTGTTGCACTCTGGTCTTGGTAGTTTTAAACTATGGTAGTGTGCCTCAATGCCTCCTGTTAAAATTTTAAAATCCTTTAGTAGGTTTGCTGGCAATGGAGACCACCGTGTCCCAGCCTGTGTTACCCCTGAGATCAGTCACGCTGTTCCACTTGACGCCGCTTTGTCATCATACACGGCGTGCAGGAGCCGCTCTTCCGCGGCAGGGCGCCTCGCGACCCGAGCCGGGCCGCTAACATATTCCATATGACGCTGCCCTACAATTGAGGCGCCACACATCAGCGTTGTTCAACCTTTATTTCTCGTAGGTGGCAGGGAAACGGCATCTCCAAGCAGCAATATATATATATATATATCTCAAAACAAAGCGGTCCAGTACAGATAAGACCCTGATGATGTAAGGGTTTGTGAGCTTCGTGTGAACTATGTCTGACAGAGTAAAACAATTATGAACTGCCTGATCAGAGTACTGGTAGCTTTAAAATTGTTGGAAGCAATGTCGTATAATAACTATAATTAAATACGAACTGTGTTTTTATTTAACCATGATAGAAACTCAAAAATTGCTTTGAGGTCTAAAATGATTACCACTACAAGTACCAGCATTCTCACTAAGGGATAAAAGGAAATGCAATTAACAACATAATTGTTTACAGGCTTGCCACCTTTATCAAGGCCGTAATGGCAAAAACGTAGAAACGCGTTGGTGGAAGAGAACATGCTGATTAAATATATTTGCAACTCGGAGCTCATGAGAGTGCAGCGTGAATTACTTTTGTGCCACTAATATGTATATATTAGTTTCTCCCTCTGAGAGGGACGGATGCTCCAACTACGGGGGCCAAAATAGCAACTGACCTACTGCCTACTCTGGACAAGTTCTCCCAACTCTCTACTAAAGATACTATAAACCTCCTCGCCTCCATTAGATCAGGCTCTCTTTATGACCCCTGTCCAGTCTCTGTGATCAAACTAGCCCCCGAACCTATTGCCATCTCGCTTACTTCCTTATTTAATGCCATGTTTGAGTCAGGGCATTATCCGAAAACTTGGAAGATAGCATTGAGCCTTCCATTGTTAAAAAAACAAAATCTAGACCCTAAGGATCCTAATAACTTCCAGCCAATCTCTCGACTCCCACTGCCGGCTAAATTGGCTGAGTAGACCATGAATACACAGCTTAGTGCCTTCCTCCAGGTAAATCACATTTTAGATCCCTCTCAATATGGGTTTAGGGAAGGACACAGGACAGAGTCTGCCCTTATAAAATCTACTGAAGAAATAAGGGAAGCCCTGGATCAGGGAGGAAATGAAGCACTGATTATGCTGGATCTTTCTGCGGCCTTCGACACGGTCCACCATGATCTCCTGATGGACTGTCTGTCGGCCTGCGGGATTCAGGGTAAAGCCTGGAAGCTACTGAAATCCTTCCTGACTGACAGAACTCAAATTGTGGCTTTGGACAAATTCTGCTCTAAACCTTTTTCCTTACCCTGTGGAGTGCTGCAGCGGTCTTCCCTTAGTCCCACCCTTTTCAATGTTTACGTGTCTCCCCTGGCGGACCTGATCAGACCCTTCAGGTTTCATCTTACTTCATATGAGGATGACATGCAAATTGGGGTGTCTCTGTTGCCGTGGCAGGAGTCAGAGAAGGGTAAGAGGTTCCATGACTGCATGAATTCAGTCAAGATGTGGATGACGCAGAACTGACTGAAGCTAAATTCGGGCAAGACTGAAGTCATTATCTTTGGATATGACGCCAATTTCTGGACCACCGACTAGTGACCGGAAGAATTAGGCACCCTCCCAAAACCTACTAGGAAAGCAAAAAATCTGGGAGTTATAGTTGATGACGGACAAACTCACTTTTGGGGACCAGATAAATTCTGTTACATCTGCCAGCTTCCACCTTCTCAGAATGATCAAGAAAATAATGCCCTTTATGCCAGAGGACAGTCAACGCATAGTCATAACATCTCTAATTCTATCAAGCTTGTATTATTGCAACAGCCTCTACCTGAACATTCAAGAGCGACATTTAAATAAACTCTAACTTTTGCAAAATGCGGCAGCCAGACTGCTTACCGACACGCCAAAATTTGTATCTGTCTCCAAGGAAATCAAAAGGCTTCACTGGCTCCCAGTCAGACAACGAGTGCATTTTAAATCCTTATGCACCATTTTTAAAGCCCTTCAAGGAATAGGGCCTGAATATCTGATACGTCGATTTCAATGGTATGTCTCTAAAAAGCCCTCCGCTCCTTAGGAGCTAAGAGGGTGACAATACCCTCCATTAAAAAAGTCAACTGGGGAGGGAGAAGCTTTGTCACCTGTGCCACAAGGGCCTGAAATGAACTCCCTCTCCATATTAGAAATGCCACTGATCTAATGGCGTTTAGGAAGGGATTAAAACCTGGCTTTTCAGTATATAGGACTCTCATGTCAACCTGTGTTCAGATGGCAGTAGCTAGCGCCAGGACACCCTCGGGTAACCGCTGCGCTTTAGAAATACAAATAACATAGTATATATATATATATATATATATATATCCTCAACATGTCTGCTCCAGCATTCGAACAGACTCCAGCTCGCTCGGGTTCACAAAAAAGAGTTTTATTGTGGCTGCATCCAACCATACTGCTTCAGCCCATAAGTGTTAGTATGCCCCATTTTAGTTTTGCTTCCTTAGTTTGTTGTATTTATGTTTTTTAGACTTATTTATTTTATTATTTATAGCTTCACTCCTAAAGTTTGCAACAACAATATTGCCAATGGCCACAGCTTTCTATACAGACTTAATAGATGCTTATATATACACAGAAGATTGTGATAACATTATTTTACATAGCTTTTCAACAGAACATTACACATATCAATAAATGCATCCATGCTGTTATTAATGTATGTTAAAAAAAGGTATTTGATTGAATCCAGTTTTCAGAGCTCTTGTAGACATCAAAGGACCCCCATTTTGTTTTGTTTCCAATTCGCTAACATCATATTTTTAGCCATGATCAGAGCCTTTACAGTCCAAGTTTCCTTTTTTTAAGATTCCCTCACTCTGACTTCAAAATAATTTCTATTAGAATGGGGATCGCAAAGTACGCATATTCCCAATGCTGGTAAACTGTAGGACAGTTAATAAATAAATGCAATAAACAATAGTAATGCTCTGAACACTAACAATGATCACTTTGTATTGAATGCAATTTAAACATCTTCTGGGGGAGAATATAGCCACTATAAAAGTGAGTGGGCCTTTATTTATGAGGAAAACCTTGGCTACTCACATCTGAACAACCCTGATTGATTTTGATACTCTCCAAGATGCTTTCTTACATTCAATATTCATTTCTCATTTTTCTCATGACACAATTTTTTAACTACATGTGCTCTATAAGACACAGGTTTCTCCTTCATTCAGAAACAGAAACTTTAAGAATAAAATCTAAATCGCTAGTGAATCCGTTGAGCTCTTTGATAGAGTTAAACATTATTTCAACAGTCTGTATCATATGTCTAAAGATCAAAATTGTATCCTGACCTGGTATCTTCAATCTCATTTTACCACCTTCGATACTTGTTCTATGACAACAATTCAAGGCTTATATTAGTTTTTTCTACTTATGTGTTTTACCATTTAGATATTGGTTATCCATTAGTGGAGCATCATCTTGTAGCTTGAAATATATAATAATGGTTGCAATTCTTACAAGGCGCCGTGCAAATGTAATAGTTAAAAGTTGTAACTTAATAGTTACAAGTTGTAAACTTTCCATGTTTTGAAGTATTCACAAAAATATTATCCATTTAGTTTTTGCTACGTTTACCTAGACTTTTAAAATACTCTCAGATGGATTCTTGTTTTCTGTTAAGTTAGTAGAATGTGTAATATTATGCAGAATGAAAGCACTGTGATAGTTCTCAATAATAGGAAAGTCAGAACCTCTTTTTATAGAACTAATTTGCAAAGCCTTTCTTGAAAATGTTACTTTATCTGTTGAACTATGAGACAGTACAGCAGCAATACATGAATGGAGTATCATCATCTTCAATGCATGAATGTTATCCCAAAATCCTAAGTTCAAACTGACCCTTCTTTTAAAGTCAATGGAAGTCTTCAGACCTTATTATGAGTGGCTTGAAGAAATGTGCAGTATCTATTGCACCCAATGAACTCCTGCAGTGCAGAGGCCAAAATGTATTAACTGCAATAAATTGCACCTACCTCAAGTTTTCCTCTAATAGGGGAACTAAAATATGGGTTTTGTTGCTTGGTTACTATGCCAAAATCCTCATGTTGCTTCAAATAATTGCCAGTTTTACCCTGTTAAATTCTGACAATTTTGACCTCTCAAAATTTAGTTGGGAATGCAAACTTTATCTCACCAGTAATTGCAGGGTGGAATAACATTTGAATAACTTATAATTCCAAACCGCTGTGCAAACAGAGGTTTGTGAGGGGGTGAGAAACACTGTATCACTTGCATTGATGTCAGTAGTGTGCAACATTCAATAAACTTACATTTAGTTTATTCTTTGGAATATGAAGTCCCAAATCGTTTAAAGAATCAGCTTTTCACACAATATTAGAAAGCATATAATGATTTTTGGGTGTGCTCCTTGTAAAATGTGATGTACTTGATTTGGCCCAGATGATTTCTTAAAAAGTTACTTTTCCAAACCAATTTATACACTTGAAAAATAGAGGTAAATAAGTATCTGTTGGGTCAGGGTTAGAATCATGTCATCTGCTTAGACTAGAAGTTTAAATTCCAGACAAAAAAATTTTGTTCCAGAAATCTCTATCTTTTCCCTGATAGCAATTGTTTACTCTACTAATGCCAACACAGACAATGGAGTTGAAAGCAAGCAGCCATATTTTATTACTTTTGGAATCTTAATCCAAGAAACATATTTGTTGAAACCTTAAAATAAAATGCACTCAGGACACTTCTGAAGAATTCACCAAAGTTTATTTGCTTTGCGACCTACCAGGATATAAGGCTTTTTTCTTACGACTTATGATGATAATATTCAGCATGAGCCTTATGTTGTTCCTTCTGAAACTTTTAACTGTAGTAAGCACATTTCTGCAAGTAGTTCCCTCCATTTGTTATTAGACAACTTGTGCTATATTTATTATTGTCTGAGAAGTGTACTTTTTTAGTTCTCCCATTGACCCATAGTGTACTAGCCAATGAATTTGTAAAGGTTTCATGAAAGATGTTGGAAAACCCTCCAGTCCTAGTGACTTCGCAAGAGAAATTAATCTTTGGTAGTAATTGCCTCTTAGGTCCCTGTACACTATCCGTCATTTCGTATCTTCCTCTGACAGTCTTAGAATAGGCAAATATTTAATAAACATTTCAGCATTAACAAGGTCAAAATGTAAAACACTGTATAGAGATTCATAGAAATTAGCAGATTATTCAGTTATGCTTCCATTTGTTGTCCACAAGGCATCTTGTGTGTGTTACTCTCCTGCTGTTAGATTTCGATTTTCTAACTGCTTCAGACAATAGCCAATCAGCTTTCCAGTTTCTGAAAATTATATTTCTCCAATTTAATTCATGATAAAGATTCTTTTATGATCTTGATAGCTTTTGGGGTTTGTTTATGTCTATCTTCTCATTTTAAAACAGTTCCTTATGCTTTTGAGCTAGAAGTAGTTTCTGCCATTAATTTGAAAGTAGTTAGGCTTCCCATCTTTACTCTTCCAAATGCTTTTAGCGATTCACATGCCACATTATTTTTCACTTAGTTGAGATAGTCATTCCAATAGAAGGTTACTTCGTTTATTTCTTGAACCTAACCACCTGGTCATCTTTCAGAATTAAAAGGTATTCTCTATTGCATATTTTCTCCTGGGGTTTGATGCTGATCAATAGCTAACTCAATATGTGAAGATAAGAAAGAAATATGCATATAATGTCATACTTTAAGACGTTAAACACTAGAACATTGATAATTAATGGCTGAATACAATCCTCCATTTTGGACTGGAAAGACAGAAGATGTTTTCTGTTGTAGGAATCCAGTTTGTGTTTCAGACAGACTGGGTCAAAAGTCTAGGTGGAAGCAGATTGGGAAGGATAGTTGGGGAGAAAAGGAACAGCTAAGGAGATGTAGCAGCAGGGAGCCACAGTTTGGAAGGGCTCTAACAGGAAACTGTGTAGCATATCTCAAGAAGTCACTGGTGACTGTGGACATAGAACATATCATTATATCTAAAAGTGAACATCTGTCAGTGTATTGCAGATCAATGAAAATCTTGCTGTCACCTACCTCTGACTTGGAATTGGGTGATCATTTCAGGTGGTCATATTGGGTGGAACCCATTGGCCCCTGAGATTTACATGAAGTGCAGTATAAAGCAAAAGACCATTATCTTGCCTTGGACCCTGTCCAAAACCTCCGCTTGACAGCTGTTGTGAAGGGGTCACTCCACAACCTTGAGCTGAATAGAAGTAAGACGCATTTGACTCTACAACAAGACAGTAGTCATCCCAAGTCGGCCAAGATGCATCTGACTCGACCTAGAATGCGCCCACTCAAAAGAAACATAGAACATAAGTAAACATTCTAGCTCTAATGGTAAGACTCAGGATAACAAAGGCCTCGTACATAACATGATGAAACTTACTCATAAATCTAGAAGCATTCGCTACAGAAAGCCATCCTCCTCCCACTGCCCAACAAAGATCTGAATCCAATGCAGCAATTTGTGAATGTGCAAATAGCAGTCAACCAGATACCCATCACCTAGGATCTAAATTTGTGGGATTTCTGAAAATATATTCAGTACTAATCATGTGTCCATCATTCCATTATTCTAATAGGCTGGTACCATTTGTAATCAGTATGGTAGCTGCAAGTAGCACCAAATCTTTTCTTCTTTTACCGTACTTGGTGAAGGCCAGTGACGGAGACCTTGTACCATACACAAGAGGACACCAAATGACACTACATTAAATGAACATGCTCGTTTTTTAACCACTCTGCCAGTTTATTAATGAATTGTATAAGGTAATAAAGGCATGCCCTAAAGTTACATTCTTTTCAAGTGGCAGCTAAATGCCACCCTACTCCTTTTCTTCAGTTTTGTTTTATTTTATTTATTTATATTTGTTTAATTATATTTTTGTTTTATTTTAAGGCTGTTAACGTAGTCCTTGCTAATGGCTCTTTAGTTTATCACTTGGGTGAGACCTGTCTTAATAGTGCAGCAAAGTGCCTTTGTGCTCCTAGCTTCCATGGATGAAAAGCACTTAAAATGTATTTTGCATTACATTGTACCCATACGGCATCATTTCATATCACACAGCTGATGACTTCATCAATAAGAATGTCTGTTTTTTAGAATTATGTCAGCTTTAGGCGTCCCATATTGGGCCCTTAACCACAAAAACCTATTAACAAAAACTGCCTGAATGTAATCTCTGGTAATATGAAACCGGCAAATATCGTTGCTTCATATTTGTATTTTTTTCTTTAATGATAGGCTTTGACTGGAGTCTTCATTTCAAATGGGAACAGCTCACACTGGAGCAAAAAGCCAAGCGAACAGATCCCACCCAGCCCATTAGGTGAGTTAAGAAACCAAGCACGTGAATGAAAAATATGAATTATAAATATGCATGAGGCCTTTTTATTGAACACATTTTTGCATGTTTTTCTAATTCAGCGCGATGTGTAAAACTGTTTGATATTTTTACAACATGCGCACTAAAAATGCATATGTGTTAGGAAGCACAGATGGATGGGGAAGTGTCAGATTTTACTCATCCTGAAAGCATATCACATCTGCTTCTTTTCAGAATGTCTTTCAATGGGCCATTGAGTCTGCAGGCTTCTCCTTACAGACTTGTGTACAATAAATGCAGTTCTATTGAAGCTTTCTTTAATATGGGCCTTAAAATGGAACATCTGCTTTTACTACTGTAGCTTATAATGACCAGTGAAAACCCATTTGCCAATGCGCAGTGTTGTTGTTTGTGTTTCGATTGCATGTAAGCACTAACTATACTAAGGAATGTAAGTAAGTCTGTCCATATAGGCATCTTTGTAGCCACCTGTTGGTGTATATATGTAATAGGTGTTTCCATTCATTCATTCATCCATCAACCTATCATTCATGTATACATTCTTCCATCCAGCCATTCACCACAACCCCCCACCAAGATAGGTGTCATTCATCACAGACACCTTGGCATCACCAGTTTGAAACCCAATAAAGGCCACTCAGCTGTTGAGACTCAGAGTTTCATAAAATGAGTGCAGTTCACTTGGGAGAACAGTCAGGTTTATAAATATTTTGCCGGTCTGAAGAAAGAACAGGCGGGAAGAATTCCAAATCAAGAGCATCAATCCACCAAGCACTCAATAAAGTTGCTCTCTCAAAAGCCTGTTTTGGCAAAGTCGTTTAGCTTTGGATTAGGGAATGCCATAGACAGTGAGCCTTCTGATCTAGCTTTTACAAAACTTATTGAAAATATTCACTCATTCTCATGTCTTTTTGTTAAAGGAGATGCAGAAACTATAAGTAGTGTAAACTTTGAAGACCCATAGAGGAAGAGACTCCGCTCCATTGTAGTGCCTCAGCAACTGTCCTTCTTAGAATCTTGACATTCAAGCTCACATAGCAGATAGATTTCGGTATAGTGCATATGGCCGGAAACAGTAATCCAAGGAACCTACCAGAGGGTTGAGAGATTCAACCTACTAATGCACAACACATACTCACATTCCCAAACTCTTAACAGGGAAAATGGGCAGAAAAGCAATACTCAACAAAAGATTAGTCTGAGCCACAACACAAACTTCATATCAATACCAGCACAAGCTCGTGAGCAGACAAATAACCAGCACATAAATAGTCCTCAAAATTCGGTGCCAATGAAACTACAGCAAGTTGGAAAATCAGGCAAAGTCTTTCAGCCATAGTGTGTGTTTCTTATCATGAGAAGGCTTAGGTATTCTCTCAACGTCACACAATTCACTCTAAATATCCGAAGGCAGAACCATAATCGTAATTCCTTTCTCCCTTTATTACTCAAGCATCCTGAAGGGAAACCTTAGCTGCTCTATTCTTATTCCGACACTTACCCCAGACAGATATAGAGCTTACACCTTCTCAACTCTGACCCCAGGTCAACATTTGGCAATGCCTTTTCTCTCTCCACAAGGCAACCTAACTCACACCTTGCCCTCTACCTGAACATCCCTTTCATTTGCAAAATGCAAAGCATCATATTGAGACTTTTGTCGGGGCTACTTACTTTACACCCTTGTGTCAATAATTCTTTCAGATTATTGACTGCACTTTCCATTCCCAGCATGCTGATTAATTCAACATGATTCCACAACAGTATTACCCTTGCGTCCTTACAACCCTTTGAAAGGAGAGATCCCTGTCATAGAAAGATGAGTAAACTGAAAGCACCACAACATCTCCCTTATGATTTCCTCCACCACCAGCCACACTGCCAGTGTCAGCCTGATGCTTTCTTCAACAAACCTGTTAATACTTTCAAGAAAGCTGCTCCCTTGCGGATGATAGAGACTGATCTTCTAATTCAGTATACCAGTCTCCTTTAAAGATTTTATCATTTCATTATTTGAGATGTACTGTACCCAGATGGCCATGCCAGTTACTTGCGGTAGACTTCATGTGCAAAGTTCTCTCTCAAAAATTCGATCGCAACATTTGAATTTGGCTGTCTCTCAAACGTCACCTCAATTCACTTAAACCTGTAATCAGTCAACTCCAGAGCAAACTGGCACACTGCAATTAAAGAAATGGTCTTAGAAAATCAATGGCTACCTTTTTCCAGATATTTTCTGGAAGTTTAGCAGGTACCATTGAAAAATGTTTGTGACCAAACCTTTATCTTCATCTATGCAAATTTTACATAATAGGGGCAACAGTCAGAACCAGATTTCAGCAGTTGCTGCATCACAGCAGTTGCACATGGGTTTGTAACATGTGTGGCTTGGCACTCATTGCCAGTGTTGTAAAAACACTGAGACAGTGAGTATAGTAAAATGTGCCTTTAATCCAACCCATGAAGGAATGGAAAGTCATTGTTCCACTGCAGCTCCTCTGCTGCCCCTCTGCTGCTGTGTCCTTTAGAATCTTGACATTCAAGCTCACAAAGAATTCTGTATTAGTATATTACATATTACAGATGGTTCCAGACTCTAGCACAAACAACTTACCAGAGGTGTAACAGAGACAACCCACTAAGATCCAACACTTTCCTCCTAAGTGGCACAGTGTTACATTAGTGTTATAGGAAATCAAACTTAAATAAACAAATACTGTGAAAAATATCTTTGGCCCTATCAGGGTCAAACAAAATATAACTTGCCACTTGGACCCATTACACTTGCAAGAGTTCCCTTATTAGGCTGTACAACACTGGACGTAACCCATCTACTCAAGATGACAATGTATCTTTCAGTTTCTGATAATGACTTTTCGCTATTTCCACATTATCAAGTTATTCCATTAAACAGGTGCTATAGGTGGATCACAGATAAGATGCATTATGTTGGTAATTGCCCTACTTATTATTGCATACAAATTATACAACATATTTATGGGTTCTCTTATATATTTCCGTACATCCAATTTTTCTTGCAAAATATATAGAATATTCTGAAATTAAAGATGCACACCTTTTCCACTTTCACACAGTCCCTCTGAATGGGGAGGAATTTTTCAGGGAAACACATTGTATTTGTTTGTTGTATCATTGTAACATCGTCCAGTCACAGCATAGGTAGTGTAGTGTGCTGCTCTGTGATTTTGGTTGAATTGAGGGTATGTGTTTAAATAGTTCTTCATTAATTTCAATGGTTGCAGGATAACATGGGAAATAACTCAATGTTCTAAGAGAATTTTTATTTCATATTAGAAAATAGAATTAATGTTGGTGCAACTTTGTTCGGGCTTTATCTGAATGAACATGTTACGCATTTTCAAATTTAAGGGTCACAGTTAGGGTGCAGTACTTATCGAATAACTCTTACTGTGGGATTAATGAATATTCTAGTGGGCAGCATCTTATGATAATTTCTGTTATATCTGAGCTGACAATAAGGATGAATAACTAGGAGACTGGTGTCATGCCATTAAACTACATGGCTGTGCTCACTGTGAGCAGCTGGGGTGAAGAAGTCTTCTCAAACTTGAAAACTAACAAAGTCAAATGGGGAGATAGGTGCAGACAATACACCAGCACATATCTTGACTGTTGTCTAGTTATGGTTTAAATCTATTTTATTGATGTTATTTCACACCTTCATAGCATTACATCGTACATGTCAGTATTTGCGAGGAAACTGAGAGCAACATCAAAGGCATGACATTTCAAAACAATGAATAACATATAGCCCTACCCCCAACTCCCCCCACCCACCCCGTACCATTCATTCATCATTTAGCTATGTCCCGATTCAGCCTAGTGATACCTTGTGAGCCATCATCCTGTCCGGTGTGTGTTGAGTCCATGAGTTGCAATATCCGTAGGTATCGGGGGCAGTCAGCTCTCGAAACTCTTGGGAGAGTAATGCTAAGAAGGGGGCCCAAGTGGTGCTAAACTTACCTCCTCGACCCGAGAGTGTTAAAGTGAGTCTCTCCATCCCCAGGATTCCCCACAGCCTGTGCAACCACTCCAGGTGAGTCGGTAAATTAGTTGTTCCCCATGTTGAGAGGATGGTCTGATGAGCTGCGCTCAGCGCTATCCCTATTTGTCGTCCTCTACAGGAGGATAGGGGAAAAGTTAAGGAGTTGGGGAGGCCTAGCAATGTATACATTGGGAACCTAGGCAGCTGTGTAGAAAAATGGATATCTATGTCGTTTAGGACAGAGTCCCAGAATGGTGTTATTTTGGTGCATTCACAAAGAATGTGTGTAAGAGTGCCCTTCTCCCGCATTCACTACTGCGAGTCGGGTTACCCCGATGGAGCCGGACTGGGGTGAGATACCAATAAGACGTAATTTTCATGGCTGTCTCTTTGCCTGCTAAGTTGGCTGTCGTAGATCGAGCCCTGTGATAGATATCTGCCCACTCCTTTTGTGACAGCTGTCGCCCCAGTTCTGTTTCCCAACGACGTTGGGCAGGGCTTTTGTCGGCTGGTAGCGCGGGACGCAAGAGGACATATAACTCTTGCAGGAGGCGTTTATCGGAGTGTTTACTTACAAGCCACTTCTCATAAGGGGTTAATGTCCGTTCCACTCCTTGTCTCGTTGTCGGGTGTAGTAACCAGTGTCGAATCTGACAATATCTAAAGCGTTCGTCTTCTGGGATGGCGTAGTCTTTTGTAAGGACATCGAAGGGTATAGGGCCCTCCAGGTGCCCCGCTGCCTTACAGGCTGCCCCCCTTCAAGTGCGAAAGGACGGACCTGTCCCTGGAGTGAATTCCGGATTGTCAACAACTGGAGTCAGAGGAGACGGATAAGTGGTAAGTTGCCCTCTACGCGTGTAACCGTCCCACACCTTCAATTAGGGAGCAAGTGACTGGGGAGATATAAAGACTGGGCGCCCGGTGCTTACGATGTAGAAACAGGACTTTTCCTAGTGTGGTCCCGGCAAGGGCCCTATCCATGAAGAGCCAGTGTTTCTCTGACTCTGTCCTGGACCATTCAACAAGATATCGCAGCTGTGCCGCTTGGAAATACCTGAGCAGACAAGACATCCCAAGTCCGCCCTCCATCACAGGGAGCTGGGAGCGCTCCCTAGTCATCCTGGGTCTCCTACCCGCCCAAACGAAGAGGTGAAAGGCCGCCTGCGTAGTGGATATTATCCCCATAGTGGGAGTGAGGGGCAGGGCTTGAAAGAGGAAGAGTATTCTTGGCAGGGTAGTCATTTTTAGGGCTGCGATGCGGCCTAACAACGAAAGTGGGTAGTGTCTACATCGCTCTAGGTCAGCGCACACCCTTCCAGCCATTTCACGATAATTTACCTCATTAATGCGTTCCAGGGTACAGCAGAGATGGATACCTAAATAGGGAATGGACCCTGCCGCCCAGCCTACTGCACATGTGCGTTGCAAGTTCTCTATTGCTTGCTGGGGGAGCTTGAGACTTATGGACATTCATACGGAACCCAGAGGCCATTCAAAAGTCCCCCATCTCCCTTACGAAGTGAGGTAGACTCTCTTGGGGGTCATCTAACATGACCATTATATCATCGACATACAGGCTGATCCGATGTTCCTCTCCCCCAAAAGGGAATCCCTTAATGCCAGGGTGATCCCTCACCCGCTGTGCAAAGGGTTCAATGTATAAGGCAAAAAGGAGGGGGGAGAGGGGGAGCCCTGCTGTGTACCCCATCATATGGGAAAGTTGTCGGAGCTGTGCCCATTTACTCTCACCGCAGCCGTTGGGGACCTATATCCACTCAGAACCCATGCTTTAAAACGTTCTCCAAAGTGCTCTAATGTTGCGCTCAGGAATGGCCAGTGCACTCGGTCAAAGGCTTTATCAGCATCGACCGCGAGCAGCATGCTAGCCCCTTCCCTGCGGTGGGCCTTATCAATAATGTGCAGTAGGCGCTTTGTGTTATCTGCACATTGTCTCTGAGGCACGAACCCCGCTTGGTCTTGGCCTATCAATCCCGGCATAAGAGGATTTAGCCTAGCTGCCAGGATAACCATGAATAATTTCACATCCGTGTTGAGGAGGGATATGGGGCGGTAGTTAGCGCATGACCGGTTATCTTTTCCGGCCTTAGGTATGACCATTATTGCCGCTTCCTGCATAGATGGTGGGAGGTGGGACGTATTCCCGATATCATTGAAGAGGCGGGTGAGAATTGGGGCCAACTCTGGACAGAAGGATTTATGAAACCCCGAAGAGAAGCCGTCTGGACCAGCGGCCTTCAGGGGCTTCTGTCTGGAGATAGCCCGAGATGACCTCCTCAATGCGAAATGGGTGTTCTAAAGAAGCTACTTGAGCCTCCGTTAAACGAGTGGTCCCTGCTTGGCTCAGATTTTGAGAGGGGGCATCGGGAGGAATAGCCTAATTTGTGTTTAAGGACGCATATTATTTCCTAAACCGCGCTGCAATCTGGGCGTCTTCTTTTATCGCCTTTCCATCTTCTGATATGAGCTCATCCACCTTAGCGGACTGTCTCTGGGCTCGGAGTTTGGTCGCTAAAAGCCTCCCACATTTATTCCCATTGACGTAAAAGGAGTGCTTTAACCGGAGTAAGGAGTACTCGGCCCTATAAAGATCTAAGCTTGCCAATTCTCTCCGCGCAGTCTCCAGTTGACGCCATATTCTGGGGGCCCCAGTACAGTGGTGCATATGCTCTAGTTCTCTAACCTTTCTTCGGAGTTCCTCCCTTTTAATTTCACGGCGACGAGTTTGGGCCGCCGAGATTGCTATGATTTCCCTTCTATTGACTGCCTTTAAGGCGTCCCATAAGATAGCTATCAACATGTCAGGGGTATCATTGACCTGGATATAATCTCGTATTGCCTTCTGAATCTGCGCTACAACCGTCGGTTTTTGTAAAAGAGTTTCCCTAAGTCTCCATTGTTTCCTACCCTCCCCTCCCTGTGCAGGATTTTGTACCTCCAGTAATAAAGCTGAGGGATCTGAGAGGGATCTAGGTTCGATCTCTACCGATCGTGTGATTTGTTGTAAGTCGTGTGTTCCTATGAAGTAGTCCAGGCGGGCATAGGTCTTATGAGCATGCAAGAAGAATGTGTAGTCTTGTGTTTGGGGATGTGAGGTCCTCCACATATCTATCAGTCCCACCTCTCTCAGCCAATCTCACCCCTCCTCAGACAGTTCACCCGCCCCTCCTCCTCTGGCACTAGAATGTTCCAATGAGGTATTAAAGACAACATTGAAGTCTCCTCCAATTAAGACTAAATGGTCCTGGGATGTGTCTCCCCTATAGCCGTCCAAAGGAACTGCTCTTGCCCTTCGTTCGGTGCATACAAAGAGCCCAAGGTAATGTTTCGTATCCCCAGTCGTGTCTGGTACACCAGAAGGTGGCCTTTGAGTTCAACAAGTTTGGGCCCAAGTGTACCCCGAAAACTTCGAGCAAAGAGTATCGCCACCCCTGCTGCATTACGTCCAGTGGAGGAGAAGCACTGGTGAGGGAATGCTATACATTTGAGTCGGTGAGAGTTCCTCGCAAGAAGATGAGTCCCCTGCAGGAGGCAGATGTCGGCCCCAGAATTCTCAAGGTAAGATAAGATGGCCCTTCTTTTAACTGGGTTGTTTAGTTCCTTCACATTAAGGGAAACCACCTTTAGAGAATCACCCAGGGACACAATCCGGTCATGCTAAGTTATTGAGCATATCTCCGCTACCTTGTTGGTCAGTGTTATGAACGACTATGTGGACGGCTTCCCAACTGCAAAGGGACCAGCATGGGTTGGCCACCGCTGTTTCTAAGGCTATCACCCATCATGATAATGTGAATTGGTACTGAACTAACATAAACATTTGAAGAATACAAAAAAAAAGAATAAAAAAAACTTTTCAGACAAGTCTCTGGGAAAGGTGGGTCTAGAGAGACGATTCCCACCACTCCTGGAGTAAGACAAAGGAAGGGGTCCAAAGTGGCCAAGGTCCTTCACATGAGGAGTCTCCCTCCTCCGCGACCTCCGTGGACTCTATACGTGTGTCATAGTTTGTTATAATTTAAGATCAGATTCTTCATCCGTGTGGCCCTGCGACGAGTCCCAAACCAGACTCTCCAAAACTGCCTTTCTTTCCAGGGCTATTGTAGCTGAGTCAGGCTTGCTGGGCCCTCTGCCCCGCAGTCTCCTCCTCCATCTCGCATGCCTGCCAGACCCAGATCCTGCACCCGACCTGTTCCCTTCAGAGCTTTCGGGAAGATCCATCTGGAGAAGGGTATAGGCTTCTTTAAGGGAACGAATTTGGTGAGTTTTCCCTTCCCACCCAAATATCAATCGGAAGGGATGCCCCCAAGCATAGGAGGTGTTGTGGTCTCTATGGTAGGCAGTCACCGGACAGAACTCCCTCCTCTTCTGCAAAGTGATCGCTGAAAGATCCTGGTAAATCTGAAGTGGCTGTCCCCGGAATTGAACCTGATTAGTGTCTCTTGCCTTTCTGAGGATTTGCTCCTTCAGGGGGAAGCTATGGACACATGCTAGAATGTCAGGCGGGGGCAAATTACGAGCTCTGGGTGGGCTGGGCCCACACGGTGGACTCTGTCTAGTTTAATGTCCGAGGCCTTTGCATCACCTAGGATCTGCGCGAAGACTTCAGACACATACTCCTCCACATTACCTGCCTCTGCAGCCGTTGGAGCATTCCGGATACGAATGTTGTTGCGTCTCGATCTATTTTCAAGATCCTCTGCCTGTTATTGCAGGTCTATCTGCTGATCCGTGAGGCGTATGAGTTCTTGACTGAGTTGCTCTATCTCCTCGTCCCTGGTGATCTCGTGGTTCTCCAAGATGTCTACTCTAGCCCCCATCTCAGATAGCTCCCTCCTTACCCTTTGTAGGTCGTGCGCCAGGCCGGTCTTGATCGATTTGAAATCTTCTCGCAGGGATGAGAACAGCGCGTCCATATACGACCTGGTAACTGGTGCATTCCCTCGTGGTAGGGACGGACTGCTTAATGAGCATGTCTTTCACCGAACAATCTTTTTTAACCCTTGGCGTTGTCATTTCTGTTCCTGCCCGTGCTGGTAACTGGGCAGTATGCAAGTGCAGGCCTTTAGCGCTTATAGTGCAGAGGTTGGTATGACCCCGCGGCTCCTGCGACAGCAGGAAGGTATGCAGCCCGGAGGAGGTAGGCGGCAGTGAGACCTTCTAAATAAGGGGGGCGTCTTGCGTCCGGTGGGGACCTGGGTCCGTCTGATTACCCCGGTTTCTGATGAGGAAGGAAGGAAGCTAACTCAAGAACAGGCCCCAGGGCGACAGCAGTGGCAGAAAAAGAAATAAGAGTAGCTGAGCAGCCCTCGAAGGATGGCAGGTTAAGGCTGCGGTGGGGGTCAAGGGGGCCTACAAGCCGAGGCCGGAGTTCCTTAGGACCAATGTTTCAGGGGCCTGGGATGGGTTGTGCCGTGGCTCGCCGAGCTGGAGTGTAACCAAGAGTTATAGGAGACAAGAGCCCAAAAGGGCCACAGGTGCGAGGAGGCTCCAACCCAGGGGCAGGGAATGGGGACCAGATCCTACTGTGCGATCCCACAGCCAAACGCCATTTACCTTAGTTAGGGAGTCGAAATCCCACGGGGCCCGCCGGCCATGGATCAAGAGACGGTGTCCCAGAGCGTGTCCTGCACTCCTTCACTTCACCGGAGTCCCCCGGGCGTAGCAATTGTGGTACCAGGGCCAGCAAGCCGAGGCAGCAGAAGGAGCCCCCAGACAGTCACAGTGTGTCCTGGAGGGGCCAATGGGCAGGCCCCTCAACTGCAGCCGGTGTCGCCTCAGTAGGGCCCAGTCCAGGGACCTGTGTCGCGGCAGCAGATGTAGGTGGGGCCGCTGGCATAAACAAGGCCGCCACCTCCAGGCAGCCGGTCGGTGGGCCCAGGGCAGCCTCAGAGCTGTGTGCAACTGCCAGCCGCCGCACCCGTTCTTGTTTCTGGGGGCCACAGCGGGACGCCGAATGGAGCCCTCGTCAGAGTCGGTAGGCAGGCGCACACCATTGGGGACCTCCACCGCAGCAAGCGATGGTGACGCAGGTAGCAGGGCCTCGGAGCAGCGGATTCAGGAGGGCCGCCACGGGTGGCCTAGGCAGCAGCCCAGGCCCATCTCCCCCCCCAGAGAATGGAGAGGGGGGGCAGTCGCCGGGACCTCAGGAGATCGTGACATACCCCTGGCAGCCTCTGGTTGTCTGCGATCCGTTCCGCGTCGTCTCGGCAGGCCTCAAGATGGCGGGCGCCGCTTAGCGCAGACCCCGGCTGCAGCCAGCAAGCCGTCCCACCGTGGTGAAAAGCAGTTCTCTGTCTCCTGCACCGCCCACAGGCACTCGGCGGTCAGGCAATCGTCGGAGAGGGGATCCCGAGCCCCGAAGCTGAAGAAAATGCTGGTAAAGGCCGTGGAGGATCAGAGACATGAGAAGACACGTCTCACTTCATAAGCGGCCTGGCCACGCCCCCCAGTTGTCTAGTTATAACAAATAACTTTCATGCTAACTAACTATTATTTGAAAGTCCATCATTCCTCCATCTGTCAATTCTTATAAAACATCTGTTTTTTCAAGTATATTTCTTAAACAATGACAGCCATGTATTATAATGAGTGGCTTGAGATGTCATGCACAGTGATTATAGAATGTTCAGTAGGGGCTGAAACTCACATCCAACTAGTTTTAGAGTGATTGGCGGAGAAAGGGATTTATAAAATAATATACTTCAGAGTTGTGGAAAACAGGCATTGACTGCCAGATAATCCCCTCTTTCTGAGGAAGATGCCTGCCTATCACAACTTGAAGACTTCTTTACATGTGCTAATTGACCTCAGTGTTTTAAGGTGAAAGAAATGTCTTTTCATTAAAATGGTTTGATTGATACATTTTTGATAGAAAATGTATCTTTTACATTACTTGTACTTGGATGATTATTTTGTTTGGAAAGATTAAGGGGCTTACTGTGGGTTTGGCAGATGAGATATTACATCAAGACTTGGCAAAATATATCCCATCTGCAGTATTACAATTACCTTAGAAATGATAGGGGAGAGGAGTTGGCCTAACGGCTAGGGCGTCCGACCTCGAACCTGGGGAACTGGGTTTGAGTCTCAACAATAACGCTGAACATCCTGTGATTCTGGGCAAATCACTTAATCTCCTCGTGCCTAACAAAAATGAATGTGTGTCCTAATGTAACGTAACTGGTGCTATGTAAAGCGCTCTGATACCCGATTCGGGTTAAGTTCGCGCTATATAAAACTCTGCAAAAAAAAAAAAAATATATGGTGGATGGGGTACCAACCACATCTGTGACAGAGTATTTCATCTGCCAAACTCAAAATAGGGCCCTCAATTTGAAATCTTTCTAATATTTCTGCAACAGTATTCTGAGGCTAGCACATTGTTATTCTGAATTTAGTGCTAGAATATTTGTCCAAGTCCCATACCCATGATCTTACTATTATACAATTAACTCTACTTAAATAGTATGTTAATGTTATTATTTCTGTGATGTTCTTAATATGAATATATAAATGACATTTCTAACTCTACAAATTTGATGACAAGGTGAGTATCAGAGGTCATAGCAATTTTAATCTTTACTAAGCTGTAATATTATAGTACATTACCTATTCATTTTGTGATTGTTTTCACATAATTTACTTAAAGTGTTTTCTCAATTGTTATTACATTTTTTGACCACGTGTTTCAGTTTTGTACCAAGGATCTAATCCACTGTAATGTGTAAAGAACCATGACTTGGTAATGATTGCATCATGACTTTTGATTTTGAACCTAATGCTATATCTCAATGAATACTCTGAATGCATGCATAACCGATGAAAAAATGTAATGCCTTTTAGGCCACTCTCGTACCTATTCGTTGTTAGCCTTGATCCTAGCCATGATAAGTTAAAAGTTAGGGACGTTTAACCAAATAGGCAAAACTTTGCAATTTCAATATAGTTCTTGCAGGATTTTATTAAAGCAAGAATTATGTTTAAATTTTTTGGGATTTATTTGGTTTTGTTTTAGGACACCTATCATTGCAGGAGGCCTCTTTGTTATTGACAAAACATGGTTTATTCATCTGGGGAAGTATGACACTGCCATGGACATCTGGGGCGGGGAGAACTTTGGTAAGTTGCACAGTTGTTTTACTTCATAAGGTGCAATTGATTTCAACTTTTGAATATGTTCATCAAATTGTCAAGGCTTGTTTTGCTGCTGTATGAAATTTGTATCTCTCAACTGATTGATTTAATGTGTTAATCAAACTGTATTACGTTTTTAGGTTAATTCATTGCTCCACTTCGTGCGGCATGCTGAAATGATCTCAATCAAAATATTTTGTAATTCAGCCTGCTCTTTTCTTATGAAGATAACTTAAATTATGTAGTGGTACACTAATACAAAAAGAGAAAACTTGCTAAACCCAAGTAACTGCATCACACTAAGGATTAGGAGCAGTGGATGGTGGTAGAATCTTCTGCCATCTAAATTTGGTAAAAATAAAGAGGTGGCCATAAATTTAACAGATTAAAGTAACTTGGCTGAGTATCTTCATTCTTTCCTGAAGTGGACACCTATAAATTGCCTTGCTTTTAAGTCTGTGCAGGATGATCACTGATATGAGACAATGGATCATTATTAGAACACCACACATAGTGGTTCGAAAAAACATTGGTGGTGCCCTTCGTGGCTCTGTGAGCCAGGATTTATATCCTAGAAATGAACAATGACATACATTTTTCATTTGATAATGTTCTGTTTTCTGATCCCACTGAAAAGGTTTCACTACAGAAGGCATCCTTCAAGTACTACTGATCACAGCATCAGACTGGTCTAGGAGAGAAAGGATTAATTTCTTTCTCATGTTCAGAATGACATCATTTCATAATGCAGATATATAGCTCTGTATTTCATGTTTGGGTGATTTTATTGCACAAATGAAGTAGTATAATCTAGGAGTTCGGGTGACTTTTACAACCTCAGTCTTGGGCCTCATGGTTTATGATTCACCAGAGCACCTTGATTGAACATCAGACCATGTTCCATGGGTGCCTATTATGTATTCTATATTTATAACACTGTGTTAGATGGTTGCATGGGACTTTGCTTCAGAAATGATGGAAGAGGAACAAAATTATTTAAATATGGTAGGAAAATAATGCAATGTATTGAATAGCATTCTTGAAGAGTATGGATCAATCTGGTCTTGGTTAGCCAATATTATAAGCTGGTGAGCCTTTCATTATAGGCTGTTTTTACCACAGCACTAAAAGAAGCTCTGTAATGTGATAACAGCAGCAAATATTATTGATTGGATTTTAGTTTTTTTTAATATAATTTGTTTGCTTTGAAGACATTTCACTAACTTTGAACAATAAGTAAATTGACTAAAACAGAACTACTTTTTATTTCCTTTAGTGCAAAGTATCCAAACACGAAAAATCATATTTTGGATCTAGTCTTTAGAAAATAACCTTTATAAACGGAGGAGGGTGATTGAAAAATGTATTGGTAGGAGGTCATGATTCATTAAACGTACTGATTAAATGATTAGACATTTAAATTCACCTCACATGCTTGTTTATTCCTCTTCCTCTGCTCCTGATCCATGTTCTTCCCCTTTCTACCTTCACTTTTTCAGTGTCTTATTCTTGCTGGTTGAGAGGTCATATATGTACTTGGGCATCAATGGTGTCATTAGCTGTATATCTGATCTGTCTTTCATGGATAACCTCCTTTCATATTATTTTGCAATAGAGGGCTGTTATGTAAATGTTTTTGATTGTTTTAAAGCTTGTAGAAGTGCATTTTTCCTGACTTATGCTGACTAGGCCTTTGCTAGGCTTCAACACCATCTTGTCACATTCACTGTTTATTGGTTCTGCTGCACGTAGCCATACAAGTCATGTTTGTTATTTAAATGAAAGTCATGTTTGTTATTTCCAAATGACGCTGTTCTCAAAGAAGACTGTTTAGCATGGGCTCATTAATGTTACATTTCTTCAAAGTTCTTCTGCCTGCTCGCAGTATTGCCTTCATTCATAATTGTTCACTCTTGTTTGTGTGACTAGTTTATTCTGACACCTCCAGATGACATTAACTCAGAGGGGGCTGAATAAATATTCATGTAGTGGGATAGTGCTTAGTTTCTAAGGCTGTATGGCGCTTTTTAATTCAATATTCTAAATTGTTGAAAATGAAATTCCTTTGCTCACACCACGATGAATCTACACTTTCTATGCTTGTCTATGGTTGAATTCCCTATATAAATCTTAAATTTTGAGGGTGAGTCAGAGTACTTTCCCATGCTACTAGGGATGCTGTCCGATTTCTTACTGATTTTGCTGCTCATTTGTGACTTAGAATATTTTAGATTTTGCCTATTATTCTGTATTGCTGTACTACTAAGAGCCTTCATGGCAATGATTTTATGCATCTACACTTTACAATTTCTGTATTGTGCCTTTTGAATTTTGTAATAAATCTTTATAAATTTTCTAATTCTGCCCTAGAACTCACTTATTGAGTCCGTCCTTAAATAATTGACTGTATTTTGATATGCTGAATTTGCACTTTGTCTTGGGACACGTTGCCTCATGAAATGTAGTTAAAACACTGTCACAACGCACCCACCCATGGGTATGCTATTAAAGTGTTTCTTGGGGTGAAAGAATATAGGGGTGCTCTGTACCAACACTAGATTGAAGCTTTAGCATGATTTTGGATATTGCTTTATTTCCTGTCTATAGTCTTTCTGTATGGCAACAGATCAATTTGGTTTCGGATTGTTTGAATTGTATTATGGCCATGGTATTTTAATTTGCTTTAATGAATTTCTGAATTGCTGCAGTTGTCTGCATCTGCCTGATGTTCAGACAATACATAAAAGAGTGCTGCTTTAAGTTATTCCCAAGAACAGATGCCTCTTCTTTTGTTTTCTGCTGACAGATCAATGCGCCACATGCTTTGAATTTTTGTTTGCTTTTTAAATGTCAGACATTTTTGCTGTTGGTTATGAGCACCATGGTGGCCGATCGACATTTCTTGTTAATTGCTTGAAACTAAAAACCATGTTTATTAATGTATGTTCTAAATTGTGGAAGCAAAGCATACACACAGTTATACAAAGGGGATCCAAAACAAAGAAACATTGTGTAAATTTCTGATTTCTATCCATTCGCAAGCTACATTGTACTGCTTTGGTAGCAGTACTGAAGGGTTAAATATGTTTAGTGGTGTATTTACTTCTCCTTGTACATATTAGCATGTTAGAGTTTAAGAGTTACTAAAGTGTCTGTTTACTTTTTCTCATACCTCCCACCTTATAGTGGTAGAGAGCATTGGTCTATTTATTACCCATACTGGATCTCTTAACCGGGTCTGCTGGCTCAGTGGAGAGGCCTGGTCTGGTGGCTCAGTGGACTAATGCGTCCACTGCAGGGGCTTGTGTTTGACCTCATGGTCACAGGTTAAAATCCTGGTGGATACATTCAGCCTTTCACCAATATGAGGTCAATAAAATGAGTACCATTGAGTTGGGTAACAATAAACATCTGTTATTCAGCACCACGATACCCAAGGGTGAATGTGCGCTTTACAAATACTTATGTTATGTTAACCAAGCAGTGTGATTTCCACCGCATACAGTGTTCTAAGATCTCTTAAAACACATACCTGGCTTGAAAGATATAACATTCTCAGTGTTAGTTTCACACCATCAATGAGTGCAAGAGAAGAGTTAAATTCCTCTAATGAGCCAAGCAGCATGTTTTGCCAATGCAGTCTGTCCGGAATTGCAACATGTGAGGCAGAATCCTGCACTAGACTGGGTCAAAGTCCTGTACACTTTAGTGTGCTCCACCCAGTTCTATCTGTGGCATTTGTTTTTTACAAAATACAGAATTGAAAGACATAAACGATTCAGATTTCTGCACGAAGTGCTAAATATGGAGAAAAATTCACTAGTAGAATTTCTTCCATGAAAGGAATAGTATGGAGGAGGATTTACTACAACCACACAACTTAAAATCAGGCCACGAAGACCGGAGACTCAGGCAGTGAATCATCTCTCTTCAGATGGTATTCCTAGTGACGGACTGATTGTGAAGGCCCCTAGATGGATGCAAGAATCATTGCTCCCAATTATTGCACATGATAAAATCCAACACCAAGGTATATGGAATTTATCAAATGTGTGTAATTATTGCCAGTTCCATCTTTTTTTCAGGAATACCATGCAGATTTTGGTGCGTGCCACACCAATACCCTATATATATACTACATGAGCAACCTGTGGACCCAAATGGACATGGGTATTGGTAAGTATGAGCAACAGTGTCCAAGTAGGGATCAATCAAAAAAGGTGAATGTTTAGTCAATACCGTGTGGACAAGGCTGGAAATTACTTAATTTCAGAGGACACTGGCACTTTTCTACACCCCTTTTCTCTCCCTCTGCATGTATTGCCTTCCCGCCTTCAACCCTAGATGTACCAGACAATCATTAGTCACATGGTAGCCCTATATGGCCTTTACTGATCTGGTAAGTCAGAGGGAGTACCTTTGTTGGTACTGTCCCTCACCCTTACTTTTAAGCAGTCCCCTACTATACTGGTCGGGCCATTCTGTGCCATCTGTCTTTACTTTACCAATTCCATTGACTACACCTTTCCCCCTGTATGAGCCTTTCCTGTTACTAGATATCTTATGGCAGCTCCTCTCAATTGTTTCTCAAACCACTTTCTATAAATTTGGCTTCATCATTGTGTTATTAGCCTTCATACTTCCCTGGGTTGGATGTTATATACCACCTCAGTGACTCCCAATTGCAAGACTGTGGGATTCCCTTTTGAGCTACCTTGACTTGGCCTTTGTGATAACTTTTGGGGCCCCTGTGTACTGCCATCCCATGAGGCCCTTCTTCATAAGGAGAGTAAACTGCTTCTCCATTTTCCTACATTCAATCCTCCTAGATCAATTATAGAGATTATAATTATCACAAATTACAGGCCTCTGACTTCTCTATCACATAACCGTGAGTTGGCTTTCCGTTTGACATGTTGTGCATTCCACCTATCATGTGTGTTCAGATATAAGTACCATAGATTCAGTTGTCCTTATAAACTATCCTCTTCCTCCCTTTTCTTATTCTAGATTTAGGTTACCAATTATTCAACTACAGATATTTCCCTGTGACATGACCGCAGCTTTCATTATACATGTTACAGTGTTTAGAAATTGGTTCTGATTTCTCTCTTCCTTCTACCTAGCATTTATTTTCCTTAGTGCTCACAAAAAATTCATTCTGTCCTGATGACGACATGCAAAATTAAATAAAGCTCGAAACGCCGTCAACAGCCTTATGACACTAAAAAACAATAATAATTTGCTCTTCAGAAAGGACTATATTCGTCCAGAATTTCATTTATTTTATGTGTCTCTTTCTCACAAAAATTATCAACTGTCATGTAATACATTATTGTATTATTTTGTCTGGGCCACTAGTCACTTCTTAGCATTGTGTGTTCTCTATATAAATACAGGGTACATGTTTAAATGCATTATTTACTTGTCTCTATGACAATTTTTTGTTTACCTAAATGTATGCAATTATTAACTTTATACATTTAACAGTATACTTATCGTAACAATATCAGCACATCCTACTAAATAACAGGCCTATATCCCCTGTTAAATGTCAGCAAGTGTTTAACGTAGGGTGCACGCTTTTTTGCACCAGGTGATTGCAAGGTCTGATAAATATTGTACCACTTATAATTGCAAACAGGTCTTTGTGCAGGGATTGCAATATACTGAGCCTCTTAGCATTCCAAAGTACTTACAGTGGCAAGAGTGCCATGGGCCCTAAAGCAGCTAACATGGGCCCCACATCTGCAAACGTCTTAGTAAAAATGAGATCTAATTTGTCGGCAGTGACCCTCAGGCCCCAGTGCCAGTGTGCCTGCTGTACTAATGGATAGCGCCTTCCCTGTGTACTTGTAATGCTTTACTTGATACATTTTGGGACCGAGTAACCCACTTGCCAAACTTTAAATGTTCCCAAAGACATGTTTATTGATATTGTGCATATAGCGGCAGGAGGCCTCATTATAGGTCATTGGGTACTTTCCAAAAACAACATAATTTAGCATGTTAAAATGTCTGAGCCCCTTTATTCGCATTTTAAAGTTGTTTCAAAGAACCATATGTGGATATCCTTTCTCACATATATTAGCATGAGATTATGAGACCACTGCAACATTTTGAGCAGGAACATATATATTGAAGATTGATCAGTCAATTGTTTTGCAAACAAGCCATTCAGGGTGAAGGGTGAAATCCCCACTCATCCTTCCTGCTCCATCTCTAGAGCCAATAAATTAGTCTGTCTCTTCAAACCACTACTCTACGGTTGCCTTACAAAAATAGTAGCCTCTCCAAAATAATTCACTTACTACTAGTTCACCGTCCTCCTCACCCAGCCAAATACCTATGCACCAACCTCCTGCCATATAGGTTCAGAAATATAAGCTTCTCCCACTCATAAGTGGTTGCAATAGTACTGAAAACAAAGAACTTCAGACCTATCCCCAGAAGTCCAAAAATAGATCCTAAACTTAATGAGAGCTATGATCCCTTTTCAGGCCTCCCATCTGTAGTGAAGCTTCTAGAAGCTGTTTGCTAGAAATTAGGTTACTGATTGACTGGAGTGTGAGCCCTGGTCAAGCAGCAACTATAATCTTAGTCAGGGTAGGGCACAAGCAAACCCCAAATTAACCTGTGCTCATCCCCTTGATAGCTTGGCACAGAGCAATCAGGCTTAACTTAGAGGCAGTTTTTTAAGTATTTGTGCAACACTTTAAACAGTAAAACAATCAAAACACCTCACAAAGAGATCCCACACCAGGTTAAAAAATAGAGCTTAATTTAATAAATAAAACAAGACCAAAACGGCAAAAAGTAGAATCATAGTTATGAATTTTTAAAGAATAAACTGCAAAATAGGACTTAAGGGTGTAAAACGCCAACCGCGGCTATCTGGTCATGCTGGACCGGGTCAAAGTCAAAGTTTCAGGCCTACCGCGATAAACCATGGGTTGGATACAGTCCCAGATTAGTCCCTCTGAAGTTCTACCTTCTCAAGTTTGGTGCCAGGAGTCCCATTTGCATTTGAGAGGGTCACGAGGAGCAAGGAGAGCATCACAGGCGGCAGTTGGCGTGGTGCGAAGAGCAGGCCAGGCATCGCGGATCGGTGGGTTGGAGCTACGCATTGGCAGTCCCCCGCACTGCTGTGCCAAGAGACATGCTGGCAGCGGCTCACACTGATTTTTGGTATGAGCAGTGCGGTTCTGGTACTAACAGCCCCATTTTGCTGCTGTGAAGAGCCCAAAAGCTTGATTTAAAGAGCCTGTGAGCCACACTGATGGTCCAGGACCTGAGAGGCACCACTTGGGGGTCAAAAACTCGCTGAAGACGGGTCCAGGAGCTGTTGAGGAGCCTTTTATGTCCCTGAGGCTCAGGTCACATGGCAAGCAGTCTAGCCCTTTGAGTCACTCTGTGGTCTTGAGTTCAAGATGGGTTGCAGGTCTAGTTCTTCCTCCCTATGCAGTAGGTAGCAGGTCAGCACAGTAGCGCAGTAGCTCCTTTAGTGTAGCAGTCCTGCAGAGTGGCAGTTCTTTCAGCAGCACAGCAGTCTTTCTTCCTGGCAAAATATTCACAGGTCCAGAAGTGTACTACAGTGGTGTCTGAGGGCCTTCTTTTATAAACAGTTGTGCCTTTGAAATGGGGAGAAGCTTTGAAAGCTTCTAGAGGTATACCTTTGAAGTGCACAGATGCCCTGCCTTCCTGGCTCCAGAACCACTACAGGAGGGAGACAGGACACAGCCTATTCAGGTGTAAGCGAGGCTGGGCCTAGCTCCTCCCTCCCATCATGCCAATGATGGCCCATCCTGTCACACCTTAAGCTCTCATTGTGTATGGTTTTCTAGGAGGAATACACAAAGCCCAACTGCCACCTACACCCAGTCATGTGATCAGAGACAGGCTGCAGGCACCAAATGGCTAAGGCAAGAAAATATCAACTTTCTAAAAGTGGCATTTTCAGACTTGTAATTTAAATCCGAATTCACCATAAGTTATGGCTTTAAATTATGATTCCAGAGACACCAAACATGAACTGGGTATCTCTTCCCATTTGGAATACCATGTAATAAGGCAATTCTCAGTGGTATTCTATGGGAGAGATAGGCCTTGCAGTAGTGAAAAATGAATTTAAGAGTTTTCACTACCAGGACATGTAAAACTTTAAAGTACATGTCCAACTTTTTAAGTACATTGCACCCTTCCCTCTGGGCAGTACAGGGCCTACCCTATAGGTGACTTATATGTATCAAAAAGGAAGGTTTGGACCTGGCAAAAGATTTATTTTGCCAGGTTGAAATGGCCGTTTAAAGCACTACTTAAGTGGGCAGCACAACCAGTGCTGCAGGCCCACTAGTAGCATTTAATTTTACAGGTCCTGGGCACAAGTAGTGCCACTTTACTAGGAACTTATTAGCAAATTAAATATGTCAACTGGATACAAGCCAATTCTAGCATGTTTTAAGGAGAGAGCGCAAACACTTTAGCACTGGTTAGCAGTGGTAAAGTGCACAAAGGTCTAAGGCCAACAAAAACAAATTCAGCAAAAAGTAGGAGGAGGAAGACAAAATGTTTGGGGATGACCCTGCAGAAAGGGCCAGGCCCAACACTGTTTAAAACAATCCATGAAAGGGAACGCTTGTTAGAAGGTCTCAAATTAAGAGGCTAAGAGAACCTGGTGATTTTCTCTGAATTATGAATAATGGAGAGTTCTCCTTGTGATACTTAGAAATCCAGGAATGGTGTTGAGGTGGTGATCATGAAATTTTCCCTCTTACAACTGTAAAATCACTCCATAATAATCAAAACTGAGCCCCTTCTATCCCCCTTACTTCTCATCTCATTTGACCTCCTTCAGGGATTTAATATGACACCATTTCATTCAAAATGTATCTAGACTGCATGGATTAGGATAGCACCTACCACTAATACATTAATGATACTCAGCAGTATCGATGCCTAAACACCTAAAGTTGTGACTAGCCGAGAGATTTCTGCTCGGCACTGCGTAAACCAGAAAGAGGCTGTCCAATAAATGGCTCACCTCACTCCAGGAAGCTGGCATTTTAACCTGGAGAGCCCTGAGTATGAAATCCCTTGGTTTCACTTTGGACCGTTAACTACAGATGGGCTTGCTCATAAAAGCTAGGGCAAAGATTGCATAAAACCAACTGAGTCTACTTAGCACCACCAAATCTTTCAGCTGAAGTAATACTTCAAGCATGCTGTGATGCCACTCGCGTTCTCCTGCCTTGATTATGAAAACTCCCTACTCTCATGTCTCCCAACCATTCATCTAGCCCCATTAAATGCAGTCCTTCATGAAGCAGCAAGATTCATCTCCGAGATAAAGAACTATGATTATATCATACCCATACAGAGATTACATTAATTGCTACTGCTGGAACTTTGCTGCACACTATATTAGCCCCTTAGACTGACCACTCCCAACTATCTTGGAAATAAATTGGTCATCTAGAATTTCCCAAAAGCCTTATGAAATATCCAGGTTTTAGAAAAAGATCCATGCTGAATTGTTTGATATCTAATTATGCTTCTAAGATATCAAACTAAACACCTAAAATAATCTCCAACCGCAAGCAATCACAGAATTTGCACATAGACCACTATTAGTTGCAATGTTACCCCACTGTTCTCATACACCCACCATTATGTTCCTTCATCTCCCTCCCTTTATGACACTGCACACTTACTTGCTCCTGTTGTATTTTAACTGGCAGCAATGTTCCATAGTGAGGTTTGGGATGCCAGAATCTAGTTGGAGTGGACTGCCTGGCAGGGGTTGGATGACCTATTCGCTTGCTCTTCAGTAAAGTTCAGTATTTGTCATAATTTGCGTGTGCCCGACTTCAAAATTGGCAAGAAGGATGGGCTACTTGTGAGCAGCAGCCCAAAATCTTCAACTCTGAAAGTTGCTTCAGTGCTGAGCTAACTGTCGCCTGTGGATGACTGTTACAGGCAGGTTAAAGGCGTTTTCGACCACTAGAAGGAGCAGGACTGAGAAACGGGGTCAGTTTGTGTTAGACCTGGGATCTTTGGTGTGATTTCCCCTATCTTTTTGCTCTGACTCCTGTATTTTGACTGTGTGCTGCATTTCTTTTTGGCTGGTGTTAGGACTCTGAGCACTTTACCACCACTGACCAGTGCTAAAGTGCAAGTGCTTCCTGTGAAAATTGTATTGGTGATTGGTTTATCCATGATTGGCATATTTGATTTACTAGTAAGACCCTAATAAAGTGTGCCAGGTATGCCCAGGGCCTGACAATCAAATGCTACTAGTGGGCCTGAAGCAATGATTGTGCCACCCCCATGAGTAGCCCTGCAATCATCCAGTGACTGTGTGTTTCTGTAAAGTTTAAATATGTTTTATATATATTCCAACGTGAATTGAAGAATGAGTGGGTGTATAAGTGTCTGGATGGAGGATTTAGTAGGTGCGTGACTGACTGTAAAAGTGAGTGATTAAATGTGTCTTACTGAATGCATGGGTTAGTGACTAAACTGTGTGAATCTCTGTATCAGTCTATCTGTTGTTGTGCAAGCTGCTGCATGGGTTGGTCAGTAGCTACATGAGTGTCTATATAGGTTATTGATTGGTTGTCTGAGTATTTTTGGGGGAGATTGTGTGTGGGTGTGGGTGTGTGGGTGGGAGTTGTGTGACTCTGTGCATAGATGTGTGAGTGGTTGATTCACTGGGTGTATGGGTTCAAGAGTGCATGTGAAAACAGCTGTATGGGTACGTGAGTGTGTGTATGGGTGTGTTGGTGAGTGAATGGATGTCTCAGTGGTATATGTCCAAGTAACTACATATGTAAAAGGCAGTGTATGTGAGAGTTGAAGTATATAAATTACTCTACATGATAGTCAGTGATTGTGAGACTGGCTGTATGGATGAGTGTGTACTTGTATCACTGATTATATAAGAGAGAAAGTATGCATTAGTATCTGTATGAATAAGTGAGGTGGTGTGTGTATAATTGTATAGGTGAGTTAATGGGAGTGTGATTGATTCTTAGCATGACTGACTAGGTGTGTGAGGAACTGCATGGATGAGTGGCGGTGTGTGAGTGTCTGTATAGGTGTATGAATGCATAGGATAGTGTTGTATTGATGAGTGACTGCCTGTATGAGTGATTGTATGGATGATTGAGTGGATGTGTGTGTAGACCTAGGAATCAGTGAGTGTGTATGTAGTAACTGGAATTGGTGTGTCAATGATTTAGAAAATGGTAGTCTGTATTTTACAGTGGGTGTATCAAAGGTTATATTTGAGTGTGAGGAGGTGCATCAGATTTTCACGTGGATGATGTCATCAGTGATGTCATTTGAGATGCCATCAGTGATGTCATCAGTGATGTCACTGACCATGTCATGAATGATGTAATATGTGACGTCATGAGCAGTGCATTGCGGGTGCGCGAGTTATAGTTAGCTGAACTAACTATAACGGTGGAATTTCTATGGTTTCTGTAAGAGTGAAATGTCCAGCTAACTATAACGTCCCTGAAACCTATGGTTTTTTAAGTGAATTTCTAAGGTTTTTTAAAAGCTAATTTCTAACTATAACGTACCTGACACCTATGGTTTTTTCAGTGAATTTCAATGGTTTTTTAAATGCTAATTTCTAACTATGACATCCCTATTAAGTCCCCTTGAATCCTGTAGGTCCCTGGTGGCCAAGTAGCCCACCAGGTACATCCAGTAAGCGCCACAGACCTGCGTTTCAGAGAGGTGTTCTGAGGCCACGCCCCTTTTTACACCACGCTGCAAACGCGGCTTCTGGCGCACTGCTGCTCGGAGGATAAAGTCCACTTGTGTCTTGAGGTCCTCAGGACACAAGAGGACCTCATCGCCCCACCAGCAGTGCACCAGAAGCCGTGTTTGCAGAGTGGTGTAAAAAGGGGCGTGGCCTCGGAGCACCTCTCTGCAACGCAGCCCTGTGGCATTTACAAAAGGTACCTGGTGGACTAGTTGGCCCCCAGGGACCCTCAGGATTGAAGGGGAATTAATCCCCCAACTTAAAATGCGCCACAGGGCGCATTTGCACTGTGGTGCAGGGAGGGGGGCGGGGCCTGATGTGACAAGTGTGCAAACGCGCCCTGTAGCACGTTTTAAGTTGGGTGATTAAGTCTCCTTGAATCCTGAGGGTCCCTGTGCGCCAACTAGCCCACCAGCTACCTCTAGTAAGCGCCACAGGGCTGCATTGCAGAGAGGTGGTCCGAGGCCACGCCCCTTTTTACACCTCCCTGCAACGCAGCTGTGTGGCGCTTACTGGAGGTACCTGGTGGGCTAGTTGGACCCCAGGGACCCTCAGGATTCAAGGGGACTTAATCCCCCAACTTACAACGCACCACAGGGCGCGTTTGCACACTTGTTACATCAGGCCCCGCCCCCTCCCTTCACCAATGTGGCCCCCTCCCTGAGGCCGATTTCTGCCCCGGGGACCCCATCCCCCGGGGCATGGGCATATATATATATATTTTTTTAATTTAGAGGCCTCTGTTAGCCCCGGGGACCCCATCCCCCGGGGCTCTGCTTCGTTTTTTTTTATAATTTATTGGGGAGGGGGGCCCCGTGGCCTCCCTCCCAGGCCACTCCTGGCCCCGAGGACCCCATTCCCCGGGGCCTGGCCTCTCTGTTGGGGACCGTGGGGGGGTCCCCAATTCCCCCACGGCCTCCTGCGGGAGCCGGCATTGCTTTTCCACACGGGGAGCTGCTGACATGCAGCTCCCCATGTGGAAAAGCAATCTGCTTTGGATTTTGGAAGCGAGAGCAGGTTACCTGCTCTCGCTTCCAAAATCCAAAGCAGAGTTTGCTGTGGTAGGGCGGGAGCCGCACGGCTCCCGCCCTACCATAGCAAACAGCAGTGTCCCGGGGTGGGCACCCCGGGACACTGCAGGAGCCGGCCCTGGGGGGGTGGTGGTCCCCAGGGCCATCACTGGCTCCACGAGGGGGGCAGCGCGGCCCCCCTCCCTTCAATTAGAAAGCCCCGGGGAGGTGGTGGTCCCCGGGGCTCAGGGGTCCGTAACGGACCCCCGAATTTAGCTAATTAGTGCCCGGGAAGGTGGCGGTCCCCGGGGCGTGTGGGGGGGCTTGAGCCCCCACACAGGTTTATTTATTTTTTAATAAAAGCCCCGGGGGTGGCAGTCCCCAGGGCTTGGGGGGCCTTGGAGGCCCCCCCACACATGAAAAAGGAAGCCCCGGGGGGTGGCGGTCCCCGGGGCTGCGGGAGGGCTGAGTGCCCTCCCACACATTATTTTAAGCAAGCCCCGGGGGGTGGTGGTCCCCGGGGTGGCTGCGGGGGCCCCTGCAGGCCCCCGCATATATTTTTGGTCAATGCCCCCGGGACCTGGCCCACCCGGGGGCCTCAATTAAATGAAGGGTGGGAGCCCGCGCTTCATTTTTAAAAAAAATTTCGGCGGGATTCGCAACCCCAGCGCGAATTTCGCCGAAATTTAAAAAAATAAATGCTTTTTTTGGCCCTGGGGGTCCTTGTGGGACCCCCTGAGCAGGCCTGGGGGGAAAGCGGTGTTTCTACCCTGCCCCCTTTTCTTGTTTTTCAGGCTTGTTTTACTGTTTTCTTGTGACTCGGTTCTACCGAGTCACAAGATGGCTGCCAACACTTCCTGGTTTGGAGTGTTGACAGCCAATTAGAATAAAGCTCATGGTCGGGATGGTTCGCGAACCCTCCTCGGCCATAGATATTGAAACTTTTATTTTTTGAATTTCTCAGCAACTACTGAACGGATTTACACCATTTTAAAAAAAGGACGCTTTCTGAACCAAGCACTACTTTTTTGCCAAATTTGGTGTAATCCCATTCAGCAGTTCGGGGTGTAGCCTTGGCTAAAGTTTTCTATGGGAAATTGATTTTCCGACCTCTATTTTTTGAATTTCTCAGGAACTACTGAACGGATTTACACCATTTAACAAAAAGGACTCTTTCTGAACCAAGGGCTACCTTTTTGCAAAATTTGGTGTAATTCCGTTCAGCAGTTCGGGCTGTAGCCCTGTCTAAAGTTTCCTATGGAGAAAACACGTTTTGGGACCCCCCTTTTTTCTCGGCCCCCGCTTGACGAATCACCCCGAAACTTTCAAGACAGGAGCTGACCGGAGCGCCCCACTAGTTTTGTAAATTTCGCGATGATTCGTCAAACGACGCCAAAGTTATTGAGAAAACAAAAAATGCTTTTCCTATGGAAAATAGGTCCTAACTATAACTACCTACTGGCGACCGCCAGTAGGTAATATATTCACTGAAAATGTGAACTATAACATCCCTGTAACCTTTGTTTTTCTTTGTGAATTTATATATATTTATAAAAAAAAAACAAAGGTTACAGGGACGTTATAGTTCACATTATCAGTGTATATATATATTTATGTATATATATATTATCTACTGGCGGTCGCCAGTAGATAGTTATAGTTACAACCTATTATCCATAGGAAATCCGCGACATTCTATTTGAAATAACTCTCTTGCCGGTTGACGTATCTTTGCAAAATTTTCAAACTTTGTGGGGCGCTCCGGTCCGCTCCTACCCTGAAAGTCTCGGGGGGATTCGTCAAGCGGGGGCCGAGAAAAAAGGGGGGTCCCAAAACGCGTTTTCCCCATGCAATTTTCCATAGGAAACTTTAGACACGGCTACAGCCCGAACTGCTGAACGGAATTACACCAAATTTGGCAAAGAGGTAGTTCTTGGTTCAGAAAGAACCCTTTTGTTAAATGGTGTAAATCCGTTCAGTAGTTGCTGAGAAAATCAAAAGTAAAAAGATAGATATATCTAGGGCCGCGGATCCTCCCGAGCACGAGCTTTATGTTAATTGGCTGTCAACACTCCAAATCAGGAAGTGTTGGCAGCCATTTTGTCCCTCGGTAGAACCGAGGGACAGAAACAAGTGCGCAAAGTGCACAAAGGGGCAGGGTAGAAACACCCTGACCCCCTAGGTCTGCTCAGGGGGTCCCACAAGGACCCCCTGGGCAAAAAAAAATATATATATATTTTTTTTAATTGGCATAAAAGGATCGGGCCCGTAGACCCCGCCCCCTTCCTTCACCACTCTGCAAACGCGCCCCTGGCGCGTTTGCAGAGGAGAACGAATTCCCCTTGAATACTGGGGGTCCCTGGGGGCCAACTAGCCCACCAGGAACCTCCAGTATGCGCCAGGGGGCTGCCTTGCAGAGAGGTGTACAGAGGCCACGCCCCTTTTTACACCTCTCTGCAACGCAGCTCTATTGCGCTTTTTGGAGGTATATGGTGGGCTAGTTGCACCCCAGGGACCCTCAGGATTCAAGGGGAATTAATCTCCCGACTTAAAACGCGCCACGGGCGTGTTTGCACAGTGGTGAAGGGAGGGGCGGGCTTCAGGTGACATGTGTGCAAACAGGCCCCGTGGCGCGTTTTAAGATGGGGAATTAAATCCTCTTCAATCCTGAGGGTCCCTGGGGCCAACTAGCCCAACAGGTACGTCCAGAAAGCGCCACAGAGCTGCGTTGCAGAGAGGTGTAAAAGGGGTGTGGCCTCTGTACATGTCTCTGCAACGCAGCCCCTGGCGCATACTGGAGGTTCCTGGTGGGCTAGTTGGCCCGTAGGGACCCTCATGATTCAAGGGGACTTAATCCCCCAACTTAAAACGCGCCACGGGGCGCTTTGCACAGATGTCACCTCAGGCCCCGCCCCTCCCTTCACCATTGTGCAAATATTCCTCTAAAATCAGCCGAAATACGAATTCTGATTTACTCACCTGTTATCAGGAGAGACCTCAGTGCTGCATCTTTCAGCCCAGTACTAATCCTGAAAAGTAATTTTAACCGTACTTACCAGTAACTTGAATTTCCTTCCATAGGCTAACATTGACTGGTTTCACTTGGAAATTCTTCTAAGTGTAGAGTTTTGGAACTTTAAAATATTCCTCTAAAATCAGCCGAAATACGAATTCCGATTTACTCACCTGTTATCAGGAGAGACCTCAGTGCTGCATCTTTCAGCCCAGTACTGATCCTCAAAAGTAATTTTAACCGTACTTACCAGTAACTTGAATTTCCTTCCATAGGATATCATTGCCTGCTTTTTGCTGAAAAAGTTTCTAAGTGTTGATTTTTGAAACATACAAATATTCCTCTAAAATCAGCCGAAATCCGAATTCTGATTTACTCACCTGTTATCAGGAGAGACCTCAGTGCTGCATCTTTCAGCCCAGTACTGGTCCTGAAAAGTAATTTTAACCGTACTTACCAGTAACTTGAATTTCCTTACATAGGCTAACATTGACTGGTTTCACTTGGAAATTCTTCTAAGTGTGGAGTTTTGGAACTTTAAAATATTCCTCTAAAATCAGCCGAAATACGAATTCCGATTTACTCACCTGTTATCAGGAGTGACCTCAGTGCTGCATCTTTCAGCCCAGTACTGATCCTCAAAAGTAATTTTAACCGTACTTACCGGTAACTTGAATTTCCTTCATAGGCTAACATTGACTGGTTTCACTTGGAAATTCTTCTAAGTGTGGAGTTTTGGAACTTTAAAATATTCCTCTAAAATCAGCCGAAATACGAATTCCGATTTACTCACCTGTTATCAGGAGAGACCTCAGTGCTGTATCTTTCAGCCCAGTACTGCTCCTGAAAAGTAATTTTAACCGTACTTACCGGTAACTTGAATTTCCTTCCATAGGCTAACATTGACTGGTTTCACTTGGAAATTCTTCTAAGTGTGGAGTTTTGGAACTTTAAAATATTCATCTAAAATCAGCCGAAATACGAATTCCGATTTACTCACCTGTTATCAGGAGAGACCTCAGTGCTGTATCTTTCAGCCCAGTACTGGTCCTGAAAAGTAATTTTAACCGTACTTACCGGTAACTTGAATTTCCTTCCATAGGCTAACATTGACTGGTTTCACTTGGAAATTCTTCTAAGTGTGGAGTTTTGGAACTTTAAAATATTCATCTAAAATCAGCCGAAATACGAATTCCGATTTACTCACCTGTTATCAGGAGAGACCTCAGTGCTGCATCTTTCAGCCCAGTACTGATCCTCAAAAGTAATTTTAACCATACTTACCAGTAACTTGAATTTCCTTCCATAGGATATCATTGCCTGCTTTTTGCTGAAAAAGTTTCTAAGGGTTGATTTTTGAAACATACAAATATTCCTCTAAAATCAGCCGAAATCCGAATTCTGATTTACTCACCTGTTATCAGGAGAGACCTCAGTGCTGCATCTTTCAGCCCAGTACTGGTCCTGAAAAGTAATTTTAACCGTACTTACCGGTAACTTGAATTTCCTTCCATAGGCTAACATTGACTGGTTTCACTTGGAAATTCTTCTAAGTGTGGAGTTTTGGAACTTTAAAATATTCATCTAAAATCAGCCGAAATACGAATTCCGATTTACTCATCTGTTATCAGGAGAGACCTCAGTGCTGCATCTTTCAGCCCAGTACTGATCCTCAAAAGTAATTTTAACCGTACTTACCAGTAACTTGAATTTCCTTCCATAGGATATCATTGCCTGCTTTTTGCTGAAAAAGTTTCTAAGTGTTGATTTTTGAAACATACAAATATTCCTCTAAAATCAGCCGAAATACGAATTCCGATTTACTCACCTGTTATAAGGAGAGACCTCAGTGCTGTATCTTTCAGCCCAGTACTGGTCCTGAAAAGTAATTTTAACCGTACTTACCAGTAACTTATATTTTCTTCCATAGGAATCCATTGTCTGGTTTTCAGCAGAAAAGTTTCAAAGTGTCGATTTTCACAAACTACAAATATTCCTTAAAAATCGCCTGTATGACTTAAACGCATTCTTTCAACTGTTTACAGGAGATGCACCAGTGCTGGATCCAGGATCCAACACTGAGTAAGAAAAAGTAACGATAACAGTTTTTACCTGCTAAGTGAATTTCCTTCCATAGGATAACATTGGTGATTCTATGAGAAAAAGTTTCTAAGTGTCAACTTTTAAAATACAATAATATTCCTTAAAAATCACGACTGTAACCAAAACGCTTTTACTCAACTGTTTACAGGAGATGTACCAGGACTGAATCTAGGATCCAGTCCTGTGGTTAGAAAAGTAATCCATAAAGTAACTAATTGCATTTAACTAGAAATTCACATTGAGCTGAATGTTGCATTGTGTTTGAAAATGTGTTGCCCATTGCAACAACTGTAACTATTGTACTTAAAAGTCTATTGCCTATGTGCAAAGTATTTAAACTAAAGTAATTCATTCTGAGAAAGTATTTTTTGTAATGTAATGTATAATGTAATTACAATGTAATTTAAAAAATAAAATATGTAAAAGAAATTGTTTCTAAAAATGTAGTAAATCAGTATGAAAAAAATTAATATAAAAATTAATACATTTAAAAATTGTCATTTAAAAAACCTTTGAAATTCACTGAAAAAACCGTAGGTTTCAGGCACGTTATAGTTACAAATTAGCATTTTAAAAACCTTTGAAATTCACTGAAAAAACCATAGGTTTCAGACACGTTATAGTTAGAAATTAGCATTTAAAAAACCTTTGAAATTCACTGAAAAAACCATAAGTTTTAGGGACAGTTATAGTTAGTTGGACATTGCACTCGTACAAAACCCGTGAAATTCCCCCGTTATAGTTAGTTCAGCTAACTATAACTCGCGCCCCCGCAATGCACTGCTGATGACGTCACATATTACATCACTCATGACATGGTCAGTGACATCACTGATGACATCTCAAATGACATCACTGATGACATCATCCACGTGATAATCTGATGCAGCTCCTCACACCCTAATATAACCTTTGATACACCCAATCTAAATTACAGAGTGCCATTCGCAAAACCATAGACACTCCAACACCAATAACTACATACCCACTCACTGATTCTTAGGTCTACACACACACATCCACTCACTCACCCGTACAGTCACTCATACTTATGGTCACTCAGTACAGGACTATCATATGCACTCTTACTCCTATATAGACACTCAAACACCGCCACTCATCCATAGAGGTACTCACACACCTAGTCAGTCATGCAAATAATTAAACACACTGCCATTTACTCACCTATACAGTTATACACACACCAGCTCACTTAATCATACAAATACTAGCACATTGTTACGCTCTTATACAATCACTGATACAAGCACACACTCATCCATACAGCCACTATCACAATCACTCACTCTCGCTTATAGCTATTTATATACTCCAATACACATATATACTGCCTTTCACATATGTAGTTACTCACACATGTACCACTGGGACATACATTCACTCACTAACACACTCTTACACACACTTACCCACCCATACAGTCTATCACAGATGCACTCTTGAAACCATCCACCCAGTGAATCACCCACTCACACATCTATGCACAGTCGCACACACCCCATCCACACAAACACTCAGGCACCCATACAGATACTCATAGAACCAATCAATAACCCATATAGACACACATGTAGCTATTCGCAAATCCATGTGATGTAATATGTGACGTCATCAGCAGTGCATTGCGGGGGCGCGAGTTATAGTTAGCTGAACTAACTATAACGGGGAATTTCACGGGTTTTGTACGAGTGCAATGTCCAACTAACTATAACTGTCCCTAAAACCTATGGTTTTTTCAGTGAATTTCAAAGGTTTTTTAAATGCTAATTTCTAACTATAACGTGTCTGAAACCTATGGTTTTTTCAGTGAATTTCAAAGGTTTTTAAAATGCTAATTTGTAACTATAACGTGCCTGAAACCTACGGTTTTTTCAGTGAATATATATATATATATATATATATATATATATATATATACACACAAAACATAAGCAAAAGCAGTGTATGCCCTACCATTGCACAAGTGTATCATATTAAATATAATCAGTGTTCCCACGCTCAACATTTCATGGACCCACTGCGTAGTAGCCAAAACTATTCAATTTACCTTTGTTTTTTTTAGTGAATATATGTATATTTATATATATATTCACTGAAAAACAACGTGTTACAGTGACATTATAGTTAGTCTCAGATTTAATTCGTACAAAAACAGTGAAATTCAGCAGTTATAGTGTAATATGTGAGGTCATAAGCAGTGCATTGCGGGGGCGTAGGTTATTGTTAGCTCAGGTAACTATAACTGCTGAATATTACTGGTTGTGTAAGAGTGAAATCTGAGCCTAACTATAACGTCCCTGTAGCCTTTGATTTTTTCAGTGAACTTTAAGTTTTTTTTAATTCTATTTCCTAACTATAACGACCCTGTAACCTTTGTATATTTTTGTGAATTTCTAGGATTTTTCAAATTCTATTTCCTAACTATAACGTCCTTGTAACCTTTGGTTTTTTAAGTGAATTTCAAAGGTTTTTTAACTAGTAGTCACGTTTGCAGAGTGGTGGAGAAATGGGGCGGTCCTTCGACCAGCTCTCAGGAATCATGTTGTGTAGGATTTACTGGAGGTAACAGGGGGCTTCTGGGCCCCCAACAACCCTCAGCATCCAAGAGGACATCATCCCCCAACCAGCAATGCACCAGGAGGCGTGTTTGCAGAGTGGTGGAGCAAGGAGGAGTGGCCCCCTAAGACCTCTCAGCAATTCCGCTGTGTGGGACTTACTGCAGGTAACAGGAGGGCTTTTTGGCCCCCAAGGACACTCTAGAGCCAAGGGGACTTCATATCCCAACCTGCAGTGCTCCAGGAGACACGCTTGCAGAGTGGTGGAGAAAGGGGGTGTGGTCTTCAAAGTCCTCTCTGCAATTGAGCTCTGTGGGGCTTACTGTAGGTAACAGGAGGGCTTGTTGGCCCCCAAGGACCCTTTGGAGCCAAGGGGACTTCATCCCCCAACCAGTTGTGTCCTCGGAGGTGCAGTCGCAGAGTGGTGCAGAAAGGGGGCATGGCCTCTGGCGAACTGAAAGGGACGTATATATTTTTTTTTTTTGTTTATAACGGGAGGGTGCTGCATGGCCTCACTTCCCTGAGCGGATTTCGGCCCCAGGGATCCCATCCCCTCAGTCCTGGCTATTTACAGATGAGGAGAAGGGCTGCACAGCCCCCCTCCCCGGACAAATTTGGCCCCGGGCACCCATCACATGGGGCCTGTCGATTTAGAGTGGGTACCTCCAGGGCACCCACTCACCACTAGGACTGCAGGGGGAGCCTCAAGGCCCCGCAGTCCATGCCAACTCCCCGCCTCCTGTGGGAGCCAGCATTGCTTTGACGCAGAGGGATGCTGCTAACATGCAGCTCCCTCTCTGTCAAAGCAATTGTGCTCACTTTCAACAAGCAAGAGCATTTCCAATGCTCTCGCTTGCTGAAAGTGAGCACATTTTCCTGTGGCTTGGCGGGAGTGGTGAAGCGAGTCCACTGCAAGGACTCATGTCCCCAGATATCTATATTTTTTAAACTTAAACATCTCTGAAACTACTGAACGGAGGCACACCAAATCATAAAAAGCATGCTTTCTGGACCAACATCTAGCTTTCTGCCAAATTTGGTGTAATTCTGTTCGGGCTGTAGTCGTGTTCAAAAAATGAAAAATTCCCATAGACATAACATGGGTAAAACGTGATTTGGGACCCCCCTTTTTTCTCGGCCCCCGCTCGAGAGATCACCCCAAACTTTCAACACAGCAGCTGAGCCAAAAAGGGGACGTTTTTCAAAAATTTCATGAAGATTCGTCAAGCAGAGCCAAAGTTATTGGCAAAAAAATGTAACGCTTTTCCTATGGAAACTTTGTTCCTAACTATAACTACCTGCTGGCTATCGCCAGTAGATAAAATATATACATACATATATATATATATATATATTAGGTTATGCACTGAGAAAAACACACTCTTTGCAACTTGTGTCCATGCAAAATTCTTGTTATTATCGTCCGTCCTTGTTCGGACATGAAGCAAGTTGTCTGTTTGAAGTAGATCATATGCTTGATCTTAAAATTCTCTTCACATAGTGGTGGTACAGAACAGCCAAGCCAACAAGTGTTTCAGTAACTGACGGGTGTTCGTATCGATGGGAGGCTACAGCCGTTTTTCCTGATATTGGAAGTCTATACTATACAGTGCATATTGCCAGGATGAATCTGGGATCCCTTTATCAAGAGTTGAGAAGACTATTAGTATGATGGAACTGAAATTCTGAAGCCCTGAAGAAGCGAATTAATTTAGCGAAACCTAATGTGTGACTATTCCCTGAAAGGAAAACAGGGATCTGGGAACTAGCGCCGGGCATTTCTCTAAATTTCCTTTGTTGTTGATGTTACATATATATATATATATATATATATCACGCTCACTCTCCGTCTTTCTCCCCTTCCACTCACGATCGGGTGCTTCGTTGCGCGGTGACGGACACCGCGCGGATCAACACAATCCTCAGCTCACGGCACAACCATAGATGCACCAGCACTCGCAGGAACGTTATCTCCCAGAATTTTATTGGATTCTTTGTTACACGACCAGACGTGCTTCGGCTGCCGCCTTTATCAATAGTGGCCGGCGCCGGCTTGAGACAAGTTTAAATACACCAGTACTGATGAACATAAACAAAGGACACCTCGACTTACTCCAGTCAAAGGTGTCGGCCATTACTAAACAGGTTACTTGGTAAAGTATAACACTGGTGTAGTCCGTCAAGCTAGGAAAATGCTTACAACGCAATAACATACTACCCTGAATGGGCTTAAATAATGTATAGACATTTTCTTCTCCCCCTTTACACATGCTGGACACAATAAACAATCAACAATCTTGCCCTGAATGGGCTTATTCTTTGACCTTCATGTATTCATTCCACCTAATGTGGAGGATGTATGACAGACCACCGTGCCTAAGCATCCTGTTAAAATCTCACTTACTTCATCATAACAGTACACTTGATTCTCCCAGATTCACAGTTTTCCAGAGAACATTACAGATGCACAGCCATTTCTTCGCCACTATTGAGACCTCCTGGTCTCTTTGTTTGATTATCAATGATATACCTTGATTCTAATCTACGCAATTGCAGTTGTCTATTACCCCCTCTCACATTCATGGGCACTTGGTCCATACAAAAAAAGCTTAAAAGATCTCTGTTACTCTGATGAAACACCTCAAAATGCCTTGCCACTGGGTAAGTGGGGTCCCTGTTCTGTATGGCCCTGAGGTGTTCCAAAATCCTAACGTTCCTGCGAGTGCTGGTGCATCTATATATATATATATATATGCTCACAATTTCCTACTGCTTTCTTCGTGACGCAGTTAAAAACCAAGCAGGACCGCAGGGCTAGATTTCTCTGATTTTTTTATTATTGTTTCATCATTTAGTGCAAATTGACAGGGACACTTGACCCGTTTCGGTGTTAGCCTTCTACAGGACCATAGAGTCCTGCCGTCCAGATTGTCAGTTTTTAAGGTGCCCATAACATGTTTCCATCTTTACTTTCTACCTTTTAAAGAGCAACTAGACCACACATTTTTCATCTTCATGTCAAGTACTCTCTATGACTCTGTTTTAGCACAGTCAACGTAAAGTACACAAATGTTGATTTTCTTGTCCTTGACATTATCTCATAAACTATGCAGTATAATATATCAATCACAGTGAAGTACTCTTTACTCTGATTTACCTCAAAAAAGGTAATTATTAAATACAATTACTTATTTCATTGATTTTTGAGATTTGCCAAACTCAATATTTGAAAACAAAAAAGAGAAAAACAACATAAGACCTAAAGCAACTCAAGGAAAGAGGGGAGAGAGTGAAAGTGCAAATGCATTCATAGTTCTGTGCACAATGATATTGGTCAGACAGTAAATAATGATCTATTTAAGATGCAAAACTTCAATAATTTATACTATGCCACATATACATTTGATGATTATTTTTTGCCAAAACCTTTTATCAAAAAGTTACACATAAAATAAGTTGCATATAAAAATTCTTAAAATGTAAAGTACACATATTCCAACAATTGTTTTTATATACCATGCAATAATGTATCAATAGTATCAAATTAATATAAAGTGCAAGTGCTTACTCAGCTATTAATGCCATTAGCTATTTAGTAGCCATGTTGTGCAAATTTATACATGAGAGAAGGAGCAGGTTATTTGGATGCACAGTTCAATTCTCAAGGTAACCCTCAGCTAGCATATTAAAATGTAGAGCGCATAAAGTGCGTAGATGTGAACAGCTAAATAATTTCCCAAAGGGGGCTTATCCATAATTTGTGCAATAGCATGCCTATATACTTGCATATTTAAATATAAGGTGCAGCTTTCTAAATAGATCTTTAGTCTTGGTCTTTTGGCAGCATCTATCATATAAAGTGCTAATGTATGAATAGCTTTTAATGCCTATAGCTATTTAATAGCCATGTTGTGCAAATTTATGCAAGAAGAAATGGAGAAGCTTATTTGAATACAAAGTGCAATTCTTAAATTAACCCTCAGCAGTATATTAAGATGTAAGGTGCATAAAGTGCATAGGTGTGAACAGCTCATTAATTTCCCAAAGGGGGCTTGTCTACAATTTATGCAATAGCATGCCCATATACTATCATATTTAAATATAAGGTGCAACTTTCTAAGCAGCTCTTTCATACTTGGTCTTTTGGCAACATCTATCATATAAAGTGCTAATGCATGGATGACTAGTTTTTATCTTTTACTTTGCTTACAGAGACAGATTTTTATCTACAATTTTTCTCTCTCATGGTTTTCTTCTAAATATATCTCATAGTAATTTCAAAAACCCCTAGCGTTCTACAGCGAGCATTGCCCCTCTTTGAAAAGTTTTGCTCCTTACGGGGATTGGAAATCAATGTTGCCAAGACCAAGTTTATGACCTTCAATCAGCACAGAACATTTATAGGAGGCATACTCTTGGACAGGTTGCCATTAGAACAAGTCAGTGCCTTTACTTACTTGGGGGTCATCTTGCAAAAATATATGAGATGGAGTCGTCAGATTGATACCGCCACATTGAAACACCGGCAACTATCAGGTGCCTTACACATTGAGTTCATTGCCTCCTTGACCAAGCCAGTTAACCCGGTGCTACAGATTTATAACATGAAAGTAGTGAGCTCGGTACTCTATGGGGCAGAACTCTGGGGGTTTGAGAATCTCACTCAGTTAACCATTGCAGAAAACAGGTTTCTACGAAAGATCACCAGTCTACCGCAAAGCACCCCAGTGATACCAATGCTGTATGATCTAGGTAGGAAAGCATTGGCTGATCTTGCCAGGTTACGACCCATCTTGTACTGGCTCAGAATCTGGTGTACACCTGCACTGGCAACATACGCTGATGGCCGGGGGGACATAATCAAGGCAGATCATTACCACAAAATCCGCTGGTTACGTGAGGTAAGAGCTTCCCTACTCAGAATCGGCTTGCCCAACCTGTGGGAAAACTCATCGAGTACCCAATTTCCCTCTAAAGAAATCATAAAGGAAAGATACCCAGAATTGGTGACCCAAAATGCATTTAGAAAAAGTGATAGCACAACGCTGAAGGGGGGCTTTTTTAGCAGTTAAACTCTGGCCAAGCTTGGAACAGTATTGGGACCTAATATCCAAGCCCTTTGACCGGAAATTGTATTTTCAATTCAGAGTGGGCTCTTTGCCGTTAAGATCATACACGGCAAAATGGGTTACATTAGGCAACAGCAAATACCCCTCTTGTGAGGCATTGGAAGAATCTTACGCCCACATACTGTTTGTTTGCCCCGCTTATGCTGGCCCCCGTAAAGTGTGGTTTGCTCCACTTTGCAGGAATCTGGGTACTAGACGGAGTAGCCTTGCACTGAGAATATTTCGCACCGACCCATCACCCTGTATTGCAATTGCAGTAGCCAAGTTTTTGAGCTGGACGTGGGTTATCAGATCGCATACATTCCCTGAGATCTGATGAACCCCCAAGTTTTATCTGTGACTGAGTCGTTGACTTCCCAATTATGAGTCGGCCTACTTTAACTATTTTAAATATCTTAAACGTATGAAATAAATTTTTCTATGTACAAAGCTCCCGTTGTTATTTCCTTGTGTTATTGTTTTACCATTTGCTATTATATGTATTGGCCTTTTTCAACCTTACCAATATGATTCGACTTTTGATTACGATTGTTTGTATATAATACTAAATGCATTTATAATTTTTATAATTGCTTTGTTTTATGGCTGGAAAACATTCCATTTTACTGTAGACCTGCTTTTATGACATATGTTGTCGAATAAAGCTTTTTTGGATTGGTATCTCATAGTTATGTCACAGAGAACTCCTCCATTAAGATTGACATTTCTAGAAACCTACCTGCAGATTTAATTTTCTTCTGAATATTTTTTCTCTCATTTTTTCTTTCTATAGTCTATAGAGTTGCCAAATGTTACAGATGTATATGTAACTTAGCATCCAAGTTATGTCCCATGGGTGTCTCAGTCCCCATCTGGATGATGAGCCTGAATTCCAGTCTTCTCAATAGCAACTGTCGAGCCCCTCCTCTTTCATTCTTCTTTATATGTTTGATCCCAAAATACTGCAGTTCTTTCACATTACCTTGATGTTCTTCCCAAAAATGCTTTGCAATAGGATAAGAGTAATCTCTATTTTTCACAGCTCGAAGATGTTGCAAGATTCTTAGTCGTACTTTGTTTATAGTACTCCCCACATAGTACTTTTTGCATGGACATACTAAAACATATACTACAAAGTCTGTATTACAGGTAATATGCTCTGTGATGTTTTCAATTCTGCCATTGTGCATTCTATATTCTTTTTGATTCATTCCATGTTTGCAGGCTTTGCATTTTGAACATTTCCAGAAGCCTGTATGACTTAGCCAGTTCTTTTTCTTTTCCTTTTCTCCTTCAGTTTCAGACTAGTAATGGCTTTTAGTTAGCAGGTCACCTAGTTAGGCAACTTTTCTGTATGTGATGCTTGGATGATCCGAAAGAACTGTATTCAAAGTCTCATCAGATCGAAGTATTTTCCAATTACTTTAAATAATTTTTTTAGTTTCCTTATTTGCATATTATAATCCATAATGCGACGTGTCTTTTCATCTTTTTTCTCCTCATTTTTCTTTTTTGGTATTAACAGTTCACTTCTTTGTTTTTCTATACTCTCTCCATAGCATCTTGTATTTGCTCCAGAGGATATCCCCTAGCTAAAAATCTATCTTTCATTTTATTCATTTCCACTCTACAATCCTGATCTACTGAGCAGTTCCTCCCTGCTCTTAGCATTTCCCCATAGGGGATACTCCATCTGAGGTTTCTTGGGTGACCACCATTTCCATGCAGTATGATATTGCATGATGTGTTTTTGCCTATGGCTCTTGGTACAGATGCATCCCTCCCTAATGTGGACTTCAATTTCTAAGAAGGTAGTTTGCTTAGAACTGATGGTATAAGTAAATGCTAGATTCAAATCATTATTATTAAGGGATAAAATGAATGCTTTCAGCTCTTTACTTTCCCCTTCCCAAATTATGAAAAGGTCGTCAATAAATCTGGTCCATAGTTTTACCTTTTCCAGGGTCGTTTGATTTCTTTCTGTCCAGATTATTTCAGATTCCCAATATCCCATCAATAAATTAGAGTATGTTGGAGCAAAAGAAGTCCCCATGGCAGTGCACTGCTTTTGCAAGTAGTGGGTTCCATTGAAGATGAAAATATTATGTTTTAAGCAAAAATCAAACATTTCAATTAACATGTTTGAGTGCTCCAAGATATTGATTGGTCTATCACGCAAAAAGTGCTTCACTGCTCTTATACCATCAATATGTCTAATTGATGTATAGAGTGATGTTACATCAATTGTAGCCATTAAGTATGATTCCTTCCAAAGGTATGTCTTGGATTTTATTTTAAAAAATCCATAGAGTCTCTCAAATAAGAAGGTAGAGCTGTTACGTAGGGTGCTAAAAAGATATGAAGATGTCAATATTCCTCGAAGCGTTTTCCAAAAGCGAGTTGATTGAACTAACTATTGGACGTCCCAGGGGATTTATTAAGCTCCTATGAATTTTTAGGAGAAAATAAATCATTTGTGTTGTTGGATGTTGAGTTTTCAGATATTTATACTCCTCGTCATCAATAAGTTCTTGCTGGTGCCTCTTCTGTAGCTTGTCATTATATTCCAGAATGATTTTTGGCGATAGATTTTCTTTCAGTTTTTCATAATGAGGCTATTTCTAAGTTGTTTTTCAGCTTTCATTAAGTACTTGTCACAGTCCTGTATTACAATATTTCCACCTTTATCAGATGCTTTGACAATAATCGTTCAGTCTTCCCTTAATTCTTTGATTGCCATTCTTTCTCCAATGGTGATATTTCTTTTACTTTTCTGTTTCAATAAATTTCTTTGAGAATGTTTGTTCAGATCTTCAACAACCATCTCATCAAATAGGTCTATCTTGTTCCCCGATGGTTGTTTATGGCAGAATGTGGAGGATGGTTTAAGTCCACTCTCTCCTCCTTTTCCTATTTCAATGCCTATTTCAGCACAAAATTGTGCATCTGTTACTTCTTCCATTGGCATTATACAGACTAAGCCATTTGATTCTTCCTCCAAAGATATCAAAGTTCTTAGGCACAATATTTCTTTTATTGTCATATTGGAGACATTTTTACCTTGTCGTACAATTTCTGTTTCTTGGTGGGGATGAATTAAAAATGTTTTTTAGTTTCATTTTGCACGTAAATTTATATAGATCTGTTCTTGGATTTGCTAGATCCATTTCTGTATCTGGGCAAAAGGAGAGTCCTTTATTGAAAATGTTATTCCTCTACTTCTTCTGGTTTTAACTTTGCTCTCGCCCTGCCCCCTCCAAAAGTTCCCCAGAAAAATCCAGGTTGCTGTGATTAGAGTCTTCATCCGCTGAGCCTACTTCAGAGCTATCAACTGATGTTTCTGAAGCTTCTCTTGTCTCCAAAGCTTTATCCATCAGTGCTCTGCTTCTTAGCCCATCATATTTTCGTGCAAATGTGTATATGCGTCTATTTTGATAGTCAATTCGATCTCAAGTGAATTTCTTCGCCTTTTGTTTTTCTATCTGAGTTTCATACTTATCTATTCTTTTTTCTATCTGTTCAAGTTCCTTCATTATTTTATCAGTCATTACATGCTTCTCCAATTCTTACTCCAATTCCTTTATTTTGACAATTATCAATTCCAACTTTCTTTCTGCATGTAATATCAATGTACGCATTAACTTAAAAGAGCATTCATTTGTGTCATCCTGCCATCTTTCTATGAGATCCTCATCCAGATCATTTAAAGTCGGTAATATTAATATTCTTAATCCTTTTGGGATTCTTTTGTATTCAATATATTTCTGTAGCGATGCCATTTACCAAAACTTATTTAACTCATTAGTGCAGTTGCGTTCCAATTCCCTGATGATATCATCATTAATTCTCCTTTTGTCCTCTGCTTGTCTTGTGATTGTGTTTCCTATTGTTATTTTGTTGTCATTTAAGAGCTCACTTGCTCTTTGAAATCTTCGTGGCCTTTTTTCTGCCATAGTTTATTCCCCAAAACTCTCAAGTCCCTGTGTTGCACTTTTCTATTTTCTTTTCGGTGTATTTATAGCCACTGCTGCCCTTTTCAAATTGTCCCCTGTTAGGGCTGCCGTACTATGCCTCACTTTTGTTTTTGTGACTCCCCCTTTTTTCTCGGCCTCCGCTTAACGGATCACCCAGAAACTTTCAACACAACAGCTGAACCAAAAAGGGGAAGTTTTTCAAAAATGTAATGAAGATTCGTCAAGCATTGCCAAAGTTATTGGCAAAAAAATTGGATGCTTTTCCTATGGAAACTTTGGGCCTTATTTATGAGACCTTGCAACACTTTTGCACTGCCGTTGCATCACTTTTTGTGACGCACCGGCAGTGTAAAAAATTTGCCATGTTGCGCCCAATTTACAAAGTGATGCATCTAAGCAGATGCGTCACTTTGTAAAGCCCTGTGCTACATTATACCTGCATGAGGTTTCACTGCGCCACTTCTAGGACCCCACTGCATCAAAATGTTACGCCTTCCTCCGTCGCAGGCATAAGACTGACGCAAGCACATTTAACATGGGACTTGCACCTGTGTAATGAAACATTGCTGGAGTTTCGTCACTATTGCGACACACTCCAGCAATGCGTCATTACTGCGCCTACAGATACGTCAGAAATTCTGACGTATCTATAACTCCTTGCGACATGGAGTGATGCAACAGTTTTCATAAATGAGGCCCTTATATATGTGTATATATATATATATATATATATATATATATATATATATATATATATATATATATATATATATATTATTGTGAAAAACATGTATGTGTACTAAAAGGTTACTTTGTTTCAAACTGTATGAAAAGATGATATGTTGTATTTTAACTGGCAGCGATGTTCAATGGTGTGGCTGGGCATTCCAGAATCTAATGGAAGTGGACTGCCTGCCAGGGGTTGGATGACTTCTTCACTTGCGCTTTAATAAAGGTCAATATTTGTCATCATTTTTTTTGTGTGCTGACCCTGGTATTTTCCCCTCACATTTTATCTTCAATAAATGCTCCACTCAAATTCAATATTCTTTTTGTAGACCATCACCTTTATGATATTTTTTTTTACTTTTCTATCCTTTCACTGTAAATCATGCATGAACTGGTACTGGACCATGACTAGCCATTTCCTGCACAGAGCATTGTCTCAGGGAGCGAAGCCATTGAGTTCTGTTTTTTTCAAGCCTGGTGGCCGCTGCTTGTGCTGCCGCCATACTCCCTCACTAGCCTCCTATCACCCCAGGGTGATTGGATCTGACGCCTATCCACATCCACAGCAAATTAGAGTCAATTAAGTTTAAAACAGTGCAAATACATCAATTTAAATATAAAGTGGTGTTGTAATGTTGGGTCACACATGCCTGGATCAGGCTGACCATCTCACTCCAGTCAATTATGGACACTGTCTCAAGTCCTGATCTTTTCCCCTACAAATCATTGATTTCAGGTGAGTTAGTCTAATGTGTTCAATGAAAGGAAAACGAGACTACAACACCAACACCAACAAAGCATCTGGCTATAGCACAAACGTCCAGCATTGGAAACAATGTCAGTAATTATATGGAGAGAAGTGGTCACTCTTGATGGCATCTTTAGAACAGACAATGTTTTACATCTTGTTTGAGGCATGATTTGCAAGCCAAATTTTTCCGCTGCTCGGCTGGTGCTTTATCTCTTCAGACCAAGGAAGACCACTGACAGGGAAACAGTATTCACAGCGCGGTCGGAACCACGTGTGCCATTACTACGCAAGCATTACCACGCATATTCCTTTACCACGCATATGACTTTACCACGCATATTCCTTTACCACGCTAGCCTTTACAATGATTTTCATTGCAAAGGCGGTGAAGGCATATGCGTGGTAAATGAAGTCAGGGCTCTAGATTCAGAGTGAATGGGCGGGGGTGGGAGGTGTTGGAGTCTTGGAGGGACCTCCTCCTGCCCGAACGAGAATGGAAGCAACAGGAAGGATCAGGATGCGGCTTGGTGAGTATTTTTCTGTTTTTAGGGCTCAGGTTAGGGTACTTTTCAGGGCTGGGGGCTGGGTTTCAGGGCTCAGGGCGGGGGTTCGAGGTAGTTTTTAGGGCTGGGGGCTGGTTTTAGGGCTCACACAAGGGGCTGGGGTGTTTTTAGGGCTGGGGTGAGGGTAGTTTTTAGGACTGGAGGCCGGTTTTAAGGCTCAGTCCGGGGAGCTGGGGTGTTTTTAGGGCTGTTGTCGGGTCGTTTTCAGGGGCGGGCCCGGGTTTTAGGGGTCAGGGTGGGAGGCTGTGGTGTAATCTTTACCAAGCATATGTGTTTACCAATCATGCCTTTGCAACGAAATTCATTGTAAAGGCATGCATGGTAAAGGCATGCGTGGTAAAGAAGCCGTTGTGGTAAAGACCGCGTTGTTGGCATGAGATTTAATTGCATGCATGCTTCCGTCATACAACCCCACTGACATGGCTCTGACTTTGCTCTCTCTGTATAGCTGGCTTGACCACCATAAAAGGGAAATGCTTAAAATCAAAGCGCAGAAACACACAAATATTAACACCTGCAACTAATCTTGTGTCCCACTCAGAGCAAAGAAGTGGAACTTTACCCCATACCAGGCAAAGTAGTGTAAAGTTAATTTCGGTTGTATCATGAGTCATGGAAGCTTAGCTCCAATACCTGACTGAACAGCACTCATCTGCACAACTGACAACTTTAGCAACAGTAAAGTGACATACATTGCAAGAGCATACTTGGAATTTTAATACCTCAGACCATTTTCTTTCCTTGTTCTGTACAATTGAAGAAAACTACTGCCATATGCGTCCTTATTTTTTCATTGTTTGCCGTGTTAAGAAATGTATTTTTTAATTGCTGCATCATTTCTTGCATGAAAGGAACGACTGGCAAAACTAGTAAAATAAAATGAAACATTGTTATATGCAACATTATTTCAAACATACCTTCCCATTGCGTCTTTTTCATCTCATTCTGCTATGTTTGTCCTTATTTGATGCTGTATCTGAAAATTATCATTTACAATGGCTGGAAAACTATTTAAGATTGTTTAGAATGCGTGTGGTACATAAATATGAAATGCTATCTACTATGCTCTCTGCTGTATCGTCATTTTCTGTATTGCATTTTATTTTTTAGAGATCCTATTTACCCTCTGTGTATTAGTCAGTAACTCATTTGTGGCTTATCTCCTCGTTATCAGCTTTAAGCATCTATTGGTTTCCAGTGTTAGTTACATCCCTGTCCTCGTAGTACAGCATCCAGTTACATTGATGCTATCTCTGCTATATATTTTCCCTAGCAGATGCACCGTGCGAATTTATCTCTCATGGAACACAGCACAGTAGTACATTGCTTCAAATACTTTGTTCAAAATGCCTGCTCCGTGTATGCCATCTTTTTAACCTGGCAACATGTCTGTGCAGCGCTCACTGGCAGGTCAATTGCGTCATCTTCTCCATGTCTCAATTTTATATTCCAATAAAATGAAAATACATCTGGGGCCCGATTCACAGAACTAACTTAAGACAAAATCCTAAACTTACTACCATTTTGGTATTCACAGAAGGCACTTACTCATTTTGGTATTCACAGAAGGCACTTACTCATTGATGAGTAAGTGCCTTCTGTGAATACTAAAATGAGTAACTTACTCATTTTGAGTAACTTACTCATTTTGGTATTCACAGAAGGCACTTGCGCAGGGGGATGGATTACAATATTACTAACAAAAAAAACGTACCTTTTGCTGCTACGGCCGGCCGTCTCCAGCGTTGCGTTCGTCACCTCTCCACATCCTGGGTCTCAGCAGCCCCTGGCACCCACACTCCCATCCAATCCCCGTGCTGCAGAGCAGCGCAGAGATTGGTCCGAGCAGGCAAGAAAGACGCCCTGCTAAGACCAGGGAGTCTGTGGGGTTTCTCCAGCACGGCTGCTCAATGCAGCTGGGCTGGAGAAAACCCAAGTGCGCATATGTGTTTAGGTCGGCCTGAAACGGCCGGCCTAAACACATGCACACTTGGAGAGTGGAGTGCACGTAGCACTCCTCCTCACCCTCCCATGCCTAAGCCCCGCCCCTCCCAACACCGCTGGCTAAGACCCGGCAAATGTAAAATAAAACGATGCCAGAGCATCGTTTTATTTTAAATTTGCTGGCTCTGAGCCAGGCACTGGGGTGACGCTCCTCAGCCATTGCGGAGGAGCCACCACTGGGTCTTGGTTAGGCAGCGCATGTGCTGCTGTCTCGAAGAGACATGTTGTATTCAATATGTGGGCTTCAGCCCACTCATAGGCTTCCCATCTGCTGGCTTCATCGTCGCTCTCATATTCTTTACTCGAATTTGTCCATGGCATGCATGCATCATGCCTTTTCCTCTGTTTAGCCCTCCCGAGAGCATGGACCAATTACTACCATCCATCCACTGCCCCCAATTTAGGAGCTACTTCTTTCTTTCTTTTTGAGCACTTCACAGTAACGCTCGTGTTTTCACTCGCCCTGAGCTCAGTTTCTGTAAACAGGCCTGTAAATCTTGTTCTTATCTCGTCACATTTACTGTGCATTCAAAGACGGAGATCAAATTCAGACGCTGTTTTCCAAAGGTTCCTGTTTACTTTTCTTTCTCTGACTTCAAAGTGCGATAATTTTTCTTGTTAATGTCCCGATGTTGCTTGCCCGTCCCCCCAACCACCTCCCACTTCACTACTTGACCCGTCCCTCCACCCCTCCCTCATCGCTGATGGCCCCATCTGTCCATAATTTCTTGCCTCGTCTCGCTCCCCCCATCGCTGCTTGTTTTCTATTGTTATTGTTTATATTCAGATTTCTTTGTTGTGCATTAGAGGCTCAGCAACTAAGTCCTTGCATTTCAGAAAACAGAAAATGAAACGAGGAGTCATGCAGTCCAGGACACAAAGCTACCCCCTAAGCACTTTACGAGGTGTGAGTGAGCGTCCCTTTGTGAAACACTCTTTGATATTTATCAGTTATCCTGTGGTGATTTGATTTGCAGGCACCCAGCCGAACCATGATTGTTGAAAACAAATTTGGTTTGACGATGTTGAACGGTGTCTGCAGTAACACCCTAATTCTTGTGCTAATCCGTTCAGCTCTTCACCAATACAGGAGAAGAATCACTTGGGAGAGCACTTTCATGTACTAAGTACCAGGCTACAGCCCAGTACGCCAGACAGCAGGAGCCGAAAAAAACAAAGGGCGGCAGGAAACAAGTGGGCGAGAAATGGCAGGGTAGAGAGCATAGAGACTATGCTATTGATTAATCAATCATGCAATTAAATATAAAGCCGATTTAAAAAAGTGAAGACAGTATCCAGCACCATTTATAATTTCATCACAATGAGGCTATCAATGATGCAACAGGTTTAGTGGCGCCGGGACCCAAGGTACGAGAGGCTCACCGCAGCCCAATTATGGCGGCCTTTTACAACAGTCCCCCAGAAGCGGCAGGACTGTTTTCCTTCTTTGCATTAGGGCCCATGGCTATCTAGTTACACCACAGATCACGGTCCAGTTAGACCACAATGCATTACATCCTTACATTTATGATTGTCACGTTTTGTTTGATCAGAAACAAATTGCAATGGAGAAATTTCTATGGGGGCTGTTCAGTGAGTCTGTTGACAATGGTTTTCATCCGAAGTTTTTTCCAGTCATTCTGGCACCTATCACGTGTTATTTACCACATGCAGCTCAGTGAAGCTCATCTTTGGTGGTCAGCAGCCTCCCACTTTTAGAAAACAAGTTCTTCAAAAAGAAAATGGAAGAGTTAGAGCACTTTTGTGTTCACACAGATCGTTTTATTTACAGTTGTATGTGTGGCGCAAGGGCATACCGTCCATTGGTGCAGCAGGTTCGGTGGCACCAGGGTCAGAGACATGTGTGGCTCACTCAACCCTAATAATTGTGGCATTTTATCATTTAAACAGCATCCGGGGGACACTTCCCTCCTTGCACTAGGGACCATGACACACTGTCTACGCTACTGAACTGCATCATCCGCCTTTCCAAATAAATTTCCTGATAATCACGTATTTTAATATCAGAGGTGCTGTGCTGTTGCAGCATGTAAAAATGCTCAGAGGCAAAGGGTTACTACACCTACTATGCTACTCAAATTAAATGCATTGAATAACAAATGTTTAGAATAAACAGTGTGAAACCCTGACTGCATTTCCACACTCTAACATGGCTCACGGCCCCTTTTCTGCTCCTCCTCACTCCTACTTCCCTCCACTCTGTAACCTTTCCTATGATATCCTTACCATTTCTTCTTCATATCATTGACCATGCATCGCCCTCCCCTTCCTTTAGTGTCCACTCCACCGCTGTTTAGCACGCTTGCTTTGTAGCTAGGTTTGAACAATACAGATTCCTATATTTACCTAACACATGGATGGGGTTTTGAAAGGCAGTCTGATGCACTGACCTGGTGTTGTGCCCTGCCTTCTAGTAAAACGGACCCATCAAAACCTGGAAAAAAATAAATATTTGCAATTTACAGATGCAAGATAGGACCAGGATAGGTCAACAGCTATTGTTGAACACTACGTCCATCCCTCCTGCTGCTGGCTGTTGAGTGGCTTGCCACCTCTGGCTGTTCATCGTGTTGCTTGCCCCCTCCCACACTTTTCCCACTGTCTGATGCAGAGGCTCATGTAGCTTGCCGTTAGGGCCGTTAGGTTGTTTGCCCCCCGTTATCCTGCCCTCCTCCTACTATCCGTCGTGTTGCTTGTCACCTCCTTTCCTCCTCCTACTCTGCATTGTGTTCCTTGCCCCCTTCTTCCCTCCTTGTTGCTTGTCGCCTCCTGCTGTCCGTATTGGCCCTGTCCCTGCCCACCATAACAAAAAATAAACATTGGCCACACCATAGGGCCGGCAAAGCTAATCGGTCACGACTGTGCAAGAGATATTGGCTTTGTTAAACTTATTTTAGCCATGTGTACAGCCGCCCAATTGCTGTGCAGCATGGCTGAAAGTAAAAAAAAAAAAACACTATGACGCATCCAGCACTGATTGCGTGTTTCTTTTTTTACATTCAGCAGTGCTGCACAGCTGTCAAGCTGCTGTACAACATGGCTAAAAATCATTGACAAAGTCAATAGCTCTCTCATAGTCAAGACCTATTGACTTTGCCAATGCTTGTTTAAGTAACATATTCTTCAGCTAATACTTTTTCTTTTACAGATGTTATAAAGAAGATTCTTTATTCCTGCTAATTAACAGCTGAACAAAATGTTTAAAATTGACAAGTAAGGGATATTAGCATATCTCTGGAAGTTTTTTAAGTGCGATAGCCAGCATTGACAAAGCCAATAGATCTAGCTTTACCTGAAGTGCTCCTGACTTTGCTGATGCTTGTTTACTTTGTTGTAATTTAGTACTTTCTTAATGTTCCAAGAAAGCATCTTGGAATGGTTAAGTAATGCTTACAGAAGCATTCTAAGATGGCTGTCTAGAGTGATGGCAGTACAGCATCATTATTATTGCATGTCTGCAAAGTCTGTATAACTATTGTCAACACCTTGAATATTGGGGCTCTATTTATGCGACATTGGGATTATAGTGGCTGGTACATGCCATCTACTCCAATATTCAAATTTCTCTTCCCTGTCTTTCTTTCCCATTGTTGGAAATCTCCAGTACCTCTGATACCATTACACCAGCTGCTAAGGCTTATGGCCTGAAGAGTGAGAATATAACAACCATTGTAGGCCCAGTTGAAACATTTGAAATAAAAAAATGTGAGAACTGGGAGTTCCGGAATTAATATCAGCCTTAGCCATTTCTGCTATTGTTTCAAACTTGCGCCCAGAGGCTTCTGGAATAACTCCTCGGTGATTACTGCAAAACTCCCCTGGCAGCATAAGGGTGCTGGAGACAAAGGAATATTTTCTGTCAATGGTGCACACATGAAGTACATTCTGGAATGATTAAACATGCTCCATGGAGGAGAACATTGTTGCTAACTAGCGGTGTGGAAAATGTGCGTAATTTCAAGAAAATTACTTGAAAATATTCATAATTATGTGAAATGCAAATCTGGCATCTAGTGCTATATTTTAGTGTAAATGTGTCCTGCATCCATTTTGGATGCAAGGGCATATTTTGCACTAAAGAGTAGTGTTAAAAACACAAGTGCGGCAAACAACAGCTTCGGTGACTTACTGACGCTCACCAGGAGGCACCAAACATACCTTCATATTAGACAGAGGACTGGTGTTCCTGTCCTGGGTGTAGCACATAAAGCAGTGGTGGCATCATACAGTGATAGTGTGCCCAGATGTTTTTTATTTGAGTCAATTTATGCGTGGCCTACTGGCCCTCTTGTTTCACTGTTATGTGAATGCCCAGAAGCCTGCACTGACATGCTGTGTGTTTGTCAAGTGCATGTGTATGTGTTGGATGTCTGTAATACATTTATAGAAGTAATTTGAGTTTGTTTACTGAAGCCAGTAGAATCTATTTTGGTTGCCCCTGCCAGTGGGATCCATCTTGCATGCCCCTCGGTTATCACGGCCCAAGATGGAGAACAATCATAAGATCTCCAGAAAATGGAAGTATGCTGCCTGCATTTCTGTGGTAGGAGAATGGAGACATGGTTACCTTTTCAAATTCCATGAAGGCTTTGTTAACAAGGGGCTGCTGATTAGTACTCCATCAGCACTACCATTTGGTAGATAGTAGGGGTGAAGGGTGGGACTGCAGTTCTTTTGTTCAATGTGAGGAAGCTTCAGACCCAGCTATGTCCTTTTGTCTTTCTCAGATTACTGATTCCCAGAGGTTGATGATAGAAATGCACAGAAACCTCACACTTCATTGTGCTTATGTTGTGGGTACTCCAGATTCGAGACGGTCACAGTGCTACCTGCTGTTGCTATCCACAAAGGCTGTGCCTGCAGTGCAGCATGAGCAGGAAGGTTAAATGGGAACCTCCCCAAACTGGCTCTGAAGTTTGAGACAATGGATTTACATCCCCTAACTGGAAAGTGTAATAAATGTGGCTGTTGGTTGACTCAAGTGTGAGCCCTGGTCAAGCAGCAACCACAATCCTTGTCAGAGTGAGGCACAGGCCAACCCTAAATTAACCTGTGCTCAACCTTCTGGTAGCTCGGCACAGAGCAGTCAGGCTTAACTTAGAGGCAATGTGTAAAGTATTCGTGCAACACTTCAAACAGTAATAAAGTGAAAACACCACAAAAAAAGGATCCCGCGCCAAGTTAGAAAAATAATAAATAAAACGACCAAAATGACAAAAATCCAATGAGTAGAACTGGAGATATGCAATTTTAAAGATTTTAGTGAAAATAGCGTCAAAAAGCACAAAGCGCAAACTTTGGTCTCACAGGACCAGGATGAATTCACAAGTTCAGGCGGACCATGTTGGAGCACGGGCCGGCTACAGTAACCCAGTTAGGCCTGCTAAACAGAGTACCTTAAATCCTGGTTTATGGAACTTTGCAAGGATCTGCGTAAAAGATGTGTTGCACAGACGAAGCGATGCATTGGATCCAAGATGCGGTGAGGCTGTGATTCAAGGGTGAACACCCATTACAACGCCGGCAACACTACGCATGGCTTTACGTCGCATGCGTTAGAACGCAAGCGACGTTACCACGCGTACACATTGCGACGCGTACCATTATATCGCATGCGCTTTTAAAACGCATGCGCTTTTAAAACGCATGTGATGTAATGGCGCCGGAGCAGAAACGGCAATGGTGGAACCGGGAGCAGAGACTGCGACGCTGGAGAGGAACCACGAGGAAAGAGAGGTAAGGGTGATTGTGCTTGGGGTGGGAGTAGTGTGGGTAGTGGTTTAGGGTTTAGGGTAGTGTTGTAGTGTCTAGGGTAGTGTTGTAGTGTCGTAGTGTATGGGAGTGTTTTAGGGCTTAGGGTAGTGTCAGGGGGTCGTAGTGTATGGTTGTGTTTTAGGGTTTAGGGCTTAGGGTAGTGTCTGGGGGTCGTAGTGTATGGTTGTGTTTTAGGGCTTAGGGTAGTGTCAGGGGGTCGTAGTGTATGGTAGTGTTTTAGGGTTTAGGGCTTAGAGTAGTGTCAGGGGGTCGTAGTGTATTGTACTGTTTTAGGGTTTAGGGTAGGGGGTTGTAATGTAGGATAGTCTACTGTTTTGTACTGTAGGGTAGTGCTGTGGAGTGTGTGTTATTTAGGGTACTGTGTTACTGTTTGGGGGTTATTTTGCGTTGTAAATACATGCGGGGAAATGGGGTCCGTTGTAAAGGCATTTAGTATGCATTTCAAAGGAAATGCGAACTAATGCCATCCGTTGTGAAACATGCGTTGTGACGGTACATGCGAACTAAAAACCGCGTTGTGAAGGCACGCGTTGTTTTGGTTTGCGATGTATCGTCATACATCCGATTCAAGGGCCTGCCTCATTGTTAAGGATCCTGTCAATGAGACTTGTGATGCAAAGTCCGGCATTAAGGCTGTAACACACAATCGGGCGATGCGTCAGTTCTGAAGAGCTGTGAGGCTGTGATGTGGAGTCCAGGGTTGTCGTCAAGGCTGCTGTCGATGAGGGATGCGAGGGCCTGCACTGAGGATGAGTTGCGCATGGTGGTTCCGATGGAGGTTTGCCAGCGATGCAGATCTTTGCGATGGGTCCAATCCCTGCAGCAGCATCAATGTGTCAGTTCTGCTCAGGTTTGTGCCATGCAGCAGAGGAGATGTATCGGTTCCACTGGGTCCACAGAGGCTGGCAGAGAGCATTAAGCCCACTTCCAAGGGTCAGGGACTGGCACCACTTGCCAGGGTAGACTCACAGATGGCAGAGTCCAGATACAGGAGCAAACTTGTTGGAAGCCTGTTGTGTCCCTGAGGCTTCAGATCAGGAGGCCAGCGACTTAGCACTTGGAGTCACTTTGGGTTTTAGGTTCAAGAGGGTTCTCACCCAGGCAAGGGGCACTAGTCCTTCAGAGCAGCAGTACAGCAGAGTGGCAGTCCTTTAAGCAGCGCAGCAGTCCTTCATCCTGGCAGAGTAGCTACACGTCCAAAAGTGTACTCAAGTGTTGGTGTCTGAGGTCCAGTATATATCCAGTTGTGCCTTTGCATTGGGGAGAAGCTTCTAGAAGCATACCTTTAAAGTGCACAGGTGTACCGCCTTTCTGATCCTGGCTCCAGACTAACTACAGGGGGTATGCACCCCTTTGTGTGGCGACAAGACACAGCCTAGTCAGTAGTGAAATATGAATTTAAATGTTTTTCACTACAAGGACATGTAAAACTTAAAAGCACATGTCCTACTTTTTAAATACATTGCACCCTGCCCTCTGGGCTGTCCAGGACCTACCCTTGGTGTGACTTGTATGTTCAAAAATGGTTCTCATGACCAAGAAACGTAAACGCAAACTCCAACACAATATGCTTTTTATCAAAATAATGTGCAAATGCTGAAGTGTGCTGTGAAAATTTACACCAGTCACCTTGTGCTAAATTTGTGAGGAAACAAAGTGCACCAAAAACGTCATTCTGTAGTGAAAACATAAAATTGAATAACCAAGCTAAACAAACTGTTATTGTATCACGACTATCATCAACCCCTATGCTCCTAATGTTATCAAAAAATAACCCCAGAAACCAAATAAAACAACAAAGTCCCAAATGACCCAATGTGAATAAGGCTCAAAACTTACGATGTAACCAGTTCTGGTGTATAAAGTCGATTAATCCCAAACGTAACCGGATGAATATCCTCACGATATTCACATTGGGTCATTCAGGACTTTGTTGCTTTACTTTGGTTTCGGGGTTATGCTTTGATAACATTAGGAGCGTGGGGGTTGAGGATAGTCATGATTCAATAACGGTTTGTTCAGCTTGGTGATCTTAAATTATTGATGGATTTTTCTGTACATTGCAGTTACCTCTGAGGAAGGGCTAAATGGCCCGAAATGCATTAGGTATATCAGTATGGTCACTTGGGATGAGAATGTGAATTTCGACATGCTGTGGAGAGAAGCTCAGATGGGCATTCCACTAGTATTTTGTAGTTTGAAATCACAACACCTCTATGAGAAGTTTGAAAATACAGAAAAGTGGAACAATGAAAATGTGATTACTAAGGATTACTCGGATTATATGGACTCTTGTTCGTTGCTTAATAGCTGTGCATCTCAGACTGGTTTGCGACGCCACACCATTGTGTTTTCCTACTATATATGTGCTTTTGGACAGAGCACACACTGGGTTTGCACGCCGAATATATTGTCTTAGAGCACTCTCTGCGCCAACCTTGGCGGAACACTCGAAAATATCGGAGCGAGCTACAAGAGACTGCTTTTCCCAGAATGCCAGGGGCGAACCTTGCCTGAGAGGTCAGCGGTGTGCTCCCACATCCTGTTGTTCCTTTATGTTTGAATCTTGTGTGTGTGATTCCAGATCTGGTGCCACTAATTCAGTGCACCACAAGTCATCACCACGTGGCTGTGGGCCCTTCCTGACTGCTGCCACCGGCCTACACTGTGGTCAGCAGGTCCCTCAAGTCAAACGACGCATCATCGCTGGCGGCACACCCGCCGAGCGCTCCAGGTGCCACTAACTCTGTGCAGCTCAAGTCAACGCCACGTGGCTGTGGGCCCTTTCTGACCGCTGCCTCCGGCCTACACTGCGGTCAGCAGGTCCCCCAAGTCAAACGACGCATCATCGCTGGCTGCACACCCGCCGAGCGCTCCAGGTGCCACTAACTCTGTGCATCTCAAGTCAACGCCACGTGGCTGTGGGCCCTTTCTGAACGCTGCCTCCGGCCTACACTGCGGTCAGCAGGGCTCACAATTCGAATTGAGTCTTGATTTATTTATGGCGCAGTCCAGTAGGCAACAGACATTGCTTCCAGTGCGGCCCGCCCGGACGACGCATCATCGCAGGCCGCGCACCCGCCGAGCGCTTCAGGTGCCACAAACTCAGTGCAGCTCAAGTCATGGACCCTTTATGATGTAATCTTTTGTGTGTGAGTCCAGTTCTGGTGCCCCTACCTCAGTGCACTGCAAGTCATGGACCCTTTATGATTGAATCTGTGTTTGTGATCCGATGATCACTGTTCTAGTTGTTGCCAGCACCAACCACTCCCTGAGGGCTGGCTTACACTCACCCCACACCCATCCAGCACAGGGGTCACTAGACATGTGACCCTGGTAATAAAAAGGGGCCGGGCGCACGTACCCTTAGCCAGTTCCACCATACATCTAAGTGTGTCTGTGTGGTCATTATGAATGCGTGATGGCCCCTGGCCCTACCACATTACATCGTGCTGTGGACATTGGATGCAAGCATGTCACCTCAGGCAGTGGGTAAGACCTTGGACATGTAGCTCTGTCATCCCCCCTGTAAGCGTAAGTGGAGTGGGCTGGGCCGGCGTACGTCAGTCCTGCGCAGGGGTGTGTAGAATTAGCCCGGGGCTCAGGGCATGGTTCAGTTCTGGCCTGGACAAGGAAGTCACCAATGCGTGTGTCTCTGTTGTAGTGTCAGCGCCACCCAGCCCGCAATCGACAATGTTGCAATGTAGCATGCACCCGGAGGGCGGTCTCGCACGAACGGTGCAATGAAGGAGCGCAAGACCGCTTGGGGTCTTGGCTCATACATGCCAAAAGTTGTGTGTATCTGCATTGCCTCAGCATGAGCCAAATGCCTAGCCTTAATCGCAGCGCAAGATCAGCCAGGCATGAACTCTACATCTGTGTCCGCACTATCCTTACCATAGGCCTACACTCACGTGGCCGCCCACCTCCAAAGGCCAACATCACAGTGTCGTTGTCAGGCTTGTGGACATGCGCAGACAGGCATGACAATGGTGTGCCGTTGGAGTGCAAGTGATGCAACCGCGCAGCGTACACAAGTGAATAGGCCCGGGGGAGGGAGGAGCAGCTGTGAGGCAACGTAACACACAGTGATGCCGATCGTTTGCCACATGCAAGTCATGTCAAACATGAATCCCAAAGTCGCACACATCCCACCCCACACCCAACAAGCCACATCATAATTCCTGAATGCAAGCAGATGACAAACTGACATTAGGGATGAAAGCTCCTTTGTCTGAACTATCAGGCGGAAGCACATCTGCACATCCGACCTCGGAATTGCATGTACCCGGCACCCCCTGACAGATACGATAGCAGTTGCGGACGACTCCCACACTACGCACAGCCCGACGACAGACCAACGTATACACACCCCACACACAGAAGTCCTTGCTCGGAGTTATCTTGCATGGAATGGCCTTCACACTTACTCCCACATCATCCCAGGCGTACAACCGTTGCACACTTAAACAACTCATTGATCCGAGCTGTGGCATTTCATCCACCGAACTGGCGCAGGCCAGAACAGTGCCGCTTCAACCAGGGCCAGTAACGCAATGGCAGAACATCCCGGACACATGCACAACCCCTGTCACGTGGAACTGTACTGTGTACGTATGCTGCATTTACTGGGGGCACTGCCATTGGTAGTGCTGCGGGTCAGTTACCGGCTAAGCTTCCGCCTTGCCAACGTCATCTGCGTTCAGCCTGTGTTGCATTGTCGATCGTGCATATTCGAGTGGTCCATGGATGTCTGCCTATCCAACAGGATGGTAGGCGAACTGGATTTCGACATGTGTGTGCGCCCTCTGTTGGCCCACAACCAGGAGTGTCACCGTGATACCCGTCTATGGGATGCCTGGATACTTGGCATACATGCTGGCAGCTGGACCTGGGATATTGCAGAACTCCTCGTGTGCAGTGACCACATTGAGCCGCTCCCCTATTGGGCTGTAGTGCTAATTGGTGACAGGGGGTGGATGCAGCACATCTGTCCGGACCTAATGGATAGCCTCGCTGTCCTGTTCGATGGAGTCGACAACGACCTCATGTTGGAGATGATTGCCTACGAAGCTGCAATCGCTTTCATGGACGTGTAACTACGTACCTGCAGCCACAACAGTTTGGAACCCATTGCACATGTCCCAACACCTTATTGCATCTTGGGGTTCTGGTCACATATCCCACGACAACAGTGGACATGGCTGCATTCGCCTGGACCCCGAATACGTGGGCGGACAACCACGCGGGGTAACACACACCTGTGAAAGGTGAGGCACTCCCCCAGAGTGGACAGCAGCGCTTGGCAACGTTCCTCATTCTGACATGCTGCTGCATTGGTCCGCATGTTGTGGCACTTCTCTTGCCCGTACTGACACGCATATGCTAATAAAGTCTGCGCACATTCACTTGTATTCAACTGTGATGTGAGTTTTTTTTTAATGACGATGTGTGTCTTACTGCCTATCTGGGTCAGGGCCATACATGCGCATTGATAGCATTACCCAGGGAGTACCATTTATGTGGAATCACTATCCCTACATTCATCAATACTTTCATGCATAATTGATCAGGGCCATGACACATCAGTGTGAATTTGAATGTTTTATTCGCATTCAGTGGGGTGTGTAAGCTGGACCAGGACAGGGCCATGCAAACCCCACTTTACATTGTCGCCCCGTGGAGGGCCAGCCAGAGTCCTTTAGGGATTGACAGGTTCATCGGAAGAGGAAGACTTCAGTCCGCAGTGTGATTGCTGTGTCATTGGTAACCATTCCAAATATGGCAGTCCATGTCGTGGTCCAAGGTGAGTGTCGCTGAGTGTGACGGAGGACAGTGGAAGATCTTATTCCAGGGCATGATGCAGAGGGCAGAACCAAGCTGAAACAGGCCATATGGCGGTGATGTATGCTACCACTTCAATCTTACCACCAAGCCAGATTCATCATCATCTTCGTCCTCTGATGCGTCAGGTGCCTCACATGTGGGTGGTGGTGTTTGGTCTGCCGCACTGTGTGGCACTGACACTTCAGGGGTGGAGATGTGGATGGAGTAATAGCAGCAGCAGTCATCCGCGCCAGGCAGTGTGGCGGCAATGCCATGATGAGGATCTGCAGGTCATGGGAGATCCCAGCTACATCTCGCTGGTGTGCAGCCGTGGCAGCCAATCGTTCCGCATGCATCCGCTCCATGTTCTCCATGATCCTCCATGTGCCCCAACTCCCGGCTGACATCGCTGGAGCCACTCTGACAAGACACTTGTCCTTGTCTCCGAGGCATGACTCCAGCGATGTCAGCCATGCATTGTTGGAGAGCATGGAGCGGACAGTGGGTGTCCGTTAGGGACTGTAAGTGGACCCTGATGTGACGTAGACACCCACGTATGGCATCTAGTTTGGCTGCCATGAGGTCGAACCCCACCCGCAGCTGATCAGCCATCTTCTCCTGGCACCCTAACACACGGCGTTGGAATGCCATGTGTTGGTCGTGGGGGTCCTGGGAGACAGCCGTGGTGGTGGGTGCTTCCTGCTGTGTGGTCTGTGCAGGGGTGGGGTCTCCTTGATGCAGCTGGGCTGCCCTGCTCCTGGAGGTGGGGTGCCGAAGCTGTCCATGAGCTGCTGGAGGGCGTTGGTGTCGACGTTGGGGAGGTCCTCTTCGTCATCAGTGCTGAGTTGTTGTGTCTGCTCTGCAGGAGGTGTTGATTCTCCCTCTGCAATGTGAAGGGGAGATGCAGATTGACACTGTGTTCACATGTATGTTCACGCATTGTACAAGTTTACTAACGGACTGCATGACAATGTACATTGTGACTGTTTGTGAAGAGATGCCTATTTGATGTGGGACAGTTGACATTTCTACACCATCAGGGATGTGAGGTTGTACTTGTCCATTGTCATCTCACAGGTTCCTGCTATGTCAAATGCGAATGGCTATTTTCTACACACAAGCGGCAGCAGTTGTGTCCTCTGTTCTGTTGTGGGAGTGTTGCAGTTTGTACCACATTGTTGTCAATGTTGGGGTGCTCTGATTCTTATGTGTGTGTGCTGCATTGTGGGTGTGTTGCCCCTTCAGCTCTGATTTGGCTGGCCCTTCTCCCTTTCAGGCGGTGTGCCTTTCACTTCTGTGCTTATGCAGTGCTGAGATGTTGCAGACTTGGGTGAACTGGGCTCTTGGTCGGAGTTGTGACTATTGGGCATGGTTTGTCCGCAGATGTGCGCTACTTAATTGTGCATGTGTGCCATTGTGCCCATCTCCCCCGTCCCCCAGTCCCTGGTCGTTACTCACCCTGTTGCTGTTGGCTCAGGTCATGTTGTGCAGTGTCCGGTCCACCAACTCCTGCCACCGTCTCCCCAATGATGACTCGGGTCACCATTTCCTCCATCTCATCCAGCTCCTGGTGTGTCGCTGGGCTCCCACCTCCAGTCTGCATTGCTGCTCTCAGGTTGGCAGCGATTTTCAGCTTGGTTTTGCGCTTCACATCAGTCCAGCGCTTCTTGCAGTCGTCCACTTCCTTCTCTTCACTCCGACTGCATTCACCTTGGCCAAGATGGACTGCCATATTGTATTTTTAGTTGCCAATGTCACAGTGGAGGTGATGAACAGTTGGTGGTGGTGTTCTGTCACCTCCGTAATGAGGATCTGGTTTTCCTGCGTACTGAAACGCGGGTTCCTCTTATTCTTCTCCTTGCCCTTCCCTGTCCCCGAGGTCCCAGGCTGGTCCTCCGTTGGGCTTGTGGGGTTCGGGTTGTCCTCTGTACTTGCTCCGGCTCCCTCCATGGTGATTTGCATTTGTTTGTGTTTTATTTGTATTTCACTTTTGCCGCTTTTATAGTGATTGTTCCCGCCTTACTTGTGGGACTTGCGGGCCTGGTGCTGCTTTTCGCTGGATTTTTATCATAGTTGGGCCCATCGCAACTTTTTTCACGTTCGGGTTTCCTTTTTTATCGCCGTTGCAGTAGTTGTATCGCGGACATTTGAGGCGTTCTCGGGAAATTATTGCATGTTACCGCCGTGTTGGGAATACGATGTTGACACAGAGTTATTTTCCCGCGATAGACGGTGATATGAAAAATTGCGTTATCCTATTTTGGCGATGTTTATCGCACGTTCTTGTGAATATCCCCCCAATTTTCCCTTCTTTGGTCGATGAAATGAGTACCAATGAGTGTTACAGAGGAAGAAAGCTATCGATGCTAGCAGAAACTATTTAAAAATAGTTTCTGGAAGCTGAAATAAAGTTAGATTCAATCTGGTGACTCTGTGGGCGGGGAGCTAGAATGTCCTGTAAAAACTATAATGGTAATGGGAGTATGATGAACCGGGACAGAAATAGCAAACAACGCTTAACTAAGAGTTTGCAGAGAAGTCATAACTGGAGCCAAGACAGAGGAGTTAATGATCACATACTCAGTCTGACCTGTGTGCCAGCAGCCTGTTTTAGGGAATCCCTCAGCAGGAATTAAATCGACACCCTTCCTGTTGCACACAAAGGAACTTAAGAAAGAAAGATATAAATGAAAACTGAGACGTACATCAAATGAGTATTCATTGCAACAAAAGACAATGGCAGGTTACTGAAAAAGAATACATGCAACGGAATAGTTTGGAATGAGCAGAACGGCAGGCTGGCTGGGCAATCAGGATACCAGACGGGGTAACCGTACGAGGAGGTGTGGGCCATTGTGAGCCACTCCACAGAAATGCCTCTACTGGATGCAGCATCCACAGAGTTTACCACCCCTGCCCAGTCCTTAGTGAATTCAGAATCTGCAGGTGGAGACAGAAGGAAGTTGAAAGATGCAAGGACCAGGCCAGGACACTTGATGGCAAGTGCTCCTTCGAGATGCCAGTTTGAATCAAGGAAGAAAAGAGAAGCAGCTCCAGAGAAACTGCTCCAGAGAAGCAGCTCCACTCTGTCACGCAGCATAGAGATTAGGCCTAAGCGCCATTTCAATTTTTTTAGTAATTCCGTGCTTCTCTTTGACGTGGAAATACAGAGGGGCATATTCTCAAGGACTTATCGCCGAGTTAGCGGCACTTTATCGCAGCCAAAGTGGCGCTAGATTCATCGCCCTATTCACAAGCTGGTGCTAACAGCCGATATCGCCAGTTTTCCTGCAATAGCAGCCGCAAAAAATATTGCCATGGATGACACCGGCAACCAACGCTAATGAGATGCAGAGTAGGCGTTCCCGTGTAAAAAGCAGCGAAAACACCACTCCGCAACATTCTCAACGACCAGCCAGATCGGCGATAAGATTCAAAAACATGCGATAATGCGCATTAGCAGCAGAGATTTAACACCTGCTCCTACCTGGCGCTAAGTCGGACGACAACCTGCATCATAAAAGGGAGCCCAGCCCACAGCCACACCAGAAGAACAACAGATGCCATGGAGCTACTGATCATGCAGCTCGGACCCCCAAGAGGGCCACAACACCCACCGCCACCACCCCCAGGCCCCCCACCCCCTGCCAGCACCCCGCCCGGACTACCACAGAGGCAGCGCAGACAAAGACACCGGACCTTCCGAAAACGCACCAGCCTCGGAGACTTAACGCCAGAGGAAGTCATTGCCCACTACAGGCTCAAAAGGACAACCATCTTCCGCATCCTGACCCTCATTGCCCACAGGCTGACGGCACCAACACAGCAGAGAACCAACATCCCTCCCCAGACAAAGCTGCTGGCCGTGCTGGCCTCACACCTGTCTTGGATGCCATCATCAGCTTGGTACCCCAGCAACTTTACTTCCCACACACTGCGCAGGAACAGCTGGAGATCAAGCAAGGCTTCTACGCCATAGCTGGCTTCCCGCACGTGTTGGGGGCAATTGACTGCACACATGTACTCCTCGTGCCCCCTGCCGCCACTGCACACAATTACCGCAACAGGAAACACACGCATTTCATCAATGTGCAGGCAATAGTGGACCACCGGGGAATCTTCACCAATGTCGTCGCCAACTACCCAGGCAGTGTGCATGATTCCTTCATCTTCCGACAGTCCATCATCAACCAGCGCTTCCAGTATGGCACCTATGGAAATGCACTGCTCGTCGGTAAGTACCAACGGAACACACCACACACCTCAACACCACAATCAGACAACTCACAACTCTGGGAATGCACACGTCACAAAATCACATACAACATGACAACCAACATCCCCACATTCCAAACACGACAACACAACTTACTGTGGCAACCTGGGCTAGCCATCTACACAAGCCATCAACGGCATGGCACCTCAGCCACACAATAGCAGAATGTGGGGAGAGGTGGGAACCCGGCTTGTGCGAAGGAGGCAAGTGACCCATGAATGTGAATGTACACAATGCCAAGTGTGGCGTGGATGTGCTGGACAGACTGCAGTATGCAGACCACAGACACTTCCATGTCGACATACACTGCTGGTGTCTGCAGTGTACTGGACAGTGGATGCAACCATGTAACCGCAGCCAGTGGGGAAGAATGCGGAAATGTAGCTTGTTACGTCCCCCCCTGTAAGCGTGAGCGGAGTGGGCTGGCCCGGCGTACGCCAGGCCAGCGTAGGGGTGTGAATAAAAAGCCTGTTACTCTGGGCGTGGTTCTCTTCCCGAATGGCCACTGTGTCTGCCAGGGCAGTGCCTCTCACCCCGCCACGAGGCCGACGCCGTGAGCGGCGGTGCTTGCGATCCTGTGCGCCTGCTGCACCCCAGGCCGCTGGTCCCAGGACCCGTCTTGCCCGCCCCAGCGCACCCAGGCCTCACTGCTCACCTGCCGACACCGGCGTGTGTCAAAGAGGGCCCACCACGTGCCGGTGCAAGCTCCAAGCCCGAGGCCCACGGCCATGGCAGCCTCCTCAGACCATCACGGCCTCCACGACACAGGCCCCCATTACTCCTTTCTCATTGACGTACTCCACCGCTGCCTCCGGCCTACACTGCGGTCCAGTAGGTCACACATTTGGAACTGAGTCTTGATTATACAAAGGCAGAGTACATACATTTATTGCAGATTTTATATCACCATACTCTCTACGATGTGGTGCCACCGACTCTGTGCATAGCATTCCAACGACACGTGTCTGTGAGCCCTTGCTGATTACTGCCTTCGGCCTACACTGCGGCCCAGCACCGCGGGGTCACCTGTGTACTGCCTACACTGCGGTCCAGCAGGCCTCACACCAATCCAATCCAATCCGTACCAGGCAGGACACGGCATCGTCGCAGGCTGCACACACGCTCAGCTCTGGTGCTACTACCTCTGTCAACCACAAATCATCGCCACATGGCATTCCAACGTTGTGTGTGAGAGTACCAGGAGGAGCTGCCTGAACAGCGGTTGGCCCGCGCTGACCGCTGCCTCCGGCCTACACTGCGGTCAAGTAGGTCACACATTTGGAACTGAGTCTTGATTTTACAATGGCAGAGTCCGTATCATTGCATGCTAGGAGAGGAGTAAGAGGAAGACGCGATTCAGTCCGGATGAAAAACAGGATACTTGTTACGGAGGTGACTGAACACCACCAACAACTGCCCTGGTGCCACTAACTCTGTGCATCGCAAGCCAAGGACACGTGGCTGGGGGCCCCTGCTGACCGCTACCTCCGGCCCACACTACGGTCAAGTAGGTTACACATTTGGAACTGAGCCTTGATTTATTTATGGCAGAGTTTATACCATTGTACAGGCCTCATCGCAGACTGCATCCCCTTTCAGCTCTGGTGCCACTAACTCTGTGCCCCGAAATTCATGGACACCCTCTGGTTGAACTGTGGTGGCGTCTGAGTCTATGGCCTGGGAGTTGTCTTCATCATCATGTAGCTGATACTGACTTGGTGACAAAAATGAGTCTGTAGCATTCATCTCCTCCATATTGCCTGTGTCTGCTTGGTACTGCCCTCTGTATCATGCCCTGGAAGAACACCTTCCACTGTCCCCCAAAACCCCCCGCGACATTCACCTTGAACATCGACGGGGACCCGCTCAGCTCTCGTGCCCCTACCTCAGTGCACCGGTAGTCACCGTCCTGTGGCGGTGTTCCATGTGCCGGCCGCTGTGCATCCGGGGCCACTAACTCCGTGCAGCTCAAGTCATGGACCCTTGCTGTTTGAACTGTGAACTTCTGATTGTCTGATCACTGTTGTAGTTGTTGCCAGCACCAACCACCCTTTGAGGGCTGGCTCACACTCACCCCACACCCATCCAGCACAGGCGTCACTGGACATGTGACCCTGGCAATAAAAGGGGCCGGGCGCACGTGCCCGTAGCCAGTTCCACAAACTATCTAAGTGTGTCCGTGTGGTCATTGTGTATGCATGAGGGACCCAGGCCCTACCACATTGCATTGTGCTGTGTACAGCGGATGCAACCATGTCACCTCAGGCAGTGGGGGAGACCTGGGACATGTAGCTGTGTCGCACCCCCCTGTAGGCGTTGCCGGAGTGGGCTGGCGTACGACAGTCCAGCGTAGGGGTGTGGATAATCACCCCGGGGCTCTGGGCGTGGTTAAGTGTTTGGCTTGCCAATGAAGAACCTAAGGCGTGTGTCTCTGTTGTAGTGTTGGCGCCACCCGTCCCGCAATGGACAATGTTGCGATGTAGCATGCCCCCGGAGTGCGGGCTCGGCTGAAGGGAAAAATGAATGAGCGCAAGCCGGCTCGCGGTCCGGGATCATACATGCCAACTGTTGTGTGTGTGTCGCTGTTACCGCAGCATAGGCCAAAGGTATTGCCTTGACCGCATCGCGAGTTCAGCCAACCATGAACTCTACATCTGTGTCCGCCCTATCCTTACCATAGGCCTACACACACGTGGCCGCCCACCTTCAACGCACAACATCACAGTGTCGTTGTCAGGCTTGTGGACATGCGCAGACAGGCATGACGATGGTGTGCCGTAGGAGTGCAAGTGATGCAACCGTGCAGCGCACACAAGTAAATGGGCTCGGGAGGAGGGAGGAGCAGCAGTGAGGCTACGTTGTACACATTGATGGCGCTCATTTGCTACAAGCAGTACATGTCAAACAGTAATCACTATGACACACATATCACATGCCAATGAACTAGTGAGCCTGCCTACACATCATGCAGGACCAACTGTTGACTCATGTCTCTCTGCACTGTCACAGGTGATCAAGGATATGCACTCTGCCCTTGGATGATGACACCCCTCCGAGCCACGAACACACAGGCCCAGAGGCAGTACAATGCGGCCCACAAACGCACCAGGGGCATCGTGGAACGCACATTTGGCGTGTTGAAGTCACGTTTCAGGTGCCTGGACATCACAGGTGGGAGGCTCCTGTACAGCCCAGACATTGTGTGCAAGATGATCGTTGCATGTTGTGTGTTGCACAACATATGTGTACACACCAATGCCCCATGGTTACAAGTGCCAGATGCACCGGACGATGATGAGGAAGATGAGGCAGGTGGACCACACCCCACTGCAGCTACAGCAGGAATAGCCCGTAGGAACACCATCATTGACAATTTCTTCACATGAGGACGTCACATTGTGGCAGTCCTTAGCAATCATGAGACAGTACAAAATGACCACAGGCACAGCATGTGCAAATAAATTCTTTTCAACACACATTCCCTGAGTTTCTGTATGTGTGCTGCAGTGTGGCACGGGGATCAGGGACATGATCCAGAGTCATTGTGGGTGTGCAGTGTGCTCTACTTAATTGTGCATGTGTGCCATTGTGCCCATCTCCCCCCGTCCCCCCAGTCCCTGGTCGGTACTCACCCTGTTGATGAAGTGTCAGGTCATGTTGAGCAGTGTCCTGATCCCCGACTCCTGGCACCATATCCCGACTGATGACTGTGGCCACCATTTTCTCAATGTCATCCAGCTCCTGGTGTGCCTCTGGTCCCCCACCTCCAATCTGCGATGCTGCTTTCATGTTGGCATCGGGTTTCTTCTTGGTTTTGCCCTTCACATCATTCCAGCATCTCTTGACCTTTTCCATTGTCCTCCACGACACTCCGACTGCATTCACGTTGTTTACGATGTGTTGCCATGTTTCCGTTTGTGTGGCTGATGACACAGTGGAGGTGACGGACAGTTGTTGGTAGTGCCCTGTCACTTCCGTGACGATGATCCGGTTTTCCTGCGGACGGCCCCGTCTTCCTCTTCCTCTTCTCCTTGCCCTTCCCCGGCCCCAGGGGTCCTGGCTGGTCATCTGTGGGGCTTGTGGGGTTCGCGTTGTCCTCTGCACTCGGTCCGGGTGCGTCCATGGTGCTACGCAGTTGCATTTTTTAATCTTTTTTTTTCTCTGCTTTTATAGTGCATTTTCCCGCATGTCGCGTGGGAATCGCAGACCTGTTGCTGGTTATCGCTGCTTTTTGTTTCGCGATTTGGGACTTAGCAACTTTTTGGGCGTTCGTGTTTCGCATTTTTTCGGCATCGCGTTAATTTCAATGCGGGCATTTGTTGCGTTAACGTGTGACTATCGCATGGTGCCGGCGGGTTGGGAATACTGCGTTAACGCTGTGTTATTTTCCTGCGATAGACTGCGATGTTAGAAGTTGCGTTAAGCAAATTTGGCGATAGTTAACACACGTTCTTGAGAATATCCCCCAGAGAGTTATGTGATTACTCCTCATGTAATTTTGGAGAAAAAATACTCCTACCTCAAGAACACATTTAGCAAGCCTGAGCAGCCCCTTGCTGTCACTATTTGTGTTCTGATGCATTCAGTGCTGTTTCTTAATGCAAATTGCATTCTCGGGTGCATTTTGAACGTAAGACCGCATTTGCCACTAAGTAATAGCGTTAAACGCAGAATTGCTCTTCTTGTGGAATTCCACAGAATCTTGATGAATTCCTCAATAGTTCCGGCTGATTACGCTACACGGAATTATGTGAGGTATACCCACCGCTCATATAGATTCCTGTTAAAGGAGCCCATGTGTTGGGACAGCGTGAGATTTTAGCATAGCAATGTTTACACACAAAGCAATCGAAAACTTAAATGGCAATGATGGTTTAAGTCCTGGGGCGGGATCAGTACGGAGTACTTGCTTAGGATAAGCATGCTGTCAAGAAGTGCTGATTGCTGTCATGTGTATTACATGGAATACTACTTCACATTCAGAAGATAATATGCATTAGATTGTGGGGGAAACAGCCTTTACAATGAGGTTTTTATCTCGTTGTGCCTTTACCACGCATTTTTTAGCACGCATATTTTTACCACGTGCATACCTTTACAATGCATGCCTTTACCACGCATTTAAGGTAAGTTGGGAGTGTGGGGGGGTCTCCCCCCACGAATACATCGTTTTTATATATAAAAACAATGCGTGGTAATGACATGCATTGTAAAAGCATATTCATGGTAAAAACATGCATGGTAAAAAATGCATGGTAAAGGCATACGATGTATTTACCTGCGTTGTACTGTCATACAACCGATTATGGCAATGTTGCATAACATGCTCAGAGCAATGTGGAAAATGTCATGTCAGTCTATATTTTAGAATATTTGGGCCGGTTTGGAAACCAGCATTGGCATATTGGGCCCTGCATTCCTGGCAGTATGTTTAACTGGCAGTAACAACACATGTTATTTGAAGCCTGTAAAATCAGTAACTTTAGTAAAACGTTTACCATGCGCCAACACATCAGGTTCATTACCTGCCTTTTAGCATCATGACAAGGGTGACATCTGTTGTACTTCAATGACACTGGGTGCAGCAAAATACAAAAACACTACACTGATGTTCTTTCCTGAATTTAGCTCTACTCTACAGAAGAACGGATGAGCTTTTGATGGTGTGAAGCGCATTCTTCTGCATGAAGGATTCCTGGTGTTGTTCCCTGAAAAGCTGTTTGTTATTGGTGTTGTAAAGACACATTTTTAGTGACCCCCCCTCATGGAGCTATTTGCTGAGCACTCCATTGACCTGTGAGGCCGCCCTTCTCTCCTCCATGACTTCGGTGTGAAGATCCTGTGCAGTGAACCTCCAGACCTATGTTTGAAAGTGTACAACACTAAAAGGCCTTCTGCAAAGCGATGTTTGGTAGGACCCATTACTAAGTTCCTTGAACAACACGTGTAATCCTTCTGAGTGTTGGTGCTGTGCATGTCTTGCAGAACAGTTTCCATTAGGTAATATACTTAGATGCTAGGTGCAGTAGGTTCACCATGTCATACAGGCGCCACTTGCTTTTTCTGTGTAGGTTGAGATCTATTTATATTTTTATGTTGGTGTGCTTTTTTTTGCCTGGTTATTTCCAATGCCAGTTGTTTTGGAAAGGTAATGAAAACCTCAATATTCTAAAGACAATCTGTGTCCTTTGTTAGCTGCACCTGGGAAAGAACAGTTTTCCAACTTCTCTATTACAAAGCTAGCTGGGAGTAATCGAATTCTAAGCAAAGTCCCAGAGCCCTGAGGTACAATGCCCACACTCAAATCCTTGTTCCTAGTATGACCGAGTTTCTGCGATACTGTGGTAGATATATCTTCTGAGTCTGGAACCACTACCAGGAATATATTGCTTTTTTCAAGGCTTCTCATCATGTATGTCTTTTGTATTTATTACACGTCAATTAGATGCAATAAAATGGCCCAAACCACCCACAAAATGTGCCATGGGTGAATCCTTGATGAAGCTCACTTCATACATTTGGTTTGGTACTGTCCCTTGCTCTCCTCTATCTGTGAGGTGATGGTCTCAACCCTCTCTGAAGTGGTCATGCGCAGATGAACACCTGGCCACTCCTGCAGGGCTTCAGAGATGTATTAATTCAGAGACGTATTACTCTTACAGTATGCTGAGTTATTTGATGGTATTAAGGCGATTCACCATGTGTTGGATGTTGCCAAGCCTCCACTAGTTTGCTAATTGAATGTATGACATTACATATTTCAGTAATTCTGAAGATGCCTACTGTGAAATGTTTTAGACAACATGCAGACCCAATGGTCTGTGGTCTTGTGAATAACAGGCATGGTGTGCCGCTTTCCGCTTACAGGACATCTTAATCTCTCCCTGATGCCCGAGACGACCTGTCTTGATGCTGACACATCATTGAATTTTGCCACTTTGTCTAGCTATGTTTACTCAGTTTATATCCTGTTTCCCTTGTCTGACTCCAAGTTGTGAAATTCAATTTGGTACAATATGCTATAGGAAGATGCTCTGTTCTTAAGCCTGTATGCATGTGTTAGTTGTCACTGTGTTAATTTAGTCATCCTTTGTGATATTAAAATAATAAATAAGTGTAAGGATGGGAAAACCTATTTTTGAAGGATCACCCCAAATTTCTGGTTGTGTTTTCAACTCTGTTGCACTAGGGCCCTTCTAACCAGGACCCAATGCATGTACCCTGACCCAGAAAACCTGTACATTATTGGCTAATCCCTCGTTGGTATTGTTGGATTTGGCCCTCTTGCCAGGGTCATCTCCAAACTATTTGCCTTCCCCTCCTGTTTTCTTAACCCTTTTTCTTGGCGTTTAGAACTCTGTGCACTTTACTACTGCTAACCAGTGCTAAAGCACCTGTGGTCGTTTGTTTAAACATGGCAGGATTGGCTTACATCCAATTGCCACATTTAGGGGCAGATTTACGTTCCCTGGCGCATCCCTGCAAATCAGCAGGGATGCGCCAGGGAAGATGCGTGACGCAAGTTTACCCTTGCGCCACCACAGATGCGCCGCATTTACAATGCGGCGCATCATGGCGCAAGGATTAACAGATGCGTGACGCATCTGTCGGCGGAAGGGTGGCGCAGTACTGGAGTCGTGTCGCAAGTGCGACGTAACTCCAGTACTGCTCAGGGTTGCCCTATACCTAACATGCTGCGTCACTCCTTACGCCTGCTTGAAGCAGGCGTAAGGATTTGACGCAGCAGGAACGTAAAAGTGACTCCGTGAAATCTTGTAGATTTCACTGCGTCACTTTTACGGGGCTTCCTTGCGCAGGAACGCCCCCCCCTGCGCCGGCACGCCCACATGAAACCTGACGCAGGTTTCATGTGGCGCAGGGCTTTACAACGTGACGCATCTCCCTAGATGCGTCACGTTGTAAATCCCCCGCAGCATGGCGCATGATTTGCGCCGCCGCTGCGTCACAAAAGTGACGCAACGGCAACGCAAAAGTGGCGTAATGGGCTTGTAAATCTGCCCCTGAGTTTACTTGTAAGTCCCTAGTAAAGTGGTACTACATATACCCAAGGCCTGTAAATTGAATGCTACTGGTGGACCTGCCGCACTTATTGTGCCACCCACTTAAGTAACCTTTTAAACATGTGTCAGGCCTGCCATTGCAGCCTGTGTGTACAGTTTTAAACTGCCATTTCGACCTGGCAAAATGCACCTTTTGCCAGGCCTAAACCTTCATTTTTGAAACATATAAGTGACCCCTAGGGTAGGCCCTAAGCAGCCAAGAGGGCAGGGTACAGTATGCTTAAAAAATCGGATATACTTTTAAGTTTTACATGTCCTGGTAGTGGAAAACTCTTACATTTGTTTTACTCAGGTGCAAGGCCTACCTCTCCTATAGGACATTGGGTTACCTTATTACATTTAATAAGTTATAACTTTCAAAAGGGAGCAGGTAGGAACATCGAGTTTGATGTCTAAAGAATTGCAATTTAAAACTCACTTTAATGATAAAGTCTGATTTTAAGTCACAATTCTGAAAATGCCAATTTTAGTTGGCATCTTCTTGTCCTAACCATTTGGTGCCTGCAGCCTGTATCCTGTGTCATGTGACTAGGTGTATCTGATAGTTGGTCTTTGTGTTTTACTCCCAGACCATGACACAAAGGGGAAATAGGTTTTGGCAGGATGGGTCATCTGTTACTCGATATGGTGGGGGACCTTTCACCTACCCCACTTGCACGCTCACAAAGGGTTTCACACTAGTCTTTTGTAAACTAGACAAGCTGGGGCCAGGTCAGGAAGGCAGGTAATTCCAAACACCTTTGGGGGTGGAAACCTCCAGAACCTTCTCCAACTTCAAATCTGGCACTAAGTATAAATATTTGACCCTCAGACCCATTTCCTGAGTACACATCTGGACCTATGGAAGACTCAGAAGAGGGACTGCTGTGCTGCTCTGCTGCAAGAAGGACTACTACTGTGCTGCCATGCTACTCTGCTGCCCTGCTGCCTAAGCGAGAAGGATTGGGCCTGCATCTTGAACCCATGACCACCAGAGTGATTCCAAGGGCTAGTTGTCTGGCCTCCTGATCAGAACCCCAGGGACAGAACAGACTCAGACTCTCTTGAATCCTTCACCTGGACTCTGTATGCTATGAGTCCTAACGCCCCAAATGGTGCCCCTCCAGTCCTAGACCCTTGGAAGTAGGTATAGAGGTGCCTAGCCATCCCAGCTGTGTTCTTCACTAAATCCAGCATGAAGTGAGGCGAAGCCCTGCAAAGCCTCGCAGCAAAGCTACAAGCTTTATCTGAACCGACGTCAAGTGACAAGGAGCCCACAGAGCGTCGCCGCATAGCTGCCAGCCTCCACGTAACCAATGCCGAACGACACCAAGCCTTGCCACACAGCTGCCAGCCTCATGAGAACCAATGCGACTCGATGCAACTCCTTGCAAAACCTCGCTGCCCAGTTTCATTGGAACCAATGTAGCGCGATGCAACCCGACGAAGCGCCTTGCATCGTGAGCCTGTCAGCTCCTTTGAACCAATGCAGGACGAAGCAAAGCCTTTGCAGAGCAACGACACGTAGACCGTGCACCAAGATCTAAGGTGCTTTGTTCAGCTGGCCTGACTTGGCCCACACGCCATTACTGTCAACCCAAACTTATGAGTTTGTCCCGGTCAGGTGCGACCAAATAACCACAGTTTGCTCTTTGCGCTTTTCAGGACAAATCTTACATGAATCTTTAAAATTGCAAATCTCCGTTTATATTAATTGGATTTTTGTCGTTTTGGTATAAAATAATTGATTAAATGTGACTCTATTTTTCTAAATTGGGGTGGGATTTTTCTTGTGTTGTGTTTTCACTATATTACTGTTTGAGTGCTGCATAAATACTTTACTCATTGCCGCTAAGTTAAGCCTGATCGCTTTGTGCCAACTACAAAAGGGTTAAGCACAGGTTAATTTGGGGTTTGCTTGTGTTTCACCCTGACAAGAATTGTGGTTGATACTTGAGTAGGGTTTCACCCCCTCAACCAGTAACGCGATTTCCTACAAGCATATTTAACTTACAAGTAAGTACCTAGTATATCGTACTCCTTGTACCAAGGGCCTGTAAGTTACATGTCACTAATAGGCTGCAACACCTATTGCTCCTCTACTAAATTGACACGGCAAAGCATGTCTTCAAGCCAGCCCGTGTAGATTCGAACTACAAATTAGACCTGGCAATATAATCCCTTTAAAGTCTCACAGGGAGGGACAGGGGGCTTGATAGGTCCAGCATACAGGCCCCAAGGATATGCTAAAGAGAAGGAGTATATTGTTCCTAGGGAGGTGGTAGGAAGAAAGAAATGACAGGCTACGTCAGTGATGGTGGTTACCAGAAGGTGCTAGACAGGACAAGGTAGTGAGTGTTTGTCCAGGGATAGCTCCAATAAGGAGAAAGGGCCCTCACACACCCCAAGGGGTGTCATGCTTCATCATCGGGCAGCTCCTCGTTGGGCCGGCGCTGCAATGCCCAACGGGCCCCTCAGGGGGGCTCTTTGCCGAAGGGTCTTCTCGGTTTGCCGTTGTGAAGCTCAATGATGTTATGTGAGGGTGCCTATGTGTAGTGAGTAGAAGTGGGATTGTGTGAGTGTGATTTAAAAATGGCTCCTGGATTCTCCAAAAACAGTTTATTCGAGGAGTTCCTGGGCCGTGAGTAAAAACACACTAAGAAGTCGTGAACTGAGAGGGGAAAATTAAACCCGTATCAGTTCCAGTGGATTCTGCAGGGGTCAACATGTCTCATACCTCTAATAAGTCCGTTAGGATCTCGGCAATTCTTCAGGACCTATTATCCTCATCTACTCAGAGGGGGCGGCAAGTGGTGTTTGGCCAAAGGGAGCTAGGAGTCATGTCCCCTCAAATCAGGATTCCGTAGTCATCCTAATGTGTAAAAAAAAAAAAGAACCTAATAAATGAGGTACAATTATACCTTCTGGAAAGTAGTGCACCAGAGAAATGGGATTGTAATGCCCCAACAGAGACAAGCCGGGATGCTCGCAGGAGTTGCGAGAAAGACCAATTTTAGTCCACGAGGTTCCTAGTGTGGGACCTACCCATGGCCAGCTGTCCCTGGAATATTATAAACCCTTTGCCAGACCTAAACCTTCCTTTTTATTACTAATAAGTTACCCATAACGTGGGCCATATATGCCCATAGGGCAGGGTGCATGGTTCTTAGATTTTACTGTCCTAACAGTGAAAAATCTCCAAAGTCATTTTTCACTGTGGCAAGGCTGGTTTAGCATTGAAAAACACTGTGTTACATCTTATAATGCATTACTTCAGTTTGGGAATAGCTAGAACCATGGTTCAAGGATGAAATTAATAGTAATTTAAAATCCAATCTGATGGTCGTCAGATTTTAAATTATTATTTTGAAAATGCCTCTTTTAGATAGTTGGCATTCCCCTGCCCAAAGCCTCTATTAGACTTTTCAGAGTTGATCCCCAAGTGTCTACTGGCAGCATGCTGAGAGGTGTGAATGGCACCCAGAAAGTGACCAAAAGGATTTGGCTGGGAGGAGATGTGACTTCCACCCTAACAGGATGGCCAGGAGGATGTTTCCATAAGCTTCAAAGGAGCATTCCCTGTCACACACAGATGCAACTCACAACTAGGCATACCCCGCCATTGTCCTAGTAGCCAGGGTGGCACCAATCCCAGAGGTGTAAAACCTGTTCCAGAATTGATTTGAAGGGTGAGTTCCTTCAAAACCTTAGGCACACCTCAGGGTTGTGCACAGAGCTCTAACTAAGGGAAGAAAGATTCTGCCATGCTGGATTTTGGCATTTTGGGGCAGTTTAGGGCCAAACCCCAAGAAATGATGTCAATATAGGTAGGGTAGCCCCTGGTAATTTTTTTCCTATTGGTCAAGGAGTTACCTCCACCCGCAAGCTAGTGCCATGCGTAAACGTGGCAGCCCTGAGTGCCTTCTTCAGAACTTTGCTGGACCTGAAGAAGGCAGAAGAAGAACTGCACTTGCTGAATGCTTTGGACTTTAGAAAGATGACTGCACCTACTGTAACCTGTGGAGAAAACCTCCAAGGGCTGGACCTACACCCACTTGAATCCAGGACTGAGAGTGAACTCCAAGGGCTAGTTGGGTGTCATCCTGCTATGCTACAGGGACACTAAGGCTGTATGACACCCACCTTCCTAAAGACCCCAGCTGACCAGTTCCAACTGGACCGGCTCTGAACTCCACTGGTGACTTTCCCTGAAGTGAGTCCTGACCCCAAGTGGTGTCCCCAAGGTTTTGGGGCACTTCAGTAAGTGGCAGAGTGCGCTCCTCCTGCCATACCATAAAAGCTGGGACTTAGAAAAGAACCAGATGCTACCACTGGACAGTCACTGAGCCACACCTGATGTCAAACTGACAGTCGGATTCAAATTGCTGGTTTGCACTGCTGAAAGTTTCCTGACTTTCAAAAATGTTTCTAAGACCTATTGTTGAGGGCTTCACCGGGACCAATGCCGAGCAGCACCACACTGACAATGACGTCTTCCTGGTCCTGATCTTTGGACTTTGCCTGCAGTTTTCGCACCATCAACATTGAAAGTCTCAATCTTCCCACCAATGCCGAGGGTAGTTCTTTGTGTGGCTAGAAACATCTAAAACTTTTAAAAAACATATCTCCGGTTACCTTCGTCAGATTTGTTTTGTTTTGTATCTATTTACTCATTAAAATGTTCAATATTTTTATTTATTGGATGGGGGGTTTCTTGTGTGGTGTTTTCTACCTTTTAACTATTTTGGAACTGATAAATGCTTTACATATTTCTCCTAAGTTAATCCTGTCTGCTCTGTACTACAGCTCCAAGGTCTGACCTAAGTGGACCTCGTATGGAATAGCACCCTTACTACTTGAAGAGGACTACCATCATCTTCAACTAATAATCCACTTTCTCACAATAACACATTAAATTAAGATGGGAACATGGTTGGTAACCAGATAATGCGAGCAGAAGTGCTCATTACAAATATTAGGTGCACTTATAAACACCTACCAGGCAGGAGCTTTGAACTTTGAAATGAATTAGATGTAATGTAGCAGTTCACACTTCTACTGAACAGGAAATGTCAGGTGTGAATGTTCGGTGTTGATTTATTTTCCTCTGTTGTAGGTGTTTCCACGCCTTAAATCTCCTTAAAGTGTTATAGACCACTTCTTAATTCATGAAGGAAAAATCTGCAGGTGCGTAAGGGGCTTACAACTGTGAAAAATCTGCCAGGTGAAAGTTTCCACTGTGTTTAGTGAAGTTTACAGCTCGGAACTTTGACGTTCAGAGGGACGTGCTCATTTCAAATGTTGAGAAAACAAACACAGTGAAGCATTACCAACACATTTCCAGTATACATGTAAATATAAGCCTAAAAAGGTAGGGGTGGGTGGTACTGTTATGGTGGGAAAGGGAAGGATACATCCTCATATATTGTTGGGTTGAATATCGGAATGGAGTCCTCCTCATCGAAAAATGGTGGCAAAATGTGCATTTGGGAGATATATACTACATTTAGGACCGCAGATTTTGCAAACTGTTGACAGGACAGGTACGTGGATTTTTGTATGTCCTATACCCAGTGCTGGCCTCCTGATGGCCCCAGTGGCATTCAGTCATCCCTGTGATGAAGTCAGCATAGCCCTCTTCCCTGCAGGGGTTCGAACCCATCCAGAACACCACACGTGTCAGCAGCCAGCGTTGAGCTCATTGAGCCATGTAATGTAACGTGAGCTGGATTTGTAGAGTGCTGCTTGTCCCCCGAGAGGGTATCTAGGCGCCATCCTGCGTCCTTATTAATTGGTCTGCATGTCTATTGCCTTTCCCTGCCATGATTCTCCTCCAGCCGCATTATAAATATGAATTTCCAGTTTTTTAATGTGGCCATACTTGAATCTGAATATTGTTTTGTGCGTCAAGAATAATAAACAGGCAGATCTGTTGACTGAACTGGAATAGCACACACAATGCACGCTGTTCTCAGACTCCTTTGTTAACCTCTTCTCGGGAATACATTTCTTAAACAGCTCAAGGTGAATTGAGAAATGCATTCTAATTAGATCTCTTTCCCATTACAATGCTTATTTCCCAGAACTCATAAAAGCATTACCTGCGCCTCCCCGCCTCTCGCAGGCAGAGACTTGCGTGTGTGCGCCTGTGTCTGCTGAGAGGTGCTCTGTCAGCACATCTCGAAGCCAGAGCCCCTGACGAGGAAATTGTTCTGTTCTGAATACAGGAGCTCTCTGACCCAGATAACTATAAGAAGCAAGAATCAGCGAATGTGAGATAAACACATTTAAGAGCTCTCGCACATGCATTTATGCCAGATGTGTTACTCTTCAATTCACGTTTGCCTAATAGTTGTTCTACAGCTGCTTTGTGTTTTAAATGACATATGTATTAGCGATGGCTGCATTGTTGGGATAGACTATTCAGCAACTTCTAGTGCTGAACAAGCTAAAACAGAACAGTGCAGCCCACACATCCTCGAAACTGAGGGGCAGATTTACGTTCCCTGGCGCATCCCTGCAAATCAGCAGGGATGCGCCAGGGAAGATGCGTGACGCAAGTTTACCCTTGCGCCACCACAGATGCGCCGCATTTACAATGCGGCGCATCATGGCGCAAGGATTAACAGATGCGTGACGCATCTGTCGGCGGAAGGGTGGCGCAGTACTGGAGTCGTGTCGCAAGTGCGACGTAACTCCAGTACTGCTCAGGGGTGCCCTATACCTAACATGCTGCGTCACTCCTTACGCCTGCTTGAAGCAGGCATAAGGATTTGACGCAGCAGGAACGTAAAAGTGACTCCGTGAAATCTTGTAGATTTCACTGCGTCACTTTACGGGGCTTCCTTGCGCAGGAACGCCCCCTGCGCCGGCACGCCCACATGAAACCTGACGCAGGTTTCATGTGGCGCAGGGCTTTACAACGTGACGCATCTCCCTAGATGCGTCACGTTGTAAATCCCCCGCAGCATGGTGCATGATTTGCGCCGCCGCTGCGTCACAAAAGTGACGCAACGGCAACGCAAAAGTGGCGTAATGGGCTTGTAAATCTGCCCCTGAGCGACTTTCCAACCACCGCATCACATTTGTATCCAATCTATCAGTAATTGGCAATACGAACGATTCTTCAAAATCTCACGTGCTCGGTTGCGTTTTATTATAATCACTACAAATAGAGATGCCCTCAGGATAGGCATTCACTTAAGTCAGTAACTTCATGACTTATCTTCACAAAGTGTAAACATTTAGGGCGATTCACATAATATATGCAGACCCTAGGTGTCAAATATATCAGGAAATGTTGAATATGAGATCAGAACGACCACACGTCCTTATTCACGAACCAGGATTTAAGGAATTTTCAAAAAATAAATTCCATTTATCACCATTTATTACTCGGTATGTGGAAGGATATTAGAATGCTGTAATTTTAATCGTGGTGGGAGTTTGGGCAGCAGGCACTGGTAATATTCGGTTTTCCTAAACATTCCATAATCAATCCATATGCTCTTTCTCACCATAAAGGCGCATGCTAATATACCTACAAGAAATGTTGGAGTAATTGTGCATTTAGGGTGGGAAAGCAAATCAAACCTCTTTGGGGCATATTAACAACGGCCAGCGATAATTATCGCTGGCCGTGCTTAGCGTGAGGAATCCTATCGCCGGCTATCGCTGGAAATTATCGCCATGCTAGCGCTGTATTAACAACGCTTAGCGCAAAGGCGATAATTTTCCAGTGATAGCGATGTTTTCCATGGAACATCGCTGGTTTTCCAGCGATGTCCCATGGAAAACGGCGATATACTTGGCGATAGGGCCTGTGGTCTTAGCCACACAATCCACCCCCATGTTAGGTATGCCTTAGTCAGGAATTTAGCAGACGTTAAATTCCTGCGTTAAGGCATACTTAACGCAATTTAAAATATCGCTAACCCACGTTGCTAATATGGCGATACCTGGGTTAGCGATATTTCCCCTGTTGTATTCACAGGCACGCCCCTTTGCATCTCATTAGCGATGCGATGGGAGGCGTGCAGAAAACGGACGCTAGGTCAGGAATCACGCGCTAGCGTGTCCTTGTTAATTCGGCGATAAAATTATCCCCGCTTTTCGTCCGAAAACGGACGCTAAAGCGGCGATAATTCATTAACGCCGCCTTGTTAATATGCCCCTTTGATTTTTGAGGAAGTGCATAGGAAGCGTTATTCCACACAGAAAAAACACAACTAAAGAAAAACTGTCAAATGCCGCATTTCCTGGATAGAGCTGTGTTTATTACCCACCTGTGGGGCAGGGAGAACACTTTTTCCTGCTTGCACTACGGCCGTTGCACCCTTTCTATGTGATAGATAGATAGATAGATAGATAGATAGATAGATAGATAGATAGATAGATAGATAGATAGATAGATAGATAGATAGATAGATAGAGTTCTAGATGTGACTGTACTCTCCCTTTCTTTCTCTCTCGTCCCCTCTTTTTGTGTATCTCTATCATGCCATGTCTCTCTGCCTCTCATTGTCTTTCTACCTCACCCTGTCTTTCTTTCTCAATCAATCAATCAATCAATCAAACAGGACTTATAAAGCATGGCTAATCACCCGTGACAGTATTCAGGCACTGGGAACCCTGCTGCTTGGGAGGATTGGGTTGAGCAGTCAATTCAATTCAATATATTTATTAAGCATTTGGATCTCCAATGAGGTCCACTTAAAACACACATGAATAATCATAGCATAAACCCAACAACTATTAAAACAATACTTCAGTAAAACCATTCCATCTATACCATTACATCAATTTATACAAAGTTAGTCATAAAAAGACATAAAGGGTTTCCAAAATCACCTCTAGGATATTATAAAAACATCAATAAAGCCCCACAATAAAGGAGAGCTAAAATAATCACCCCATGATGGTTTTTAGAACATGAACAAAAAGATAGATTAACATTAAAAAGCAATTTCATCTAATGGCTTATTATGGAATAAAATACTTCATATAGTAAAAATATAACAAATCATTAAGTAAAGTGCATCTTACAACAGCAATAGAGTAGCAACAATCAAACAATTATCTCCTATACTAGAACAATAAAGAATCAGATCCTGTTAAGTATGAATACAATTAGGAAAGAGATCCTATGATAGCAGCACCATATATTTTTATCTAAAGTGCATCAAAAAGCAACAATAATATTTCCCTTAAAACTTTTTTATGATGGGAAAAGAAACATAATTGGTGCAAACAGCAAAGAAATTAGCAACAATCATATATTTTAAATTTTCCGCAAATGAAAAGATAATTACACGGACACAAACTAATAAGTTGTATAGCCAACCATACTCGGGGTCTAATAAAACCATTTAAAATATATTCATAAACTCCCTAAAAAAGTTAAAAAGTTTGGTACATACTATTTCATTTTTTGGACAAAGCAGAAATTCTCTAGCTGATGTAACATTTTTAATGCCATTCTGAATAAACATTGGTCGTAGCCACCTAAATCGAAATGTAATCAGAGCCGGACATACAAACAAGACATGATCGAGATTCTGAATAGCCTGATCGCAAAAGTTACAGTTTTTTCCACCTGCCCTGTTAGATGACCAATTTCCGATTAAATCATTTAGGGGTAAGAGGTTCATGCGGTAAAGAATAATCCATCTACGAATACCGTGCGTTAAGTTCCACAAGAGATATTTCTGAGAAACTCTCGGGAAGCATTCTTAACTATTGTTTCCAGTCTGGCTCTCATTCTGCAGATACTAATATCTCTCTGATAACTAATTAAGCCACTAGAAATCTTTAAAAAGATTTTAATTCTAAAAGAGGTAGAGATAACACAAAATCCTTTTGCACATTAAAAAGTTGCAGAGCCAAAAAGAAATCGTTACAAAAGGAGTATTTATACATTTGTCCCTCAAAAATTTCCTGTTGGATAAAACTCCTCAAAGAAAAAGGTTCACTATTCTTTAGTTGATACCCCCAACGAATTACCCTAGCTAGACCTTGTGAAAAGGAGCTTACCAAGCCAAATTCTAGCCTAATGGTGGCTATTGGAACAAGTGTATTAAAATTACATAATTTACGAAAAATTTGGCCTTCGATCTTGTCCAAAAACTCCATTCACTTACTGGTATAGATTCAATTGCATATAACAGGGTAGGGGAATTTTAGTTTTAAAAACTAAAAGTAAATGTGAAAAATGTCTGCGACCCATCGTACTATAGAATAGGCGTAAGCCATTTGCATGCAACGTTGCTTTAGCAGAGCTATGATCAATATGGGAATTAATCCTCGTACTACTTGAAATAACTTTCCCCAAATAAAGGTAATAATCTACAATCTCCAATTTTTCAGAACCAATTCTCCAATTAAAATTACAAAATTTTCTGTTTTTTCCTTGTTTTAAAACCAGGACCTTACTTTTAGAAACATTTATTTTCAAAAATTGTACAGATGTATAGTTCTGTAGTCGTGACAATTTTTTATTCAAACCTATAGGGGTATGTTGAATATGAGATCAGAACGACCACACGTCCTTATTCACGAACCAGGATTTAAGGAATTTTCAAAAAATAAATTCCGTTTATCACCATTTATTACTCGGTATGTGGAGGGATATTAGAATGCTGTAATTTTAATCGTGGTGGGAGTTTGGGCAGTAGGCACTGGTAATATTCGGTTTTCCTAAACATTCCATAATCAATCCATATGCTCTTTCTCACCATAAAGGCGCATGCTAATATACCTACAAGAAATGTTGGAGTAATTGTGCATTTAGGGTGGGAAAGCAAATCAAACCTCTTTGATTTTTGAGGAAGTGCATAGGAAGCGTTATTCTACACAGAAAAAACACAACTAAAGAAAAACTGTCAAATGCCGCATTTCCTGGATAGAGCTGTGTTTATTACCCACCTGTGGGGCAGGGAGAACACTTTTTCCTGCTTGCACTAGGGCCGTTGCACCCTTTCTATGTGATAGATAGATAGATAGATAGATAGATAGATAGATAGATAGAGAGTTCTAGATGTGACTGTACTCTCCCTTTCTTTCTCTCTCGTCCCCTCTTTTTGTGTATATCTATCATGCCATGTCTCTCTGCCTCTCATTGTCTTTCTACCTCACCCTGTCTTTCTTTCTCAATCAATCAATCAATCAATCAATCAAACAGGACTTATAAAGCATGGCTAATCACCCGTGACAGTATTCAGGCACTGGGAACCCTGCTGCTTGGGAGGATTGGGTTGAGCAGTCAGGTCTTGAGTCCTTTCCTGAATTCCAGCAGAGAGGATGAGGTCCAGAGGTGAGGGGGGAGGTTGTTCCAGGACTTCACAGTGAGGTAGGAGAAAGTGCGACCTCCACTGTTGCTTCATTGGATGTGGGTGTTGTGAAGGATGGAGAGGGAGGCAGAGTGCAGGTGTCTGAAGGGTTGGTGGAAGTTCAGGCGGTGGTTGATGTATGCTGGTCATTGGTTGTGTAGGGCTTTTTAGGTGTGGATCAGCATCTTGAATTGACATATTTTCTGAATGTGGAGCCAGTGGAGTTTCTTGAGGTGGGGGGTGACGTGGGTCCACTTTGGGAGATCAAGGATGAGTCTAGCCACTGAGTTCAGTATTGTCTGCCGTGTCTTCAGGAGGTGCGAAGTGATTCCTACATAGAGTGCATTGCCACAGTCCAGTCGACTGTGGCAATGCACTGAGGGCTTGAGTGACGGTTCGTTTGGTGTTGATGGTGAGACATTTGAAGATCTCACGGAGCATGCTAAGAGTGAAGAAGCAGGCAGAGGAGACTGAATTGACTTGGTTTCTTATGGTGAGTTTGCTGTCCAGGATGATGCCAATGTTGTGGGCATTGTCTGTCGGAGTGGGTGAGGGTCCTAGTCCTAGACCTTTTTGTCTGTGTTGAGTTTTAGGCAGTTGTCTTTCATCCAGTCGGCGATGCTCGTCATGCACCTGCAGAAGTTGGCCACTGTGGTGGAGGGGTCTTCTGACAGCGAGAAGATGAGCTGGGGGTCGTCGGTGTAGGATATGATGTTAAGTCCATGGGTTCTGACGATGTTGGTCAAGGGGGTCATGTAGGTGTTGAACAGTGTAGGACTGAGGGGCGAGCCTTGAGGACGCTGCAGATGATGTACTTAGGTTCCGAGGTGAAAGGTGGTGGGCAGATTCTCTGGATTCTTCCAGTGAAGAAAGAGGCGATCCATTTGAGGGCATCTCTTTGGCTTCCAAATGTGGTGAAGCCTCTTGATGGGTATGGCGGGATACGGTGTTGAACGCTGCTGGGAGATTAAGGAGGATCAGGGCCGTCGTGTCTTTCCGGTCAAGGAGGGTTCTGATGTCGTTGGTAGCAGTGATCAGGGCAGTTTTGGTGCTGTGGTTGGTGCAGAATCCAGATTGGGAGGTGTTCAGAAGATAGTTGTTCTCCAAGTGTTCCGTAAGTTGGTGGTTGATGGCCTTTTGGTGCACTTTGGCAGGAAAAGGGAGCAGAGAGATGGGACGGTAGTTCTTGAGTTTGCTTTGGTCGACGGACGGTTTCTTGAGAAAGGATTTGGCTTCTGCATGTTTCCATTCTTCGGGGAAGGTGGCCGTGGTGAAGGATGTGTTGAAGATGGCGATTAACTCGTTGCTGATCATCTTGCTCCCGAGGTTGAAGATGTGGTGGGGACAGGGGTCCATGGGTGCTCTTGAGTGGATGGAGTTCATGATGGCTGTGGTGTTTTTTGTGGTGAGCTGGTCCCAGGTGGTGAGCAGGTTGTGGGGGTTTGCATCTGTGGGAGCGAGGAGACTGAGGATGTCAGCAGCAGTGGGTCAGAGTTCAAAGTTTTTGTAGATGGAGATCTGGTCGTGGAAGAATGATGTTGAAGATTTCATTTTGTGGTTAGACCTGGCTTCGATGCGGATGACAAGGATGCTCCTTTCATCTCTTTCAGGAGTTGGTGGTATTGGTTAAGGGATGTCTTGAGTGTGGCTCGGTCTGTGGGTTCCTTGCTGGTTTGCCATTTTCATTCCTGCATTTTGTGGTTCTCAGTTTCGTGATGTACTGACTGGCCTGTTTGGAGGATCTCTTGAGTTTGATGGGCTTGACGGGCGCAACACTGTCGGCGCAATCAGTGATCCAGGTGGTGAAGTTCTTGACGGCCTGTTCTAGATTGCTTGCGGTGTCAGGGTGGGAGGCGTGGAGGGCGTCATTCCTCTGGCTCTCTGATACTTTGTTCCAGCTGTGGTGTGAGGTGCTGGACGGTTTGGTGGTGGTGCCAGGGGGTCTTGTAATGCTGAAGTGGATGATGGCATGGTCTGTCAAGGTGAGCTTGGTGGCATGGCTGTACTAGACTCCGTCCCTAGCTGTGAACATAGGGTCCTACAATGTGTGTGGGGTTAGTGACTAGTTGGGTGAGGCCGATGTTGTTCATGCTTTTGAGGAGGTTGGCGGTGTTGGTGTCATTAAGGTCATCAAGTTGAAAATTGAGGTCTCTGAATGGCGGAATAAAACAGGAGGAAAAGGCAAATTACAGACACAGAAATGCACTAAACAGTGGTGGAACGAACTAAGCGAGGACTAAACACTACGATAATAACAAAATTATAACGAACTAAGAGGGCTAAACGAATACAATTATTACAAAAATTATAACAGGCAAATCAGTGAGGACACAGTAAATAAGGACTATACAGAGGGGAGACAGTACAAGTTAAACGGAATTTAACAAAAGCAAAATTGAGCAATTTAACAAATCAGCTAGAGTGAAAGAAGTGACACTGCAGCAGAAAGGGGGCGCTGGCATGAAGGATCTGCTCAATGGGGTTGCAGCGCGCACTCCATTAAGCAGGTCCTGGGAGGAGGGAGGGGTGCTGGGTGGCAGTGGCCAGGGCTGGCAAAAGGCGGGAAGTGAGATGAAAAATATGGCAGCAAAAAATGGCAGGAAAAGCAAGAGGTCAGTGGGGGAGCGGCGGAATATAACAGGAGGAAACAGACAAGTTACAGACACAGAAATACACTGAACAGTGGTTGGAGGAACTAAGTGAGGCCTAAACAATACAATGTGGGGGCTAAACGAATACAATTAGTACAAAAATTACAACAGACAAGACAGCGAGTATGCAATAAATAAGGACTATGTAGAGGGAAGACAGTACAAGCTAAACGGGATTTAACAAAAGCAAAATTTAACAATTTAACAAATCAGCTAGAGAGGAATACGTGAGACTGCAGCAGTAAGGGGGAACTGGTACGAAGGACCTGCTCTCTGTATTTTTCTCTCTGTTTGACTCTCTCCTTTTCTCTATTTACCCGTCTCTCCATAACTCTCTATCTCTCTTTATATGTCTTGCTCGAAACTTCTCACTCTTTCTTTCTCCCAGTGCTTCTATTTCTTTCACTGCCCCTCTCTTGCTTTGTGTCTCTGCCTGTTTCTCTCTCCACCTGTCTCTCTGGCCTTATCTCTCCCAGTCCTTCTCTACTTCTGCCCATCTTTTCCTCTCTCACTCTGTTTCTCTGACTCTCTCTGTTTCTCACTATCTCTCAATGTATTTCTCAGTCTACTCCTGTTTTTTTCTGTCTGTCTTGATTTCTTTCCTCCATTTCACCTCTCTCTTTGGCAAACCATGTCTCTATGTATCACCATGTCTTTGGTTGCTCTGTTTCTCTTGTATATCTCTATCTCACTCTCTCTGCCTATCTCCCTGTCTTCTCTTTCTCTTTCTCTCTCTATCTTTATCTTTCTCTTCTTTCCTTTACTTATCTTGCTCTGCTCTTCCTTTCTCTCATTCACAATCTGGTTTTCACGGTCTTTCTCTCTTTCAATATCTGTCTTCAGCTCTCTCTTTTGATGTCTCTCTCCCCTGTCTCTCTCTATCGATGCCTTCCTCTGTCCCTAGTTGTCATTCTATCGCTCTTTCCTACTCCCTTTTTCTCTTCTCCCATCTCTCACTGTTTCTCCACGGTTTTGACTCCCCTGTCTTTCTCTTTGTCCCATTCTCTTTGCTTAGATCTCTTTCACTCTGTGTCTTTGTCTCTCTCTTCTTGTCTTTCTCTTTCTCCCTGGCTTTCTCTGTCTCTTTGACTTTCTATGTTTCCATGCCTTTCTCTCTCTCTTTCCATGTCTGTCTCTCCTGGATCTCTCCCTATCTTTGTTTCTCCTTCTCTCCTCTTCTTTTTCTGTCTTTCACTGACTTTGTCTCTTCCTACTATCCTCTTGTTGTTTCTCTCCCTCCCAATTTCTCTCTCTTCCTCCCCCTTCTCTTTCCCTGTCTCTCCCTGTCTTCCTACTCTGGGCCCTAATATCTTGGACAAACTGTGTTTCAGTGGTCAGAGCTCAATTTATGTGCTTCAAATGTGAAAGAATGGTAATGGCATGCATAAATAATTTACACATTGTCTTTAAGTTAAACCTGACTGCTTGTGTGTCAAACTATCAGAGGGTTAAAAGCACAACTTTATTTAATGACTTTTGTGGCTCACCCTGAGAAGGATTGAGATTGTTCTTTGAAGTGGATTCTGACCCCCTTCAACCAATAATCCATATTCTTACATTGGTGTTCAGTGGTGGGATCCAGTGCTTGCGCAGTGCCACTTAGTGATAAAACCGAAAATCCCTAGATAATCTGACATCAGAATCAATTTTTTTTCAAATTCTCTTTATTTTTTCTGGACATTTTTGTCTTTTTTCAAATTCGGTTTCCAAGTCATACTTCACACCTGTGACTTTTTGCAAGAATGAAAGGAGTTCTCAGCAAAATTGAAGGCTTCACTCTGGCAGAGCTGAAAAATTGTGCAAAGAGAAGGGGCTGAAACTAGCAAAGGGTTCCAAGAAGCTATAGTACCCGATAGCCCTCAGAGCCTGGGAAGAAGGCCGCCTACAGCAGACTCCATCACAGGAGTAGGAAGATGATAATGATGATGCAGAAGGGGAGGATGAAGTGGAGGATGAAGGAGAGAATATCCTGGCCATGGCCTAGAGTCAGAGAAGAGAGGATGGCCCACAGGAGTGAGGTCCCCTGCCAGATCCAGGGCAGGGAGCAGTGTGTCCTACCACAACCTGACCCTTGAGGAGTTCGAGGACAGAAAGTCAGAGAGAGCGCTAACACTGCAGCTAGCCAAACTGAAACTCGCTGCTGAAAAGAATAAAGCAGAGTTGGCCATGAAAGAAAAAAGGTCTGAGAGAGCCTTGGAAGGAAAAGGGTTGGCCTTGGAGGTAAAAAAAAGCATGGCTGGCTCATGAAGTGAGTCTTAAAGAACAGGACATGAAGGCCAGGAGGGTCGCAGAGTCCAGTGAGGATTGTGACAGTAAAAGAGGAGTGTCTAAGGAAGGTAAATGGGTCCTCATACCCAATGATCCGAGTAACAGAGGAGCCAGTATGACTTCTGTATGGTGTCCTCAGAGCAAGTAATACCTGATGTAGTGCACTAAGTTGTGACAGCAGACAACCAAGTGAGCCAAATCCAGTAGCTCTAATTCCCTTTGAATGGGGTGGGGTCTCAGGAAGCTGTGATCCCGCCCATTCCCGATGACTGCCTGTTAGGGAAGGACCTAGAGCACACCACCTGGAAAGAGGTTGAGCTCAGATCTCACCTGGAGATGTTGGGATTGTCTCAGTGGATGTGTCTATCCACATGGCCCATGGCAGCCCCTCAGGGTAGTCAAAAAGACCTGGGGCCTTGAAAAATGGATCAGGTTCGTGCCAAGAAGTGGAAGGTCAGCGGGTGTGGGAAATCCACCCTAGAGATTTCCACAGTTGAGGAGGAGGCTGAGCCTGAGGGTGGTGCCTCAGAACCTACAGGGGAAGACATTGCTGCCCTGGGGCACCTACCTGAGTTAGCCTGGTGGCAAACTGAAGGGGGGGCATCCATCTGCAAAGCGCAGAGGGACTGCTCTACTCTTGAGGGCCTATGATGACAGACCAAGGACCACACAGCTGACTACACTACTGATGATCACCTCATTTACTGGGAGAATGGTCTCCTGTATAGTAAGCCTAAGGTCCTTGGAGCAACTCACTCATTGGTGGTTCCTCAGTCTAAAGAGCCTTCCTACTTCAGATGGCTCGTGATAGTCCCCTGGTAGGACATTTGGGGCATGCCAAAACCTTTGACTGACTTGTCACCCACTTTTATGGACCCTGGATGAGGATGCAGTCTGATGCGTTTGGCAAATCTTACATGAAGTATCAGGCCAGTGGGAAGTCAGAGGTAAATCACAAGGTCCCCTTGCTTACAATCCCCGTAGTCATAACACTCTTTGAGACAGTAGGTATATATATTGTTGGGCCTCTGGACCCCAAGACTGCCCCAGGCAACAGATTAATCCTGGTCCTTGTGGAGTATGCCACACAGTACCTTGTGGCCATTTCTCTGAGGTCGGTGACTGCACCCACAGTGGCCATGGAACTGGTGGGGATATTTACCAGTGTGGGTTTCACCAAGGTGGTTGTATCTGACAGGGGCACCAACTTCATGTCTACCTACATGAAGTCCATGTGGGATGAGTGTGGGGTAACCTATAAGTTCTCCATACCATACCACCCCCAGACCAATGGGCTTATTAAAAGGTTCAACAGGACACTAAAAGGCATGATTATGGTCCTACCAGAACCAATGAGGCGTATGTGGGATGTCCTCTTGCCATACCTGCTTTTTGCATACAGGGCAGTGCCTCTGAAGGCAGTAGGGTCCAGTCCCTCTGAACTTCTGTTTGCCCCTGTATACGTGGGCCTCTCAGTCTTATAAAGGAGGGGTGGGAGCAAGCTCCCAAGAAACCCCCTCAAGATGTAGTGAGGTACATGTTGACTGTTTGGTCTCAGATGAAGCGCTTCTGGAAAGATGACACTGATAATCTCGGGGCCAACCAGGAAGTTATGAAACACTGGTACAACCAAAAAGCCACTCTGGTGGAGTATCAGCCTGGCCAAAAGATGTGGGTGACGGAGGCTGTGGTGCCCCAGGCTTAAAAGACCAGTGGACTGGGCACTATGAAATGATGGAAGGGAAAGAGGTCACTTACCTTGTGGACCTCAAAACATCTAAGAACCCCTTTAGGGTCCTAAAGCCGAATCACCTCAAGTCCCATTTTGAGAGAACTGAAGTCACAATGCTCTTGGTGACAGGTGATAGTAGGAGGATGAGAGTGAGCTTTCACAGACCTCCTGTCTTCCAAGGAGCTCCCCTACCCTTATCCCAGAGCAACAGGGGGTCTGTTGCCACTTGTTGGGGCAGTTCACCTCACTCCTCTTACTGACCCCAGGGCTCAGTGATTGGTGTATCCCCAGTAATAACATGGGGGACAGCATGCCTGTCAAGAGCATAATCTACAGGCTGTCTGACAAGGTGAGTGCCAGCATTAAGGGTGAGGTGTCCAGGATGCTGGATTTGAAGGTGATTGAGCCGTCCTGTAGTCCCTGGTCCCATCCAGAAGTACTGGTAACCAAGGCTACCACACCAGACACTACCCCAGCACATAGATTCTGTGTGGACTACAGGGGTCTCAATTCAGTCACCAAGACTGATGCTTACCCCATCCCCAGAGTTGATGAGCTCATTGATCAATTGGGAGCTGCCAAGTTCCTGAGTACCTTTGATCTGGCATTCAGTTACTGGTAGATTGCCTTAACCGAGGGGGCAAAGGAGAGTTTGGCATTCTCTGACCTCTCCTTGATCAGCATTCTCCACCCCAGATGGGCTACACTCAATGTAGAGTGATGTCCTTTGGATTAAAGAATGCCCCTGTCACCTTCTAGAGGTTTGTCAAACGGGTCCTGTACATGTTGTTAACTTCAGCGTTGTCTACCTAGATAACATTGCTGTCTTCAGCTTCAGCTGTGATGACCACTGCACCACCTTTGGGAAGTGCTACAGGCTCTGCAATGGGCAAGCCCGACTGTCAAGGCCTGCACCTACCAGATAGAGCAGGGATCAGTTGTGTACTTGGACCACCAAGTAGTTGGGGTCAAGATGAAGCCCCTCCAAGCTAAGATGCAGACCATCCTTGCTTTTGAGCCACCCAAGACCCAGACTGAGGTGAGGCCTTTCTAAAGTCTTTCTGGATATTGCAGGAGTTTCGTTAAGGGATAATGCACCATTGTTGCCACCTTGTGAAAAATTAGACTGTTGCTTGATTTGGGTTAAACCCTACTCAAGCAACAGTCGCAATCTTTGTCAGGGTGAGCCACAAAAAGTCACTATGTTTAACCTGTGCCTAACCCTCTGATAGCTTGGCACAAAAGCAGTCAGACTTAACTTAGAGGCAATATGTAAAGTATTTATGCAGCACTCAAACAACAATAAAGTGAAACACAGCACAAAAAACACCCCACATAAATTTCGAATAACTAGAGTAAATTGTAATAAATTATTTGACACCAACATGATAAAAATCCAATCAGTAGAACCAGAGATATGTAATTTCAAATAATAAAGGTAAGTGTAAGTTTATTTTGTCCTGGTAGTGAAAACTCCTAAATTTGTGTATCATAACTCTGAGTCCTACTTCTCCCTTAGAACAACATTGGGTTAACTTATTACACTTAATAAGTGATAACTTTCAACTGGGAGCAGAAAGAAATGTCATGTTTGGTGTCTGAGAAATTGTAATGAAAAATTCTCTTCAATGGTAAAATTGGATTTTAAGTTACATTTTTGAAAATGCCACTTTTAGAAAGTTGGCATTTTCCTGCCCTAACTATTTGGTGCCCTCAGCCTGTTCCTGTGTCACATGACTAGGTGTAGTTGACAACTGGCCTTGTTTATTCCTCCCAGAGAGCCACTCAATAGAGGGATTAGGTGTGCCTGGATGAGCCGTCATCTGGCAGGATGGGGTGGCAGAGCTGGGCATTGCCCCACTTGCAACTGTACAGGCTGTGCCTTGCCTTCACACAAAGGACTTGCCATTACTGCATTGTTCAGGCAGCTAGCCTGGAGCAGATAGAAACATTGGACCCTCAGTCCAAATCTTCAGTACACTCCTGGACCTGTGAATACTACAGAAGAAGGACTGCTGTGCTTCTTTGCTGCTAGAAGGACTGCCATTCTGCTGTCTTGCTACTCCGATGCCCTGCTTGCTGAGAAGGAAGAGTGTACCTGTTCACTTCATCCAAGGCTGAAGTAACTCCAAGGGTCAGCCAGCTGACTTCGTATTTTGAGCTACAGGGACATAACAAGCTCTAAAGGCTCCCTACAACTGCCTAGTTGTCCTGCCGCCTTGACCTGCATCTGGACCTGCCTGAGCCCTGCTGGCCCCTGCTGGACTGAGTTCCTGACCCCCAAATGGTGCCCTTCAGGTCATGGACCTTTGGTGTGGCATCAGTTGCGCTCTTCTGAAGTTGTGGGCTCTTCGCGAACAGGCCCATTCGCTGCAAGATCCTGCCACCTGCGCACCCTCCAGTTTTGGTGAACCTGACTTTTCACTCCAGAGCGACCGTCAATTACACCTGGCAGCGCAAGATCTGCACTTCCCGCTACAGCATGGGCAGCTCAAGGTGACTGCCACTGTGAAACTCCATCAAGCATGACCTTCAGGCAACCCTGTATGCTTTTGAGGAAGCTAGTTGGTTGGAGGCTTCAACAAAGGACCAAGAGGTTAATGACCCTGAGAAGGATGAGGAGGAGGAGGAGGGAAATGACTTAGCAATGGCTCCAGAGGTGAGAGAGGGCTGTTGGACATGACGTTCTTGGTGTGGTTTTCCTCCAACTATTTGCCTTCCAACCTTCTGTTTTTGCTAACTTCATTTTTGCTGGACTTAGGGCTCTGCGTCCTTTACCACTGCTAACCAGTGCTAAAATGCCTGCCCTGCTTGCTTAAAAGGAAGACTGGACCTGCACCCTTCATTCCTGGTTGAAGTGACTCCAAGGGTCAACTGACTGACGTCCTGCTCTGAGTTACTGGGACACAACAAGCTTCAAAGGCCTCTCTGCAACTGCCCAGCAGACCTACTGCAACTGGACCTGCCTGAGCCCTGCTGGCTTCTGCTGAAGTGAGTTCCTGATCCATAAGAGATGCCTTCCAGGTCCTTGACCCTTGTTGTGGCATCAGTTGAGCTCTCCTTGAAGAAAAGGAAGTGCAGATCTTGTGTTGCCGCCCATCAACGTGAAGCTCCACTGATCCCAACTTTTCACGCTAGAGCAACCGCCAGCGGCAACCGGCAAATTGAGATCTGCACTTCGCACTACAGCATCGACAGCTTGCGGTGACCGCCAACGCAATTCTCCAGCAATGACTGTTGGCAACGTCAGACAGGATCTTTGTCCTACAGCGACGACCATCCACAACGCTCTCCCTGCTCCTTATGTTAGAATGACAGGAGGTGCTTCAGGTATTATTTTGATGTCTTATGGTATGTAGATACCTAGAACTCAGCAGGGAATTAGTTCCAAATTCTAGGGGCACAGCATGAAAAAGATCCTTCCCAAATGTCATGCTGAATAAAACGTAGAGTCTCAAGAAGGAGTTTTTCCTATCACTTCATTGATCGATAACCCTAATAGAAGGTTCATGTTTGTGGTAGATAATTGGGAGAGTCAATATGCAGGACTTTATGACACAAACAGGCTATTTTGTTGATACACATGTCGGGAATACATAGCAATTGGTGATATGGCATGATGTAGGGGTCTGGTGGAAAGAGATTTCCTTCGGGTCGAGACGATGAGAATATGAGATTTTCTGAGCAACCTCGTCTGATGTACATGGGAGATGGTCTAGGTGGAGGATATGTGTAGTCGTAATCCACTAAGCAATCAAGCAGGTAATTTCAGGTCTGCCTGCTGGATCATGATCAGGATTGTTCCTAGTGAGGGAAGTCAAAAAAATAAAGAAGTACGAGTGAGCATCAGAAGGACAGGGTCTAGTGTTGGCATGAGAGTCAAGTGATGTAGTCATGAGAGGATGTCTGGTTTGAAGCTGTGCAAATCATTTGTGGTGGAGTGCAGGACAGACCTAGCGAATGAAGGGTGAGGAGAACTACTTTCTGAGAATGGTCTCCAGCTTCTCTCAATTCTCTCAAAAAGGACATATCTTGAAGGTATGGAACTGCCACTGTCTGCTGATAGATATTTGATTTTCAAGGGACTGTAAGACCTGTAGCAGCATGATGTAAGCAGTCAAAAGAATGTAGTTTTGAAGTTATACTGGAAGGGGGGGGCAGATTAGTTATGGTTATGAGGTATTTTAAGGAACTAAAATGCCAACACTGTTTCAAGGCAACATGGATAGTAGGATGAGTATGTGCTAGAGTATAAAAATATAAGAGCTATGCACAATACTTGTTGGTGGAGCTGCTCACTAAACAAAAGTGTTGCCCTTTGTGACCAACTGATCAGAAAAATGCTTCAGTTACGCATGTTTAAATACATTTATCAGTGGCATCTCTTTGTGCTAATGGTCAGTTATTGAATAATTCACTCTCATGGTCTACAATTTATGTGTTCCTAAACATTAAAGTTCATGTTCAAATGACCCTGAAAGAACCATTGTATATTTATGTGTTTCTATGAATATTGGGTTGCCAGTGTACATTTGACCCATCAGGAACTCAGACTTTAACTTAGCACCAAAGTAGTCTTATACCCTCCACTCTGACTTAATTCATTTCCTTGTTCCAGTATTGATACTCACAGATTGAAAACACGCCTGGTTTGCTCCCACACTCTTTGCTAAACTGAACTGACTACCCAGTTTGCATACCCCCTGTATTTCAGCCTTATAGAGTGAGATGATGCCATCCTTCCTCAATTGCCTATCTGGAATTCTCTTCCATACTTCTAACTGTTATCCATAAGCTTTCCTCCGCACAGGAATCACAATGTTGGCAATTTAATAACCAATGTATGTCTTTATGACCAGCCAAGCACTCAATCACAGCAATCACTGACACATAGGCCCTCTTTTCCCAATCTACCAGGACAGATTTATTTTCTTACCATCTCATTTGGTATATCTTCTTCAGCTGCCAGTAATATCCATCTTTTGCCAACTTAGGCTCCCCAACTCCCCTGCTTTGGCTTAAACATTCACCCTCCCTTACAAAAGCACCAGTTACCTCATAGAGACCAAGAGGGTATCTCACCTAATAGACCCTGTGCAGCCAGCCATTGCTATGCTGTGCATATTGCTCAAGTATCAGTCTATACAATAGAGTATTACTACCACCACCACATATCAAACAAGGGAAGACAGCAAATTAAAGGGCATAGCAAAGGGAAGGAAAGGTAATCACAGCACAGTTTTTGCACATTTTCTCTCATTAGTATGTGGCCCATCTAGGATGAAACTGGATTAGGATTTTGTTTCCTTGTGCTGCATCCGGAATGGTGACTATCACTGTGTCCTGACCAGAGGCCTATATCTCTTGTTATTAGCTGTCATCTGTGCCCTGCAGCAGGACTGTGTAAGCAAGAACGGGTTACTTGGATTCTGATGCTGGTAATGACGGCAGAAAGAGTTGCAGAAAGTTTGCGTAAGAGTGACACTGCCTCTAATGCCACTTGAGGTATGGCTAATGGGCTAGCATAACATCAGGAAGTTGGAACTTTATCTGAGTAGCCATAAAGAGCAAAGAGGTTCTTTCCACCACCACCTTGTCTTTGTATATTTTGCAGCCCGTGTGCTGTAGATGAATTGTCACCTGCAATGCTTTTTGTAACTCCTGGGAAGATTGCTAGGACGTTGGAGCATTGGCTCCAACATTTTCAGATGACAGCTATGCATTACTCAGAGGAGCAGCTAGAAGAGCCCATCTCTCACCAATATTGAGATCCTTACATTGGCTTCCCATTTGATCCTGAGTGCTCTTCAAGGCTTTAACAATTATACATAAAGGTATCCACCTGAGTTCACCAAACGTTCTGGCCAGTACATTTTCTCTCTATCAATCCACTTGCTTCATCAGATCTCCCAATCTTCTACTACTTCTTACCTCAAGAATTAGAAAAGCCACCTATAAAGGATAATTTTTTTAACTGCACCCACCAAACTCTGGAACCACATCTTTGGTCTCCGCTCCGAAGCAAAACTACTTCATTTTAGACTTTTTAATAACTGCATTTTCTCTTTATTAATCATTCCTTCCTCCTTGCTGCTCGTATCGTGTCACAAGTGTTTCTCTAGTACCAAGAACCTTTTGCATTTGTGCGCTCTATAAAATGACCTCATTAAGCAATGTTCAATTCAGTTCATGATAAGCATTCATGATTCTTTCTCGTGAGAGAGGAGCATGTTTCGCCAGTCAGTGTAAGTCCTATTGTATATATGATCAGGGATGGTAAGAGCCAGGGGTCATCTCCATATCTCCCCACGTTGTTTTCTCCATGTAGAAAATGGTGTTTAAAAAATACTAAAATATTCAAATGCTCATATCTTCCACATATAATCAAGTGGATGTCCAGCATCCAAGTCGTTTTGCATGAGCATGGGAGAACTTAGAATTTGGTAGCGTTTGTGGATGTCCATATTGACTCTCATAAATATTTGTGCACCCTCAAAAGCTGGAAATCTTTGTAATTCATAGACTTAAATCAACAATGCATAAATTTGTGTTTAAAAAATGTTTTTAATCTGGCACTACTAAACACCTGACCTCCCCCCCACCACCCAATCAATCAATCAGTCAATCAATCAGGGAATTGTGAAGCGCGCTACTCACCCTTGAGGGTCTCAAGGTGCTGGGGGGGGGAGCAGCTCCGGTCAGTCAAAGAGCCAGGTCTTGAGGGTCTTCCTGAAGATCTGCAGTGTGGGGGGACGTCTGATGTCAATCCGGAGCTCGTTCCAGGTCTTAGCCGTAATGTAGGAGAAGGCTCTTCCACCCGTTCTTGCTCTGCGGATGCGTGGGGCTTCGGCGAGGGCGAGGTCGGCGGATCGGAGGTTTCTCTTGGGTACGTGGAAGGAGATTCTTTCGTTGAGATATTGGGGTCCTGTGTTGTGGAGGCATTTGTAGGTGTGGGTGAGTATCTTGAAAGCTACTCTCTTCTGGACAGGGAGCCAGTGGAGGTCTCGCAGGTGTTGGGTGATGTGTTCATGTCGAGGGATGCCGAGGACGAGTCTGGCTGCAGTCTTCTGTATGGTCTGGAGTTTGCACAGTAGAGATTTGTTGATCCCAGCATAGAGGGCATTTCCGTAGTCCAGTCTGCTGGTTATGAATGCGTGGGTGACAGTCTTTTTTGATTCGGGGCGATCTATTTGAAGGTCTTGCGAGAGATGTGGAGGGTGTGGAAACAGGTGGAGGCGACGGCATTGATCTGTCGGGTCATGGAGAGATAGGAGTTGAGTATGATGCCGAGGTTCCGGGCGTGGTCCGTGGAGTTGGGGGGCTGCTGAGGGCAGTGGGCCACCAGGTGTAGTCCCATGCAGAGGGGGAGGGTCCGAGGACGAGGACTTCTGTCTTCTCTGAGTTGAGCTTCAGGCAGCTGCTGCTCATCCAGGATGCAACATCCTTCATCCCTTCCTGGAAGCTGAGTCTGGTGGTGATGGGGTCCTTGCTGAGTGAGAGGACGAGCTGGGTGTCATCGGCATAGGATACTATGCTGAGTCCGTGCTGTCTGACGATGGCGGCGAGAGAGGCCATGTAGATGTTGAAGAGCGTAGGGCTGAGCGATGATACTTGGGGTATTCCGCAGTTGATATCTGTGGGTTCGGAGAGGAAGGGTGGAAGTCTGATTCTTTGGGTTGTGCCAGTGAGGAAGGAGCGGAGTCAGTCGAGGGCGGTTCCCTGTATGCCGGCGTCGTGGACTCTGGCGATGAGTGTGCGGTGGGAGATGGTGTCGAAGGCTGCAGAGAGGTCGAGTAAGATCAGGGGCGCTGTGTGGCCTAGGTCGAGGAGAGTGCGGATGTGGCCTGTAGAGGTGAGTAGAGCAGTCTCAGTGCTGTGGTTGCTGCAGAATCCGGATTGGGAGGGGTCGAGGATGGAGTTCTCTTTGATGAATTTTCGTTAGTTGGATGTTGACAGTCTTCTCGGTGACTTTGGCCGCGAAGGGGAGGAGAGAGATGGGTCTGTAGTTCTTGAGGTCTGTCGGATCTGCTGAGGGGTTCTTGAGTAGGGGCTTGACTTCTGCGCGTTTCCAGTCATCAGGGAATGTGCCGGTTTCGAAGGTGGCGTTGATGGTGTGTCGTACCTCTGGTGCGATGGCGGGTCTGTGGAAGATGAGCGGAGGGCAGGGGGTCCATGGGGGCTCCTGAGTGAATGCCTTTCATGGTCGATGCAGTGTCTTCGGTGGTGATTGGGGTCTAGGAGGAGATGGTGGGCTGGCTGGCGTTGCTGGGGGAGGGAGTGGTTTCGGAGTCGGGTGTCTGTTTGTTGAAGTTGTCGTGGAGGGACTTGATTTTCAGATGGAAGTAGGAGCCGAGTTTGTTGCAGAGGTCCTGGGAGGGAGTGATGTCCATGGTTTCGCTGGGGGGTTTGGTGAATTCCTGGATGATGCTGAAGAGTTCCTTTGAGTTGCTGGAGTTGGCGAGGATCTTGTTGTGGATGAAAGAACTCTTGGTGGATCTGATGATTTGGTGGTACTCTGTCATGGTGTTCTTGTAAGTGGTGAGGTCTTCTGAGGATTTGCTGTTTCTCGAATTCTTCTCGAGACGTCCGCAGGTGCGCCTGGATTCTTGGAGGTTGGTAGTGAACCAGGTGGCCTTCCTGGGGTGCTGTCTGTCGGAGTTGCAGAGGGGTGTGAGCTCGTCTGCGCAGTTGGTGATCCATCTGTGAAGTACTTTGGCTGTGAGGTTGGCGTCGGTCTAGGTAGAGGGGGCATCGTGGTTGAGGGTGGAGTTGAGGTGCTCTTTGGTGACCTTGCTCCAGTTTCTTCGTGGCGGGCAGGGTGCAGGTTTTGGGGCGGTGGGTTTGTCGACGTAGAAGTGTACGCAGTGGTGGTCCATCCATGGGGGTTGCGTGGTGTGGCTGAAGTGGATGTTGTTACCTCCTGCGAAGATGGGGTCGAGGGTGTGTCCTGCCTTGTGGGTGGGCGTGGTGATGAGCTGTTTCAGTCTGAGGTTGGCGAGGTTGTCCAGGAGGATGGCGGAGTTGGGGTCGCTGAGGTTGTCGAGGTGGATGTTGAGGTCTACGATGAGTATATAGTCCAAGGTGGTGATGGCGTGGGGCGCGATGAGGTTCGGGAGGTCTGTAGGTGAGGGTGCCTTGTAGGGTCGTTCTGGGGCTGGTCTGGATCTGGAAATGGAGGTGTTTGGTGGTGGACGGGCTGTCGCTCGTGCTGGAGGTGGTGAGTCGGAGTGAGATCTTGTATGGGATGACAAGTCCTCCTCCCTGGCGGTTGGGGTGGTCCTTCCTCTGGATCTTGTATCCGTCTGGGATGGCAGTGACGACATCGGGGGCGGAGGTGGAGTTGGTCTAAGTTTCGGTGAAGAAGGTGACGTCTGGCTCGAGGGTGTCGAGGAGGTCCCAGATCTCTACAGCGTGTCTGTGCAAGCAGCGTACGTTGAGAAGGATGCACTTCAGGGCTTCGGGTGTGCTGGCGTTCTGCGTAGGGGCAGCGGCCCTGGGGGTGCGGAGGGTGGTGAAGGTTTGACAGCAGTGTCGGCAGGAGAACTGGCCGTGGGTGGTGTTCGGCGAAGACAGCTGGCAGTTGTTGTTCCTTCCAGGGTTGAGTGCAAGGAGGGCAGCTGAGTCGTAGCGGTGGGTGGGCGGAGAACCAGGGTCCCTGGCACTGGTTGCAGTTGGGTTGGCGCGCCAGCAGCGCGCCCACTGAGCGCGTCCACTGTGCGGCCGTGCAGCGGCCGCCCTTAAATAGGGAAGGGGAGAGAAGCGCAGCTAGGAGGCGGGAGCAGGAAACGGCAGGGGGGAGGGGCCGCAGGGGCAGCAGCAGCGGGAAAAGGTCGGCAAATCAGAGGACAGAAACAAAGGGCACAGGTACACTACAAATAAACAGGTAAAATAAACAGAAATACAGAAAACGACAGATACAAGGCGCAGTAAAAAAGACAGACAAAAAGACAATACCGGGCACAAAACATGCAGGAGGTCAGAGGTCCTGCTCCCACCCACACCCCGAAACAGGCAATGGCCCAAACAGCCTTGCCTACATGTGTCTATGTGATAGAGCATTCAGACATCTGAGGCCAAAAATATCACTCATATGTACTTAGTGGTCGTTAGGGGTCGATTCACAAAAGTATTTATGAGTATCTGAATTAGTTCCACATGAGTATTCTTTTACATACTTTAACATGTCTTTTTGAATCAGCCTGAAATGTCCAAATTCTTATTAGCCAAAGTGTAAAGAAGCGGCAGTATTTTCTATTTTTACTAACAGTTTTTATGAATAAATCCTGAATATTCTCCTTTTATTCCAATTTTAGATGTTTTGGGGCCATAAAAGAGTACAACTTTATGTATTCCAAAATGTATTTGTGAATAGCCCCCCTAATCTTCATGTTGTGGACATTTATATGTGTCAACTGGTTATTGCATTGAGAAATGTAAATAATTCGGTAAATCAATCATACCAATCTTTCTGTAGACTTGCTTTTCTTCCAAGTTGAGCATCTTTTATTAGACTCTCATAAATAATTGACTTTTAGCCCTGCACGTCAGTTTGTAGAGACACGTCAGTTTGGGGAAAGAATGGGGCCTTCCAAAGATGTTGTTCAAAATATAGGATAGGGTTTGAAGTGACAGTCGAGCATCCTGAAACTATTCAGAGCATTTGCTTGGAATTCTTGAAAGTGACAAGTGGGCGTGCCTCAGTGAAGATTTGCATTTTCTGCAGCTCTGTTTTCTACATTTTATTGTCGGATGGAACGCCTTAGGGACAGGCTGCAGAGGAGGTGTGTGGTGAATACACCGTCATAGAAAATGTGTGCCTCGTACTGTACATTACAGGAGGGTTCCTCCATCCTCACGAACCATAACATTGAGATTGGTGGATTTTACCACCACGTAGAATTCATTGCTCTCAAGTGATGGCCACACTTATAAGCTATTTGCCTCTGATGATCTCTTGTCAGGATTTAAGTGGGAACTCCATTCTCAGGAGATATTGTTTGGAGATTGTGCTTGGAACCATTGAAATTATAAAGCTGGTGCTGACCAATGGAAGCTTTCGAAGGTCGAGACGTAGCACATCAAATAACGCGAGAAGTGCAAACTGAATTCACATTTAACTATTTATTAAAATATTTTTAATCTGCAGACCCAGCCACATAGCCAAAGGAGCGCTTCGTGTGTAACAAAAAATAACATTGCTGACAACGTGCTTCCAAATATAGGGATAAGATAATTAACATAGGAGAACATGTTGATCTTAATGGTTATATTTGATGTGGTAACTCCTCAGGTTCCTCCTGAAGGGTAGCTAGAGTTCGGTGTGAAAGCTTAGCAGAAAAAATCATTCAGAGCTTTGGCTGTTCTTGTGTGCTTCTCGTTGTTTCTTTTAATAAATAAATGTTTAAAACATTTTACAAACGGCTGACAAAGTCTTTTTGAGAGTCATGGGGATAGGTGGTCACATGATAATTTTTTCCTGAATTTTAAAAGATTGCTTACCTACTTGTTCATTCAAGATGGATGAATGACTTTGTGCTGTCTAGAGGATTACCCGTGACCATTTTTCTACTGAACATTTTTCTACTGTGGAAGTAGGTCCCTCAAGAAGGTGAACAGAAGCGTTGTTTGGTAGAAAGTGTGTTTATTCAGGACCAAGAAATACAGAGACCTCATCCAGCAGCAGGCTGAAGATAACTGATAAAACAAACAGTTCAACCCCAGGGCCTGGCAACCTTCCCCACATTCCAGAACTTGGAATTTGTGGATGACATGAAGGTTCAGAACACCACATCTCATCCCCCCTTGCACCCCAAAAAGAAGTTATAAACTTTTGCAAAACAAGCAAAACAATCTGAATACAGTAATGAACGAAAAAGAACCAAACACATTATACACAAAACAATGCACATGAGAGTGATTTAAGGAGCACACTCTTGTAAGCGGAGGGGAATACGCTTTAAACGGCAGGGTCTAGAACCCCCTTCAGAAGCTACAGGCTTCCCTGGATCTGAACTCGTGGAAGCTCAACCAGTGGCGACAGCAGAACCAACAGAAGATAAAACACGATACTTCGCCGCTCTGCCAAGATTTCAAATCCTATGATCACTGGTCTTTATGGCATTTTTGAAAACCTTGATCACCTGAAATGGTTGACTGAATTTAGAACCACCCCAAGCTTTCCTGTGAGATTTAATCTTAACCCAGTCACCAACGTCGATCACAGTGTTCTTCACAGCCTTTCTCTCATCATACCGGACCTTCCTCTTACTCATTACATCTCTCTCTCTTTCTCTCCAGCCCTCTGTGCTACCCACCTTGTCATCCACCAACGCTCTCTTGGAACATACCCAAGACGGAGCCACTTCCACATTCTCCATTCTTCCTTTAAACAAACGAAAAGGGGCCACACCAGTCGAAGAATGAGATGTGAACCGATACTCACGGACCTTTTTTCTCACAGCTAACTCCCAACTCTCACCACAGGAACTGGCTTGTTGCATAGCCTATTTAAGTACCTTGATAAACCTTTCCACAACTCCATTACTTTGTGGATGGTACAGGGCAGCCTTCTTGTGCTTAATCCCCCTAGAGGTCAGAAAATCTTCCATGACTGCCGAGGTGAATTGAACACCATTGTCAGACAAGAGCGTTAGCGGGAAACCCTCACGTTTGAAAAGCTCCTCTAGAAATACAATCACAACACCTGACTCCACAGAATTCACCACTTCGATCTCAGGCCACCGAGAAAACAAATCTATGCACACAATGACATAACCATCTTGAGATCTTAGTCTCACAGGCCCCAAAATGTCTATTGAAATGTCAGTACACAGACCAGCAGCCTGATCTCTAATGACCATGGGTTGTGTCCTACACTTGAGTATCTTGTCACAGCCTGCACACTCAGCACACTCACAGACTAATCTTTCAACATATACATCCATGGCAGGCCACCAGTATGCCTCCCTGATCCTTTCCTTGGTCTTGGTGATGCCCATGTGTGAGGCATGAGCGCTTTTGACCACCTTTCCCTCAGACCAAGTGGCGGAATAAGCTTACTACCACGCATGAGAAGTTCATCCACCACAGCCAAATCCTGCTTGACATGCCAAAGCCCTCTGAGCACCTCCTCACAGTCTTTCTTCTCACACCAAACTCCTTTCACTATGGGGATGACTTTCTGTAAATCCTCATCAGTCACAAGGTGTTCCCTCCATTCGCTTTCAGAAATCACCCCCTCACTGATGAAACACTCATTATCTTCTTCCTCTAAGTCTTCCCCACCAAACCACTCATCATCCACCATCTCATCATCTCCACAGCCAAGTCTTGATAGACAGTCTGCCAGAACATTGTTAGAGCCAGGTAAGTAAGATAAGTCAAAGTCAAACTCTTGCAGAGCTACCACCCATTTCCGTATATGGTGGGAGACAAAATCTATGCCCTTCTTAGAGAAAACTTCCTCAAGAAGTTTATGGTCAGTAAGGACTTTGAACCTCTTCCCCCACAAAACATCCTTAACATGCGTACTGCCCAGAACACACCCAGAGCTTCCTTCTCTACTACCGAATAGTTACATTCAGCACCCCTCAAGGGCCTGGAAATAAACAGAACAGTTTTTTCCTCAACATCAACCTTTTGCAACAGGACAGTCCCCAGACCGGTCGAGCTGGCATCAGTCATAACATATGACATCTTCGCGGGGTCAAAGCTACTCAGGCACGGTGCATCACTGAGACGTTTCTTGATGCAAACAAACTCCTCCTCACAGTCCTTGGACCACACAAACTCACTGCCCTTCTTTAGCAAAGACCTTAGACATGGGGTCTTCCTTGCAAAATTTGGAACAAATTTGTGGTAAAATTCGGCCATGACCAGGAACTACACCAGCTCATCCTTGCTTGACGGAGCACGCAGATTGTAGATGGAACTCACCAGCGCCGCCTTTGGCTTGATACCTGCAGCTGAGAAAAAATGACCAAGGTACTCTATCTCCTTGACATTAAATTTACATTTATCCGCCCTAAGAGTGAGGCCAGCATCTTGCAACTTCTTCAACACCGACCTCAGCCTTGCATCATGTTGATTAAGATCAATACCAAAGATGAGCACGTCATCTTGGTATACCTTGACACCCTGAAGGCCTCCAAGAATGCTCTCCATCACACTCTGAAAAACAGAGGCAGCAGAAATGAGCCCAAAGGGCATTCTCATAAACGTAAAGGTCCCAAATGGTATTACGAAGGCTGTGAGGTCTTGAGAGGAAGAATGAAGCTTGACCTGGTGGTAAGCGGAGGTTAAGTCCAAGGAGGAAAAATGCTTTGCCCCTTCAAGTGAGCACAACATTTCAGTTATGTTGGGTAAATGGTAGTGGTCAACAATACCCGCTCTGTTAAGTTCTCTCAAGTCCACACAGAGCCGGGCCTCACCGTTGGCCTTGCGGGCCATCACTACCGGCAAGACCCACTCTGTTGCCTTGACTTCCTGAATGATACCCTTGGCTAGGAGCTTATCTAGCTCAGATTTCATGCTCTCTCTTACCAACAGGGGCACATTTCTAACCTTGCCAACTTTTGGAACAACATTCGGCTTAACCCTTATGCGATGTACATAGTTTTTAAAACAACCTAGGTCACTAGCAAAAACTGCAGGGAAATCTTTGATACAGTCTTGAATAGTATCATCAATTACCCTCACAGGCGGCAGTTCTTTTAGACGCATGGGAGGATTCTCATTGGGATCAAGAAATACATGCAGATCCCTTTGATGAAGCCAACTTATGAGTGAGTCACCTTTTATCGAGACATAGATCTTCCCAGGGATGACCCTCCCTTTGAAATCAATTGTGCCCCAAAAGTAACCTAGTAATTCTATGGTCACCCCACCATACCCTTTTGGTTTAATGTCAGGTTTCAAAAGAGTGACTTTACCTAACAAATTGAACTCATAAAAAACTTTTGGAACAAGCGTAATCTTGGCTCCGGAGTCAAATAGCATATTGACAGGGGCGTCATTAACTAGTACTTGTTCTTGAGGCCCATCGCATGTATTTCCTGCAACCTGACAAATTATAACTTCTTCTACATCCTCCTCAAAAAGATCAATCTCTTTGACCTCCTTGCCTGACCTACAGCACTTGGAGACTTCACTTTTTCTCCCACAAATTTTGCATATAACTGAAAAACACCCAAAATAGCTGCTCGCTAGGTGAAGGCACCTCGTAGAAGCGGCTGGGCGCATCAGCGCGTTGAGCAACTATCGTGTTGCCGTGGTGACTTCACACTAGTCACCCAAAATGGCTGCCACCAACGTGATGACGCCTCTTAGAAGCGGCTGTGCGCGTCAGCGCATTGAGCAACTAATGCTTTGCTATGGTGACGGTCGCTCAAAATGGCTGCTCGCAACGTAATGATGTCGAGGGAGATCAGGCAGCTGAGAGTGTAATGACGATGACGGAGGTCAGGCAGCTGAGAAGTGACACGCAGAGACGCGTGCGTGTAAGCTCGAGAGAGCGACTATGCGCGCGCCAAAGAGAGGGCCTGAAAACAAAGCAGAGCTCTGTAGCAGCACAGGAAATTATTACATTTCCCAAAAGAGAGAACCACCATCCCCACCGGCCAAAGTTTTCATGGGCACGAGGCCAGATTTTAAAGTTAACAGTGTGTCCTCCTTACTTGTCACTGTTTGTGATACCGAGAGAAAACCGAGCCGGCGGACCAAACAAGGAGAAGACACGAGTGGTGAGCAGATGATCATCGTCGGCTGGTCTTCGAAGATGAAGGTTGGAAGTCGTAAGGTAAGCTCCACTTCCTCTTGTATGTTTAAGGTTGTGGGGGTCTCATATGGTCTCATGCCGTGCGTAGGTAAATCGTCGCCAAAATGTGGAAGTACGTCCCTCAAGAAGGTGAGCTGAAGCGTTGTTTGGTAGAAAGTGTGTTTATTCAGGACCAAGAAATACAGAGACCCCATCCAGCAGCAGGCTGAAGATGACTGATAAAACAACCAGTTCAAAACCAGTGCCTGGCAACCTTCCCCACATTCCAAAACTTGGAATTTGTGGATGACATGAAGATTCAGAACACCACATTGTGGTTGTTTTTTTTAGATCTGGTTAGAGGCAGCTTTTCCTGCCTCATTTTCCCAACATAATCTATAACACAAGGGGGCAATATAATGCTATATAGAGTTTAGCCACTGCATGAACACATTTTTATCTTTTTTTATATTTTTGGTGCTGCAGGTTAAAAAGGATCACTGTGCTTACAGTAGCCATGTTTGGCAAAAAAGACTTTCATTGGCTAGTGCAAGAAAGATCGGAACGAGTGAAACGTGGCTGCAGCAGGTGTATGTGTAGGTGTTGACATGATCCATCTCATTAAAATCACACTTTGAAGACCATCTAGTGTCTTGCTTTTTCCCATCATATACAGCATCATGTTACTACAGAGACCGCAGGAAACGGCTGTGCACTAGTCACCACTGGTTCAGGTCTTCACCTATAATGATTGGATTGTGGCGGAAGGTGGATTTTCTATGTAATTTTTATCTATCCAACGATGAGATGTCGGCTTCCAGCGACAGGAAGCAGTTTCTGTCCTGAGTTGCCAGTGTGTTATCTACCTCAGTGCCAAGGTCTGCTGTTCACTGTCCTCTGTGTGGTCTGTAGTCTTTGCTGCAAAGTCTCTGAACTCTGAATCACATGATGAGGCACGGTATCTCAGTGAACTTCAGATAACTTTAGATTCAGTACATTCAATCCATTGTAAACTGAAAGGATGTTGTTATAGCACAGCACCATGCTTGTGAATTGGTCATGTGTGATTGGACAAGGGTCAGATTATGGCATAGTTTAAACTCATTGCACACTTTTTCCAAACAGTTACCCTCGAAAAGATTGAAACACTCTGTTTTGTAATGTTTAAATATGTCTCTTCTGGCACCTATGTGCTGACCTGCCTGATAGGTAACACATACCACTGGATGGACATTACAGTTGATGAACAATTGTCTTGTAGCCCACTGGAGGAAATAAAGTACAGTTGTACCAAGAGTATTATGAATGGTGCACATTGCATTGAATCTAAAGAAGATAAGACTTCTATAGAGGGAATGGAGTGATTTCTGGAAGCAACACTCACTCATTTTCCAGTCTATGGAACACCAGTCTGATTTGATAATGGTTGAATGAATTTTTATTCTGTAGTAGGTACAATGTGGAAAGATCTTTTGACTCTGTGGGGCAGATTTACAAGCCCATTACGCCACTTTTGCGTTGCCGTTGCGTCACTTTTGTGACGCAGCGGCGGCGCAAATCATGCGCCATGCTGCGGGGGATTTACAACGTGACGCATCTAGGGAGATGCGTCACGTTGTAAAGCCCTGCGCCACATGAAACCTGCGTCAGGTTTCATGTGGGCGTGCCGGCGCAGGGGGGGGCGTTCCTGCGCAAGGAAGCCCCGTAAAAGTGACGCAGTGAAATCTACAAGATTTCACGGAGTCACTTTACGTTCCTGCTGCGTCAAATCCTTACGCCTGCTTCAAGCAGGCGTAAGGAGTGATGCAGCATGTTAGGTATAGGGCACCCCTGAGCAGTACTGGAGTTACGTCGCACTTGCGACACGACTCCAGTACTGCGCCACCCTTCCGCCGACAGATGCGTCACGCATCTGTTAATCCTTGCGCCATGATGCGCCGCATTGTAAATGCGGCGCATCTGTGGTGGCGCAAGGGTAAACTTGCGTCACGCATCTTCCCTGGCGCATCCCTGCTGTTTTGCAGGGATGCGCCAGGGAACGTAAATCTGCCCCTGTGTGTTTACAATGAAGTGATTCCTCTTGAGTTGAATATCAGTTGAATAGTTGAGCAGTAGAGTGCGGCTCTAGCTACTACAATAACATTCCTTAATGATCTATGAGATACCAGTACCAATAGTTCCCTCAGACTATTTAGAGAAGAAATGTTCTGGTATGATTCTGAAGGACAGTAGAGATTTTCACTTTACTCCAAGATTAGCTTCCCCTGCTTCAGTTAACTTAATTCTATATTAAAAGTAATGTCTCAGGAGACACGAATTAGTGCAAATAGAGATAGAGGGTTTTCTCGAGAGCCTGTTCTCACAGCATTAATCTAAAAAATAAAAAACTACGGGGCATATTATCAAGCGGCAGCGATAATTATCCCTGGCCGCGCTTAGCGCGAATTTTCTTATCGCCGACTATCGCTGGAATTTATCGCCATGCTAGCGCTGTATTAACAACGCATAGCGAAATGGCGATAAATATTCCAGCGGTAGTGGGGGAAATGGGCCAACATCGCTGAAAAACCAGCGATGTTGCATGAAAAACGGCGATAACCTTGCTGATACGACCCTGTGGTCGTATCACCATAATCCACCCCCCATGTAATGTATACATAAGTCATGATTTTTGCAGACGTTAGAAAGCAGCGTTAATGCCGAGTTAGCGCGAATATGATTATCGCTTCGCCGGACGGGGCCTCGTTGTAAATATTGCGATGCCTCATTAGCGATAATATTCCATGATGTTTTGTGAGGCACGCCTCCTTTGTATCTCATTAACGATGCGATGCGAGGCGTGCCGTAAACGGGCGCTAAGTCATTGAAACACGCGCTAGCGTGTCCTTGTAAATAATGCGATAAAATTATCGCCGCCTTTCGCCCGAAAACGGACGCTAAAGCGGCAAAAATTGTATTGCCAGCCCTTGATAATATGCCCCTACCTTTCCTATTATGAGATGTATGTTTCCAAGGAACAACAGTTTTGTATATACTAAACCTTGAAACCAGGAAAGAAGAGAAAATATTTGTATTGTATTACATGTGGTCTTTTCTTACTATTACTTGCAGCTGGTGCAAGTTCCATCTGGACGAGAAGAGATGTAGGAATAGGATTTGTATGGAGAAGAATGAACTGTAAATTCAATGTAAGGGAACTAGATACCTATGGGTTGAGCTTATAAGTAGGAGGAACAGTGTATAAAGACTAACCCTGGGCGTAGTTTGCGTAGTAGCACTACACAAAGCTACGCGAAGTACACTTTGTACTACGCGTAGCTGTGCGCTTGTCTGCACTGTACAATAATTTCAAACAGCATCTTGCACAGTGCAAGTTAAGATAAAATAAGTATCTCTGTCTTTATATGCTAAAATGCATATAGTCATTTCACAAAAGTGAAAACGATAAATTAACAAGCAGTGAGAGAGGTGATGATTTTGGGATCCTCCTAACCTAGGGAGAGAACCAAGCAGATGCCTTGAAAGCAAAAGCACATCTTGTTGAACGATTCGGTGGTGGTCCCATCCTCTTAGGACCACCCCAAGCACAGTTATTGGCAAAAATACAATCCCAACCAAAGGCCCTGCAAAGCATTATGGGACAAGATTAGCAGTGGGCAGTGAATATTATAGTATCCAATATCAAAATAATTCTACAAAGAGCTGCAGTTCAACTAGTCGTTACTAGATGTCCCTCACGAGTCAAATGCAAAAGCATTGAAATTATTATTACATCAAGCTGCAGTTCCACTAGTCGTTACTAGATGTCCTCACGAGTCAAATGCAAAAGCTTCATGAAAGGGTTTCAATGCTTTTGTATTTGACTCGTTAGGGACATCTAGTAACGACTAGTGGAACTGCAGCTTGATGTATTAATAATTTCAATGCTTTTGCATTTGACTCGTGAGGGACATCTAGTAACAACTAGTTGAACTGCAGCTCTTTGTAGAATTATTTTGATATTGGACACTATAATATTCACTGCCCACTGCTAATCTCGTCCCATAATGCTTTGCAGGGCCTTTGGTTGGGATTGTATTTTTGCCCATAACTGTGCTTGGGGTGGTCCTAGGAGGAAGGGACCACCACTGAATCGTTCAGCATAATATGCTCTATGTGTTCAAGGCATCTGCTTGGTCCTCCCCCTAGGTTAGGGGGGACCCCAAAATCATCACCTCTCTCATTGCCTAATATTTTCATTCACAAAGTTCACTTTTGTGAATTGATTATATGCTTTTTAGTATGTAAAATTGCTTTATCAAAGCATTTGTAGGTGTTGATGATTTTGTTGTTACGCTACATATTTAGCACAGTTTTAGCACTGTATTATGTGCAAGCTATGCATGCTCTGTGAGCATAGCGTAGTATTACGCCCAGGGTTAATAAAGACACAGTGATGATAAAAATATTATAAGTCATAAGGAATGTAATATGTTTAGAGGAGCTTATGTTTCCTAATGCTTTCCTGGATAAATGATGATATATGGTGTAGTGTCGCGTGAGTTTGCAATGACTGAACCCTTGTGGCTCTGTAGTGCTTGTAATTTGACACAATAGAACACACCTGAACCCTGCACTCCTGAGAGGAGGCAAATGCACTACTTCACCTTTAAATAACACACGTAAAACAGCACTCCCAAAAGACGAGGCGATAAAACAAGACCCAACACTCTCTTAAGGCGAGGCAAGAAAATAAATTCAGGTGCATTTAAAGTGACACACACGTTTATTAATTAAATATTTTTGAAAAGAAGGCAAAATATATCGGTTGATGCAGACTCCCAAATATCAAGTAACTCAAGCACAAAACCAGAATAAAATGTGGCATTTATACATGTAGCAAAGAGCAAAGAAACTTAGAAATTATATACACAAAGTAAGTAACACCTCACCGATCATTCACTCAACATCCTTGCCAACTGTAGCTGGGTAACCCGTTGACAGCTGGGCTTGGCTCTTGACCGGGACTCAGGTTCCGTTCGTCTTACGACAGTACGTCTACTCCGTAAGTGAGTTTCAATTCACCTGTCAACATTCTCCGACTTTAATACGTTTTACTCACCGTGAGGCGAAGGTTCTAGAAACCTCGCCCCCTTTCTTCTGTTGCGAAAACCGTGCTGGTTGAACTGGTCTGTGTCAAGGTCAAGACAGAAGCTGGCCAGGCTCCTGTATTTTGACTCCGAGACAGAGCTGTACATTCCGCACATTCTCTGAAAGGTACCAAGCACGCATCCCACACAACATGTTCCAGTTCACTCTGATCGGTGAGGAGTGAAAACAAGTGAAGAGCAAAAACATGCCCTCCCCACTTTGCAGCTAAGTGTGAGCACAGAAAATGGAGTCTGTTACACAAGATGGAGTCAGCACAGAAAATGGAGTCAATTATGCCAAATGGAGCCAATGGTCAATATATCATTCTTAACATCATTACATTCCACCCTTTGACCATTGGCTTTCATAACATTTAGGTCTAAGATCAACTGCTTTAAGTCAAAGCATAGATAAGAGATTAGGCACACACTGGATACAACAGCATAATGATATCAAGATACATATTGCTAATATTATCCCGCCTAGAACAGAGCGAAGTTTACCAAAATCCGGCGACCACCCAAACAACCAATCCCACCATCCTTTTTCTACATCCTGCTTGACATCTTTAGCTAACTTGTGTAAAGCTTCAATGTGGGACTGAATTGACTTAGAATGATCTGAAAGATTAAAGCAAGACATTCCCTCGAAGTCTGAACATCCATGATCATGTTTCAAGAGTAAATAATTAATTGCGGCTCTGTTCTGTAGGATAGCTTTTCTTGCCCCCCGCACATCTAATAATAATTCTGCTAAAGCAACTGATGTATGATTAATATTTTTCACCATCAAACATGCTAATTCACAAACAGCCCTAGAATTATAAATGGTTAGTCCTGGAATTCCTACTATTGAAGCAGCTAAACTGATATATTCAGACTTAGATAATAGATGTATTTCAGAATCACAATGTTCACAGAGTTGAACAGCTTCTCTCGTATTCCGAACATGGGATGTTGGATTTAATGGGAACATCATGAGGCCTAATCTAGTAAAGGCACACGGTCCACCTGTGATATTTGCTGGAATGTACGTATATGTAACATTACCAAATGAGAATAACCACCCTACAGGCAATTTGACATGCCTGAAATAACTGGCAGCAGATACAAAATTTTTACATATCATGCTATTCTGCATATTTTTGCATGTACTTTCATTTCGATTTTTGCAAAGAGTTTGTTGTTCCCACGTCATTTGTGACTCAGTTCTTTCAAGTTGTATTTGAGCACATTTACCAATAGTAATGGGATCACAAGTTAGATTGTAACAAATGTCGCCTTCAGAGATATTGAACGTTATCACTTGTGGTAGATTTTTCCAAGTATCATCAGTAGTTTCTGGACAAAATCGTCAAAACTCATAAGGTGACAAGTGAGTTCTCACATCATTTTCCTCCACTGCCCCATCTGCATTTGTGACGTTGAATGACTGCAACAGTACATCGACGGGGGTAGATATAGCTACGAGGCACGTGGAAATAATATCCATGGTGCTTTTCATGTTTGTCATGCAAAAGTACGACCTGTTGAGGACTGTCTGTGCAAGACAGGACCACACGCTGTCAGGTCAAGTCAGCAGTGCTGTTGATCTGCGCGGTCGGCTGGCCACTTCGAAGTAAGGGGCTCCCGGTCCCTCCCGGCCCCACTCGAACACGACCAAACACACTCCAGCGAGTGCAAGCAGAGCACAGACATGCCATGCTGTGATCTAAAAGAACAGAGAACAAACAGGCATTATTCATTCTCGCAAGTAACATTTATCAGCAGGCACATGTTCCCATTTTTCCTGCCCTGGTCTCATGATTAACAGGACGTTGTCCTTTCCTGTTTCAATAACCTCTACCTGTTCGGGGGGACTATTTGGAAATTCTACCCACACCTTGGCTCCTGGATCATTGTCAGTAGAGCCAAACCCTCCTTCCCCTCGCACAGTGAGAAGGGCTGGGGCAGTCCCCTTCTTGACTATCCCTCCGTATACTGGCATGATCACTATTTGAGCAACTCTGTCTCCAGGTTGTATTATCAAATCAGCGTCTCCACTATTCAGTAGGATGACCTTGATTTCATCTTGATAGTCTGCATCAATGAACCCTCCCAGCACTTGAATGCCCTTTAGAGCCAATCCAGATCGAGGGGAAATCATGCCAAAGTGTTCCGGGGGAATCTGGATTCTCACTCCTGTCTCTTGGTTTGAGTCTGTACAGTTTCAAAGCTTGCAGATCAAGACCTGGCGCCTCCGGTGTCGCCCGGTACAGAGCCAAAGCTCCAGGAGCTGTCTCCCAGTAGAGGATGGTATTGGTGGCTACATGAGGCTGAATCTGCAAGGCTGGGGTTAGCATTCGCATCAGAGGAGTTTCTGCATTTGCTAAGGGTCTATTGTTCAGTATTTGTAATGCCTCATTCAAATGATCTCTCCAATTTTTCAATGACCCATCAGACAACTTTCTCAATTGATCTTTCAACAATCCATTCATGCGCTCAATCAGACCCGCAGCCTGCAGGTAATAAGGAATATGAAAGACCCACTCAATGTTGTGTTGTGCACAATAATCCTGCACCAATTTGCCTTTGAAATGAGACCCATTGTCACTTTGAATCTGTAATGGAATTCCATAATACAAAATCAGCAAGTCTAATGTTTTCAATGTGTTCAACTGAGTAGCACGTTTACATGGAAATGCTATCAAATATCCAGAGTATGTGTCTACAGCCGTGCACACATATTGACATCCTCGACTAATTGGCAGGGGCCCAATGTAATCAATCTGCCAGATCTGTGCTGGTAATTTTCCTCTGACTAGCTGGCCTCTCACTATCTGTGGGACTGGTCTATGTTGGGTATGCTGACAAATAGGACATTGTGAGATCGCAGTTTTAATCAGATCTAGGGGAATGTGTATCCCTCTATTCTCTGCCCACCTGCTAGTAATTGTTTCTCCAAAGTGTCCGCACTTCTGATGTGCCCATTTCGCAATCCCAACCAGGTCAGAATCTTGCGTTGCCACCTCGGCCTCCGAAATCTTAGCTTTTTCATCTGTGAGGGAATTAACCCAGCGGTCGAGTGAGTCAGTGGAATAGTGAGCATCTACATGATACACAGTAACTGTACTTTGTGGCAACATGGTCCAGATCTCTTTCCACAGTTCCTTACCCCACACTTCCTTTGAATATATCATCCAGTTATGGGCCTGCCACATGGGAAGCCAAGTGGCTAACCCATTGGCAGTGGACCACGGGTCAGTGTATATATGACATTTTCCTGGCAATTCTTGATTCAAAGCTTGATACACAGCGTATAGTTCTGCAAACTGGCTACTCTTTCCCTCTCCAGTAGTGGTCAACAATTACTTGGTCACAGGATTGTATGACACCGCCTTCCAGTGACTTTTAGCTCCTACACACCTGGCTGAACCATCAGTAAACCACACATGCTTCCTGTCCTCTAAGGACAATTCTTCAAATGGCCTACCCCACTTCACAGGAGACTCCTGTATCTCAGGTACATCATGCAACACCTCTGTATCTCCCTTTGGGGCTTGTGCCACCTGCTCATTCAACACCTCAGTGCCTTTGGGACCTACTCTGACCCTATCCTGTATGTACCACTTCCATTTGATTATGCTGGCTTCTTGTGCATGCCCTATTCTGTGAGTCTTGGGGGAACTCATCACCCATTGCATTATAGGAATCTCAGGTCTCAAAATTACATTGTGCCCTAGGGTTAATTGCTCAGTATCCACCAGGGCCCAATAACATGCAAGCAACTGTTTTTCAAAGGGAGTGTACCGCTCTCCAGCGGTAATCAACCCTTACTTCGTGGCTGCTAGTGCGCATACCATTACTTCGCAAGCGTTACTACGCTTGCGATGTTACAACGCGTACCATTAGTACGCAAGTTGTTACATCGCAAGCATTGTTACAACGCATGCGTTGTAATGGTATGCGCTATCCACATCGTTGTTTGGAAGGCGCTTCTGTTTCCAAACAACGACGTGCAGATCTGACGTCGCTGGAAGCCGGAGAAGAGAGGATCCACGGAGGAGAGAGAGGTAAGTGTAGTTTTTTGGGTCGTGCAGGGGGTAGTCTTTTAGGTTGTAGGGTTGTGTTTGAGTAGTGTAGAGTAGTGTATTTTAGTTTAGGGTAGTGTCAGGGGTCGTGAAGGGTAGTGTTGGGGAGTAGGGACAGGACTAGGGGTCGGGGGAGGGATGTGCAGGGGGTAGTGTTTTAGTGTTTAGGGTAGTGTTGTAGTGTTTGTGTAGTGTAGGGTAGTGTTTTAGGGTTTAGGGTAGTGTAGGGCGGGCGTGCAGGGTAGTGTTTGAGTATAGGGAGCGGATTGGGGGAAGGGGGACAGACATGCAGGGGGTAGTGATTTAGGGTTTAGGGTAGTGCTGTGGTGTTTGTGTAGTGTAGGGTAGTGTTTAAGGGTTTAGAGTAGTGTCGGGGGGGTCGTGCAGGGTAGAGTTTGAGTGTAGGAACAGGAGTGGGGGAAGGTGAAAGGTTGTGCAGGGGGTAGTCATTTAGGGTTTAGGATAGTGGTGTGGTGTTTGTGTAGTGTAGGGTAGAGTTTTAGGGTTTAGGGTAGTGTCGGGGGGGTCGTGCAGGGTAGTGTTAGAGTGTAGTGACAGGACTGGTGGAAGGGGGATGGTCGTGTAGGGGGTAGTATAGTGTTGTTTAAGTAGTTTAAGTAGTGAAGGGTACTGTAGTGTTTGTGGGTTTTGGGTAGTGTTGTGTCACAGGGGATAGGTTACTATTACGATTATTTTATAGTTAATACGAGGAAAAAATACGATGTAGTGCTATGAATAGTAAATCAATGCGGAGTTAAAGCATTTTTAGATCATTACTATGCAGTTGCGTTTTAAACACATGCGAAGTAAAAACATGCGAAGTAATGGTAGTTGCTAAGTAAAAGCATCGCAGTAAAATCATGCGAAGTAATGGTTTGCAAAGAAACGTCATATATTCCTCTCCAGCATCTGGAAATTTCTTAATCCAAAATCCTAAAGGCACCCTCGTTTTTCCTTGCTTCTGCCACAGACTCCAATTAGCATACAGTCCTTGCATTGTCACATTCAGCTCAACATCCCCCTTCCGCACTGGCCACAGATCCAAAGCACCCTGTATAGCCTCTTTTGCTGATTCAAACGCAATTTGCTGTTGCTCTCCCCATTCAAATGCATTTTTCTTTCGCGTAACTTTGTACAAAGGGGCCAAAATCTGACTCAAGTGAGGGATGTGCTGTCTCCAAAAACCAAACAATCCAATGAACCTCTGCGCTTCCTTCCTATTTTGTGGCACAGCAAATTCTTTGATCTTTTGTTTGACCTGCGGCACCACCTCTCTGTGTCCCTGATGCCATTGAATGCCCCAAAACTTCACATTTTGAGAGGGTTCTTGTACCTTTGCGGGATTTATCTCCCACCCTTTACTCTGCAAATGCTCCACAATCCTGTCTAACTGAATCTGCACTTGCTCTTGTGTCTCTCCCTGTATCATCACGTCATCAATGTAGTGACAAAGCTGTACTCCAGGAATAACTGGTACCTCATCTAAATGCTCCGCCACCAGCCGGTGACAGATAGTAGGACTGTGCAAGTACCCCATAGGTAGCTTTTTGAATGTGAGTTGCCTACCATTCCATGAGAACGCAAATTGCTCTTGGCATTCAGGGGCTATTGGTATAGAAAAGAAAGCATTGGCAATATCAATAGTCGCATGCAAAGTCCCAGGATGCTTCTGTATTTTCTCAATTAAGGTAACAGTATCTGGGACAGTGGCAGTCAAAGGAGGTGTGTGCTTGTTCAATTCGCGATAATCAACTGTCATGCGCCAACTATTGTCACTTTTGCGCACAGGCCACACGGGGTTATTCCAGGCGGTAGTGATTGGAGTCACCACCCCTGCCTCTATCAAGTCCTGTATGGTTGCACTGATCTCCTCATGCCCTCCTGGAATTCTGTACTGTTTCAAATGAATTACCTTAGTAGCCTGGGGCACCTTCACTGGAGGAATCTTCAAGTGACCCACTCTTATGGCGCCAACTGAAATGTACCTTTTTGATCCAAATTGATAGTACCCATCCTCCAAATACAGAGTAATTCCCTTCAAGATATCAATTCCAATAATATATTCAGAGAGGGGCACAATCAATACAGTGTACTCTCTTTTTGGTATTCTCCCTATTTTCATTTGGACCTTTGTCTGCACAGCTGGTGTCTCTTTTCCGCCTAAGCCTGTGATTGTGAAATACTGTCCTTTAAACTTTTTTGGATTTCCATATATCAAAGTGGCCTCCGCTCTGGTATCTACTAGGGCTCGGGCATTACAATGTTTCCAATGAATTTCTATGTCAACATAAGGTCTATTGTCTTTGCGAGCCCATCTCTGTACCGGAGCTTGACCTATTTCCTAATCTGCCTTCAATCTGTCAACCCTTGCCCAGGTCAAATCCGGGTACAACCTGTCATACTCTCGGGGGAACTCCTCCCCCCTCCGGTTCTCACTGAGCCATTCACTTTCTGAATCTCTCCTTCCTTTGTTCTCAAATGGGCAGCTCTCTCACCCTCCTTTTCCTCTTCATCCACCTCTGATTTTCTCTGACTCACTTGCATTTTATTCTGCTTACTCACTTTCCTGCCTCCGTCTTTTTTGTCCAACCCTCTTTTCTGATACATCTCCAACAGACTTCTAGTATCTATTCCATCTATCTTCTCTTTTTCCACTCCATCCCTCAACAAAGCCATAAACATATTGTAGTAACGAAGGTCCACGAAGGTAGGTTAACTTAAGGTGATTTATTCAAGCAGGTAACAAGTAGTATAACAAGTAGATAAGTTATAAAGGAGAGCCCCACCAGGAGCAGCCTGTCAGCCGCTCAGCCCATGACCAACTGTCACTTCACCTCTCTGAGTCCCAACATTCCGAGGCTCATCCAGACTCCAACATTCTATTGGGCATAGAGCACAGGCACTGGGCTGAGCAGGAGGAGAATAATACTTAACCTTACAAATGCAGGATACTACATATCCCCTTCCCTTCCAACAGAAGAACAAATGCAATATATAATAAAATATAACGGGAGAGAACAAAGGACAGATAGCAAGGAAGGAACAACGGAGTGACAGAGAGAACATAAAGGAAAAGAGCAAGCAAAGCAGAGCGAGGAGAAAGATGGGAGAAGACAAGGAGGTGAAGGTAAGGTGTAAGTAAGAAAATGGAAAACCCATCCTCAACAACAAAATAGAAAGAAGGAGACAGTGAGACGAAAGAGAGGAAATACGAAATAGAGAGAGACAGACGTGCCAAAGGCAACCCCAAACATACCCACTGGCCAGGCAGGCAAGAAAGGAAGGAAGAATAAGGCATGACGCAAACCGGACACCAGCCTACACACAGACACAAAGAGGAGGGAATAACGGATCTCCTCCTGAACAGGGAAGAAATAGAATAAAAAATACGAACGAGGGAAGGCTGGAGACAGAGGATAACAAACAAGAAATGTAACTCCAGAAACCAAGGATGAAAATAAGTAGAACATCACTAGGAAAGCTGGACATAATGGAAAACAGAGAAGAGGCAAAGTAGATACATACAGTATAACTAATACTTCCCCCATTTTCAATTAGACAATAACAATACGATATAAGTGTAACATTGCGTTATACAAAACAGCAAAGTAACTGAATGTAGAAAGACCATATCAGCCAATGGGATTGAAACCCATGACCGTCCTCTACTCCTATGCAAGAGTGTGAGGAGCAGTGTGAATGGGACTGTGACCCATAATGTGAAAGCCCGTGAAAGGACAACCCCCGCGTAGAGGTACAATGCAGTGCAGAGTAGAAATATGTCTAAAACCCATAAGATGCACCCTGTGTGAGGGTGACTGTGTAAATGGGACTGTGACCTATGAAACGGTGCCCTGTGTAAGGGTACACGTGTAAATGTAAATGGGACTGTAACCCATACAACAGTGCCCTGTAAAGGGTTAAAACTGTATGTGACCCATGTAGGCAAATTTGTGTGTGGAAATGGGGCTAAATCCATTCCCATCCCTGTGTAGGGAAGATTAAAGTGTGAAACGTAAACATGTAAATAGAACCATGAACCCAAAGAAGGTAAGTACCCAGAGTCCATACGTGCAAGATGTAGCCCATGTAGGCAATGGTGTAGTTAACAAAGTGGGAGTAGTACCCATTGCCATCCCTGTGTAAGGAATAACGAAATGTAATGTGAACACATGTACAAAGATCCCCTAGAAGGTGTTTACCCCGAGTCAGTGAACAGTAAGACCCACCATACGATCCCCTGTACAATAAGGGTGGAGATAGACATTTCCTTATGTTATGTACCACTAGCAAAAACAAGTAAGCATATGGTAAAGTCACAGCCACGCTTATGAAAGGCTACAAAAAACGAAGCACATAAGCATTTAATTTAATGACTGAGAGTTTAGGGTGTGCGTGTTACCGTTGGCTCGTGACACACACCAGTGTATGCAAGTAAACCAGCCTAGCAGGGGTAGTAGACTGCTAACATCGTCATTTAGTTCCCTCGTGGACTGGCAACTCATAATCAATGCAAATGCAGAACTTAATGAAAAAACCACAGTCACAGAATGTACTACAAAGTACACCACGAGTCAGGAAAAGCAAGCTTGTAAATGTTCCTCGGGTGTACCAGAGCTCCAAAGGTGAAATGCGGATAAAGTCCTACCTTAAACCCAGGTTAGCATTGTACACAAGGCTGCTGACGATTCCGGAAAACATTGCTCATGATATAGAAAAATGAGCAAGACAGCCAGCAATCGGAGTGTGATGGAAATGAAAACGGAGCAAAGGAAAACAGCTGCAATGCTCGGGGACTGGCCGAACAAGATCCGAAGCAGGCAAGAACCAACTGCATACTTCAAAGCCCCTGAGCTCGGCTGATTAGGACAAAATTCAAGATGGCGGCACGAATTGACGCCCGCGCCGGGTGGCTCCAGGCCCGTACAAGCGCCAAACTGTGTAACTTAGCCAGTTCTGCCGCGGAGGAATGCCTGACGTCACCGATGATCCTGACAGGAGGCGCGCGGTATACAATCTGAGGTGAGTTACGCGCGCATGTAAACTGACACAAAGCAGCGGTTAAACGGCCAAAGACTCCGTGACTGAGGTGTAGGAAAATGGAACAAAGAAATGACAGACCCACCGGCAATGTCTCGTACAGTAGAAACTGACGAAATGAAGGCAGGATGCTAAATGCCACCAGTTTGAAGGGGTGTTGAAGAAAAGACACACAACACAGTGAGAGTGGTGATAAATTAGATTCTCACGAACCACTCTATGAACATCTTCACAGACAGTTGTAGGCAGTCCTTTATAGTGAAAGTCATGAACAGAGTCTAAAGAGTAGATTACCTCAAACGTTCTCTCAGAGTGTGTTCAGCAGATATGCGTCTCCCAAGCACAAGAACACAGTAGGTGAAGGTTGTTGCCAGCGCGATGCATGGGGTGAATTATTTGAATTGTAGGAGTTGCTACCTCAGCACTCCGACGTGAAAATACACAGCAACACCAACTCAGCAAGATGTGCACAGGATCACACAACGTAGATAGCAACATGACTCCATTACATGGCACATTGTAGATGTAAATCCACAAGGTCGTAGAGTGTTAGCCTGGGACTGAACCAGTGACTGAGATGATTTGTCTGCCTGTAGAGTTGATGTGCTTGGCAGGACAAGCAGTAGATGTTACCAGAGTAAAGTACGTAATGTAGATGAGCACAAAACGCCAGGGCTAGGGCTGTCCGGTGGTGAGGACACTGGTGGGGCTGAACGGCGTAGTGCTTCATCTTACTTGTGTTGATGTCTTCTTTTCTTTTAAAGTTGATGGTAGTTTCTCACTTGTTGTCGTCATTCTTGTTGATTGTAGAACACTCTTGTTTCATGTTGGCACCTTTACGTTTCCTTTGGATACCTCCGCTTTTGTACATTGTGGTAGTAGCCACTGTAGTTTCTGTATATTGCACCATCTCCAGGTCCACCTGTGTTCGCCAGGTACCTTAGATCCGCTTGTTCCACGTAGGTACGTCACCATCCTCGTCGCCAAATTATGTAGTAACGAAGGTCCACGCAGGTAGGTTAACTTAAGGTGATTTATTCAAGCAGGTAACAAGTAGTATAACAAGTAGATAAGTTATAAAGGAGAGCCCCACCAGGAGCAGCCTGTCAGCCGCTCAGCCCATGACCAACTGTCACTTCACCTCTCTGAGTCCCAACATTCCGAGGCTCATCCAGACCCCAACATTCTATTGGGCATAGAGCACAGGCACTGGGCTGAGCAGGAGGAGAATAATACTTAACCTTACAAATGCAGGATACTACACATATCTCTCCTAGTCGGCCTGTTTTTATCTGTACGTGTCTCAGTTCTGGCAGCTCTTTCAGTCTTTATCCAGTCCCCCAGCACTCCCAACTCACGGACTGCCTCAATCACCTGCGCCAAATTATTACCAGTCTGATTAATTAGCAAAGTCATCATCACCTGTTTGTAAGCAGGGGGAGCCAAACAGAATATTTTATTCCGCACTGACACAGTTAAAAGTCCAATGCAAAAAGAACAATTGATGGACAGAATGCAGAACAATGTCATACATTCACCCCAGTACAGAGATCTGGGCCTAAATCCATCATTGTTTTGCTCACCATGCCATTCCAGTTTGGATGCAGCCATATGCAAATCAGTCTTGACCCTGCAACCAATGGGAACAGTCCAGCCCGAACTGCCAGGCCAGGACCTCCCTGCACTAGAAACAAGCATCCTAGGACTGGTTTCAGGTTTTCACCCCTCATCAGCCAGGATAGCTTGACTCCAGTGGCATGGAGAGCACGGGACCCATGTCTGGGCATTTACCGTCCCACTCGTGGTGACAATGCAAAAAGTACAATTGATGGACAGAATGCAGAACAATGTCATACATTCACCCCAGTACAGAGATCTGGGCCTAAATCCATTCTTTTTTTGCTCACCATGCCATTCCAGTTTGGACCCAGCCATATGCAAATCAGTCTTGACCCTGCACCCAATGAGAACAGTCCAGCCCGAACTGCCAGGCCAGGTCTTCCCTGGACTGGAAACAAGCATCCTAGGACTGGTTTCGGGGTTTCACCCCTGATCAGCCAGGATAGTTTGACTCCAGTGGCATGTGAAAAGTCCATCCATCAACTTATGTGCATTATCCAGAAAAATAGCAGTTTTCATCACTTCCTCCTTAAGCCTCTGTATAGCATCTCTCAATGTATACCAGGGTTTATCATTCACTGGCCAGTCTGACTCTGTCGGGTATTTCTGACTGCACCCAACCACTGCCAATTGTAACAGGTTAGTTTGATTATTGCCCCGGTAATTCCTAAACTGCTCCTGCACTGTGGGATCAGTACTGAGTGTGCAGAATTTCACTGCGTCTCTGTGATCCAACATTACCCCAGAGGCGCCCATATCAAACAACCGCACCATCCATGTAAGCAGAGATTCTCCAGGTCTTTGTCGGAATCTGTCTAAAATGTCATTAATCTCCTGCTGAGTAAAATCCTCCATCGAATCCATTGCAACCCCCTGTGGAAAATTTGGACCACTCTGTATTTTCCTATGATGTATGGGCTGCGCCTGAACCACTTTGCGTTCTTCCGACTCACCCTGACTACTGGCTGGATCACACTCTCCTCCAGAGTCTGAAAACTCTGAAGAATCCCAAATATTCCCATCCCACGTTTCTGGGTCCCAGTCGATTCCTACCTTTGCAATAGCTAAATGTACTTTTCTCTTGTTAACCCTTCCCCTCCTTTTCTTGTACTTGTATTGTGCGATACGTACTGCAGCCTTTTCTGCCACAGTCTGGTAAGTTTCCAACTTATCTTCTAATAACTTATTCTGACAAGTTAACATCATAGAGGTATTTTTAGCTTCAACAAACTGTTTTTCCATTTTTTCATGTTCGTGCTGCAGCTGAACACATTTTTCATGCATTTTACGATAAGCACACAAGAGGATCCAGCCTCTTTGCCCTAACGTGCTAAGCTCTTTCCCTTTCTCAACAGGCACTTTTTGCAAACACGCAACCACTTATGCTGGCTCAGCGTCAGCTAAACACACATTCCAATTCTCACTCAGCCCAGTGCAATGAGCCCACTCGTGGGCAAGCATACCATATGGGACTACCTCCCATCCAGGTATTTCAATTGGTATCTGGGAATCTGCCTTCGTTTTTCTGGAAAACATTTTTCTTTCCCCTTTGAATTTTCTTTCGTATCCTGACAAGTGATGCCAAAAATGTACTGCTTGTAATTTGACACAATAGAACACACCTGAACCCTGCATTCCCGAGAGGAGGCAAATGCACTACTGCACCTTTAAATAACACACGTAAAACAGCACTCCCAAAAGACGAGGCGATAAAACAAGACCCAGCACTCTCTTAAGGCGAGGCAAGAAAACAAATTTAAGGTGCATTTAAAGTGACACACACATGTTTATTAATTCAATATTTTTGAAAAGAAGGCAAAATATATCGGTTGATGCAGACTCCCAAATATCAAGTAACTCAAGCACAAAACCAGAATAAAATGTGGCATATATACATGTAGCAAAGAAACTTAGAAATTATATACACAAAGTAAGTAACACCTCACCGATCGTTCACTCGACATCCTTGCCAACTCTAGCTGGGGAACCCGTTGACAGCTAGGCTTGGACTCTCGACCGGGACTCAGGTTCCGTTCGTCTTACGACAGTACGTCTACTCCGTAAGTGAGTTCCAATTCACCTGTCAACATTCTCCGGCTTTAATACGTTTTACTCACCAAGAGGCAAAGGTTCTAGAAACCTCGCCCCCTTTCTTCTGTTGCGAAAACCGAGCTGGCCGTACTGGTCTGTGTCAAGGTCAAGACAGAAGCTTGCCAGGCTCCTGTATTTTGACTCCGAGACAGAGCTGTACATTCCGCACATTCCCTGAAAGGTGCCAAGCACGCATCCCACACAACATGTTTCAGTTCACTCTGATCGGTGAGGAGCGAAAACAAGTGAAGAGCGAAAACATGCCCTCCCCACTTTGCAGCTACGTGTGAGCACAGAAAATGGAGTCTGTTACACAAGATGGAGTCAGCACAGAAAATTGAGTCAATTATGCCAAATGGAGCCAATGGTCAATATATCATTCTTAATATCATTACAGGCTCCTGATGGACTCTTTAGAACTGTGGCATAGGTGTTAGACCAGAGCGAAGTGAATGTAGGTTTTTGAACGTCGAGATCGCGGTTACACACAGAAGAATATAGATATGTTATACTAAGCTCCCTGTGTGGCGTAGTCATTGGCGAGTACCTGGGCTGGGAAGAACGCTACAACTAGTGACGAGATAGGGAATAAGTAACCTGAAGATCAACAGGGCTCTCCCAGAGAGTTTGGAGTGGTCCAGCAAACTGCCAATGTATGCCATATGTGCCTCCGTCGAAGTGTGGATTTGGCATTTGGCGTATGTCAAGTCAAAGCGCAACACCAGTCCGTGCAAAGCATAAGCATCTCTGTCCCTTGTATGACCATTATGTGTATGTGTTCTTGGGTGGGTTTGATAGTGTGGATGGTACGAGCGAGTATGAGTGTGGATGCGAGAGGTTAGTATGAGTGTGTGGTGGATTTACAGGGGTTCAACAGAGAAAATCTTATTTTGTGTGTAAAAATGTTGATGAAATTTGCCTACCTATGAAATGAATAACATATATGTCAAAAAAAGGAAAAATGTAAGACATTATGAATATAATGTATGGCTTTTAACTTTTTTAATACAAACAATGAAATAAATCTTGTTAAAAAATAAATAAAAATGTTTTGATAAAGTAGCAATTGTTGCATACATCATGTCTCAGATTGAATGTTAATAACCCATTGGAGCTGATTTAGCCCTAAAAGAAAGAAATATAGGTCACGTGGGAGGTTTTGAGAGTTTTGTGCTTGCAGAACTGTCCATACTCAAAGAGGCACACCACCAAAGCTGCCAAGTGGGGCTCAGTACAACTCCAGAGGTCTCCGAAGTTCTGAAAGCCGAGATCGGTGATCGGAATCGAGACAGTTTGCTTTTGCAATGGAGATCAAGAAAGAGGTCACGTCTCCTGGCATTATCAAAGATGACCCCGAGGTCAGCACATGGCAAGGACTCAGAGATGGTTTGCATAAACAAGATCATCAAGCAGCATCAGAAAGAACACTACTCTACACATCAGTAGGTTCCACCAATGGGTACACTGCCTCCGCCTTCTTAAAACCACCATCACTGCTCAACACCGCCAAAAAGCTGAATATTGGCAAGAAATGTACTGCCTGTATAGAGACATCTGATGATTTCAATGATACGATTGAAGAAGCTGATAACAAGAAGATTATCAAGTACCTTAAGAATCTTGCTGATAAAGGTGTAAAAGAAGTCAAAAAGAAAATGCAGTGAGCTGCCGAAATTACATACAGTCAAATCAAAGCAACCTTGAATCTCTAGTTCAATCCAATGCCAAATATAGATTACTAAAGGTACATCTTCAGTCAAGAACGACAGAAAACTGATGAGACCATCGACAAATTTGTTGAGTGACAGGATACGCTCATCAAACATTGTAAGTTCAAGGAGTTTAATGATGAGAAAGCTATACACCACAGAGTGATTGACAGATGCTTGTTAGATTTGTTCAGAGAAGGAATGCTGAGAGAAACTAAGTCTGGAGTGAGTTCTTATGGCTGCAATAGCTGAAGAGCATGCTGATCGACACGCTGCTAACATGGAGGCCGGAGGTGACCAAAGTGAGTCTGTCATGAAAGTGAAAAGCAAGCCAAAGGACTAGGCTGAGGGACACAAAGTGATTTCTCCTCAGAAAAGAAGTTGTACTTCAGGTGTAGATTTTCGTTTCCACACGAAGGTAAATGTCCTGCCATCGGGCAGATCTGCAAAGGCTGTAAAAAGGAGAACCATTTTATAACGGTCTTCAAGGGGAAGGAAAAAAAAAGTGTGTCACGGCGTGAAGACAAAATGGCCGCCCAAACATTTCAGAAGCGACGTTTGACGCACGCCCACAAGGCCAAGCAACCACATCAGCTGAGGCAAATCGACAGCAAAAGAAGATGATCATCATCTAAATCTTCATCAAACAGTTCTTCGATATCAATGTGAAGTAAAAGTTAAGAAGATGGTTGTGCCATGTTGATGTTTACCTCAGAGAAACATGCAGAGTTGGACTGGCCTCTTGTGAGGAAAGATACCGGTCTAAGAAAAGTCGACACGACAAAGCACTAAAGTCATTCAAACTTTGTCTGCAAAATCACACTGAAATTCAACAGCAGCGGTGCGTTGATAAACATTATGCCTGAGGAGAAATATAATGAACTGTGTCCATTGCCCCGACTTACACCATCGAAAACTAAAGTGTAAACGTGGGCTGCATCAATGCCACTGAAAAATTAAGGTGTATTTGTAGCAATGATGTAACACACGAAAACAAAAGTACAAGCACCTATTCATGTACTTTCAAAGTGCGGAGTCAAGCTCCTGTTTACTCAGTTTCAGCACAGCTGATATCAGTGAACTATAACATGAATGCTCTGCACAAAATAATAAGTCAATTCCCTTTGTTGTTCAATGGGTTGGGAAAACACAAGACTATGAAAGTCTAATTACACATCAATGAGGAAAGACACAGACGAATTGCCTTTCACTTACAGGAAGCTGTTGAAAAAGAAGTTGAATCCTTACTCAAACATGATATCATTGAGCATTCCAATGGTCCAACTCCATGCGTTTTTCCTGTAGCGGTAGTACCCAAAAAGGATAGTGAAGGAGCTGTACACATCTGTGTGGATAGGCATCAAGCGAACAAGGCAATTGAAAGAGAACAACATCCAGGTCCGCACATTGCCGACATGATAACACAATTAAATGGTGCGTAGGTATTCTCCCTCCTTGATTTGAATAAAGGATATCATCAGTTGGAACTCAAGGAGACCTGGAGATACATTACAACCTTTCTATACTTGTTGGTCTGTTCCATTACAAAAGACTAAGTTTTGGTGTGTCATCATCTGCCGAGCTGTTTCAAGATGTCATTCAACGTGTCATACAGCCTGTCATGAATGCTTTCAATTATAGTGATGACATATTGGTTTTTGGAGCTACACAGCCGGAGCATGATAAAGCTCTCACGCAAGTATGTCATTTGCTAGCTGATGCAGGTTTAACTTTGAATGCTGAAAAATGTGTGTTCCCTAAGACAAAGTTCAAATTCTTTGGACATATCTTTTCTGGTGGGGGCATGACACCCGATCCAGCTAAAGTGCAAGTGCTGTCAACTGCCAGTCCCCCACAAGATGTTTCCATGTTGCGTTAATTCCTTGGCATGGCCAGCTATTGGTCTAGATACATACGAGACTTTGCCACTGTCAGTTAGCCATTAAGAAACTTGACAAAAAATATGTTTCTTTTCATTGGCCAGGTAAATGTGAGCAAAGCTTTCAGACAATCAAACACGCTATTGAGAACACTACTGAAATGGCACACTTTGATCCAAAGCTTCATACTGAGGTTATTGTTGATGTTAGCACTGTTGGGTGAGGCGCCATCCTTGCACAGCACACCAGACACCCAAATGCTAGAAGACTTATTGTAGTATATGCAAGCAGACGTTCGTCCCAAACTGAACGTGCTTATTCACAGCCTGAGAAAGAAAGCTTTGCAGTGATGTGGGCTTGTAAACGTTTCCATGTATTCTTGTATGGGAAGCCCTTCACGCTTGTAACAGATCATCAAGCATTGTTGACCTTTTTTGGCAATCCAAAGGCAAAAATGCCTCCTTGCATTGAATGTTGGGGTCGGTGATTTCAAGAATACAACTACACCATAGTGCATAGTTTAGGGAAAGTTCAAAACCCTGCAGACTACTTCTCATGAGTGCCTTTACAGTGCCCTGCATTCCTTCCAAGACAGCTGAAGCATACATAAATTTCATTGTGAAATCAAGCACCCCAGCTGCCATTTCGTTGGAACAAATTGTCACTGCCACGAGTCAAGATAGCGACATGCTAAAACTAAAAGACATTATTACACATCAGTTCTGGTACCAGAACTCTCGACTTCTTAACAGTGACAGGGAATACCAGAAATTTAAAAATGTCAAAGATGAACTGTCCATTACCCAGGAAGGCATTAGTCTAAGAGGTTCGAGAATTGTCATTCCAGAGAGTCTGAGCCAACAAATAATCGAAGTGGCCTATGAAGGACATCATGGAATTGTTGCTACCAAACGTGCTCTCCGAGACCAAGTCTGGTTTCCACACCTCAGAAAGAGAGGTGAAAGAGAATTGAAGGCGTGCCATCTATGCAGCTACCTGTCATCGGAAATCATTCAACACATTTAAACATGTCAGAGTTGCCAACACATGCATGGGAAAGAATTGCTGTTGACTTTTTCAGTCCTCTTGACAATGAACATCACCTAATGGAGATAGTTGATGATTATTCCCGTTTTTCATTGACAAAGGATCTCTCATCTATCACTCAAGAAAGAGTCATTGAGAGATTAGACGGCATCTGCATGATATGGGGTGTGCCTACAATCTTGAAGTCTGACAACGGCCTACCTTTCAACAGTCGAACATTCTGAAACCTTCTCAGTCATCTTAATGTGAAGCATCAGAAGTGCACTCCTCTCTGTCCACAGGCCAGTAGCTTTGAAAAACGTTAGCATTCATAAGGAAGCTGTTCAGCATTCTGGTCTAGAAAAGCTTGATCTAAAAACTGTCTTAAATTCAACTGTTCGAGCTTACTGTTTGACCCCTCACCCAACCACAGTTGAAAGCCCTACAACCTTGTTGTTCGGGAGAGCCATGACAAACAAGTTACTTTAATGGACCAACAGAAGATCAAATACTGAGGAAGAAACCCGCATGAAAGACTTGGATCATAAAAGGAAGATGAAGGCCTAGGCAGACAAGCGTCGACATACAAAAGACATTACATTCACTAGAGGTGATCGAGTGCTTGTTCATCAGCATAGAAAATGAAAGTCTGATGCTCCTTTCGATGCTGAACCATTTCATGATGTGACCAGCAAAGTACACATGGTGAGTGCTTGATGTCCTGGGAAGTCAATTACGCGAGATACCTCACATTTTCGACATATGGCCCATCGCTCCGCAGGCCCTGATGTCAATGTAGAGACTGGGTCTGAAAGGACAAGTGAAGATCCCCTGACTGCTGCTGTTTCTACATCACCAAAGTCTAAGATCAGTAAACTGCCCTTGATCATATTTTGCTCATCGCACAGGGAAACAGGATATATACATATTTATCACACAGAGAAATTACTCTTTTGCACAAATTACCCGTTGGCTAGGTTACTGTGTCTGGTGGACACTGCTCCGTTTCTTTGAAGGGCCACTTGGCAGCTGCCATCACCGCCTTAGAGGTGAGCGGTCTAGTTGTTACTCATAAGGTTTAGGAGAGGGCTACATAAGTCGTTGGCTGGTGTGACTGTGCAGCTTAGATCTGTAAGACGTCCTTTGATCATATTTTGCTCATTGCACAGGGAAACGGGAGGGAGAACTGTGTATGCATGATTTTTTTTTAAATGTAATTGTTCTTAGAATTTTAAAAAACAAAACAAAATAAAAGCTAGAAATTTCTCTTTTGCACAAATTACCCGTTGGCTAGGGTACCGCGTCTGGTGGTCACTGCTCCTTCCGTTTGAAGGGCCACCTGATTGCCAGCATCCCCACCTTTGGGGTGGGCGGTCTAGTTGGTACTCAAAAGGTTTAGGAGAGGGTTACATAAGCGGGAGGCTGGCGCGACCATGCAGCTTAAGATTGGGAAACTGCCCTTGATCATATTTTGTTCATTGCACAGGGAAACGGGAGGGGGAACTGTGTATGCATGGTTCTTTTGAAAATTGAATTCTTCTTAGAATTAAAAAAATATATATATTGACTAGAAATTGCTCTTTTGCACAAATTTTCCGTTGGCTGGGTGCCACGTCTGGTGGCCACTGCTTCTTCAGTTTGAAGGGCCACTTGACGGTTGCCATCACCGCCTTAGGGGTGAGCGGTCTAGTTGTTACTCAAAAGGTTTAGGAGAGGGCTACATAAGTGGGAGGTTGGCGCGACCACGCAACTTAAGATCAGTAAACTGCCCTTGATCATATTTTGCTCATTGCACAGGGAAACGGGCAGGGAAACTGTGTATGCGTGATTCTTTTTCAAATTTAATTGTTCTTAGAATTAAAAAAAATATATATATATCAGCTAGAAATTGCTCTTTTGAACAAATTACCCATTGGCTAGGGTACAGCGTCTGGTGGCCACTGCTCCTTCCGTTTGAAGGGCCATTTTACGGCTGCCTTCACCGCCTTAGGGGTGAGCAGACTAGCTGTTACTCAAAAGGTTTAAGAGAGGGCTACATACGTGGGAGGCTGGCGCAACTGCGCTCACGGCGCACTGAAGACGCGCCAAAGGCAAGCCCGTCTGCGCCCGTCCGCACCTGGACCATGCCCAGGGCCAGCCCCCCTGTTTGTCCAGACCGGCAGGCAACCCCTGGGAAACTGTACTCAAAAGGAGCTCTCTTGGCACTCAGACCTTCAGGTAAGAAGCTTGAGTGCCTGCTTTTGAGTCCCATGAATCTGGATTCTATACATTCTCGCTGTCATGGATGCAAAAACATCATCATCAATCTAGAGCCGCAGAGTACTGATCAGCCGCTTATGTCAAGATTATTGGGAGGGACAATTTCAGGAGAAGCCCTGGTCTCCAAAATTAAATGCGCTCTGATTAACACCAGATTGCTAGTTAAACACCATATGGAAGCAACGGAATTCATTGAGTCGCAGGCTATTGATATAGTTTTTATAACAGAGACCTGGGCTGATCTGGCTTCTGGACCAGAGTTGACAGCAGCAGTGCCAGTGAGCTATGCCATTACTAGGCGTGATAGACCTTGTAAAAAGGGAGGAGGAATTGCAGTTATCTTTCAGGAATCTTTTCCAACAAAATTTAATCATGCATCCTCCAACGCCCAGGAAGCTCTCTTGTTTAGCTTTGAGCTGACTAAATCTCAGTCATTTAACGGACTGCTGATTTATCATCCCCCCAGGCCAAGAACCCCATTTATCCAGTCTTTAGAATTATTGTTGGAAGATATTGTTGGCAATTCAGACTTCACAATATTAGGAGATTTAAACTTTCATCTCGAGAATAAATTAGACCCGGATACTGACTTGCTCATAAACACTATGTCTTATCTAAGTCTTGCCCAGTGCGTAGTTGGTCCCACGCACGTGGCTGGGCATACCCTCGATGGAGTTTTTTCTAACAATCCTTTTCTCTCCTGTCCCCCCACTCTTGCACTAACCTGGACATACCACAAGGCAGTTCTCTGGGAAATAATGCTCCCCAACAAACCCTAAGGTCATGAAGGTAGCTATAAAAACGGTTGTCTCGCATGCGTGGCACAGGGTTCGAACCACAGAGTTGAACTCTATTCTTGCGAATTCCCAACCAGAAGGCACCATGGATATTGACTGTGGAAAACTTTACAAGCTGGCTTAATAGGGCTGCTAATAAATTAGCCCTTGCCAAACTTAAAACAACAAGAAGATATAAGCCACGCGCGCCTTGGTTTAATGATACTCTCAGGGCAGCAAAACAAAGCTACCGTAGACATGAGGCGAGATCATAACAATACTCCAGAGAGAAAGAAGTATAAGTCCTGTATTGGACAATATAAAAAGCTCCTTGTTGAGGTAAAATCTCCAATGTTAAGTCAGGGTCACCATCGGACCCCTGTTCACCCTGTGTCTTTCATTTAGTTCCAGATCTAGTAGCCCCACATCTGCCAAAGTTTTTTAACATCATATTTAGTTCAAGTGTATTTCCACAGCAGTGGAAGTTTGCCTCGGTGCTTCCACTGCTGAAGAAACCAGATCTGGATGAGCAGGATCTCAAAAACTATTGCCCAATTTCAAGACTCCCCTTCCCAGCAAAACTGGTTGAACAAAATCGTGAATTTACAGCTCACCCCTTTTCTGGAAGCCAATGGTCTCTTAGATGACGCACAATGTGGTTTTCTAAATGCTTTTAGTATGGAGTCAGCACTTATGGTTGCAACTGAAGATATCAGGGCCACAGTGGATGAAGGGGGCAATGCCACCCTCATCCTGCTAGATCTATATGTGGCCTTTGATACGGTCAACCATGACATTAGGATTTCTTGGCTACATAGCCAGGGAATTCAGGGTGCTACCCATAACCTTTTGAGATCATTCCTAACCCACTGTGCTCAATCAGTTTCCTTCAAGTTTTTTTTTATCTGAACACATTATGCTGCAGTGTGGGGTCCCCAAAGTTCGTCTTTGAGCCCACCATTGTTCAATCTATATTTTACCCCCATGGCAGCATTAATCAAATAATTTGGGTTGTTGTTAGTTTCTTAACCTGATGACACCCAAACAGTGGTTAACTTATCTGATAACGGCCCAGATATGGGCAAGATCTTTCGTAGTTGTATGATGTTGGATGGACCAAATCTGCCTAAAACTTAATTCATCAAAGACCAAAATCATTTTGTTCAGCAACAACCCAAACTTTTGGTCCCCTGACTGGTGGCCAGAGGAGCTGGGCACCCTTCCAGTGCCAGTCCAGAAGATAAAAATCTAGTTTTCCTGATTGACATCTGATTATCATACAAAGCACAAGTGAATAGAATAACTTCAGGCTCCTTTTTGCCCTGCGTTCCATTAAGAAAATGTCTCCGTTCATACCTTTTGACATGATAAAGACCATTATTACTCTAGTTACATCTAAAGTACTAGACTATTACAATGGTCTGTATCAAAATGTGCCAAAAAAGTCCTTGAATAAACTTTAAGTTCTACAAAACTCTGCGTGCTCGTACACTGATGAAGATCTCCAGATACAATTCTTCCTCTCAAGCCATCATTAAGCTTCGTTGGCTACCTGTAAGGAAATGGATAGCCTTTAGGGGTCTGTGTACAGCCTATAAAGCACTTCATGGTCTTGGCCCCGTATATTTAAAAGACAGATTCAGATGGTATCTTCCAGGCAGGAATCTTCGCTCCAGCCTAGCTAGAGACTTGGTAGTTCCTACCTACAGATTGGCTACCTGGGGAGGTAGGAGCCCAATTGGTTGTACGACCCAAAATTGTAACCGACTGCCTGTGGAATTGAAAACAGCGCTCTCTCTATTAAAGTTCAGGAAAAAATTTAAAACCTGGCTTTTCACGCATGATTAGTATTGTCTGTCTCCCTGCTCATCATTTACCTGTTTTGAGCAGCGCCAAGACAACTCCGGGCGTTTGTTTGCGCTTTATAAATTAGAAATCAAAGCCGGTCATGGACACTTCTACTGCCTATCCTCAGCTTTCCGAAGACATGGCCTGAACGTGTGATCAAAGTGCCATGAAGACTCATTAAAGAGATATGATTTTGTATATATTTGTAAAGATTTTTAATGTTTTATTTAACAGAGGGGGAGATTTAGTGTTGTGTGAGTTTGCAATGATGGAACTTTTGTGGCTCCTGATGGACTCTGTAGAACTGTGACGTAGGCATTGGAGTAGAGCGAAGTAAATGCAGGTTTAGAATGTTGAGTTTGCAGTTGCACGCAGAAGAATGAAGACATATTATACTAAGCTTCATGTGGGGGGTAGTCATTGGCGAGTACCCAGGCTGGGGAGAACTCTACATATGGCAGGAGAAATCTCAATTCAACAACACATCTCAATGTTTCATATTGTATATTACTTTCATCAAATATTAATTTGTATGCTTTATTAAGTTATCTTCTTTTTTATATTATAAGCGGTGTTTGTAAACTGAATAAATAAATAAAATCTAAAAAAATTCAATAAACTATCAATCCGGAAAAATAAACAAAGCAAAAACAAATGATTCCCAACACTTTAGGAAAACCGAAATTCTACCTTTTAAATCAAAGAAATAAAAGATAACAGTTATGATTTTGTTGACCACTGCACTAGTCAAAATTAGGTATGCGCAACCTTTGTTAAGTTCTGTGTAAAATTTTGAGAAGGTTCCAAAGTTTGTGCTTTGCTACATGAGTGTGTAAAGTGCAAACAAATGCAGCAATGTATGTCTCAAAAGGTAAGTTTGGATAGACAAAATCTGCATCCATTTCTCACTGTACATAGAAAAGATCGGCAAAATGTTAACCTGCAGAGAAAAGGCTTGTATAAATGTTCCATCTTGTCTCGGTTTGATTAAAGTGAAAAATATCTCACAATGCAGCCAAAAAAAATTCACAATGTGCAGAAATGCTTTCCATGTGCGAAAGTGAAGTTAAACTGGGGAGTATTGTAAACTTTGTGAAGGGTAAAAATCTGTAACTTTGCAAAGCTTTGAACGCACCTTATCAGGAAGATATCTATTCTTTAACAGCATCTGAACCCTGTATTCCATTTAAAGTAAAACAATACATATAAATGAATAAAGACTTCAGAGCGCTTTACATGAGCATCAGTTACAATACAGATGGACACATTCATGCTTTTTAGGTCTCGCCTACGCAGCGCGCATGCGCTGCGTAGGCAAAAAGACCTTTTGCCATCGATTCGGCTTTTCAGCCTAAAACGTGCACGCATTCCATTGCCTTCAATGGCAACGCGTGCACGTTTGGCGATTCACTTGCGGGAGCGAGCGGCGCCATATGGTAGCAATTATCGCTCCTGGCGCTGCTCGCTCCCCCAAGTGAATCGCGCAGGCTCCCTCCTCTCCCCCCTCCCCCTGCTGCCGTGCGAGGCGCGCGCGCTTGTTTCCCTTTTGAAATCTCTAAGGAAGGTAATTGTTCTGCTCCCCATTGAGACAAGTAGAACTGTCGTTAATGCCACAATTACATCACAGATCGTCTACTCCACTGCTCTTCATCTGGGGCTGCCTCAGAATCCAACAAAATAGATTATAGGTTGTTCAAAATGCGGCTGTGCACCTTATTCTGGAACGTCTATTTGTGGACAGCTCAAGCACTGGCTGCCGATAAAGAAAGGGATTCTTTTTAAAACTCTGGCGCCGACCCGCATAAGATATTATATGTCCAGGCCAAAATATCTGAGTGAGAGCTTACTCATTATGAAATCTTCTGGTGGTCACTTCCTGAAAATTCCTATAATGGACCTAGCTGGGGGATGGGTTACTTTCTCCACGCCAATGCTTGATACAATCTCCTGTTAACCTTGTGGGTCGTTGAAAAAGAGTTGTTTAGAAAGTTGTTGAAGACCTGGCTCTTCAACTTTTAAGTTGGGCATTTTCGTGGTGATGCTGTGTTCTGTTAACTTCAACACTCGGACACCTTCTCCATGCAGCTCTAAATTATTATTATAATTTTCATTTTCTATCGCTATGCTTCTGGATACTGATTGGAGAAGCCTCTTCGGTATTTGGGGCCTACGCAAGGCTCCTCTACTTGTTACATACCAGCCCTCCTAGCCCGAACTCTGGGGGTTCTTTCTCCATTGAGGGTACTGGCAATTCACCTTCTTGGGCCTCTCCTCAACTTTCATCAACCATTATATGGTTTTGGTTTGTCAATAGCCATTATTTTTTTACCTGTATTTTTCACACTGTTTGGCACTGATTAGGGTTTAGAATTTGTGTGCCATGAAACGGGTGCATCTTGTCTGCAGAAAGGTGGCTCTGTGAATGAAACAGTTCAGTGAACAATGTAACAAAACTTAAATTTTATGAGTTTTCAGGAAAGCAACCAGAATAAAGCCTTGATTGTTATAAACACATAATCCCATCCATTGATTTATTTTGTGTTTTAGATGTTGGAAACGTCTACTATGCATGCATATATTTAAAGTATTTGTAGTACGTTGCTAGCCAGGGAGCAACAGAGTGCTGAATAATGATTATGAGATTGTTTTTATACTATCAGTAAAATGACTCAGATTACAGTACTGCTTTGGTATATTCTAAATTAATAAAGAATGTGATAATGAACATGACAACTAAAGAGAAATTAGTGGTTCTTTCCCATTTAAATACTAGTAATCCTCATAAATCAAAGGCTAATTGTCCCTCATTGTAGCCCATCTGTACCCAACCATGCAGGGTTGCAGAATTGGCGTCTCTGGTGTAACATTTAGATATCTAAACGTGATTTGGTAGAATCTGTTCGAGTTTCATGCCTGTTAAAAAAAAAAAAAGGAATAGCCTAACTTAAAGAAATAGAAATCCGTTGTTTTTCAGTCAGTTTTGCAATGGTGCTAAATAATGTAAGAAAGACATGTCTTTACTGAAATGTTGCATACACTTCACTATTGGTGAAACTGTGACGAGGAAGAATTGACCTCTCGGTAATGGATATTTGTAAGTAGTTGCAATTTTTCCCAAAGGTCAGTACTGAGGTTGTGAAGTAATTGGTATGTTGCTAAAAGACTGCACTGAGATAGAGGTTGTGATAAAGCCACTAGAATGCAGTTGTGGATAAAAATAAACAAGCATTGGCATAGTTAATGGGTCTCGCCTTTGGGACCTTATAAGTATTTAATTATGCAGCATAATATCCTTGGTGCAACATCAGCTGTTGCATGGCTAAACACTTATAATGTCCCAAAGGCGAGACCTGTTGGCTATGCCAATGCTTGTTTTGTTAGGCACGATGAGATTAAGTTATTTGCCCAAAATCACAGGTTGTTGATCGTCCCTGCTGAATCTCGAACCCGTGTCACCAGATTCGAGGTCAACCGCACTCGCACTTTCACTTCTTTTGCATGATGTTGAATTTATGACCTTTGTGTACAAAATAAAGACATGCATGCAACCAGGATTTCACAAAATGCAACAAAATTACTTTCCCTTTGTTAAAAGTATTTAGTAGGCAATATTCTGTTCTGTGTGTCTTTAAAAGTCACCACTTGCAACACAGCGATCATGCAGCCATCATCTTCTGATTCCTTTTCATAACTCTTTTGTTTGAGGATAGAGCCTACCGCTGCTAATGGTGGCTCTTCAGCAAAGAGGCCCTTTTGTATTATCATTAAGGAAAGTGCACACAGGCAATTCTTATTGATAAATCATTCATTTTCTTCGCCTTGATTTTTAAATATTTTATGCTCTAGATTGTAAATGGCAAGTCTAAACAGTTTTCAGCAAATATAACATAATCCCTCACCTTGAAGCAATAATCTGTGCTTTATTATTAACAGGGTATGCTTGTGTTTAACATTACCAAAGCCATGTTTGAAACAAAGAACTATAGAACATGCCATAATAAGGCAAATCATATCATGTTTGAAATCAAGAATTTTAGAAAATGTTTTATTGGGCAATAACAGACAAAATGTTATGTTCGTTGTACATAGTCAACTTAAAAATGAACCTACATTAAATAGCACACATAACACACATTTTAAGCAAGTATGTAAACAATACAACTTAATATACCATTTTTTTCATACTGCAATAAACCTAAACTGTTTTGAGTAAACCACTGTATTTTTCGAAATTTTAGAAATCGGGTAGCATTGTGTTTGATGATTAAAAAAGGCTGTGTTCAGACACAGAGGTTTCAACAGAATGATCGTTAAAAAATTTACAGATAATGCTATCTCAAAACTATTTTTCATATTCCAATAGTTAACGATGTTGCATTAACAGACATTTGCAACTAAATTAAACATACTATTGACTATAGTGACTACACTTAGCTTTCCTAAGGTGATGCGCTCTTAGTTAAGTTTAAGCAGTAGCGGCTCGGGGTGGGAGTGCTGCGGGCGGGGGGGCAGGGCGGGGGAGGAGCAGGGTGGGGTAGTAACTACGGCATACGGCCGAACAGAGGTAAGTAAACAAATAAATAAATAAAACGAATTTCATTGCGCGGCTGCATTGCCAAATGCGATGCAGCACGCGCAACGAAATTTGTTTTATTTATTTATTTGTTTGTTTACCTCTGTTCGGCCGTATGCCGTAGTTTACTACCCCCCACCCTGCTCCTCCCCCGCCCCACCGCCCCGCAGCACTCCCACCACGAGCCCCTACTGAGTTTAAGAGCATCTTTTCAAAATGCTTCCTTACTCAGTTGCTTATAACGAACCTGTACATTATCTTTTCTTCACAATACCAATTAAAGTAGTCTGTTTTATTTTCTTTGAAGACTAATATGTGTGTTTGCTTTTCTTTTGACAAGCACTCTTTTGGAAGCAATGTGTAGGCTCGTTCACCTTAAAACACGAATCCAAGTGCTATAAAAACAAAGCACCATCAATAATATATTCAACAGCATTTTTCTTCTTTATTTACAACATTATAGAAATTAAAAAATGCAGTGCTTTATAGAAAACAATCCCTTCTACCCTGTATAGCAGAATTTGAGCTAATGTGTCATTATTTATGAGAAACATACAATTAAATGCATGGGCTGCATATTAATATTGTCTCTGCATGAAGCAGCAGAGAATCAATGCTGTAATATAACCAATCTGTGACAATCAATTACTCAGTTGAAGTCCATTATTCAAATGACTGCACTTTTGAAGCCCTTTTTAAGACCTCTTGCTTACAAGAGCATAGTGAGCTGCAATCCTAAAAATCAATCTGAATAAGGATAGTGCTTTCATTGTTGGAAAATGTGTGTTTCTGTGTATTTATGTGGCTCCAATGTGTGTCTGAGTGTGGATATGGACATCACCATGTGTATATGCATGTATGGTTCTGTGTTTGTGTGTGTTGTCTAAAAGCATGCGTGTGCCTGTATGTGTAGGTTCTGCTAGCAGATTCAAGTGTAATACAAAACAACATATGGTCATTACAACAATGATCGCATACATTTAAACAAGCCTTACCAGGTGACTTGACCAATGCTTATTGATACACCTAGTAAGAAAAATGACTGCTCAAAAAAGGAAAGAGAAAAAAAATGGCAAACAAAGAAAAAATGTTTATTGGCAAAATTCAAAGGAATAACACTCCAAAGATAAGCATCATTTCCTGTACCAATCCACAAGAATTCTCAAAAGAAAACACAGCATTTAAAAGCAAGGAAAATTAAAAAACTATTTACAAAAAGAGAATGCATTAAGGTCAAATGAACCCAAAAATTAACTTAAAAATACATTAACACAGTACCAGTTAAAATGTATGAAGCCTAAATGGCAACTTTGCAACTATCATCTCCGTGGAAACTTAGAAACATTAATGTGATTGAAAAATCAAAAACCACATATACAGGATGCACATTGAGATTCCGGTTATACACAATGGACTCAATTTACAAAGATTTTCCTGCCACTTTCTCATGTAGTAGTCTTGAATTGTAGGAGTAAGCCATGGATACCCTTGGCTTACCACTACCATACTAAGGATCCAAGGGAGACCATCCCAAATGAGAACGTATCACTCCCTATCTATACATGAAACTCACTAAAGATACGCTCTACTTAGGTCGGGGTTTTTGTATTAGAAATAAGGGGAAGTGATCCTTTATAAGGACGAGAACACTCACTCACCCAAGGGTGGCATGCTTCATCATTGGGCTCCCTCCTCACATCGGGCCTCAAGGTCCCAGATGTGGGGGCCTCTCCACGTACCCTGCAGGGGGGCCACCTCAAGTTTCGTTACGCCCGTGCTACAACTCTCCACCTAGTGTAGTGGGTGGACAGGAGCTGAGGTGTTTTGAGCAGGGGATGCCACTGAGCAGTGTAAGTGAGTGAGGGGCAGAGTGCAAAAACAAAATAAGTGAATGATTAAAACTATCTCAAGGGCTCAATTTCTTTATTCAGTAGTGACCTTGGTTAGGTTTAAAAATGAGAGGACTGGAGGTTCAGAGCAAATGTACCCCCTTGATGGTCAACCTGTTTCTGCCTTTGCTAGAATCCAACCGAATTTCTTAGGCATTCTTCAGGACCAGGCTTCAGTACAAGTCACTCTGCAAACAACAAGAAAAATTTAAACAAGATGGCTATACTGGCCGTAATCATGTGCGGTCACAAGAACAATGGGAAATTAATACACCATCTCCATCTGAAAAAATAGACATCGCCTTAAATAACTATGTTGCACAAGGGGTGTCCCAAGGCACATTCACAATTTCCCCCATTAACATTTTATAAAATACAAGGTGTACTGTAGGCCGGAAAAAGGGAACAAGGTTACCTGTTTGAGGAGATACACTTAACCTCTCTACAGCCACATGGTACCCCGCGGCCAATTCAGCTAATGAGACTGAAAGAAAAATAAATTAAAGAACAATGGCAGTGTAATGTGAGTAGCATTCATGTTCATCTAGTGTTTTGTGCAAATAAAAGGAAAAAGAAGCCTGGTTCGCACAAACTTGCTGAACATCATACTGGCAGATTGAGGAGCAAGGAAAGGGGACACATCAAACATACGAGAAGGTAAATGTACAAGACACTATAGCCCCTTCCATTGTGTATACACTCCCATCTACTTTTACATCATACGGTGAAAAGAATAGCATGTGTTACAATATTGTATGCAAGGGGGACGCGTTCATCATCCCTTGTCCTCTCATTTAATACCCCATCCAAGGACACTACTGAATAAAGAAATTGAGCCCTTGAGATAGTTTTATTCATTCACTTATTTTGTTTTTGCACTCTGCCCCTCACTCACTTACACTGCTCAGTGGCATCCCCCACTCAAAACACCTCTGCTCCTCTACACCCACTACACTAGGTGGAGAGTTGTAGCCCACATCTGGGACATTGCGGCCCCGATGTGAGGAGGGAGCCCAATGATGAAGCATGTCACCCTTGGGTGAGTGAGGGTTCTCGTCCTTATAAAGGATCACTTCCCCTTATTTCTAAATCAAAACCCCCGACCTAAGTAGAGCATATCTTTAGTGAGTTTCATACCCTTGGCTTACTCATTTAATTTTAGAATAAGTCAGGAGTACTTCAGGAGTAATGCACATCTACTCATGCACCAGTCTTAGTGAACTGGGACCATCATCTATGTAAAATACAGTACATACCATAATTACTGTCCATGCACATTATATAATGTGGTATCATTTAATTTTAGAATAAGTCAGGAGTACTTCAGGAGTAACGCACACCTACTTATGCACCAGTCTTGGTGAATTGGGCCTATCATCTGTGTAAAATACAGTACATATCATAATTACTGTCCATGCACATTATATAATGCGGTATTATTTACAGAAAAATATTTAGAATTAAAAGTCAGTCATTAAAAGATCATTATGTAATGACACTATTATTAATTATCCATTACCATTTAGCAATAAAATATTATATTTTTTTGTTTACTGATTATCAGTGATTAAAGTATTTTTTTATACCATGATCCTAATTTGCTATAAATTGTATATACATTTTATAATACTGATTGTGTTGATCGTCAACTCCACAAATGTTAGTGACTGTCATTTAAATGTAGTTGATCTGAACGTTAGTTGATGTCCTGGCATCTATGTAACGTGGTGCACCAATAAAGACACAGTTATATATTCTATTTCGGAGATTATTTCCATGCGCTGTGACATGTAATGTTTTTGCTGGTTTTGGTGTTTTGTTTTGCTCTAAACATCACCTAGCTTGCTCAGCAGTGTATGGTCTTTTTGTTTTAAGCCATTATAAAGAATTCGGAGGCCCTCAACAGGTGGATATATTTTCTAAAAGTGTACAACTGTGTAAAGGGAAGACTACATGTATTTCTGAGACATTAAGTTTAGAGTATATGGGTTCTTCATCATTTGTATGTGTATCAGTATTACACTAAACCCTGTTTGCCAGATGTGATATCAGAAGGTGCATCTGTATAATGGTGTGTTTTAACTGTGCGCAAATTGAAGTAATGCAGATGAGGTTTTCCTGAAATCTTTCGTAAGTTTATGTACATCATCTCTTGCAGAAATTTCATTCCGGGTCTGGATGTGTGGTGGGAGCTTAGAAATTATACCGTGCAGCCGTGTGGGACATGTCTTCCGAAAAAAGCATCCTTATGTCTTCCCAGAGGGAAATGCCAACACGTACATCAAGTAAGATTTTCCTTTGTGTTTCAAAAATTAGTAGTGATTTGCTTTAGGACCATATTCACTCTATCCTTTAAAAATACCTCAATAATTGGATTTGAATTATCCTACACAACCACATTTAACGATCAAGAAATTTAGAAACTTTTCTTACTCAAGATAAAGCAACAAATATCTATACTTTTGGTCAAATTACAGTTTTCATTTTTCATAAGTTATTTTAAATATTTTTGATTACATTGAGTTTTGGATATTTTACTCAATTCTTTCTAATTTATAGGGCATGATATATGTTAATTTCTTCCATGTGGCATAAATACAGTATTTTTCAGTTTTTCATTTGCAAAAGGAAAAAATTGTATTAAAAAGAAATTCAGTTCTCACTAAGCTGAGTTTTTCCTGCAACAAAAGTTACACACTCTTTCAAAAAGGTCTATCGAATTGCACTTGTATTGGTCAAAATTTGCTCCTCTAGGCCATATCTATACATGCTTATTTTCACCAAAAATGAACTCTGTGCAGTGTAGCTCTCTCAGTTGACCTTCTGCTGTTTGTGATAGTTGGCTACATGCTGCTAATGTAATGAAAAAAACTGAAAAATTACATACAAGTTGGAGTTTTTTTTTTACCAAGGTGAGCTCCAGTGATTCTTCTAGCTTTGGTAATCAATCAGCTATTGGTACTAAAATGCCTGCTTCCACAGTATTGTTGAACATTCCAGAGGAAGCTTGAGCAGCCCCCTTTAAAATTATATATTTGGAGGCTTAAGCCCCAAGACAGAGAAGTAGTTACAGTTCTTACTTTCCTTCGAAACCAAATTCAATGAATGATGTTTTGTGTTCATTAAAAGAACCAAGCTCAAATAGGGCATGCTATGCCAGCTATGATTCTATGGGGTCCTCTGCTTTACTGAGTAATAAACTCAATACTTCAAACAAGGTAGTTCCGTCTACTTGACAAACGGCTGAGATCATCCAATTTACAAAAATGAGGATATGGCTGATCTACCAATTATGTCTTGATCATCTTGCTTGATGACTCTGTGAAATCTATTGGAAAAATGCTTCTGAGCATAACATTTAAAGCTGGTTTTAGATAAGTAGTAACTACTGTGAAACAATCTTGTGTATTGCCACTGATTAGTAGTAAATATCTAAGCCTTAAGAAATCTCCTAATTATGCCATATTTGTTGACCTACGCCAGACCTGTAAAGCAGTAGGCAGAGCAATTCTGTTGTTTCTCTAAGAAATTAGAATGGGCATTCAGATGTTTAGCTGAGGCTATGCCCTCTGATGCTCTGATGGAGAACTGCCCACCAAATTTAGAGATCGTACCTGCCTGGTAGAGATGTCTTTGCCTTCAGTGGAGCCACCAGTGCTGCAGTTCCAATAAAGGCACTGAAATTTGCCAAGTGCCCATCATCTTTGATTTGACCAATCCGCATTTTTTTTTTTTGCTTTCAAAGACAAGCTGTCAAAGTGGAATTCTAAAGACAAAGTTACATTTGATAGCATTTGCTAATAAATTAGCAGGGTGATTTAGACCATCATAGCAGACAGCCTGCAAGTTTGGTCAAGCCCACGAGCACCAAACCCCCTGCACGAAAACAACCCACCAAATTTAGAAATCCCTGCCTAACTGGTGAAGAACTATGTACCTTCAGTAGTGCCACTGGTGTGTCACCTCCACTGAAGTTGGCCAGCCAGAAGCCATGTTTGTTGTGACTGCTCAGCAATGTTCTTTTTATTTTCAAGAGATTAACTCTCAAAACAAGACCTTGTATCTTGAAAACAAATAAAAAATGGCCTTCATACATAGAAATTGTTTTACCATTTGTTTAAGGATAACTGTTTGATTTCCCTGCCTGGGGCTGACCTCTAGGTCTTGTTGGTTGTCATTATGACCTGGAAGTCCAGTGGTGGTTGAGCTGCTAGGTCAGAGGTTGGTATTTAAAGACCCTGCTGAGATTCAGTTCAGAGTAAATCTAATGCTTCCTCCACCTCTAAAAGGGCTGGGAAACTTCAAGATTATCGGAATGGGAGCCCCACTAAACTCTTAATGATGCCCTAGGGCATGGAGGAAGTCATAATTATTATTTTTCTCTTATTCAGGATATATTTTGGTATGTGTTTTGCGGATTGGCCAAGGTGTTGCACAGGACTGCATACTGGTTGTTACCTTATTTAATATGCCCACCATGAAGTAGTATGGAACCTCAAGTAGAACAGAAGAGAAAGTCCACTGTGAATCTAGAAAGCATCCCTTCAGCACAGAGGGTGCTATTCAATGGGCTGTATTTCAATCCCTCTGCCGCGGGACCTGATCAAGGAATGGCAGCCTATCCTTACTTGGTAATTGTCACAGTATAGTACCATTGTTAGAAAAAGCACTTCCTTTGTCTTCCTCCTCACATAAGTACTTATTACCATCCACCTGCCACATGCCATGTATAAAACGGAAGCAAGGTCCAAGTGCACACCAGAGCCAGATTACCTGCTGAAAACTGTAAGCCTTAATGTAAAAGTACTTAATGATCTGGGAAAATGACTAGTGGTACTGAATCTTCTACAGGAAACACTGTCCAAATCTACATTAAGAGGAAGTCTTGCAGGCCATAAATCATTATTTTGGGCCCGCCTCTCGCATGACCCAATAGTGACCCTTTTGGGCCTCTTTTTGCTGAAGTCTCTTAGTAAACACAAGCTGGGAAACAAATGGCTCTGGTCTTGGTAGTGGTGTTTCAACTGATTCTAAAGTATAGTAGAATACCAAAGGTAATCTGAGATGCTTTAGCTATGGAAAAAATCACTTGCTCACAGGACCATAAGCTCAAAACCTTTGAAGTGGACTGGTCCCTTTTCCCGAATTTACTTGCTGAGAAATTCTGAGAACTAATATTCACCTGCTGTCTAAAAGTACTTCACATAATTCCCTCTGGACTATCAGAAATGCTTTTCTGAAAGAAACTGGCTTCTGACACTGCATTCTGTGCCTCTCACAAACCCTCGCTCAATTCCCCAATCCTTCAATCAATCAATCAATCAATCACGGCATTTATAGAGCGCGCTACTCACCCGGGAGGGTCTCAAGGCGCTGGGGGAGGGGGTAAGTTACTGCTCGAACAGCCAGGTCTTGAGCTGCTTCCTGAAGGAGAGATGGTCCTGGGTTCGCCGAAGGTGAGTGGGGAGGAGTTCCAGGTCTTGGCTGCCAGGTAGGAGAAGGATCTTCCTCCGGCGGTGGTTCTGCGGATGCGTGGTACGGTGGCGAGGGCGTGGCTGGTTGATCGTAGCTGGCGTGTGGGCGTGTAGAAGGTCATGCGGTCGTTGAGGTACTTTGGGCCCAAGTCGTGGAGGGCCTTGTGTGCATGGGTGAGGAGTCTGAACGTGATTCTCTTGCTGACGGGGAGCCAGTGCAGGTCTTTCAGGTGCACGGTGATGTGGCTGTGTCGGGGGATGTCCAGGATGAGTCGTGCGGAGGCGTTCTGGATGCGCTGGAGTCTCTTTTGAAGTTTGGCTGTGGTTCCGGCGTAGAGGGTGTTCCCATAGTCCAGTCGGCTGGTGACGAGTGCCTGGGTGACGGTCTTCCTGGTTTCAGTGGGGATCCATCTGAAGATCTTGCGGAGCATGCGCAGGGTGTTGAAGCATGAAGATGAGACGGCGTTGACTTGTCTGGTCATCGACAGGGAGGAGTCCAGGATGAAGCCCAGGTTGCGTGCGTGGTCCGTTGGCTTGGGCGCGGTGCCCAGGGCCGGGGGCCACCAGGAGTCGTCCCAGGCGGAGGGTGATGAGCCCAGGATGAGGACTTCCGTCTTGTCTGAGTTCAGTTTAAGGCGGCTGTTCCTCATCCAGTCGGCGACGTCTCTCATCCCGTCGTGTAGGTTGGCTCTGGCGGTGGTGGGGTCGTTGGTGAGCATTAATGCTAAGAACAATGCTTATAGACAACAAACACGGGTTGGGGAAGGGAACAAGCTGGGGAAGATGAAGACATTGTATTCTTCTTGCCATTTAATCACTAAGATCCTCCTTAGCCAGAGGGATGTAGGTTCTTCCACTTGTGGACTGTCCCTCCTTTGTCTTGATAGTTCGGAAGGTCTTGTAGATATATGAAGCTGTTGCTGCTTCAGGCACATCCAGAAAACCAGTTCATGCTAGAAATTTTGCAGTGGACATGAAAAGTAAGATACAGGAAACCGCCAGAAAATGGGAACCATTGACAAGATCCAGTCTTGAAGATTTGAATGCTTTTCATCAAGATTAACAATGCTAAATAAAATATTTTGTAAAAATGGTACTTAGAAAAACCACCTCTGGTGGACCCAGAAAATATGCCAATACTACCTGCATGAAAACACAATCTCGGTGGATTGCTATTAGAATTTATTACACATGAGCTTTGTGGCGCAGATTTCTAGGCTACAGTGGAAACCACTCAACTGAAGAAAATCTCACATATGACTTTCAGGCTTTCCCTGCTGAGAAAAGCCATACACCACATTTGTCAGGGTGAACCATTTCATTTTTCCGAGTCGCAGTCATTTGTAAGCTTGCCACAAAAGGTGCATCAGTCTTGGTCTATTGAACCTCACAAAGTGACAATATATTTTTCAGTTATGGTGTTCTTAATGGGACAGTTTTCGTTTTTGCTATATTTGATAAATAAATCTGTTTTTCGGTAAGGGGAAGATGAACATTTTTCTGTGCAATTTAACTTTTTTCTCCATAGGGAATATATTTTACACTTTGGAGAAGCCCATTTCCACCACCATATCAATTTTGGTGGTATTCCTTGCTCATTCCCACCCTGGAAAGGCATTAACTACTACTCATGACCGGAGTAAATCTCCCACTGATTTCGGGAAGTGAATGGGTTGTGTAAAAGTTTATAAGTTGCCACAAACTCTGAACTTTGTGAGTGTTCCAAACTTCCCCGAATATCCTTCAAGCAATTTTCATACAAGTTGAACCTGCTTGTGCTCATTTCTTTGTGGCTAGCCTTTGTTCGGTCGACGTCCCATTTCTGTGTCTGACTATCTCTTGCACTACATCCTATATTTCGAACATTAAGGCCACCTGCATTTTCTCTTTCTTCAAAGGGCATCTGTGGAAGCATGTTCTACACACACAATATACTCCTGGAATTCAGTAATAATCCAGGAGTAATCCAAGAGTAAGTCAGGTCAAATTGCTTTTGAATTGGGCCACCAGTTTTTATTGAGGGCCTGAGTTAGTGTTTGGGGGACAGGAACTCCACCCCAAATGTGCTGGATATCCCATCCACATTATTACAAGTGCCACAGGATATAATGAACTTCTAATGAGGCAAACAGTAAAGCTATCACCTTTGTGATGAAGTAACCTGTCTGCCACTCTCGTAATTGGGCCCTAACACTTTACTTTCAGAAGCAAGTGCTCAAACATAGAATAGCTTCTGGTCACCAGAGATAAAGTTGAATTAAAATGAAAAGGCCACACCGTCTGACTTTTTAGTGGATACATTTGGGTTTCCTTGCTACTATGAGTATGGACAAAGAAGCATCCAATATATGCTGTTACATCAGTGGTAAATTTGAGCCAGTGGTTTATGTGGCTCGGCACCAGTACTTAATTGTCAACACCGGCACTTATGACAGTCTGCCACATGGTGGTACTGACTATCTTGAGAGAAGAGCAAAACAACTGTTGTTTATTAATTCAATATACTTATTTATTTATTTATTTATAAAGTTTTATATAGCGCGAACATGACCACCGGGGGTATCAGAGCGCTTTACAATATATATATATGAGGGTACATGTAAACAACCAAGAGTAACCAAAGAGAAGGAATCATATACATAAAATACCACAGCAGGAGAAAATAAACGAAGTGATAATTCCACAGTCATAGGTGTCCGAACATCCTCATGACCCTTAAATGTCAACATGGTAAACACAGCTAAAATTTCACAGTCAAAAGTGATCAAACATTCTCCTGAGTCATAAAATGTCAAGGCCGTAATATAAAAAGCGAAAATTCACAGACATGAAAAGTCAGAGCATTCAAATGGTCCAGGCCGCCGGGCCACGGATCGACGGTTAGGCCACGGCATCAAGTGGCGGGGCCAGACTGAGGTAAGAATTTCTTCATTAGGAGCCTTTTGGCTTCTTTCTTGAAGAGGAACATGGAAAGATTCGTCCTGAGTTCGGGGGGGAGGGAGTTCCAGATCCTTGGAGCCAAACCAGAGAAGGCACGATTGTAGGTCTTTTTTTTCTTGAATTTATGGGGTTTGAGTAGTAGGGTGCTGGCACTTCTGGAGGCTCTCGAACCACATGAGGGCTCCAATTTCTGCGCGAGGTATTGCAGAGTCTGGTAGTGGATGGCTTTGTGTGCCATGCATCCGATTTTTAAGTGTATCCGGGCTTCATAAGGAAGCCAATTAAGGGCTAACAAGTCCGGAGAGATATGGTTGACTTTTTTGTGCCAGTTATGAGCCTAGCAGCAGAATTGAGGGCAACCCTAAGAGGAGCCGTCTTCACTCTGGGCAAGCCACACAGCGTAGCACTTCCATAGTCCAGCTTTGAAATCACTAGGGCTTGCACTGCAACCTTAAGGTCAGGAGCAGGAAGGTAGTGTTTGAGTTTTCTGAGGATGTTGAGTTGGAAGTTCGCTCCTTTGGTGAGGGAACTGATGTGTTTCTGCATGTTTAGGCTTTTGTCTAAAATGATCCCCAGAGAGGATGCCGAATCCACGAGGTGAGGTCTACATTTCAAGGCAGTAATCTGAGACAGCCATTGGTCCATGTCCAGGGATTTTTTCTGGGGAGAGATTAGGAGGAACTCAGGGGCATATTAGCAAGACCGGCGATAAAATTATCGCCGCTTTAGCGGCAGGAAACTGCCGCTAAAACGGCGATAATGGGCTTGCTAATAAGCGTTATAGAATTCCATAGAGCCCAGGTTAGATGTGCAGGACATCTAACCTGGGCTTCTATTGAATTCTATAACGCATATTAGCAAGCCCATTATCGCCGCTTTAGCGGCAGTTTCCTGCCGCTAAAACGGCGATAATTTTATCGCCGGTCTTGCTAATATGCCCCTCAGTTTTTAAAGCATTAAGCTTCAGGTGATTGCGTGTCAGCCAGCCTTGTGTTTCCAACAGGATTAAATTGAGGGATTGAACGTCCTCGGCGGAAGCGATCTTCAGGTAAAGTTGAGTATCGTCCGCGTACATGTGATAATGAATGCTGGATGATTTCAAGATTTCTGTCAGAGGCTCCATGAACAAGTTAAAGAGCGTGGGAGATAGTGCTGACCCTTGTGGAACTCCAAGAGTAACTGGAGCCGGGTGAGACAGGGATTGGTTCACCTTGAAGCATTGTGATCTATTGTGAAGGAAAGAGGAGAACCAGTTAAGTGCAGGCCCAGACAACCCCATCCTGTGTTCCAGGAGGTCAGTTAGGTTATCGTGTTTGACCGTATCAAAGTCTGACGACATGTCGAGAAGGATCAAAAGGCTGGCCTCATTATGGTCCAACATTCTCAGTGCATCATATACGATGTGCGTCAACGCTGACTCTGTACTATGGCCCGCGCGGAAACCAGATTGACAATGGTCCAGGAGGTGGAAATGATCGATGTGGTTACAGAGTTGGGCGAGCACACCTTTCTCCAGGAGCTTTGCCAAGGTGGGGATGTTGGAAATTGGGTGAAAGTTATGAAGATCCGTGGGATCCGAGGATGATTTCTTTAGAATCGGGGTAACTTGGCCGGCTTTAAGGCAATCAGGAATATCACCTTGACTGAGAGAAGCATTTACGATCCTAGTCCAGAGTGTTAGAAGGGAGGATCTGACTTCCGGGGACAGGTTCGCAGGTAGATGGTCGTTGTAATGATTAGAAGGTTTCAAAGACAACAGCATTTTGCGTATAGTGAGTTCATCAACCGTTTGGAACGAACTCCAGGAAGCATTGTTTTTGGGGAGGTAGGAGAGCGCAGGGAGTGTATCTGCACTCGGGTGACGGAGGGAGGTCTGTGGACTGCTCGACAGTTGCTCAAGGACGGCGCGTAAGTCAGATTCAATCTTCAAGGACTTCTCCGAGAAGAAATCCGCAAACTGTTCACAACTCGGCAGCGATCCTTGAACCAGTGGCGGGAGGTTGGTATGACTATTAGTTTGAGCCTTGATGATTTCGAACAGTTTTTTTGGCCGGTTTTTTGCTTGGTCAAGTTGAGTTCTGAGGAAGGTAGCCTTTGAGCACCTGATGTGTTTATTGTATAAGCACCTCCGGGATCTCAATTGGTGGAGGTGTTCGAGGGAGAGATGGGATCGCCACTGCCTTTCTGCCAGTCTTAAGTTTCTTCTTTCGGAATTAAGACTCTCATTGAACCAAGGTTTGGAGGTTTTGGCGGACTGTCTTTTAAGCTGTACCGGTGCAACCAAGTCTAGAATATTAAGCATAGCATTGTTATAATGGTCCGTAAGGTCATGGACGTCCGACATGTTTGAGGGCGGGGGCAGGATGTTATCGCAGAGGTCGGTCAGATCTTGTGAATTGATGTTCCGTAGACATCTTTTCATCTGTTTTGGGTTCTTAATCTGGGCTCCACTTGCTCTTCCCGAAGTCAGGGCGAGGAAGGTGATGCAGAAGTGGTCTGTCCAATCACAAGGGAGGATAGACTCCAGAAGGATGGAGTTGGGTTTGGCAATGACAAGATCTAAGGTAGCTCCTTTTATGTGAGTCGGACTGTCACAGAGTTGAATTAGGTTGAGGTCAGAAAGGAAGGATTTGAGGCTATTGACCCCCACATCATTTCCATCGTTCCAATGGAGATTGAAATCTCCCAAGAAGATTTGAGTGCCATTGAAATCCGCATTGTCCGCAATGATGTCCATGAGCTGCTCAATGAAGGGAAGGTTGTCTCGAGGGGGGTGGTAAAACGTGTGCAATTTGCATGAGTGCTTATTTTGACCAGATACTTCAATACACAGGTATTCACACGATGGCAGTGAGTCGGCATGTCGTACCTTCACCGATAGATTGCTACGATGTAAACATGCAATGCCTCCCCCTTGGCCAGTAGTTCTGTCCAACCTGATGATATCAAAATTGGGAGGCAATAGGAGGTCAAGGATGGGAGCAGCCGAGTCATTTAGCCAGGTTTCGGTAAGCATAACAAGGTCGGGATCCTGGTCAAGGAGGAGGTCGGCAATGTCCGCTGCATGTTTAACAGCCGACCTGCAGTTAAGGAGCACGCATTTGAGATTTATGTTGGTGTAGGTAGAGTGGTGGCGATTCTCGTGAGGTTGTTCTCGCTTAGAGATCTGGTGTTTGACCTTGTTTCCTGAAGGGATCGGAGAGGATGGGCTCAATTTGTTGCTCGATTGATGCTGAGGAGGGGTGACCCATGCCGTAAGAGGGCAGGAGAGACTGAATATCCATATTGGACAATGAGGCTCTACATCTGGACGGGCGAGAGGGGTCATTAGGGTGCGGGGCAGAGGCCCAGTTGTGTGTGTGGGGGAGGTGGGATGGAGACCGCCTTGAATAGTCGGGAGAAGGTAGCAGGGTGGACCCCTTAGTTGGGGGTGGGCGGCGTTGTTGCTTGTATGGAATGGGGTGACTGAATCTAGCGTTAGCTGACAGTTCCTTAGTGATATGCAGAACGCTGCGTACCTCAGCCTTTAGTTGTTGGAGGCAGAGTGTGATCTCGTTCAGTCGGGCCTCCAGCGAGGTGAGAGAAAGAGGATGGGAGGGTATGGATCGGCGTGCCCTGCAGCGGAACAAAGCTCGTGGGGGCGGGGAGAGACTATCAGGTGTGGAAAGAATGAGTCCTGACGAAAGGGGTTCAGGGGAATGGAGCTGCGCGCAGGGAGGACTGGTTAAGATGGGGGAGGAGGGGTCGGGAGGATGAGGACCCATAGAGGCCGGGGGGAGCTGGTCGGAATTGCGGTTAGGACTGGAGGAAAGGATCTAGGGGCGAGGCAGGGCGGTGCTGTGAGCAGAGGAACATGGTGAGTTAGAAATAGCTAACGGTGAGGTGGGGGGGCAGGAGGGCTGGTGTAAGGACTGTACTGTCGCGACTCCGTCAGGGCTGGCATGGAGGGGGAGTGAATATTCTGCGTTAAGATAGCTGGTGGTGGTCCCTTCGGGGAAGAGCTAGGTTCAGAGGGAGGAGGGGGAGAGGTGGGAGAAGGAATTTGCGTCTCAGTCAAAGCAGGCATTGGGGGGGAGTGATTAATATGCGTTGAGCTAGCAGAAGGTGGTCCCTTTGGAGAAGAGCTAGGTTCAGCGAGAAGAGGAGGGGGGCGGGTGATAGACTAAGCAAAGACTGGGGGGCTGTTTGGGAGCCCGCCCAACCGAGCGGGTCAGGGATGGAATTAGTCACTGCATACTTGATGGTGGGGAAAACGTTATCAAAAACCACTAGATTGCGATCAGAAGCTTGTATAAGTATGGTTCCGTTTTTATAAAGGGAGATGGTGACTTCAGCCTTGAAGGACGAGGAGGGCGCAACCAACAGTCTGAGACCATGTGGAGTTTTCATGGTAGCGGAGATCTTGAGTAGAGAGAACATGGCCTTCCGCCATTGAGCATGGCGTTTGGTGTAGAAGATGAAGTCATTTTTTATGGTAGCACCCTTTCCGAAGGAGAAGACGGGGTCAGATATAAGGGTTTCCGGATGGGTTTTAAGTAGTCTATGTTTGAAGTTTTTTGCAGCATTTTTAGAAAGATTGGGGGGGTAAACGATTTGGAAAGCATTCCGGCCGGCCGGCATTAGGTTGGGAGAGATGAGGGTCGAAGTATTGGGATCCATTACTACCAGCGCCTAGTCTCTGAACAAGCTTATGGGCAAAAGTCAGATCCACCCAGGAGGCAGAAGTTGGATCCAACCAAGGAGGCAGAGGAATGCCAGACGTCAGGACAGAGGTAGGGTAGGTATCGAAGGAGCTCAGCGTAAATCAGGTGAGGAGATACCAGGGAGAGGTAGGGTAGTGTGCAGTAGAATCAGAAAAAAGCTAGTGACCCCCCCACGGGATCCTAAGGGAGTAACACGAACACAGCAACCAAGCAAGGCCGCAAAACTTGAAAGTAGTGCTAACTTAGGGCATGAATCACTGTATGGAAGGCAATTTGTGCAGACAATTTCAGGGGTTTAAAGGCGAAAGCCCCCAAAGCCACGCCCCTCCGGCTGTGCAAAGACTAAAAGTTAGTGAGATATTGTGGTATATTGAATCAACTATTTGCAAGCCTGGATTGCTACTCTCAGTAGAGATCGAGTGGGTACAGTAATCACTCTGCCTTTAAGGGCGCCGCCATTTTAAGGTCAGGCAGAGAATCGCAGTCCCGATGTCATCACATAGCCGCCATTTGGGGTCAGGCAGTGATCTTCAAGTCGATGTCTTCATAAAGATGCCATTTTAAAGTCAGGTAGTGAACAGTGACAGAGTCGTTTAATGAGCTCAGACAGCTTTTTACCTGGATTGCAAGTCTCGATAGAGAAAGAGTGTGGAAAACTACCCACGATGCCATTGAGGTGCCGTCATTGAAAATCAGAGTATAGTGGGCATCAGCGATGGTAGCTCCGGGCAGGTCAGAGGGCATCAGCGTTGGTCGCACGCAAAATGGCGTCAACAGCAATATGGATCCAGTACCCCCAGTCCCCTCGAAGGCATCAGCGATCTGACAGACCTTCAGTGCGGAGGAGAAGGATCCCCTGACCCGGAGCAGCTGGCGAACTTTCTTCAGGCTCCCATTGCCTTAGATCACTGGTCGCAGGAACAGGGCACCTTATCCGTCGTGCAGCGGGAGAGTCCCTGCAAAAGTCGCCTGCCTGGAGGGTCACCCACAGGCATCAGGGGGGTCCCAAAACTCTGGAGGCAGGCAGCGCGGGATAAGGAGAGCCAGCAGCGGCAGAGCCACAGGCTCGCTGCGTTGAAAAGCAGTCCCACCGCAACGGAACTGCTCCCGGCACCAGAGATATCTCGAGCTGGAGTGCTGGAGACCAGGCAGGGCAAGTGTGGACCTGGGCAGCCACGGCGGTCGATCCAGCGGGTGAGTTGGAAGTCAAATCGGCTTCATCGATGTGTTTCAGTCACGGTTCGCAGTTCAGTCCAGGGGCAGGTGGAGGGGAGGGCCGGTGAGACGGTTTAAACAGGGATATATACCGAATTGGTAATCCCCAAACCGGGAGCTCCTTGAGAGAGGCACCTACTCGGCGGCCCTTTTTTTTTTTTTTTAAAGAAACGACTAATACTTGCCACCCAAGCCATTCTTATAGTTTTAGGGGGATAGTAGAAGCCTGAATTGTCTCACTTGATAGAGTGTGATTGTTAGAAGTTGGGTTGGTACTGCGATTGGCAGCACTGACAGGGGCAATGGGTGGTGCAAGCTCCTGTGGCCTCCTGACGAGGGCCCTGGCACTTATTGTTTTACAAATTAAGCACTGTGTTACATACAGCATAATTCACATTCATGAGAATTAGAATTATATTTAAGCAGATTTTAATAACAGCAGCTCAATTCAGATTGAATTTGCTTATTTTTCAGAAACACCAAACGCACAGCGGAAGTGTGGATGGATGAGTTCAAGCAGTATTATTATGCTGCCAGACCAGCAGCTCAGGGAAGGCCATATGGCGAGTAAGTAACCCCACTAATGTATGTGAGAGATTGTCGAAGAAGGCTCCTTCACAATGTCTTCATAGCAGGAATTATTTTGAATGTGTTATATGACATTTTCACTATGATCAAAAAATCTCACATGAAAGCATAACTTTTTTCGTTTCAACTCTAAATATTCCTATTAATTATTATAAAAGTGGAGAAAAAGTAGATATAGCCACTCACTAGGGACCCCATTGTTCCTGGGTCAGTATTTTGGTCAACATAATGATACCTGCATGTTGTGGAATGTATGATGCGCAGAATTACTGCTTTATTCTGAGTTCCACACCTTAATTGGGTGATAAGGCGTAAATGCTGCTTTTATCCCCTAATCCGAGGTATGAAACTTGGAATGTTGTAAATTTCAAAAAGCGCATATTTCGCCATGTTTTATATGAAAAACACCTGAAAAAAACAAAAAAAACAATGTGGTGCGGCATTAATTGCAGATTGTGGCAACCAAATTTGGGCGCACACTCCAAACTTGGAAAAACAGGTGTATTTTACACACATTTATAAAATAAATAAATTTGGACAAGGCCAGATCACAAAACATTTTTGACTGGCGCTATTTCATGTCATTGGTGGTAAATTAAAGTGGTACGCACTCCAAACACCTTTTACCATCGTTTTATGAAAGCACTATTCTGTAGGTGGTAATGTGTGACAAGAACGTTTGTGAACTTTTTTGTGTGACATTTTATTGTGTTGGAGATTGTGTTCCGTTGCTTTTGGAGCTGCTGTGTTTTATGCTGCACTATTGCAATGTGATTTTGTTCTGTTATACTGCAGTTACGTTGTATTCTGATTTTTGTTACTTTAGATATGTGAGCAAATGCAGCTACATTGTTACCAAATAATATAGGCTTTCAAATTTCCTATGACAAGCAACAATTTACTACTGTCTGAGGTGGTAAAAAGAGTACTGCTCCTGCTCTGAAACTACTTAAGACACCTGCAGCCTAAAATTAGGGTTTCTACCAGTGCTCGCTTTATGTGATTCAGCTCATAGTCTTATATGCCACTTTTTAGTGAATTCCCTCCGTTTTGATCTGTTCCCAATCATGAGTTACAACGCTTTTGTAAAGTCAAGGTTAGTACATAGCTGTAGCAGGAGTATTTTAAGAACAAGCAGAGGCGTAAATTACAAGAATCATAATTTATGTATGCTTTTGTAAATCGGCTCTATTAATAGCACAGATAACTTTGATCATTTATGTAGAAGTGACCCAGTGGCAAAATGTATGTCCATTGCTTAAGTTCTGGCCGGTCTCGGCATTTTTTTGTGTTGTTTTTATTTACTGTTCCACAGTGGAAATGCGTCCAACAAATAGCTGCTGAGTTTCTGGAAAACTATCTTGTTTGTATGTATTTTCTAATATAAAATGCATGTGCTTCTATGCAGCATCCAAAAACGATTGGCACTCAGGAAGAGTCTCAAATGCCAGTCTTTCAAATGGTACTTGGAGAATGTTTATCCAGAGCTAAGGTACGGACTGAAAGTTTAGCTGAATAAATAGCTCTCTGAAAGATGTAAACATTGACAATTTAATATATCGTTCTAGTTTGTGTAGATGACAAAACAATTCTGGAGCTCATTGTCATCCTATGAAGCATTTTTTTACACTCTTTCAAAATTGGGATGAAAATTAAGGGTTAGGATCTTAGGGGCAATTCACAAGGAAGTGGCAGAGTGCAGCATTAGCCTCCTTGGCTTAACGCCGCCCTCTGCCACTTCTGAAATGAAGGGCTGCACCGTATTTACAAGAATACGGTGCAGGCTTGCATTTCCCCCTGTGCTGGCACTAATTTAGCTGCCTAGCCCCAACGCAGGCACCCTTGCACCATAGTGTAAGGGTGCCTGCGTTGAGGAGAATTATTTTTTAGGTGCAGGAAGGTGTCCCTTCCTGCACATAAACAATCTGAAATGGTGTTTTGAAACTCTTATGTGTGCTGCTTAATGCAGCACACATAGAAGTTGCAAAACGTCATTTTGTAATGATTGTTTATGTGCTGGAAGGGACACCTTCCTGCACATAAACAATCAATGGCGTTTTGCTGTTTCTATGTGTGTTGCACAATGCAGCACACTTGGAAACAGCAAAAACGAGGAGATATTAAACATTTCTTCTTGTTGCGCCAGGGTAAGACCAGGTTTTCCCTGGTCTTAATTTTGGCACTGCCCCATATTTACGCCACCCTTGTAAATATGGGGCAGCATCAAAATCAATGGGTGTTGCGGTGGAACGTCCACCACAAGACCCATTGCCCGCCCCTTTCACACTAAGTATAGCATGAAAGAGGGCCTTATTTACAAGGCGGCGTTAAGCCACATTAAGTGGCTTAATGCTGCCTTGTGAATAAGACGAAGCCCCTATCGCCACCACAACGTGACGTTGGGGTGGCAATAGGGGCTTGTAAATATGCCCCTTAGTTTACAAAGGTACACATATATCGCTGTTGGGAAATATGGATTTTATGGAAGTGGCGGTCCAAAGCCTAGACGGATTTGATCTGGTGTACAGTTTAGGATATTAGTAGGCCGTAGATGTGAATAGGTCGAAGGTAGGATTGCTTTTATAAAATTCTCATCTGTTATTCTTTGCATGAGAGACTTTTATATTCTGCTTGAAAGAATGCATTATATCATCTATTTAAAATGTTAGTTAGGTTATTAAGAGGAGAAGCTGGATCACTGCACTTTTAGAGAAACGCTGCTTCATTTCTTTTGAAGAAATGAATGAGTAATGGTATTCAGTGTCTGATAATGAAGATGAATAATAGAATCACAAATAGCCGTAACGGTGAGCATCAGCGTGGAGTATTCGGTGAAATGATAGGAAGTGCTAGTGATTGCCATTGTTGGTTACATTTTGTGACCTTGTTCAAGTAACTTTTTCATTCTGGCAAACAACCTGGCATTGTAATATTTCACTTTTTCAAAACAATGCGAAGCTTAATATTAATATATGGAATAAAGTACCCCCTCCTGTATATTATAAGGATATTGCAAGTCACAGAGGAGTTCCATGACCATATAGAGGTATGAGGTAAAAGGCCGAGTTCCTGTTTCAGGTTATGTAACTCCTTGGTGACTTGCAATATCCTTATCATGTACGACAGGGGGTACTTTATCCCATATATTACATGGTCACACTATCACCTTTCCCACAAATAGCTTACATTCTTGGAGGTAGTTGTAGTGGCAGTAGTAGGAAGAGTACAAGGAGGAGGAGGAGTGGTAGAATTACTATCATTATTATTATTAATATGATAAGAAATCTAATCACTACTATGGTTGTATTATGGTTACTATGATTGTTGTTCTATTGGTTGCCATTATCCTAACCCAAGACCTGATCATGAATGCAAGACAACCGCACTATACATTAATAGTGATCTTAATGGAGGTATTGTATGTCATTTCAGTTTATTTGGACACCTGAACATATTAATGACTGCTATATTATTGTTCTAGAAGATAGCACCGTAGAATATATTTGTAACTTCACACAAGGATTTGCAATCGAAAATTAAACATAACATAAAAATTTTACCAAAATTGCATCAACACATCTGAAAAAAATATTTAATAACCCTAACACAGACTCCTTAATGACCATATTAAAAATTCTAGCTTGGATGGACCTCCCCTATATTTTTTAGAAAATGCAGTTATCACTTGCTTCTCAAGAAGGAAGGGATGTATTTAGACCATGATATGCTGTACTCCTTTCTTTCAGGGCAGAGGAGGGATATACCCAACTGCTTTGCAGACTAGAGCCTGCCATGTTTAGAGATTTCCACCTGCCTGGGGGAGATATCTGTGCCTTCAGAGGAGCTGCTTCCATGACAAGGGTTATGCTCAATGTGCTCGTACCACAAAGTTTTTGAAAACACAAACTCTCAAAGCAGGAGTGTTTTGGTAAAACAAAAAGCTAATTTTGGGGCGTCACTTCTGTGTTTTCTTGTTCAGGATCATCAGGTTTTCCCTTGGGTCTTGAAAAGGGAAAACAGTGTGTCCCAACATACGCCTTAAATAGGGTGAATGGTCTGAGGTATGTAAAGGCACTTAGACATCTCAATGCCATGGGGACATAAGACTAAGGTTTCTAATGGCAAAGCCAGCAGAGGACCCATCAGCTGAGACGTGAGGCTTTGCCTTACTTAAATAGAGTGGGTGAACCTGGAGTGTGGGGATGGGGTACTCTGCCATGTTTCATGAAATTCATGACTGTATGAGGGCTGATGCCTGTTGCTCCAGTATGCAAGAAAAACTAGTTAACGAAAGTGTGGCTGTGTTTTAAGGACTCCATCCCTATGTGGCTGGCTTTGAGTATGTGTCCCCATCTTACTACGTTCAGTCAGATAACTATTCTTGAAGAAGGCTGAGGAGCAGGGCCGGACTGGCCTATGGGGCAGACAGGCATGGCCCGATAAGGTGGTCTGACTGGGCAGTCTGTAGGCCTCTTTTGTCGGTCTGGTAGCCCGGTTTTTACTATTAATTACCCTTTTATTAAAACATACATTGCCTGCAGCAAGCAGATATCCACGCAGTCTCCCATACCTTCAGAAACACTTATACAGTGTGCCTTTACAAGTTCAAAACTGCCCCAGTTTGCAAACATGGGCCACTTTTTTAGCTTTCTAATTCGCTAATGGAAGCCACTTTTATTTTGGTGTCTATTTTCTGTCCTGGTCCAACCCTGCTGAGGAAAAATAAGTGTAGCAATATAACATGGTTCACAAAACACAGAAGCTACAAAAATGATACATTTATTTACCAAGAGCAATATATGTTAATAACTTATTCTGCTAAAGATATGATGCTAATGTATTACTTGATGTGTATTTTAATCATCTGCAATAGCTAAAATAAACTCAACATTTTGTGTTCATGTAGAGATGGTCTTTAATAATTTTGTCAATATGGCAGGCAAAACCTTTATGAAATTTAAATTGTATTGTTTCTATGTTATCATAATTACCCAATTACCCTCTTGTCATCATGGACAGCTCGCAGGAATAGATCTGCGTGACAGAAATCAGCAGCCTGTGTATTTAATTTGAATTAATTGTTCCTATTTTTGTACTAATTTAATTAAAGAATGTTAATTCTTAAATGTGTGTAGTGGAATGGTAAAGTTAATTAGAGAGTACACCTCCTGGATGAAGAGCTCAGCTTGGTATTTGTTATGCGTTGGAGGATTTCTCTTTTTTGTATCTGCGACGCTCCCTGAGAGGTCTTGGATTATTTTCCTGAATAACTTACATGCAGCATTAATCGACGACTCTTTGTCTGCTCTGAATGAATCTCTCTGCTGCTTTCCATATGCCACTGAGTCTCCTCTGTGGGATTTGCAGTACACATTCCTTGGAGCTGATAGGAAGATCACTTCTAGCAAGTGCTTCTTTTATTATCATCCCATATGAGCCACAGTACATGGTAGAAAGATTGTCCAGCAATAAGGACATTGTCTGAAAGCTGTTGAAATGTTTATTGCAAACGCGTGCTTTTCTCTGATGATATTGGTGGCATCTAGATGTGCAGGTTGTTATCCGGCCCTAGAATTTAGGCGACTGCTGTTGCTGTGTACATCTGGACTGGTCTTCACTCATCCAGTTCTCTTGCACACGTTGTTGGTTTTGGTCCCTCTACTGGGATCAGGTTACCGTAAATCCTCACCATTCACCAGATAAGTGGGAATTCTTCCCAGTGGCAGTAGTCTTCCTCTTTCACAGGATACTCTCAATTCACCTTGAGCTGCTAGACCTCAGGGAACATGTTACCTGTAAATGTAACATGTATTGGTTCCTCCAGTTTGCCACATCAGTCCACGCCCTTATTCCAGGCTGCCAAGGGCGGAGCCATTGGAAAAAGCCCACAGTTGAGCAATATCACGGTTGGCCACTACAGTTCCCTAGTTCACCAGTATCCTGTCTACCCTAGGCCCAATATACCAAGGAGAGCAATTCTAGGGCACATCTCAACATGAGACCCCACCACGTGGGAGAGGACATTGAGCACAGCAGCCCAAAATATGCGTTTGACCGGACAGGAATCTCCCCTCGGGTCTCGGCAGCTGGCCACATGTGATTTTAATGTGCCACACAGACTACAAGTAACTCATACAAGTAACCACCTCTAGATTTAAAAGGCATGAGTGAACTGTGGCTCACCACAATAATATTTTCTTTCGGTGTGGAAAATTTGCCCTTTCTGCAGGGTCACCCCAGATTTTTTTGCTTACCATTGCTTGACTCTGTTTTGTTGGCCATATGACTCAGCACACTTTACTCTTGCTAACCAGTGGTAGTGGTAAAGTTCTTGTGATCTCCCTTTTAAACCTGATAAAAGTGGCATACACCTAATTGGCATATTTAATGTACTTATAAGTCCCAATTATATGGGACTAGTTGTATCCAGGGCCTGTAAATTAAATGCTACTGGTGGCCTGCCACTCATTGTGCTACCCACTAAAGTGACACAGTAAAGTATGCCCCTAGCCTGGGTGTGCACTTTTAAACTGCCATTTCGATTTGGCAAAACAAACCTTTTGCCAGGCCAAAACCTTCCTCTTTACTGCCTATAAGTGACCCCTTGGTAGGCCCTAATTGCCCATAGGGCTGGGTGCATGGTATTTAAAAGTAGAACATGTATTTTTAATGTTTTACATCTACTAACAGTGAAAACCTCCCAAAGTAGATTTAACTGTGGCAAGGCTATCTCTCTCATAGGAAAACAGTGGGTTACAATATAACAACTTGTAGTGCTTGATTTCAGTTTGGAAGCAATTAGATAAATGATGTAAGGACTAATTTTAATAGTAATTTAAAATCAAACTTAATATTCAAGTCGGATTTAATATTACTATTTCAAAAATGACACTTTTAGAAAGTTGTCATTTTCCTGTCTCAGCCAAACGGACTTTTCTGTCAGTGTCCAGTGTCACCTGACTGCTGATCGCTTGTTGTGGTGGGATGTGGATTACTCCTAGACAATGGACAAAGGTCGTGGGTGTGGGGAGGTGTTTTCCTTCTTTGAGGAGGATGGTCTGGGAATCTGTGTCCAGCCCCTTCCTGAGCATCAAAGAATGTCTACCCTGTCTCTGGCAGTTGTAGTTCACACCTAGGCTTGCTAACCTTTTGTCTTGCTACTCAACATTGCTCCAAACCCAGCGAGAGGGGCCACCTGCCCCAGAACTGGTTTGAAGTGATCACAAGGGAGGGTTTGCTCATTACCATAGAAATACCTCTGGGTGGACACATGGAGCTCTGACCAGGGGAAGAACGGTTCTGCAATGATTGACTTAGGTAGGCAAGGGCACTGTGGGATTGTTTACTGTGAAACATACCGGTAGTGCTGCAAATGTGGGTAGGGTCACCGCTTGGAACATTAGCGCTGTAGGCTAGGGAGTGGCCAGGAGTTTCCCCCACCCACAGCCTGGCACTGGGCATACATGTGGTATCCCCATTAACCAGCTCAGAACACTCCTGGACCTGTGAAGATCACAAGAAGGGCAGCCCTGCCATCTGAAACCTGAAGGAAGACTGCACCTGCTTGCCATGGAGCCTGGATCACAGAAGTGACTCCAAGGGTCAGTTGGCTGACCTCTTGTTTGAGTTACAGGGACACAACAAGCTTCCAGAGGCCTTTTCAATGCAACTGCCCTACAGGTCAGTACCAACTGGACCTGCCCTGGACCATGCTGTTGGCCTCTATTGGAGTGAGTCCTAAGCCCCATGTTGTGCAGCCCTGGTCCTGGGCCCTTGGCAAGTGTTAGAGTGTACTCCTCCTGTCCCCAAATGCCACTAAGTGGTACTTAGCATAGTAAGCACAGGATCTACATCTGGGCATACCTATCACACTTAGGGCATCAGCTGCATCTACAACAATATGTTGGATGGGATGCTCAAGTTAAAAGTGATAACATTTTGCCCACCAATCCACTCTAGACAACGTCCTGCCTTATGCAAATCAGTCTATCCTGAACTACCAAACAAGGCCACCTCCAGAAGGGACCACATGCAAGCCCAATCCAGTTTAGCCCTAATTGGGGCTTGTCAGTAGAGTGTAGCTTCAATCCTGTAGCACAGTAAACAATGGACCCATGTCTGGGTATCTTCATTTCACTCAGGCATCAATTGCAACAACAACAAGAATGTGATGGTTGGAATGCTCAAATTAATCTCAGCTTCTGGCAATGACTCGGGGCCACATTCCAGTCCATCATTTTTCACCCACCATGCCACTCTAGACATTGGCCACTTGAACCAACTGCATCCGAGCCCCAATCAGGGTGCAACACGTTGCTTGTGTTCCGGTTCATGGAGGACCAGGCCTGGCAGTTCAGGCTAGATTTTTCCTATTGGATCAGGGTCAAGACTGATTTGCATATGGCTGGTCCAAACTGAGGTAATTTTGGAGAGGGGAATGACAAGAATTGAAAAATTGGGAAGAATAATATGCGGGAATCAGATTTACCATGCCAATTCCCACAGCAAGTGAAATCTCTGGGTGGAATAGCACCCAACAGTGGTGTTCCTGCAAACCTCAAAATTCAGATGGACCCTGTAACTACTGTTACCTGTCCCACCAAATTAATGGGCCAGTCATAATGACGCCTTATTGTTGGTTGCCCTGCCCTTTTACGACTGATTGCTTCGTCAGCTAAAATAATAAAGTGAAGCTGTTCTGGCTGCTTACCAAAGGGAACGAATGCAAGTGTGAACTGGAGCACAAATGGCAAATACTGTGCTGCTTAGATTGTCTGGTTGCATATTACATGGAGATCTAGCTTAATGAATTTTAATCTGATTCAGAAAATTGGCCTACGACATCAAACATTTTTTGAGGATTTCTTTCTGAAAGAGGTTTTCAGAACACCTGTGATGCTCCATTACCAAATCAATCACTGGTGACCATTCTGATAAAATTTCAGTATTTTGTATGACTAAAATTGACGACAATCAACAGACATTGAATCCGATTCAAACTGAAATTTTCATCAGTGGTCTCTGAAACCATGTAATGTATCCCAGTGACCTAGGACAGACACCTCCATCGGCTGCTTCTGTGAAAATCTTGACAGCAGTGTCCAATGGAGGTCTTTCCATCGGCCTCTTCTGTGAAAATCTTGACAGCTGTGCCAAATTGAGGACTTTCCTTGATCTTCCAGGTTTTCTTTATGTTTTGCTTTATTGGTGGAAACAAAGGAAAATCTCTTATTGCTTGAAATAATCTCAAGGAATGACAGCCTACATACAATTCAAGATAACACCTCATTTAGCAGTAGCGCCCCTTACTGGCATCCTGTGGTTTGGCACAGTGATTTCAACATTCTGTTACATATTAGATCTTTCATAAGAAAGGTCCACACTCTAGACAATCCATCACTATTGGCCTATCAGTCTATTTGGGACATACATTCTGCTTCTCATTAAGACCCTATAGACTCAATTCAGAAGCCTGGTTAATTTAACAGATCCAGAAGTAAGCAAGAGGATCAGTTCAAAGGACAAACCAATCAAGACAAAGATAGAGGAGGTTTGTGAGTGGCAATCCATATTGGCACGGCTTGTGAAGAATGCAGTGCAGTTCATGCTGGGTGAACAGAAAAGAATTGTGAGTGCACATTAACAACAAAAGGATCAATTGACAAATAAAAAATACAAGTTCTGCAGAAAATGAAAATACACCACGTAGTTATTAAAAAAGGAGAATGTATATGAATGCAAATAATTGTATTGGTATTTTAAGAAAGGCAGATCAGAGGGTGATTTTCAAGAATGCTGGAAGGTAATGGAAGTAATTTAGAGCCAGATGTAAGAAACGGTTTTACGGTTGCAACCTATCCAATTTGTTATCTGCAACAGTAAAAACACTTTTTAGAATATTCTAAGCCCATTTTAAGATTTGGTAAACGTTTGCCGACTCGCAGTTTGGAAGAGGTGTTTTGTAGGCATCTCTTTCAAATTGCAAATCAGTATGTGATGTGTCGGTGTTCTGCAGCTGTAATCCGGCTTCATTTTACTTGTAGCAGAAATATTGGTCTCAAACTACAACCTGCATTTTGTGACCTCTGTTGAATTTTGTGAACTGACTTATGTACTAATAGGTTTATTTTGTAAAATGTCCTTTCAGAGTGGATTGCAACCTGACCTAACTCATGAATATTAATGAGCTAAGTCACAAATTGCCACTCACTCCAATTGGATGCCATCACAGCGATGGTGGCCTACTGAGTTCAACAGACCACCATGTCTATGATCACATTTAAATAAAGAAAACTTTGTTTAATACAGTTCGTACTCATTTTTTAACATTCACAAAGGTTAAGAAGTCTCAAGGGGACCAATTCCCCTTTGTGGAATGCTTTTTCACCCCAACTCGGGAGTCAGAACTCTTTCAGTGTTACAAGTGGATTACGATTGCAACACATTAATACATCACATGCCAATTCGTAAATTGGAAAGGATGCTTTCAACACACCCCTTTCCAAATTGTGAATCAGTATTAATTCACAATCCCATTTTATAAGTCAGTAAATGTTATACACTCCTAAAAGGGTATTCGTACATAGAATAAATCTATGTTGCAGTCTGAAACTCACCTATGATGAATTTATTAATTTGCTTCCAGAAGCTTTCCATACTTTCCATTGTCAAACCTCAAGTCCCTCTGAGGATGCTCTTATGGATGTATATGCCAAGACCTTTTCTTTCTGTTGATGTGTAAATGTAAAGAGTAGCTAAGGATGCATTCATATAGGCATATTTTAATTAGTATGCACCTTTTGAATTGTACAAATTAATGAATGTGAGTGATATGCCTTATTAAATGAGATTCCTAATCCTGTATGAAAGCAAGGTGGGAGTGTAGCTAAAGACAGTTAGCTCAGATCCCCTGTCCCTTAAGACTTAAGACAGTTTTTTATCTTAAGTCTTAAGGGACAGGGGATCTGAACTAGCTGTCTTTAGCTACACTCCCACCTTGCTTTCATACAGGATTAGGAATCACATTTAATAAGGCATATAACTCACATTCATTAATTTGTACAATTCAAAAGGTGCATACTAAGTAAAATATGCCTATATGAATGCATCCTTAGCTACTCTTTTCCTAAACAAAGCAAGACCAAATATACACAAATTATGGGAAAGGTGGCAGGTGAGATTGAACGTTTTAGAAAATAACTATGTTTCAGGTACCACATATGAGAACTTAAATACAGTATTTTAATCAGAGGAGCTATTGTAAACATTGGGTACACACACCATTGGTAGCCATTTGTACACTAGTGTACTAGGGTTGGTACTAGGGTTAATAATGCATGCACTGATGCCACAGATGGACATACAGCCCGCCTCTATGATCCCACTAGAGATATTTAGACACACAAATACATTACTTACAGTTCAGATACAGCTCAGTTAACCTCTGGATGCCACTAAGGGTTTTTCTCAATACCAAAGCCTCAGTGCAGTAGTTGTCCTTGAGTTGATAATTGATGAAGAAACCAATGTCCTCAAAAGTTTAACAGAGAACCTCATGGGCTACACGGTCCAAGAATACACATAAGCTTGTCGTCTAACATTCCTGCTTTGCCTGTCTCATATTCATTAAAAGGGGCTCTTCCCAGAAATTATTAAGACAAGATTGTCCTTAGAATCCTGTCTTGATAAAAGGCAGAGTCTATTATTTGAGGAAATGAGATGCAGAACTTAGATACTGTATGATGTTTGAACAAGAGACTGTATCTCTCCTTCATGCAGAATTACATTGGAATGTGCTTCAATCTTTTTGGGAGGACTGTTATACTGTTATTCTGACACTAAGTTCCCAATAGAAGACCTGCATAAATTCAGTCTTTCCAAATCCTAGCATTCTGTAAACAAACATGGTCAAGGGAATGTGTGCTTTGCATACCATAAGCTTCTAATGGCATCAGTCAGAAATTCTGAGTGGGTTCAACTTTGTTTCTACCAGGTCAAGTGGCCCACCTTCATCTGGAGTAAAGGGATTAGTGAAGGGAGTTTTGTTAGGACCCGAACAACGGTATCCTTGCAATGACCTGTTATAAATCTATTTCTTAGCCGCAGCTCACGGAGAACTGAGAGGCCGTTCTTTGTAGCTGCTCCTTATAACGATGGAATTTGTCGTATTTATTGATGTTTACCAGCACTATGAAGACCGTTCCAATGCCCACAGTATGGGTTACATGTCATCCTGGAAAGCACACACACATTTACAGAAGCACAATTAACTAGACTCATAAAAGAACACACCCAAACACACATTGGGACATGCACATACTCATTCACAAGAGACTGACACACATATACAAACACACACACTGAGCCCTGGAAAAATAAAATGGCGCTGTTCTCATGTACATGCATTTTTTTATATAGTCTCAGAATATACTTTGTAATGCTAAACGTTTTTTAAACATGGTTAATATTTGTGTTTTCTAATGTTTTACTAACCATGTAGAAAATCATGTGTTAGAAATGTTACCTGTTGTCTTTGATTAATAGTTTACATTGACTATGTAATTTTTCCTCAGAGTGCCTGCAGAGACGTTACCAAAATCAGGAATTATAAGACAAAGAAAAAGGTGTGTTGAGTCTCAAAAACTTGAAGATCAAGATTTCCCCGTTCTGACCCTTGTCCCATGTAATGGCATGAAAGGGGAAGCAGCGACAACTCAGGTACAGTATACCTGTTCCTTTATCCTAGCTGAGATGCTGATCATATTAATTTATAAGCTTGTTTTAGCCCGAACTAGACCATGAGGATCATCATGGCTCTGTAAATTGAGAGAACATTTAATCAACGTAATTATAGAAGAATATCATATATTGCAGGAAGTAGCAGACCTTGCAATATTATACATGTGGCTGAGAGGTCAATATAGAATGTAGAACGCAGTGAAGTACTCATTAGACAAATACGGCCTATGCCCACGTTAACCTTACAATTAGAAGTTGTTATACAATAAGACTCATAGGAGACAAAAGCCTAAAGGTGTGTTCATATTTATAAATCCCACCTCAGAACAAGGATCTTGCATCTTTGGAAGAAGGCTTGAAGAGGCCTGAGAATGGCAATTCAGCATGAGCCCTTCAAATTATTTGATTGAAAGATTTGGACTCAAATGTAGTTATTTCAGGTTTTCTTTGAAGACCACACGTGAGACACTAAGAGTAAGCATAAAGTGGTGGGAGTTGCTGGTTTTGTGGATACATCTTGAGAGTACTGTGACCTTAGGTGTGTTTTCTTTCACCACGCTCATCTTTTTAGTGCTGTATTGTCATTGATCTCCAGAGATCAAATGTTTTCCACTTCAGTGTGGAGTATTTTTAAAAGGCATAAAATTTAAAGTTGCATGTGGCATCAATAGATTGCTATCGAATGAGGAAAAGGACTGGGGTAATGGGGTTAAGATGTCAAATGCCAGTCACTAGGAAGGCAGCTATAAGGAATGCAGATGTCAGTGGGGATTAGAGGACCTTTGGTAATCCAGTGAGAACAGATTTTGCATACTCATGTTTTATAGAACCAGTGTTTGGTCCCGCAATTGGTGAATGTCATCTAGTAGAGATGTATGCATGTAAGAAGGGCAGCAAACTAGTTAGTTTCCAAGTAATATATGGTCAAAAAAAGTTGTGTTAAGGTAATGAGATGGGGCAACAATACTTGACATAAAACCTATAATCTCCTGTCTGTTGTGTAGTCTACCCACAAGAGACCGAGATCACTGAAAGAAATTGACTCCCTGATCAGTGATCCAGTTTCCACTAGTAGTGTGGGGTGCTGCCATTTAGGAGTTAGATGTACCTGACAGATAAGCAGTGCGTACATTTGTATAAACTAAGCATTCATAAAAATTCAAGGAAGAGAAATTTGAATTGCATTATATGAGCAGAAGGTGATACATTAGTGGCGCTGTGAAAATAGTTTCAAGATGGCTTAATACTGTTTAAGGTGGTGGCACCAAATATGAGCCACTGAAAGTTTTACCAAAGAATATTTTCTCCAGAGACAGAGGTTTACAAGGTATAGTAGCCCTCCATCCTTGTGAAGGTAGGGGAGAGTGGCCGGCAATGTATCTCTTGTGTGTCAGAATAAGTCAGAGGGATTAGATCAAATAAGAGAAGAGCCCCTCACAATTATACAGTGGTCTACATTGGACCAGTACTAAAAGCAGAGAATACCCCGCCTTTTTGCAATACACGGAAACCTTTCTAATATCCAAGTTGACTGTAGGGTGCAAAATGTTTACAAGTGATTTAGTGTGCTGCATAGCATTTTAATGCACAAAGATTGTTCTTAGTGTTGTTGCAAGACAGGACAATTTGGTTGCATTGGCGAGATACATCATATTCCCTACCATGGAGATATGTCCCTTCTGCTGAAACATTTGTACACTGATGAAGTGTTATTGCAAATCCCTCGGGTGTCCATAAGGATACGCTTATTTTTGCACCAAAGCAAACACAAAGGTGGTGAGTGGAATGCTTTCAAAAGAATCAGCCACTGCCAATCACATAGGCCACATTCTAGTCCATCATTTTTAGCCCACTATGCATCTTTAGATAAAGAGACCTATCCGGAAAGCCAGAATTGCATGTTGGTTACTGGTTTATAATCAGATGGCCTGTCTCAAAAAGATATCAGAACATCATCGCCTTTCACTAATTTCCATGTGCGTGCAGCTTTTACATGTGTGTCTATTTATGAAAATGCCTTTGAACATCATGTGCCAGATCTCCAAGAAATCATATTTTGCCTGCAGACACGTTTATGTGTGACACATTGTGAGTGTGGACATTATGCAGTAGCTCCAAAGACATGAATTGCACTCATTACAATTAAATTACATTTCCCTTTTCAAAAATGCTGTTTTCTTGGTGCGAAACCTTCTGGGCTTACTGATGCCTCCTTGGCTGAAATCAGGATCAGGTTCGGACAATCGAAATTTTGAGCACTTTCTTTGCTGCACTCTTATGAATCAGTAACCTTACTGCGGGCTTCGTGGCTGTTATTGACATTTGCATTATCCACCCTTAACCACTGCTTTTATTTTTGCATATGCAAATGAGCTAACGTGATTCCACCCCTTCAATAGTCCACCTACTCGGACTTATTTATATTTTGCACTTGTGGAAGCCATATATGAGCAGTTTAAGCATGCAAAGTGTAAAGTTACACAAGAACATTTTGAATGTTGTCAGGAATTATGTGCTAGTGGGCCATGTTGCATTACAGGCCGAGAATTAGTTTCAATTAAGAGATTATGGGGCCAATTAAAAAAAAGCATTTATTGTGAGTATGGGAAGTTGTTCAAGACACACTCTTACTTGCCCTGGTGATTAGAGCTCAAAACCTCGAACTCCCCTTTAGTAAAAGTTTAAAGATGGCAGAGTCCTTTCCATTTATACTAAGAGTGTATGGATATCCCCTGACCAGTCCCATGTTATTTCCTTTTTAGATGCTTGGGGGCCAGTCCAACAAAGACCTGTAAGCGTAGGTTAAGGAGTACTACAGGAAGACATACTCCAAAATCCACTTGTGAATAAGCTCCATTTTCCTGAGTCAGACACTTTGTGGTGAAAATCCCACTGGTCCTTCCACGTTTCATAATTCAAATAAGATGTATTTGTGGGGAGGCAGCTCATTTTCAATTGAGAATGCTGATATCTGTCTAGCAAAATGTGTCACACTGCTGCTTTAGAATGAGCACATTGAAAAGGCATATAGGCGTTCTGAATACACCTATATTTTATAATATTTTATTTGACAGATTTTGTATATTTTATCGTATTCTAAATTGATGGCCGTCAAGACACATTGGGCCATATTCTCAAGGAAGTGGCGGAGAGCGGCGTTAGCCTTCTTGGCTTAACGCCTCTCTCCGCCACTTCGGAAACGCGAGGCTGCACCCTATTCTCAAGGATATGGTGCAGCCTCGCGTTTCCCCCTGCGATGGCGCTAAGTTTCACAACTTAGCGCCAACGCAGGCACATTGCACCAGAGTGCAAGGGTGTCTGCAAGCAGGGAGGTTTGTTTATGTACAGGAAGGTGTCCCTTCCTGCACATAAACAAACCTTAAATGCCAGTTTGTAGCTTACATGCGTGCTGCTTCATCATGCTGCTTTGTGCAGCACACATGTAAGTTACAAAACGGCATTCTTAAAAAAAGGTTTGTTTATGTACAGGAAGGGACACCTTCCTGTACATAAATAAACCATGGCATTTTGCTTTTTCCATGTGTGCTGCACAAGGCAGCACACATGGAAAAAGCAGAAACGAGGAGAAATAAAGCATTTCTCCTCGTTTCGCCACCTTAAGACCAGGGGGCATATTAGCAAGAAACTCGTTAAAATTATCACCATTTTAGCGGCAGGAAACTGACGCTAAAACGGCGATAATGGGCTTGCTAATATGCGTTATAGAATTCAATAGAAGCCCAGGTTAGATGTCCTGCACATTTAACCTGGGCTCTATTGGAATTCTAGTGCATATTACCAAGCCCATTATCGCCGCTTTAGCTGGCAGTTTCCTGCCGCTAAAACGGCGATAATTTTAACGATGTTCTTGCTAATATGCCCCCAGATTTTTCCTGGTCTTAAGTTTGGCGCTACCTCCTATTTACGCTGCCCTTGTGAATAGGACGTAGCGTCAAACTCAATGGGTGTTGCGGTGGAACGCCCACCGCAACACCCACTGCACGCCCCCCTCACGCACAAAACAGCGTGAAGGGGGCCCTATTCACAAGGCAGCGTTAAGCAGATTTAAGCCACTTAACGTGGCTTAACGCTGCCTTGTGAATAGGGCTAAGCCCCTATCGCCACAACAACGTCAACAACGTCACTGAAAGTGACGTTGTGGTGGCAATGGGGGCTTGAGAATATGCCCCATTAGGTATGGAAACAATTGTTAGGCTATTTCAATTTGTCAAGTTTTTGATCTGCTTTGTTGATTTCATGTTGTTGTTGTGTTGTTGTTGTTGTAGGGTAAGATTCTCGTTGGTGCAAAGAGATAAAATCAGCAAATGCTCTTGCTTCAGATCTGTCCATTTTCGCTACCCTTGTTCAATTGCAATATCTCGAGTATTAAACCCAGAAATAAAATGCCACACACGTGGAGAGATATAACACTAATGGAAAGTTAATAACCCAGAGTGTTCATCTAAAACCCCATTGAATGCCGTATTGCTGATTTGAAATCACGCTTCATTAAAGTTTGCATTTAATGCACAGCCTCGTCCTTTTGCTTCACAAGCATCATCGGAAGTACAAACCGGGTGCTCTTCCCTAGCATGTCATTATTCGGTTATTGTTACCTGAGATGCCTACATCATGGCGTATTTTATTTTTCTGTGTTCTTTGCTATCTTACTCTCAACATTGTTGGCAAAGAAAATATAAAACAGGAAAATGATCTTTTCACTTGTATATTTCCTGCACATTGCTCTGCACATGATAACAATTTTGAAACAGCAGGTGGCCAGCTCACTGAAACCTTTTATATTTTGTTAAAAGAAGCAGTTGAAATTGTTTGCAGACTAAGGTAACAGAACTCTACAGATCACTGATTAATGAAAATAAGTCGTCAAACTCAAGGTGCTAGACTTATTTTTTGGGTCTGGCATGTTGCTGCTTGAGCATCTGCGGGAAATTGTCACCTTTTCATGGGAAAATCAGTGCGAGGTAAAAAAAAAACAGACTTCCAATTAGAAAATACACGAGAAAATAATGAAAGATTTTGCATTTGCATAATATGCAGATTCTTTTGTGCACATCTTTATACCTTCTTGTAAAAAATAGTGCACGCACTATGTTTGCATTTATTATTTTTTCACATGAATAGTTCTATCTGACTATTTTTGAATCTTAACAAGGGCTTTATGACTGAACATTTTTAGATTCCATCATGTGATCGTGATTATCTCCATCATTGTGCCATCATGCCCCCTTTTTGCTTGTCCTCTGCAGTGGATGAAACCTGCTGGAAATGTGTGCACGTGTTCACTGCTTAGAGAATAGGAAAAAATGTTCTCTGCTTCAAGAATAGGGCATTGTTTTCAAAACTGCCATGATTGTCAATATGTAAGGCTGCTTTCTGTGTGCAGGTTCTCTGTGCTTCGATTGTCAATTTGTAAGACTGCTTTCTGCGTGCAGGTTCTCTGTGCTTCGATTGTCAATATGTAAGACAGCTTTCTGCGTGCAGGTTCTCTGTCCAGCGATTGTCAATATGTAAGACAGCTTTCTGCGTGCAGGTTCTCTGTGCAGCGATTGTCAATATGTAAGACAGCTTTCTGCGTGCAGGTTCTCTGTCCAGCGATTGTCAATATGTAAGACAGCTTTCTGCGTGCAGGTTCTCTGTCCAGCGATTGTCAATATGTAAGACAGCTTTCTGCGTGCAGGTTCTCTGTGCAGCGATTGTCAATATGTAAGACAGCTTTCTGCGTGCAGGTTCTCTGTCCAGCGATTGTCAATATGTAAGACAGCTTTCTGCGTGCAGGTTCTCTGTCCAGCGATTGTCAATATGTAAGACTGCTTTCTGCGTGCGGGTTCTCTGTGCTTCGATTGTCAATATGTAAGACAGCTTGCTGCGTGCAGGTTCTCTGTCCAGCGATTGTCAATATGTAAGACAGCTTTCTGTGTGCAGGTTCTCTGTGCAGCGATTGTCAATATGTAAGACTGCTTTCTGTGTGCAGGTTCTCTGTGCTTCGATTGTCAATTTGTAAGACTGCTTTCTGTGTGCAGGTTCTCTGTGCTTCGATTGTCAATATGTAAGACTGCCTTCTGCGTCCAGGTTCTCTGTGCTTCGATTGCCAATATGTAAGACAGCTTGCTGCGTGCAGGTTCTCTGTCCAGCGATTGTCAATATGTAAGACAGCTTTCTGCGTGCAGGTTCTCTGTGCAGCGATTGTCAATATGTAAGACTGCTTTCTGTGTGCAGGTTCTCTGTGCTTCGATTGTCAATTTGTAAGACTGCTTTCTGCGTGCAGGTTCTCTGTGCTTCGATTGTCAATATGTAAGACAGCTAACTGCGTGCAGGTTCTATGTGCTTCGATTGTCAATATGTAAGACAGCTTTCTGCGTGCAGGTTCTCTGTCCAGCGATTGTCAATATGCAAGACAGCTTTCTGCGTGCAGGTTCTCTGTGCAGCGATTGTCAATATGTAAGACAGCTTTCTGCGTGCAGGTTCTCTGTCCAGCGATTGTCAATATGTAAGACAGCTTTCTGCGTGCAGGTTCTCTGTGCAGCGATTGTCAATATGTAAGACTGCTTTCTGTGTGCAGGTTCTCTGTGCTTCGATTGTCAATATGTAAGACAGCTTGCTGCGTGCAGGTTCTCTGTCCAGCGATTGTCAATATGTAAGACAGCTTTCTGTGTGCAGGTTCTCTGTGCTTCGATTGTCAATATGTAAGACAGCTTTCTGTGTGCAGGTTCTCTGTGCAGCGATTGTCAATATGTAAGACTGCTTTCTGTGTGCAGGTTCTCTGTGCTTCGATTGTCAATATGTAAGACTGCCTTCTGCGTCCAGGTTCTCTGTGCTTCGATTGCCAATATGTAAGACAGCTTGCTGCGTGCAGGTTCTCTGTCCAGCGATTGTCAATATGTAAGACAGCTTTCTGCGTGCAGGTTCTCTGTGCAGCGATTGTCAATATGTAAGACTGCTTTCTGTGTGCAGGTTCTCTGTGCTTCGATTGTCAATTTGTAAGACTGCTTTCTGCGTGCGGGTTCTCTGTGCTTCGATTGCCAATATGTAAGACAGCTTGCTGCGTGCAGGTTCTCTGTGCAGTGATTGTCAATATGTAAGACTGCTTTCCGCGTGCAGGTTCTCTGTGCAGCGATTGTCAATATGCAAGACAGCTTTCTGCGTGCAGGTTCTATGTGCTTCGATTGTCAATATGTAAGACAGCTTTCTGCGTGCAGGTTCTCTGTGCTTCGATTGTCAATATGTAAGACAGCTTGCTGCGTGCAGGTTCTCTGTGCAGTGATTGTCAATATGTAAGACTGCTTTCTGTGTGCAGGTTCTCTGTGCAGCGATTGTCAATATGTAAGACTGCTTTCTGCGTGCAGGTTCTCTGTGCAGCGATTGTCAATATGTAAGACAGCTTTCTGTGTGCAGGTTCTCTGTGCTTCGATTGTCAATATGTAAGACAGCTTTCTGTGTGCAGGTTCTCTGTGCAGCGATTGTCAATATGTAAGACTGCTTTCTATGTGCAGGTTCTCTGTGCTTCGATTGTCAATATGTAAGACTGCCTTCTGCGTCCAGGTTCTCTGTGCTTCGATTGTCAATATGTAAGACAGCTTTCTGCGTGCAGGTTCTCTGTGCTTCGATTGTCAATATGTAAGACAGCCTTCTGCGTGCAGGTTCTCTGTGCTTCGATTGTCAATATGTAAGACAGCTTTCTGGGTGCAGGATCTCTGTGCTTCGATTGTCAATATGTAAGACAGCCTTCTGCGTGCAGGTTCTCTGTGCTTCGATTGTCAATATGTAAGACAGCTTTCTGCGTGCAGGTTCTCTGTGCAGCGATTGCCAATATGTAAGACTGCTTTCTGCGTGCAGGTTCTCTGTGCTTCGATTGTCAATATGTAAGACAGCTTGCTGCGTGCAGGTTCTATGTGCTTCGATTGTCAATATGTAAGACAGCTTTCTGCGTGCAGGTTCTCTATGCTTCGATTGTCAATATGTAAGACAGCTTCCTGCGTGCAGGTTCTCTGTGCTTCGATTGTCAATATGTAAGACCGCTTTCTGTGTGAAGGTTCTCTGTGCGACTGCAGAGAGTACAGGTATAGGAAGCAAGAGTGAAATAAATATTTGATTCACCTGCTTAGAAAACATAACATTTGATTCAAGATTGCATAATTTCCTGGCAGGCTCCGTTGAAGGATATATCCCTGGCTATATAATGTTTGTGATATTTAATTTATAACCTTTGAACAATGTTATCACAACCAGATTTGTATAAGAAACATGGGGAAAAGATCACTGGTGATTTTAGATTTCAGTTTCAAAAGAAAAATCCTGATTAGATATGAAATAGATTGTGCAGGAGCTCATTTGCAATGCGCTCCAATGACGTACTCAGTTTGTCTGGGATCACTTCTACTACACATTGTAGGTGAAGTCTTTTTCTTGAGAAATCCCACAAAGAACACATATCCAGGCCTCTTATAATCTTCTTAGGTACAGGTACTATTTTGTGTGGCTAGTCATGACAGGGAGAGTGTACTCTAGTCCATTATAAAACAAAAAAACACACATTCCCCTTTTTATGGGTAGATCATGAGCTACCCATATACATTGTGGGTAGCTCATGGTCCACACTTGCAACTTCAGAGACTGTCCACTCTGTTCCCAAGGTATGGGTCTCCCTGCACCTGCCAAATGAATAATCTGTTCCCTAATAAATTTTGCAAGACCTTAGTCCCATTCGGAAGCAAGAGTGGGAGATTCTTGAGCAATGCACTGTAGGAAGACTAGACTAAGTGCTTGCTGATAAAGGATGTTTTCCAAGATGTTCTAGGTGATGAACTAAGAGGAGTAGGCCAAGTTTTGGAGTTCAAATTCATGGGAGTATTTGTACAGCTGTGAGAATGACTAGCTTTGTAGATTGTGGGTGCATGGACAACTGGGATAGAACTGAGGCTCCAACATATCTACTCTGGACATGAGGTGCATCCTTTTGTTAAAACACTGGAAATGGGAATTACCAGATATTTTATTCAGATTTTACTAGGTCTTAACACCAATGGCTAACTGGTTTACCAATTGAAACACCATGCTTGATCTACAATAATTTAGGAACCCAAGAGAAAAGAAGACTTTCCTACAAGCTGCACTGAAGCATTCCTATCTGCTGGTGAGTGTTCATTGCAGAGAGTTATCTCTTCATTTATCTGAACATCTGCTTTCATCTTGTGATCCAGGATGGTGTTTTTAGCCTCCTGCAAAACAACAGGGCTAAATTGGCCCAAGCTCTGGGGGCCATATGTACGAACACATTTTCCCATAGACACAGAATGGGTAAAACCCTTTGATACATCTGGCCCCCAGGGTCCTGAAGCCATCTTTCCTATATTAAACCAAGTCTGGAAAAGGCAGTACATCTTGAAAGAGAGAAATTCTCTACTTGCATAGATAAGTTCTTTTTGACGTGCTTACGGACTTAAAATTTGGCTTGTGAAGATCCGTCTTCAATTGAAAGAAGTGTACTGCAGTCTGAGGAGAGAGTCATGAAGATGTGAGGATTTTTTCCAAGGTGTTACTGCTAACAGAAATGCTTTAAATTTAAACTTCAAAAAGTCCTCTAGAACACTGGCAGTAATCTGCAAACTCTCTCCCTGAAAATATGGAAACCTGCAGACTCAGTTGAAGTTTTTTTTCCTACTTGTCATATTGAAACTAGATAGCTATTGTATCAAACACTTGAAGTCTTCCTCAGATACAGCCTTCAGGTCTGCCAGACAAGAGATATTTTTGCTGCAGTAATGTCCCAAGGCAAAATGGTTCAGTGTCACCAACCACATTCATCATCTGACCATGTTCACTCACTGTTAAGCTACTGGATGTAGCTTTGCCCTTATAAAGAGAACAGAGGACATTATGTCATTTGTTCTCACTATTTCACAGTCCCAGTACAATACAATGGATAACCATTTTCCAATGCTTTCCTGAGAGTTTGCTTTCTTGATAATTGTTGATGTCTTCAACCGATTTTCTTCATTTTAATAATTTGTTTCTTATACATATCATATCCATTGAACATCTGTGTTCTCCATGTAATAACAATATTGTTGTTTTGCTAGTTCATGTGCACATACCACTGTGCTGCTTGAGCCATGCCCCCAAAGGTAGTTCAAGAATTTCTCTGAAAACCAGTTTACATTTGGGGGGAGAGGAAGGGGGGTCAGAAAATGTTTTTAGTCAATTCTAATACCTCACTGCATACATGATGTTGACTTTTATTAGACTGCTTCTGCAGTCATAGGACCCGCCACAAGGGTTCCCTGCACGCCAGAGCCCAAGAGCAAAGGCTGTAGCTCCAGGAATGCTTAAAATCAAGGCCAAGTTCTATCCCCTGTGAGGTGCAGGGTTAGTATTGAAAAGGCTGGCTGGGAGCTGCTGTGCTTCTTGCAGCTCCCAAATACTCACGAAAGAATGATGGTGGTAACCCTGCCCTTTTCAGGGCAGCACATAGCACAAAATGTAAATTTAAGGCCCTGCTCCTAGGCCTTATGGGTCTTCTTCACCACAGGCTCTTTTATCTTGTGAGCTGTGGGCGGTGACCCAAGTCCCCTGCAGCCCCTGCCAGCTCCCATACAATCCTTCTGTGCAGTGCACAGGGAGAAGGCACTCGTATTCAGCTCCAGCACAACAGGAACTGTTTCTCTTCTGCTCCCACCCTCAGTTGGGAGCTGTTCACTGACCCTGTCCATGAGGAGTGTGGGAAGGGAGATAAGAGGCTGACATGCTCTGCCCTCCAGACATGGGCATGGAGGACAGGCAAAATAGCCAACTTTGGCATGCTCTTCTTTCCTGTGGATAGGGTCCCCAGGGTCATAGGTTCACTTGCAAAGGAGGCCCCAAGCATACCACCTCCCTATGAATTAATAAATCACAGTTGTGCCCACCCCCAGACACTGTGCCCTTGGAGAATTTTTAAAATGTAGATCAAAGCGCAGATGCTTTGTTCTCCGCTCGGTCCCCCCAGTGTGACTGGGGTTTAAAAAGGTGATATCTCAGGCCTTGTAGGGCTAATTATAATAAACTGGGCTCATAGCTAGGGCTTGCAACCAGGAACTCCTGAACTCCAAAGGTGCTTTTGGGTGGAAGCAGGATTTGTACTACTTTCAACACCAAACCTGTCCTCTGCCTGCACTACTGGTGCTCTCTCCTGCTTGATGTGCATCTTAAACAGTCCCTCCACAGCCGGCCAGCAGAACACGTGCACTCCCCAGTTTCCAGAGCTTCCTGGCTTCTTGAAGGGCATTTATATGTCAGCAGTCAAAAGCCGGTCCACAGAAGTCCCAGGGAAGTCACCCAGCAGTTCCATTCCCTTAATGTTCATCAGAGGACATAAGCGGTTCCATGCCACTAGCGACGGAGAGACCAACCATACTCCTGGGGCCAACTGGAGTCAGAGTCCCCAAAGTTCACTATGCAGGGCATCAGGTGGATTCTCCTTCCAGCTAAGCATTCTTTTACCGTTGACGATCCGAGGTTGAAGGACGGGGCCCTCTAGGGCCACGCAGGTCTTTTACAACCACCTGCTATGCCTTCCCCAAAATGAAGAGTCGGTCAGACAGTAGAGAATACAAACTTACTTTTATTCAGCATATACTCTGCAGAGGAGCCCAGTCATACCTTCACCCTAAGATGTCTGCCGAGGGGACTGACGCCCCAGGGTACGCTAATACATAATAAACCCCTCTGGAGACTTCGGCCATGCCTCTAATGGAAAGTTACCGACTTGAGCCGGGCATGAACAAAGGAGGCACAGAGAGATGAGCTAACACCTGCCAGATGGGTACACTATCAGTAGCCCAAGGCAATTGTGCCGAGTCTCAGCGTCTCCTAACGTGGGAGCAGAGCTATACATTGAGATTGGAATGTAAGGAAAGAACATCAGTTCATTAGCAAGTCAGGTTATAGCCTTGAAGAGGAGGGAAAATAATAACGAAATACAGTGTGCTGCTGAGGCAAGCGGATTTGAAAAATAAGGCCTAGTACGAGCACAGCCCAAGCAGTCTTCTAGTGATTGCGAAATACAAAATGGAGTCACACGATTTAACTAAAGCTTACATATTGCGAGGATAACTCAGTGGGTTGCATAACGTGAATACAAATGGCATCTATTTAGCCACATATTGCTAACCTAATATAGCATAAAAAAGTGCATTACGGGAAAGGGGAATTTCAAATCTAACAGACCCTCCTTTTAGCATATGTGGCTAAAAGCTTTATTGCTATCCGGCAGGGTCTTTACAATGCTAAGCGAGAAGAGAAGAATTACATAATCATTCATATTGCAAAACAAAATCAAAGCAAATGTGAGTATCAAAGAAACGTCATCTAGTACTCGAATATTCCCTCGTCTATCAGCATAATTGACTGAATTTCTTGCATCATCATGGGGGAGTACTTATTATCCTGTTTGGGCAGTGTAATGCTGGGGGTGAGTTTACTCACACAATACGTACTACAGGCTGGAAAGCAATTGATGCACAAACAACAGGCAAAGATGACCCCTGCGATAGCTATCAGGGCAAGAAATATCTTCCAACCCCATGAAGCCAGCAGACCCCAGAGCCACCCTGTGAGGGACCATGAACAATTGTCTTGATGAATCTCTGAGGCGAGTTTGTGTAATTTCTGTATTGCAGAATATACAGTCGGTGCACTATCTGGTATATACACGCAGCAACTGCTGCCGATGACGCGGCAAGCTCCACCCCTGTCAGCTAGAATGACGTTTAAAACCATCTGATTTTGGAGTGAGACAAGTCTCGTGGCTTGGAGCTCGACTGTGATATTAGTTAGTATGCCAGCAGTGGTATTGATAACTCCCTCAACTACTCTCGCAAGACGACGAATATTTCGGCTATTGAAGATGGGTCCCCAGAACGGTACAATACCCTTCATGATATCAGTGAATTGTTGCAGGGAGGTATCTGTTTGATCAATTTCATCTGGATCAACAACTCTCTTAACTCGATGCAAATGAAGATCCCTATGATGCAATTTATGATCTTTGTGATAATTGGATGGTGCAATATAAACGGGAGGCAGGAGGAAGGAGATATAGCACCGGCCAGACCACCCTCTAGGAAGCCAAGTGTAAGCTTGTTCCCCACAGATGAAATATACATTCGGAGGTGTCAGCAAGGGTGGACTACTGGTAGTGTTCAATCTATATGTGTAGTTACAATGACTCTGTCCCACTGAAACATTCCCTGACCCTTGAACACAAAAACTAGCTGTTGCATTTATCACGGGAACGGGCATAGCTTTATCTTCAGTAATATTTAATTCCTGAAAACATTTAAAATATTCAGTGACATTGAATCCTTGGAAGTCTAGTACTTCATTTTGCAACCAAGTGACATTTTCATGGGTTGTAAATACATTCATACATGCATCAGGATGCAGGGTACCCTCCTTTCTATCTGCCCCAGGCGTGTATCCCTGATGTATCACTATATAGTCTAAAACCGCCTCATAATCAGCCTGTGTCATTTTCATTGCATCCGCATAATAATGCATGTATACCATAGAGAGCAGTTGAAACCAGGCTTCACAGCTACCTATGTATGACAGGGGCAAGGATACCAATAAATCATTTTTATGCATGACTGAGGGGAGTAGCCCACACACCCAACACTTTGTGGCATTAGTAGTGATGTGTACCTGGTGAAGCATCTGGATGAATGCATTCTGAGCGTAGGTTTGTCTATGTCTTTCTTTATGCTGGGTGTTAGATTTGGGGGTCTCTAGTTGGCAGAGGTATGTACCTTTGTCCAAATAGGGACCCTTGAGTCTAGTCAGGGAAAGTAGGTACACTCCTGAAATAACCCCTGCTCACCCTCTTGGTAGCTTGGCACGAGCAGACAGGCTTAGTTCAGAGGCGGTGTGTAAAGCATTTGTGAACACATACAGTAATCAAGTGACAACACTACAAATGGACACCACACAGGTTATATATTTATAAAAATAGGTATACTTTATATAGATTTATCATAAGACCATAAACGACAAAAATAATCCACAATACTGTCAAGAATGCTTAGTTCTGATCAAAAAGGCTTAATTCAAGGTTCTGTGCGAGTCGGTAGCCTCCTCCGGCTACGGCGATGTCGAGAACAAACAGAGTCTAACAAATCCAGCTGACCGCGTCGAGACGGGCCAACACACCGTGGACAGACTCGGTCACAGTACCTTTTACTTGAAGCGGCAGGCACGGGCGTGCGAGCCGGATGGCTGTTCGTCGCGGTCGCGATGCAGAAATGGAAGCGTTGCAGGACGCGTTGTCCCTCGATGCGGTGCAGGCAGCGGCTCGTTGACGTCGTCGAGACGGAGTCGGTGAGACCAGGGCCGTGCGTTGCAGGGCGAGACAGTGCTTCGATGCGGTGCTGGCAGGTTGCGGTGCGGCGACGGAGCCGGATTCAGGAGCTGGCGTCGATCAGTCCGGACAGCGGTGCGAGTCGGGCGGTGCGTCGCAAAGCGTGCGAGCGGTGCCCAACTCCGTTGCGGTCACAGGACTCGGACTCAGCAGCAGTGACCGTGTCGGTCGGACCAGTTCGATTCGGCGTAGCGAAGCGTTGCAGGACGCGTTGTCCCTCGATGCGGTGCAGGCAGCGGCTCGTTGACGGAGTCGGTGAGACCAGGGCCGTGCGTTGCAGGGCGAGACGGTGCTTCGATGCGGTGCTTACAGGACTCTGAGTCGGTCGTGAGAGTCGGTCACAGCTCCCTACCTCTGTAGCCACTGAAACAGAGTTTCCAGCAGCAATTCACAAAGGGGGTGAAGTCCAATGGTCCTGGGACTTCGGTCAGGGGGCAAGCTCTCTTCCAAGCCCTTGGAGATCCTTCACAAGTTGATGAAAGTCACAGCAAAGCAAAAGTTCCTTTCTCCTTTCTTTGGCAGTCAGGCAAACCACTGCAGGCCAATCCCCCAAGCAGCACTTCAGGCTTAGGGATAGTCTCCCTCAGTTTCTTCTTGGTTCCGCTCCTCAGCAAAGGTTTCTTCTTGTTCCCAAAAGTGATCTAATCTTCCTGGGGTCTGGGTGCCCCTCTTATACCCTGATTCTCTTTGTTTTCTGGAGGCAGAGAGGCCTCTGCCTAGTCCAAAACCAGTTCTGGTCAGTCCTGGAGCACTTTGTTTTTCTGACTCCTTCTTTCCTTTCAGAATGTGGGGCAGAGTGCTCAGCCGCCCGGCAGGAGGTGGAGCCAGTATTGTGGAAGGCAGGCACAGCCCTATTCAGACCCAGGTGCAACTCCTCCCTCCACTCTGGATGCAGATCTTTCTATTCAGCCCTGTGCTGACTCACCCTGTCTCCTGTAGCCACCCCCAGCCCCTGTCACTCAATCTCCAGACAAGGAATACACAACCTAGCAGAGGCAGGCTTGGATAGTTAGGCAAGAAAATACCCACTTTCTAAAAGTGGTATTTTCAAACACAGAATGTTAAAACCAACTTCACTAAAAGATGTATTTTATCATCCTGAGTTCAGGCATACTAAATTCGTTTTTCTACCATGTTCCCGGGGTCAGTTCTGACTATAAGGTGTAATAGTCAGTCTGCCCATTCTGGTCTATGGGGAGCAGGTAGCCTTGCAATAGTGAAAAACGAAAATGGCTGTAATTCACTATTAGGACACGCCACACACACCAGGGCATGTCCTACCTTATACTTACAATGCACCCTGCCCTAGGGCCTACTTTAGGGGTGACCAACATGCAGTAAAGGGAAGGTTTAGGGACTGGTAAGTGGGTGCACTCACCCAGTCGACATGGCAGCCCTAGGCTGCACACAGGCTCTGCAATGGCAGGCCTGAAACACACTTTACAAGCTGCTTCTGTGGGTGGCACAACCCGTGCTGCAAGCCCACCAGCAGCATTGGATTTACAAGCCCTGGGCACACTCAGTGCACGGTACTAGGGACTGACAAGTAAACCAATCATCCAATCATGGAGTCACTAATACTTACATCAATTCACGATAGGGAGCACTTGCACTTTGGCACTGATTAGCAGCGGCAAAGTGCCCATGAGCATCTAGTCCAGCAAAAACATATCGGCAACAGTGGAGGCATTACGAAAAAATGGAAGGGAGACCCACGCCAAGGATGCCAGGTCTAACACGTGTCCCCTCCAGCTGAAATGTGGGGAGAACTATCCTACCCCTAGGGAGTTCTCATCGCTAAGGCGGAAAAATCTGGACAGTCCATCAGCATTGGCGTGTTCTGTACCAGGGCGGTGTTCCACCGTAAAGTCCATCCCCTGTAGGGAAATGGACCACCTCAACAGCTTTGGATTCTCACCCCTCATCTGCATCAACCATCTGAGGGGCCTGTGGTCTGTCTGAACCCGGAAGTGAGTCCCAAACAGGTATGGTCTCAGCTTCTTCAGTGCCCAGACCACAGCAAATGCCTCACGCTCAATAGCACGCCATCTCTGTTCCCGGGGAAGTAACCTCCTATTGATGAAGGCTACAGGTTGGTCTAGGCCCTCCTCATTGATCTGTGATAGAACAGCCCCTACACCATGCTCTGAAGCGTCGGTCTGAACAATGAACTCATTGGAGAAGTTGGGTTCCTGGAGCACAGGCGCCGTGCACATGGCAGTCTTCAAGGTGTCAAAAGCTTTTGACAGGCGTCAGTCCAAATCACTTTCCTGGGCTGCTTCTTGGAAGTCAGCTCTGTCAAGGGGGCAACAATGCTGCCATACCCCTTGACGAATCTCCGGTAATACCCGGTGAGTCCTAGGAAGGCTCTCACCTCTGTCTGGGTCTTGGGGGCTCCCAAGCCAGAATGGTATCAATTTTTGGTTGGAGGGGCGCCACCTGGCCGCTCCCAACCTGGTGTCCCAAGTACACCACAGAACCCTGCCCAATCTGGCACTTACTCGCCTTGATTGTGAGGCCTGCTCTCCGCAGCGCCATCAACACTTCCCAGAGGTGGCGCAGATGTTCTTCCCAACTGGCACTGAACACTGCGATGTCATCCAGGTAGGCGGCACTGAAATCCTCCAGTCCAACCAACACCTGGTTGACCAACCTCTGAAAGGTGGCAGGGGCATTCTTCATCCCAAAGGGCATCACCCGGAACTGGTAGTGCCCATCTGGTGTGGAGAATGCTGACCTCTCTTTTGCCCCATCAGTCAAGGCGATCTGCCAGTACCCAGACGTTAAGTCAAACGTGCTGAGGTACCGCGCAGCCCCTAACCGATCTATGAGCTCATCAGCTCTGGGGATGGGGTGGGCGTCAGTCCTGGTGACGGAATTGAGTCCCCTGTAGTCCACACAGAACCGGAGTTCTGGGGTGGCACCAGGCGCTGCAGCCTTTGGAACCAAGACCACTGGGCTGGCCCAAGGGCTGTTAGAGGACTCAATCACCCCTAGCGCAAACATCTTGGAGACCTCCTCCTTGATGCAGGCTCTGACCCTGTCAGTCACCCTGTAAGCCTTGTGCTTCACAGGAAGACTGTCCCCAGTGTCCACATCATGGACGCACCAATGAGTGACACTGGGAACCAGGGAGAACAGGTCAGGGAACTGTCCCAACAGTTGGCGACAGTCACCCTGCTGCTCAGGTGTCAGGGAGGTAGAGAGGTTTACTCCCTCCACTGATCCATCTTGCTCTCGGGCTGACAGGAGGTCAGGAAGAGGCTCGGTCTCCTCCTCCATTCCATCATCTGTAGCTAAGAGCATGCCCACTTGGGACCTCTCCAAGTGGGGCTTCAGGCGGTTCACATGTAGGACCCGCAAGGGGTTCCTGGGAGACTGCAAGTCCACCAAATAGGTAACTGGACTCTTGCGCTCCACCACCGTAAAAGGGCCAGTCCACCTGTCCTGGAGCGCACAAGGCTCCACAGGGGCCATGACCCACACTTTCTGACCAGGCTGAAGCTCTACCAGAGTGGCATTCTGGTCGTACCACCGCTTCATCTCCTCCTGGCTGGCTTCCAGATTTGCCTCAGCAAGTTCTCTGAAACGCCTAGTCTGGTTCCTGAAGGCCAGCATGTAACTGTATACATCCTGGGGAGGTTTCCTGGGAGATTGCTCCCAGCCTTCCTTGACCAAACTCAGAGGTCCGCGCACCGGGTGTCCATAGAGGAGCTCAAAGGGACTGAACCCTAGAGACTTCTGTGGCACCTCCCGGTATGCAAACAACAGGCATGGTAAGAGGACGTCCCATTTACGCCTCATGGGTTCTTCCAGACCCATAATCATGCCCTTGAGGGTCCGGTTGAATTTCTCAACCAGCCCATTTCCTTGAGGGTGGTAAGGAGTGGTGAACTTGTAAGTTACACCGCACTCCTGCCACAGGGACTTCATGTACTTGGACACGAAGTTGGTACCTCTGTCAGACACCACCTCTCGAGGGAATCCCACTCGTGAGAAAATTCCCATCAGTGCCCGTCCCACCACGGGGGCCGTCACTGTCCTCAGAGGGATGGCTTCAGGGTACCGGGTGGCATGGTCCACCAAGACCAGGATAAACCTGTTGCCCATGGCTGTCTTGGGGTCCAGTGGCCCCACAATATCAATCCCCACCCGTTCAAAGGGGGTGCTGACCACAGGGAATGGCTGGAGAGGAGCCTTGTGCTTCCTCCCACTCTTTCCACTTGCCTGGCAAGTCTGGCAGGTCCTGCAGTGAGTGGCGGCACTCCTGCGCATCTGGGGCCAATAGAAATGGGTAACAAGCCTGTCAAAGGTCTTGTCCTGCCCCAGATGTCCTGCTAACGGTACATCATGAGCCAACCCCAGTAGGAAGGCTCTGAAGCGCTGGGGTACCACCAGCACACGGGCTGACCCAGGCTTAGCAACCTTAGGCTCTGAATACAGGAGACCATTCTCCCAGTAAACCCAATGTGATCCAGACTGATCACCGGCTGCCTGGTCTGTGGCCTGTTGCCTCAGACCCACGAGAGAGGGGCATGCGTTCTGCTCCTCGCAGAACTCTTCCCTGGAGGGTCCTCCTTCTTGCTGCCAATGGGTCAGCTCAGGTAGGTCCCCCAGTTCAGCTACCTGTTCCCCTGTAGGCTCCAGGGCATCCCCCTCAGGGTCTGCCTCCTCCTGGACCGTGGGAACTTCGGGGGCCGGTTTCCCGCGCCCCCTGCCTCCTCTCTCTCTGGCAGGCACCTGGGCCTCCCTCTCAGGCTCCAGGTCCTCTTGAACACCTTTAGCTGCCATTGACCGGGTGGTCACACATGCCCAATCAGGCAAGCCCAACATTTCTAAATGCGCACTCCGCTCCACCTTAGCCCAAGGTGAGCTCTCCAAATCGTTCCCTAACAAACAGTCAACAGGCATGGCTGGCCTCACAGCTACTTGAAGAGTACCCGAGACCCCCCCCCACCTGAGCCACCTTGCAGTGACTCTCTGTGTTGTCAGCGGCAACAACCGGATAGAATGCATCAGGGATAACCTGCTCCTTAGACACCAGGTGACACTTGACAGCTGTCACACTGGCTCCTGTGTCTCTCAGAGCCTCCACCCTATGGCCATTGATGGTCACCCACTGCCTGTATTTCTTAGTGTTCTCAGGCAACGGGGTCCTAGGGACCATCTCAGAGTCTCCCTAATGAGACAAGGGAAAACACTGTGGGATCCCCCCACCTTGGGCATCCAACTCCTCCCCCAGGGCTACACTAGCCAACTGCCGGGGGACTGCACTGGTGGGTGCTGGTTTTCCATGCAAAGGGCAACGAGGATCGTTTGCCTTGTGGCCAGGGGCGCCACACTTGTAACATACCAGTGGTCCCTGGTGAACAGGGGGCCTGTCAGGGCCACTGGCTTCTTCTCAGGGGAGGCTGAGAACCTTTCCCTTGGTTCCCTTGGGGTTTACTTTGGGGCCCTTTATGGAACTCCTTCTGTTTACCCTTGTCCCCCCACTCTTCTGCTGGGGACCCTGCCCACCCTTGGCGGAGTCTCCCACGTGACCCTTGTGGACCCGGGTACTCACCCAGCGGTCCGCCTCCTCAGCAAGCTGCCTAGGGTTAGTCAGCTTACTATCAATCAGGTGCTGGCGTAGCTCAGGAAAACAATTACCGGACAAGTGCTCCCAGGCAATCAAATCAAAGAGCGCCTGAAAATCAGTCGCTTTGCTACCCTTTACCCAACCATCCAAGGCTCTGCAAAAGAAGGTCACATATTCAACCCAGGTACTGCTTTCAATCTTACTACAGTTCCTGAACCTTTGCCTATAAAGCTCAGGGGTCAAACCATACCTAGTCATTAAGGCATCCTTCATGTGGCTGTACAAATTATAGACTTCAGAGGGCAAATCCAACAAGGTATCCCGCCCTTCACTGAGGAACCGTCCCCACAACCCCGCTCCCCAATCCTTCTCAGGGACCCGGTGGGAGGACATGGCTACCTCATAGGCTTTGAACCACTGCCCTATGTCATCATTTTTAAAAAATTCCTTAACCACATCTTTTGGAATATACACCTTAGCTTCAACAGGCACAGGCGGTACACTGCCACCAGAGGGAGTAATCTCTAAGCTCTTGGCCTTCAATTCCAACTCCCTCAAAACTTTCTCATGTTCAAACTGCATTTTCTTTTCCTCTAGGGCCAATATCCTAGTTTGCATTTCGAATTCTAACTGCCCATTCAGCTTGAGCTTGGTCAGCTCCATTTCGTGCATCCTACTCTCTTTCCTGTCCTCCAACTTCTCTGGAGACAGTCCTCTGGCAGAAACACTGCTACCTACTGGGGAAGGTGGTCTTTTATCCCCTAGACCCAATAGCCCCTCCAGCTGCCCTTCTGCATTCTCAGCCCCCTCCACAGGGGCACTCCTTGATTCGACCCAGGCCCTCAGCGCCTTTTGAAGGTCCTCCTTCCTGGAGAGTCCGGTCATGGACACTTTAAACTTTTTGCAGAATTGCCTGAGCTGCTTGAGGGTGTAGCATTCTAGCCTCTCTTCTTCCCAATCACACTCAACAGAGGCTACTGATGCTGGTTTCTCCATAGTGACTGAACTTGGCATTTGCAAAAATAGAAAATCCCAGAAAAAATGCTATAAAAGTATGTGGTTGCGTTTTGGTCTGCACTCACTAAGTAGTGTTCACCAATCACTGTACATGAGTCACAAATGCAAGTCCAGAATCCTCACCGCTGACCACCAATGTTAGATTTGGGGGTCTCTAGTTGGCAGAGGTATGTACCTTTGTCCAAATAGGGACCCTTGAGTCTAGTCAGGGAAAGTAGGTACACTCCTGAAATAACCCCTGCTCACCCTCTTGGTAGCTTGGCACGAGCAGACAGGCTTAGTTCAGAGGCGGTGTGTAAAGCATTTGTGAACACATACAGTAATCAAGTGACAACACTACAAATGGACACCACACAGGTTATATATTTATAAAAATAGGTATACTTTATATAGATTTATCACAAGACCATAAACGACAAAAATAATCCACAATACTGTCAAGAGTGCTTAGTTCTGATCAAAAGGCTTAATTCAAGGTTCTGTGCGAGTCGGTAGCCTCCTCCGCCTACGGCGATGTCGAGAACAAACAGAGTCTAACAAATCCAGCTGACCGCGTCGAGACGGGCCAACACAGCGTGGACAGACTCGGTCACAGTACCTTTACTTGAAGCGGCAGGCACGGGCGTGCGAGCCGGATGGCTGTTCGTCGCGGTCGCGATGCAGAAATGGAAGCGTTGCAGGACGCGTTGTCCCTCGATGCGGTGCAGGCAGCGGCTCGTTGACGTCGTCGAGACGGAGTCGGTGAGACCAGGGCCGTGCGTTGCAGGGCGAGACAGTGCTTTGATGCGGTGCTGGCAGGTTGCGGTGCGGCGACGGAGCCGGATTCAGGAGCTGGCGTCGATCAGTCCGGACAGCGGTGCGAGTCGGGCGGTGCGTCGCAAAGCATGCGAGCGGTGCCCAACTCCGTTGCGGTCACAGGACTCGGACTCAGCAGCAGTGACCGTGTCGGTCGGACCAGTTCGATTCGGCGTAGCGAAGCGTTGCAGGACGCGTTGTCCCTCGATGCGGTGCAGGCAGCGGCTCGTTGACGGAGTCGGTGAGACCAGGGCCGTGCGTTGCAGGGCGAGACAGTGCTTCGATGCGGTGCTTACAGGACACTGAGTCGGTCGTGAGAGTCGGTCACAGCTCCCTACCTCTGTAGCCACTGAAACAGAGTTTCCAGCAGCAATTCACAAAGGGGGTGAAGTCCAATGGTCCTGGGACTTCGGTCAGGGGGCAAGCTCTCTTCCAAGCCCTTGGAGATCCTTCACAAGTTGATGAAAGTCACAGCAAAGCAAAAGTTCCTTTCTCCTTTCTTTGGCAGTCAGGCAAACCACTGCAGGCCAATCCCCCAAGCAGCACTTCAGGCTTAGGGATAGCTCTCCTCAGTTTCTTCTTGGTTCCGCTCCTCAGCAAAGGTTTCTTCTTGTTCCCAAAAGTGATCTAATCTTCCTGGGGTCTGGGTGCCCCTCTTATACCCTGATTCTCTTTGTTTTCTGGAGGCAGAGAGGCCTCTGCCTAGTCCAAAACCAGTTCTGGTCAGTCCTGGAGCACTTTGTTTTTCTGACTCCTTCTTTCCTTTCAGAATGTGGGGCAGAGTGCTCAGCCGCCCGGCAGGAGGTGGAGCCAGTATTGTGGAAGGCAGGCACAGCCCTATTCAGACCCAGGTGCAACTCCTCCCTCCACTCTGGATGCAGATCTTTCTATTCAGCCCTGTGCTGACTCACCCTGTCTCCTGTAGCCACCCCCAGCCCCTGTCACTCAATCTCCAGACAAGGAATACACAACCTAGCAGAGGCAGGCTTGGATAGTTAGGCAAGAAAATACCCACTTTCTAAAAGTGGTATTTTCAAACACAGAATGTTAAAACCAACTTCACTAAAAGATGTATTTTATCATCCTGAGTTCAGGCATACTAAATTCGTTTTTCTACCATGTTCCCGGGGTCAGTTCTGACTATAAGGTGTAATAGTCAGTCTGCCCATTCTGGCCTATGGGGAGCAGGTAGCCTTGCAATAGTGAAAAACGAAAATGGCTGTAATTCACTATTAGGACACGCCACACACACCAGGGCATGTCCTACCTTATACTTACAATGCACCCTGCCCTAGGGCCTACTTTAGGGGTGACCAACATGCAGTAAAGGGAAGGTTTAGGGACTGGTAAGTGGGTGCACTCACCCAGTCGACATGGCAGCCCTAGGCTGCACACAGGCTCTGCAATGGCAGGCCTGAGACACACTTTACAAGCTGCTTCTGTGGGTGGCACAACCCGTGCTGCAAGCCCACCAGCAGCATTGGATTTACAAGCCCTGGGCACACTCAGTGCACGGTACTAGGGACTGACAAGTAAACCAATCATCCAATCATGGAGTCACTAATACTTACATCAATTCACGATAGGGAGCACTTGCACTTTGGCACTGATTAGCAGCGGCAAAGTGCCCATGAGCATCTAGTCCAGCAAAAACATATCGGCAACAGTGGAGGCATTACGAAAAAATGGAAGGGAGACCCACGCCAAGGATGCCAGGTCTAACACTGGGCTAATGTAATAAACGAGTGCTCAGCTGGAGCCGGGTAGTCCCTATCAAAGTATGCACAGGGTGTTGTTCCTCTAGATACCAGACTACCCCAAATAGAGTTATCGTCACCAGGAGAATGAACACCACCACCACTATCCTACTTCCAGTAGACCAGCTGGACCACCCAGGACCATTCTGCTGCATCGGAGAAGCCACTAGAGGCTGCTCCTCTCTCATGATTGCATGACCAAACGGGCACATAAAAATACTTCTAGAAATTGGAGCCACAAATACAACCGACCAGAGGGGTATTCTTCTTTCCAGTGTCCGTTATGAGCCTCACAGGCAGGCTCCTATTGTTCAGCAAACACTCCCACGGTGGAGCTGCACGATCGCAGCCCTTGCTGGAAAACAATTGCGGCCCTTACTTAGAAACAAATCCTTCTTCTTTCAGGATAGGGCAACCTCCCTCCTGGGCAAATACCCTCAACGATCCTGTCCAGTGTCCAGGACAGTGCACCAGTGTTCTTCACTCTAGTCTAAAGTAGACACCAGAGACACATCACCTACACCCTAAGCCAGACGTCTTCAAACTTTTGGATGCCGAGACCCCCCTGTCAACATTTTGAGGCGTAAGGACCCCCTCCTGACAAAAATTTCTAAACCTGTAGGCAGGGCTACTGGAATTATGAGGCAGGTGAGGACCAAATTACGTGACAGGCTTGACTAAATTGTGTGGGAAGAAAAGGTAAATGATGTTATGTGATGCCGCGTACACAGTAACACTGAGGAAAGATTTCACCCCATCAGTACCAGTGTATAACCAAAATACAGCAATTAACATCAGAAAGATTTCTAGTCAACCTTTGTGAAGGGCCTTCCACTCCGCAGGAATACGTGCTGCCACATTAGAAGCTCACTTGGCCCTGGCCGGGAGAAGCAGGGGTCCCTTAAAACCCTGGCGGTTTTGTGCAGAGTTAAGCAGTTTACCCATGCAGCTTTCCTCTCACCCCCTCCCTTCCATCCCTCTGTCCTCTCCTAACCCCGGATCCCTCTCTCACTTTGCAGGCCATTTTATTTCACCCCTTTTTACAACTTCTGAACTCTCCCCATTCAACCTCTCACTTCACCTTTAACACTCCCAGCCAGGGCTGGTCCTAACACTGGTCGCACACGGTGCAACAGTCTTTTTTGGTGCCCCACCCCCGTTTCCTCCTTCTCCATGAATTCCTTCACTGCCACTCACCAACAATTCACCTCATCTCTCTTTGGCACCTTTCTGACAAACATTTCATTTTTTTATAGCGCAACTCATAGTTTACTCACACTCATTTCTGTGATCTGCATGGTACATATTCTTTGTAGCAGGAACGTTAACCCTCTGCACTGTGTGGGTGACAAGAGTGCCCATGTGAGTGCACGGTGAGCGATGCAACAGTGTGAGAGTAGGGTAGGAGGAGTGACTGCAGGGTGAGTGAGGTGGCTTATGAATTTAGGTGCGGATGCAAGTTCAGAATGGGACGAATGAGTGTATGATTACTGATGGGCTTGTTTGAGTGAGTTGCATATTGAGCAGTGAGGGGGACAGGTGAGTGAAGTGTCACATGAGTGCAGGATGAGTAGTGTACTCGTGTGGCTGCAGGGTGAGGTATAGGATGAACAGCGCAAGTGCATTGTGAGTGCAGAGTGATCACTGTGAGTGCAGGGTGAGCGGGTCAATCAATCAATCAATCACGGCAATTATAGAGCGCGCTACTCACCCGGGAGGGTCTCAAGGCGCTGGGGGAGGGGGTAAGTTACTGCTCGAACAGCCAGGTCTTGAGCTGCTTCCTGAAGGAGAGATGGTCCTGGGTTCGCCGAAGGTGAGTTGGGAGGGAGTTCCAGGTCTTGGCTGCCAGGTAGGAGAAGGATCTTCCTCCGGCGGTGGTTCTGCGGATGCGTGGTACGGTGGCGAGGGCGTGGCTGGTTGATCGTAGCTGGCGGGTGGGCGTGTAGAAGGTCATGCGGTTGTTGAGGTACTTTGGGCCCAGGTCGTGGAGGGCCTTGTGTGCGTGGGTGAGGAGTCTGAACGTGATTCTCTTGCTGACGGGGAGCCAGTGCAGGTCTTTCAGGTGTCCGGTGATGTGGCTGTGTCGGGGGATGTCCAGGATGAGTCGTGCGGAGCGTTCTGGATGCGCTGGAGTCTTTTTTGAAGTTTGGCTGTGGTTCCGCCGTAGAGGGTGTTCCCATAGTCCAGTCGGCTGGTGACGAGTGCCTGGGTGACGGTCTTCCTGGTTTCAGTGGGGATCCATTTGAAGATCTTGCGGAGCATGCGCAGGGTGTTGAAGCACGAGGATGAGACGGCGTTGACTTGTCTGGTCATCGACAGGGAGGAGTCCAGGATGAAGCCCAGGTTGCGTGCGTGGTCCGTTGGCTTGGGCGCGGTGCCCAGGGCCGGGGGCCACCAGGAGTCGTCCCAGGCGGAGGGTGATGAGCCCAGGATGAGGACTTCCGTCTTGTCTGAGTTTAGTTTAAGGCGGCTGTTCCTCATCCAGTCGGCGACGTCTCTCATCCCGTCGTGTAGGTTTGCTCTGGCGGTGGTGGGGTGCATTGGTGTGAGTGCATTGTGATCGCTGTGAATGCAGGGTTAGCGTGAAAGTGAAGGGCGAGAATGACGAGTGAGTTGTCTGAATGCAGAGTGCATTCCCAGGCACTTGAAGTAACTCAGCATGTTATGGACGGCGGCGTAGGGTTTAAGATCTAAGTTAAACTATTGCTATTATGGCATTAATCGGGGATCGAGGAAATAAATAATGTGCTGATCCTGCAACAAACTTCCAGTCCTATGGTTAGGGTTGCCAGCAGATTATTTTGATGGCCCAGTCGGTACAAAAATAAGCAGTCACCTAAAGCTGTATTTTAAGCACTTATCTGTGCATACTTCGAACAGCAAATATAAATAGAAAGCACTTTTAATTGTGTTCTAGGGCTGCCTCAATGATCCATGACTGATAATTAAAGAGAACAAAGACAGAAAAGTCACATAACGAATGCATACATACTTTTTTATTTATAAGTCTATTTAGTGTCAAGAGGAGGTCTTTGCAGGCTCTTTAAACAAAACACGGCAGGCATTTTTCTTTTGGCAACCCTACTTTATATTCCTTTTCATGAAATGCATTCTCACACTGCAGCAGTAAATGTAAAATACAAATGTAAGGAACAGGCAGAGTGGGGGCCCAGGGGGTACTGGAACCAGGAAAAAAACTAAGCCTCTGTAACCAGTTTACAAAGGCATGTAAACATGCAAATGGTCTTTAAAGACCTGTGAAAAACTCGGGCCTGCCGGAGATAAGACTCCAGACACTGCCCAGCTGAGCCCCCAGCAGCTCGAGTTGCACTGCAGCAGCCCGGGCTGAGACGCAGGACGGGGGAAGAGGGGGGGCTGAAGCCCTTGGGCCTCGGCAGAAGTGTGACTGGGAAGGCGCGACCCCCTTTGCATCGCTCCACGGCCCCCCTGGGGGTCGCGCCCCACAGTTTGAAGACCCCTGCCCTAAGCTCAAGTCCTTCCCTAGCTCCTGGATTGCCCTGCTGGCGCACTATCCTTCCGTCGGGGCCGCAGATTGTACCTGGTACGCCCAGGCACCTCCTCATCAACAAACAGAGGCAAGAATTCAGACTCAGTTGGGTATCGGGACTTAGGTGTTTGTACACTAGGAGCTGGAGCATCCGGGGCGGCCCTTATCTCAGGGGGAATCGCCTCGAATAAGGCCTCGTCACTCTCCTCGTCCATCTGCGCCCCTCTCAACCGGGCATCAGAGAAAGGAATGAAGCGAGGCACCAGCTCACCTTCCTGGTCGGCGATCCCTTCTCGAACCCAGGCGTCGTATGGAAGTGGTAGGGGAACCTTTTTTACATGGGAGGCATGCACCCAGTGCTTCCGACCTTCTAGCTTGACAGCCGTGCGGGTGGCCAGCAACACCTGGGCAGGTCCTTTCCACCTTGGCTCCAGACAGGTTTTACGCTGGAAATGTCGAACCATCACATAATCCCCGGGCTGTAGTCGATGCCCGGGCCCCTCTGGTACTGGTTGCAGAGTGGTGTGTATCTGTTGGTGAACAAAACGAAGGTCTTTAGACAATGGATACAAGTAGTCTATCAAAAGAGGGTACTCTATCTCTGAGAAACGTTTGGGTCTTGGGATGCCCCAGACATTAGCAGGGCGCCTGAAGACAACTTCATATGGTGACAACCCTGTCCTAGAATGCGCCGTTACTCTCGTAGACAACAATGCTAAGGGCAACGCATCTGGCCATTGCAATCCTGTACTTTCATGAATTTTCGCTAACTTTAGCTTGAGAGTACCATTGTACTTCTCAACAAGGCCTGCTGATTGGGGGTGGTTTGCTGCATGGAATTTCTGCATAATCTGCAAACCCTTGCACACCAGATCAATAACTTTGGCATTGAAATGGCTCCCATTGTCACTCCAGATCACGCGTGGCAATCAGTAGCGTGGGAAGTACTCTTTTAAAAGTGCCTTAGCCGTTGCCATGGCCGTGTTCTCCTTAGTGGGGTAAGCCTCAATCCATTTACTGAATGCACAAACTACCACTAGTACATATTTCAAATTATTTACTCGTTCCATTGCGATGAAATCCATCTGGAGAACCTCGAAAGGGAAGGAAGGCGGTGCAAAATTACCAGCAGGTGTAGGGGTGCCCTTCCCAGGATTGTGTTTTAGACAGATAATACAGTGCTTCACCAAGTGCGTGGCTACCTTAGGGATGTTATCATTCTGCCATACTGGGTCTAGTAGCTTGCATATTCCTTTGGCACTAATGTGCGCCGGGCCATGGGCCATGGTGACTATAGCGAGAACAAAAGCATTAGGCAGCAACCATCTCTGCTTTCCTGACAAGTCAGTCCAACACCCATCCTCGTCCAAGCGTCCTGTCCTCTCCTCCCACATTTCCAGTTCATCTACAGTCGCCTCTCTCTGTATTTCCTTCACACTTTCCACTGTATCCTCGAACATCCCATTGTCTGGAACCCATCTAGCAGGAACTGCCACAAACATCTTGTTCATCTTTGATCTAGCTGTCTCCTTAGCTGTCTGGTCTGCCAACACATTACCCCTTCCAACATCATCTGTAATAGCTTTGTGAGCACTGCATTTTATTATAGCCAGCTTATCAGGATGTGTCAATGCTGATAACAATCTAAGTATCAGTGGACCATGCTGTAATCTTTGCCCATGCGAGGTCAGGAACCCTCTCTCTGCCCAGAGGCGCCCAAAATTATGGGCCACCCCGAACGCATCCTGGCTGTCGGTGTAGACATTAACAGCCAGTCCCTCACTCAATTCACAGGCCCTTAGGAGGGCAACTAACTCTGCAGCTTGGGCCGACTGGTATGGAATGCGAGATGTCTCAACTACAGTGTGTAACGTGGTGATTGCATAGGCTGCAGTAGTAGTGCCATCCGGCAATTTGAAACAAGAGCCATCGACATATAGTTCCCCTTGGGGGTCAGATAGGGGAACTTCAGTCAGGTCTACCCGTCCCTTCGTTTCCTCCTCGTTCTGAAATAAACAATCATGGACATCATTGTCCTTTGCTTCCGAAGGTAGGGGTAGTAACGTGGCTGGGTTCAGGGTAGCGCATCTTTTGATGGTAATGTGCGGAGCAAATAATGTTAGCTCATATCCAGTGAGACGCGCACTGGTGAGGTGCTGCGTCTTTGTCTTGTTCAACAGCATGTCCACAGCATGAGGTACCATAACTATGAGGTCAGTATCAAGGACGAGCCCTGCCGATTGTCTGATAGATACCGCCGCTGCGGCGGCAGCTCTCAAACAGCTCGGGAGCGCTCTGGCGACATTATCAAGGATAGCGGAGAAATAAGCGCAGGGTCTCTGCTTACCACCGAAACCCTGTGTTAGAACAGAAAGCGCACAACCGTCCGCCTCATGTACATAGAGCACAAAAGGCTTCTGGTAGTCAGGAGTACCAAGCACAGGAGCAGAACAAAGCGCAACCTTTAATTGTTCAAAAGCTTGCTGGCATGCAGGTGTCCAAGGTAGGGGTTCATGCACATCCTTGGTGGTGAGGTAAAGAAGGGGTTTTGTTAGTAAGGAAAAATGTGGGATCCAGTGCCGACATTAGGAAGTTATCCCCAGGAACGCGCGTACCTCGCGTTGGGTCTTAGGAACAGGCATATTAGTGATAGCAGCTATGCGTTCAGGTGTTAGTTTGCGACCCTCCTGCGACAGTAGGTGACCTAAGTAGGTGGCCTCCTGTCGACAATATTGGAATTTAGATAGGGACACCTTGTGGCCATGATGTGCCAAATGCAGTAGTAATTTAACTGTGGCTTCTTGACATCCTTTCTCAGTGTCTGAGGCCACAAGGAGATCGTCAACGTATTGCAGCAACACATTACCAGGAGGAAGTTCCAAAGAATCCAATTGTGTTTTCAAAGCCTGACTATAAATACTTGGGCTTTCTGTATAGCCTTGTGGAGCATGACAGAATCTAAAGCTCCGACCGGCTATTGCAAATCCAAACAGATATCTGCTATCTGGATGGATTGGAATGCTAAAGAAAGCATTTTTCAAATCTATCACTGAAAAGAATTTGGCTGACGGGGGAATCATAGTCAGGATCGTGGTAATGTCAGGGACCACAGGATACTGGGGAACCACAATTTTATTGACCTCTCTAAGGCCAATGACGAAACGATAAACATCAGGGTGGGCATCAGAAGAGTCCATGGGTGCCTTTTTTAGGAAAGGGAGAATAGGGCTATTGCACATATTCGCTGCTGTCTCTTCAACCACACCAGACTTAATCAACTCCTGTATTATTTGCAACAAAGCCCTTTCTCCTGCCTGGGATATCTTGTATTGGGGAATTTGGGGCAATCTGGCATTATCCTTGAGCTGTATAGAGACTGGCGGGATCTGAAGCAACCCCACATCAGTATCACCTGTAGCCCATAGTGTGTGAGGCACATCTCGGAACTCGGGAGGAAGGGGGGCATCTTTGGCGAGGCATTGTTTAGCATGGGCCACTTGCGGGCCAAGAGACATGTAAACACCATCAGGGGAACAATAAATTGTCGCATGCAACCTTTTTAACAGAACCAGTCCTAGTAAGTTCTCTCCACAATTTGACGTCAGTAGAAATGGTGAATTAACCGTGAAAGGGCCAATAGTCAAAGCAAGAGGCTTGGAAATGGGGCTAACAACCGGTACGCCTGAGAAACCCACCAAAACATTATTTTGGCCAGACAGAGCTGCCCCCGGGACCAGTGAACGGGAAACAGAGCTATTCATAGCCCCTGTATTGACTAAAAAGTTTTTGGTAGTACCTTGTAAATCTGCAGTAACGTAAGGTCCACGCTGATCTACAGGCACCGGAACTGGTCCCTTGCCCTGCCTTGGCTGTCCTAACTGTGAGACAACCCCGTCACTTCGTCCATATCATAATCATCATGGTAGTATTGTCTTCCCCGAGGGTCGTCAAAATAGTTTCCGTTCTGTCTATTGTAAGACATGTCCTCAGACTGCCTCCCCCCTCGGCCTCCTCCTCCACGTCCTCTGAAACCCCGACCTCTCGGAGCCCCACCTCTCTGCAACAGTTCCGGGCACTCATTCCGCCAATGTCCCTCCTTCTTACAGTACACACATTGGTTGGGTCCCACAGGTGCACCCGAACCACCACTCCTGTTAGATCGAGGTGGCCGTGGGCCTGAACCCGAACCACGTCCTCTTCCTCCTCATCTTGCAACTTACTGCATCAACACCCTCGTCTTTGAATGAATGAAATAAACATTTATAAAGCGCATAGCTACCCTAAGGCATCCCAGCGCTATCTATGGACGCGGACCTAGAAGCCAGCTCTGCCAAGTGGTAAGTTAAAATAGCCAGGTTTTAAGTTGTTTCCTGAAAGTCAGATGATTGGTTTCCTGTCGAATGCCAAGGGGGAGGGTGTTCCATAGTTTAGCCACATTATAAGCGAAGGAGCGGCCACCGCTTCTTGCCCTCTTTATTTTTGGAACTGTTGCAAGCAGCTTGTTCGATGAACGAAGGCTTCTGTTTGACTGGTATCGGGTGATCAGGGGCTCATTGATTACCGGTCCCGTTCCCTGAAAGGACTTATGGGCAATACAAAGCGCCTTGAATTTGATCCTTTCTGATAGTGCGGGATTGGCTGATTGCCTATGGGAGAGACCCAGAAGCAAACGAGCTGCACAATTCTGGGTGATCTGAAGTCTGTTTATCATGGTCTTAGGGGCTCCCAGATAAAGTGCATTTCCATAATCCATTTGTGAAAGAATGAGGGCCTGAATCATTATCCTTCTTGCCAGGAATGGAAGGACGGGGAGCACTCTACGAAGCATCCTCATGATGCCATAGCATGTAGCTGACAGTTTGGCTGTTTGGTATCCAAAAGTCAGTGAGCGGTCCAGCCACATACCCAGACTTTTAATCTGATTTTTTTTCGGTGGGGCGGGGCCAAAACATTTTGCCCATAGTGGCCCTATGCTAGAAATATGAGAGTTGCCTAGGAGCATGAGCTCGGTCTTGTCTCCGTTCAATTTTAAACAGGAGAGCTCCATCCATTGTGCAACCTTCTCTAGACAGGGGCCTAAACTTGAGGATGAGTTTTCTGGACGATTTAAGGCCACGACAAGTTGTGTGTCATCGGCGTACGTGACAATTTTTATGCCAAATGGTTGTACTATGTCGGCCAGCGGCCTCATATATATATTGAATAGGGTGGGGCTCAGGGAAGATCCCTGAGGCACCCAACAGCTGAGGGCCATACGCTTAGACACCACTTCTCCTTCGAAGACCTGAAAAGATCTATCTTCTAGGAAGGATTCTAGCCATGTGGCTACATCTCCTGACACTCCCAAACTCCTAAGTCTATGCATTAGAATGGCATGATTAACGGTATCAAATGCAGCGCTGAGGTCCAGGAGGATGATGGCTGCAACGCCTCCCTGATCCAGGATCCTCCTGGACTCTTCCGCCACAGCTAGGAGTGCTGTTTCCGTACCATAACAGGGCCGGAACCCCGTTTGTGAGGGGTGGAGCAAGAAGTTTGATTCTAGAAATCCAGATAGAATTGAATTGACATGCCTTTCTAAGATTTTGCTAACTACTGGGAGTAGGGAAATCGGCCGGTAGTTCCCCATTGTTCTAGGATCAATATTGGGCTTTTTCAGCAATGCTTTTACCATGGCATTTTTCCATGGTGAGGGAACCACTCCAGAAGAGATGGAACTGTTGATAAGTTCTTGAATCACAGGAAGAGTGGAAGCCTTTGCCAATTTCAAAACATGTGGGGGGGCTGGATCCCGGGGTGATCCTGATTTAACGTGGGTGAGAATGGATTCGAGAGCACTCGTGTCCAGAAGGGGAATATGATCTAGCTTTACTTGTACATCTGGGGGTTGCGTATCCGTCGGATAAGAGTCGACGTAAGCTGATGAGCCCGGGAATGTGAGGTATATATCGTGGATCTTCTTATAGAAAAATTCAGCCAGGTCATTGCATCGCATGAGTGCGCCGTCTGTACTAACTGGTGGTTCGGGAAGTTTGGTGAGGGTTTTAGCAATACGGAAAATTTCCCGTGGTGCATTTGCGGCAAGAGCAATTCTTTCCCCATAATATGAGGCTTGTACTTTTTTAATTTCATTTTGGTAGATCTTAATGCTGGCCCTATATTTTTGTTTACTAGATAAAGCATAGTCTCTTCTCCATTCTCTCTCTAACTTTTTACATGCTTGTTTAAGTTCACGAAGGCTTGGGGAATACCATGGTGATATCTTAGATCTATTCTTTTTGAGGCAATATTGTTTAGGGAGGGTTTGGTCTAGTGAGCATTTAAGCCATCGATTAAACATGTCATTGGCCACATTCGGGTTATCATTTTTGGGAGGTATGGTGGCGTCTAAAACTGAGATCCACTGTTCAAGGGGAAGTTTGGACCATAGACGATCCTGCGTAATAGTCTTGTTAGATAAGGTTGGTGGTCCCGTAGTGGCCCATGAGAAGGGGATCCGACCAAGAAAGTTGGGTTGAGGTCCCTACCCTGAGCTCCTCAATATTGGTAAAAATTGGGTCCAGGAGGTGGCCTTTAATGTGCGTAGGTCCGGACACCTTTTGATCAAACTGAAGTGCTGAGAGACTCTCCACTAATTCCGAGATAACTGAATTATAGCGTCATTTAAGTGCAGGTTAAGATCTCCCATAACTGTAAAATTAGAGGGAGTGCTGGCTAGGTTGGCGACCGTTTCGCTGAAAGATTTGAGAAACAGTCCCGGTGTTCCCGGCGGACGGTAAATCAGTAATCCCAAGAATGTTTGTGTAGGTGAGAAGCTAATGGAAAACATAAAGTTCTCACAATTGAGCAGTGGGTCAGGCGTGACTCGACAGGAGAAACACTCTTTATATGTAATGGCGATGCCTCCCCCTTTACCGCTTTTGCGATCTAATCTCTGAATGAGATAGCCGGCGGGAAGGGTTTGTACCCGAGCTGGGTCAGAGTCACTAGACAGCCAGGTCTCTGTTAGAAATAATGCGTCAGGGAGTTCATCTTCTAAAAGCATGGCAATTTCAGTTCCATGTTTTATCAGAGACCTACAATTCAGAAGGAAGATCTTATAAGAAGTCTGTTCTTTATCTCCTGCATCTTTTTTAAGCGCTGGTGTAAATGTAAATGAGCACTGTCGACAGGACTTCTCACTATTACATGGATTTAGAGAATGATAGCAATTTTCATGTGTCTTCCCTCTAAGAGAACGGAGATAGTCCGGTGCATAGGCGCATATACCTGTAGTGAGAGGTGCAGCGTCTCTGGCCCCTGGTCCCGTCCGGGCGCGGACGGGCTTGCCTTGGGCGCGCCGGCGGCGCGCCCGCTGCGCGCTCCGGAATTCATGTATCTTTTATAGTATTAAGCAGCTAGACGGCTAACCCAAGCCCCGCCCCCTCAGCTCCCCCGGTGATGCCGCTTCTGGATGCCCCTGCTCCCTCCACTCAAACGGGACAACCCGCGGTGGACCGGGGAGCAGGCGGTAAGAGGCTGCCGGCTGGAGATACAGTGCAAGGTGGGAGTGTACAAATAGCGCCTAAAGGAATAAAAAGTTTAAAAAAGTATTTTAAAGTATTCAGATAGTGCAAATGTTACCAAGTTAAAACAGGGAGAAATTAGCTTCGTGCTACCTATCTCGGTCGCGCGTCCTCTGCGCGTTCCGGAAGTCATGTATCTTTTATAGTATACTGCTAACCCAAGCTCCGCCCCCTCAGCTCCCCCGGTGATGCCGCTTCTGGATGCCCCTGCTCCCTCCACTCAAACGGGACAACCCGCGGTGGACCGGGGAGCAGGCGGTAAGAGGCTGCCGGCTGGAGATACAGTGCAAGGTGGGAGTGTACAAATAGTGCCTAAAGGAATAAAAAGTTTTTAAAAGTATTTAAAAGTATTCAGACAGTGCAAATGTTACCAAGTTAAAACAGGGAGAAATTAGCTTCGTGCTACCTATCTAAATCTTTCGACTTCTTCTCTACCTTTTCCTTGTCCTCATTCTCTCTATGCTCATAATACTGTGCCATACTCAATATGACCGACGGAGAGGAGGTCGTCCAGGTACTTTCCGAGGCCTGCAAGCTAGTTGCAATCTCAGGGAGCAAATTAGTGACAAATCTGTTCACAAACAAACGGACACCACCCTCTTGTGACAAATCCTGACCACTAAAATCTAGAAACACCCCTTCAAATCTGGTAAAGAAATCCGACACACTCTCGTCTTTCTTCTGACGACACGCAGTCAACTTATCCCAATCCACTCTCTTCGGTGGGATAAGGGAGTGCATGTAGGAGATAATACGCCCCGGCAATGCCAATAGCTCTGCCTTGGGCGTCTCACCGGGTTTGCGCTCCTTATCCCATGCCTTGATCTCGTCCCATGTGCCACCCAGCTCCAACGCATGGTCCTGCGTATGGACCTGTCTCCATATATCCACCGGTACCAACAAGCCGAAAAACAACTCTATGTCAACTAGCGTCATTACTGTGGAGGAGGCCGCCTCTGTCAATTCTTTATAATATGCAGTTGGATTTTTCCGTGGATCTGGCAACTGGCTCTTTAGGGAAAGGACCTCGCTCCTTTTCCAAGGAGTGTAGATCCATTGCTCTTGAAACCGAGCGTCGACTCGCGGTCTTATTACAGTATCCGTGGAGTCGCGCAGTTCCGGTATTTCAGGATGAAAAATGGGATGGACTTCCCTCATGGGGTGCTGTGTCCCTAACATCGGAACCTTTTGGAGTAACCTGCCTCGGTAACCCACTAGTGTAGTCACATTGCTAAAAACTTCATTCGGGGCCATGTCTGTAACATATACTTTGTCTTGTATGTCATAGAAAATCTGTGGTGCGGTACCCTGGAAACACTGTTCCCACAGTTCTATCAGCGTGGCTGACATATGCTTGAGGGCATGCTGCTGTATGAAGGACTCATAATCTTTCATAACACTCCACACATCCTCCACACTATAGATCGGGTGCCGGGCCCATTGAGCTGCCTGATTCGCCACCATCTGCTTCTCCTCAGTACCCACAGCAGAGCGCACTAACACTTTCTCCATGCGGTCTCGTTCTGCTGCCCAGTTGGCTCCAGGAATTCCATGTGCAGGCGTTTCAGCATTCAATGGTGTTTGGGGCATCACACTCACAGGGGAAGGGACAGATGCAGAGACAGGTACCATCATGTAGGGAGACAGAGCTGTAGGGATGAAAGGGGGTGTAGTGGGCGAGACAGAGTCAAGGGACGGGCAGGAGAGTGAAGAGACAGGACAGGGGAAGTGACAGCGCCCGCTCCTGTGGCTGGCGGGAATACAAGGGAGGCAAGTGGGGCTGGGACTGAGGCAGTAGTACTAGAAACGGCCGCATCAGGGGGACCAGCCCCCCCTTTATCACCACTCCTTTTCTCACTTGCCATGGAGCCGCTGGCGGCGTGCCTGCGTAAGGAGACTATAGACTGGGGCATTCAGTTAGGGTATGACCTACATGCGGTTTCTCTATACGCCGATGATCTGCTCTTATATTTGAGGGATTTGCATGACATCCCCACTACTATTGCGGACATTCTCCGAAACTTTACAGAGGTCTCGGGTCTCCGGGTGAACTGGGCAAAGTCAGGACAGTACCCCTTTCGAGACGGTATCTCTGATCCTAATGTTCATATGAACGATTCCCATCTCCGCTGGCACCCATCTACATTCCGTTATCTCTGCCTTTTTATATACAGAGACCCCACTGACATCCTGGAGGGAAATCTGACTAGAGCAATATCTGCCATCAGGGCACAGATCCAGTTTTGGAAGACACTCCCATTGAATGTGATGGGTAGAGTAGCGCTCTCCAAGATGGTGGTGTTGCCAAAACTGCTGTACTACTTTACCAATCTTCCAGTTTATGTCCCAGCTACTGTCTTTTGCGATTTAGAACGACTACTCCGTGATCTCATCTGGAATGCGAGACGGCCCCGGATGGCGCTCTGGAAGCTTCATGCTCCTATCAGCGGAGGTGGCTTGGCGGTCCCCAACTTGGAGTTGTATTACCTGGCGGCACAATTACAGTGGGTGACAAAATGGCTGGCAGGTCTCGGCCCAGATGACACGGCTACCACACAGCCGCCGTGGTCCCAATCCCAGATATACCAACTGTTTCACCCCACCGCCCGGCCCCTACGCCCATCGCAGAAATGCCTCGCCCTGGCACATCATTGTTACAGGCGGAGCCTGTACCTCACTAGGAACACGATCCCTTATGCCCCGTCATTGCCACTTCTTGGAATGCCTAGAGGCAGAACGAGCATCACCAATGGGGCGCTGGTGTGCTGGCATGCGGCGGACCTACATATGTTGGGAGACCTTTACACCGAGGGCACCCTGATACCTTTCGAAGATTTAGCAGAGGAATGTAACTTACCCACAGGTCAATTCTTACTTTATAATTCCATCTTGCGATCCCTCACTAAGACATGGGGCGACATTAACACCGAACCAGGGACACACTTCCTCTTGAAATATTTACATGTTATGGGTAACGGGTCCCACATTGTCCATTGGCTGGCGGAAGCACTGCTTATACACACTACACGACCTCTGACGTCTCTCCGCTCCAAATGGGAAGAAGACAGAGGTAACCCATGGACAGACCGCGAATGGGCAATGATATTAGCCACCCCCACGTATATACCACGGAATTCTAGATTTAAGCTTATGCAGACATATATTGTAAATAGGGCGTATCTCTCTCCAGATAAAATAAACACATACTTTCATATGACTACATCAGCATGCCCCCGCTGTCTACAGGTGAATGCAGACTTTCTTCACATGTTGTGGTCCTGTGCCTCCTTACATACATACTGGAGGTAGGTTAATGTGGCACTCGCAGCCTGCACTGAGAGGGAACTGCCGCAAACATGGGAGGTGTGCGTATTGGGTTTTTACCCCAGACCAAAGAAACACAAGGTTACGTCTAGTTTTATTGATCTGGGCCTTATTGTAGCTAAAAGATTAATCACTAAAAGATGGAAACATGCAGACCCTCCCGCAGTAGATAGTTGGAGAAATTCACTTCTAGTATGGGCACATGCGGAAAGTGTGTCACTACATAGGGAGGAAATAGCAGGGCTACGTAAATACCCTATTGCTCAATTGTGGGATACTATACTTGTAGACCTGACACGTGCAGATGAAGAAGAGGGGAATAACCCTACACAAGGGGATAGAGAATGAGACACAGATACTGAATCCCAGATACATGGCTCCCCTAGATTGCACGAAACTGCGATCTGATATGAGGGGGGCGACCACTCCGGGGACGCACACGAGTCAGGGAGGGGAAGACATAACTACTACTTCCTCCAATCACTAGGAGGGTAGGGCGATACATCTAAGATAGGGCGACCTAGTTGGCGACACATTTCTCCTACATATCCCAACCAGGGCGTGACGATAAGACGATAGTTCTTTTTGTTTGTTATCATGTTTGATTTATAAATTGTATCTGATTTTGCCTCAATTTAATATCGAATTGTATAATCAGGTACAGACATTGATGTACACGTCCGAGAGCGGTTGAATATTTATCTTATATCTGTTGGTGCGCTAGGGGATGGTCTTGCTAATAGTTGCTACATTATATACCATAACAAGAATGCAATCGGTGGCCAATCACTTGCTACATGGACTTTATGCTTTTCACAGTTTGCAAATGTCCTGGCAATCCCTGCCGTCCCCTTTATTGCACCTGTAATGATTATTTGTTCCCTGTCTCACCCGAGCTCCCTCCCCTATCTGTCTCATCTTTTCTTTCCCCCGTCCTTCCCCTTTCCTCACCTTCTTATTCAATTGTAATCTGTCTGTTTGACAAAATGCAAATAAAGATATTTAAACAAAAAAAATCAGGGGCACCAGCCCCAAGAGTCGAGGACTGGGATGTGGGGACTGTAGGGTATATCCGCTGTGGGGCATAAGGTGGTGGGGGGCGAGAATCCAAGAGTTCCTCAACAAGCTCATCCCCCTCCTCCCTAGCAACATAACACTTGTCAGTCTGAAGTCGGAATTTCCTATCTGCGCACTCTATGCCTTTTTCTGTCTTTTCTCTTTCATAGGCTACTGCCTTCTGCGTAATAGTTTGTGTCTGTTTCCTTCTAGCCTCTTTCTCTGCTCGCATGCGTCGATGCTTTGCTTCTTTCTGCCACACTCTCAAAGAATCAAACATGGACTGCCTACTCCTTTTAGCAAACAATTTGTCCTGCAGGAAATTGATTTTTTGTTCATCAAACGAGCCAGTAAGTGGCCATTGCAGCTCAGCATTGTCCCTCGTATATTTATTCCACAATGTGTTAAACATAATAGGGCCAATACCATGCTTGACATATATGTCAAAATTTGGGGTACCCCCCTCGGAGGTGCGGGTAGGCTCTCTTCCAACCGAGCATCGGTAGAGCAACATCGACATCCGAAACATCCTAACTTACTTAGACAAGGCATCTTAATATCACACACACACACTGTCCCTTAACGGACAAACAACACCAACAACTGCAATAAAGAAAAAATAAAATCACTCAGTACTTCAAAACCAACTGTCCGGAGAGCAGAGTCGCTATTCATTCAACCAAGCATTTCACCAGCACCATCATCGGCGTCGGTCCACAGACCACACAGCACCCAGACACACGAACAAATCACAAGTCAGCCCAAAGGCTGCATCACATTCAAGACAACGGTCCAGAGACTGTACCAGGTTCAGAAAGACAGGCTTCAACCCCAGACCTTTTCGAATGTATGCCAATTGCCAGTTGGCCTGGCAGATTGTTCGCGAACAGCCTCAGACCTTTTTTTCAGAACGCAAGTCGAATTACCGAGTGGTCCATCAGACTGCTTGCAAACACTCTGTGTCCTTTACAAGGGTCCGCAAACCCACCAAGTACAAACCAAGACGGTATTAAAACCGTACCAAGACACAGCCCGTCGACTCGTGTCGTTCAAACAAGGCAGTTCAGAAACTGCAGACAAGACAGTCGGGAGACTGCATCAGGACACAGCCCAAAGGCTCGTGCCGACCAAGAATGGAGCCATTTTCCCAAGAACCAAGTCACTCACCTGGTGCACACAAGCTGAGTCAAGTTATTCTCCACTGCCGACTCTTCAGACCAAATGGTCAACTCCAAGGTTTCGCCTTCTCAGGACGCCAGCCGGTGACCACTAGCCGAGGATCCGCCCAATCAGAAGGGCGGGGCAGCTGCGAGAACCAAGCTCGGTCTTGTATATATGGGGCCCCGATCCGCCCGACCGACCAGACACCACCCCAGCCCCTACAACCCGATTACGGGTGAGGGGATCACTTCACAGGGTCCCTGTTCGGGCGCCAACTGAAGGACGCGGCCCTCTAGGGCCACGCGGGTCTTTTACAACCACCTGCTATGCCTTCCCCAAAATGAAGAGTCGGTCAGACAGTAGAGAATACAAACTTACTTTTATTCAGCATATACTCTGCAGAGGAGCCCAGTCAGACCTTCACCCTAAGATGTCTGCCGAGGGGACTGACGCCTCAGGGTACGCTAATACATAATAAACCCCTCTGGAGACTTCGGCCATGCCTCTAATGGAAAGTTACCGACTTGAGCCGGGCATGAACAAAGGAGGCACAGAGAGATGAGCTAACACCTGCCAGATGGGTACACTATCAGTAGCCCAAGGCCACTGTGCCGAGTCTCAGCGTCTCCTAACGTGGGAGCAGAGCTACACATTGGGATTGGAATGTAAAGAAAGAACATCAGTTCATTAGCAAGTCGGGTTACAGCCTTGAACAGGAGGGAAAATAATAACGAAATACAGTGTGCTGCTGAGGCAAGCGGATTTGAAAAATAAGGCCTAGTACGAGCACAGCCCAAGCAGTCTTCTAGTGATTGCGAAATACAAAATGGAGTCACACGAGTTAACTAAAGCTTACATGTTGCGAGGATAACTCAGTGGGTTGCATAACATGAATACAAATGGCGTCTATTTAGCCACATATTGCTAACCTAATATAGCATAAACAAGTGCATTACGGGAAAGGGGAATTTCAAACCTAACAAGGTGCATTGTATTGTCATCTGTCTCTCCCTTGTGCAGGGGTTTTAATAAGTAGGGTGATACATTCTAGACGTCAGGCAAACCTGGTCAATCCTAGGTTGCCCCATCATGACTCCACACCTGTCCTAACCCTCCTGCACAGATTACTGAGACAATCCAATATAGTGATTTTAAGTTTTCTGTGGAAAAAGCTTCCTTGAGAGCCTGAACTCTGCCCATACATGACAACGTTGCCTGATCCCTTCCCACCAAAACTTCAAAGGCAAGGCTTTCTGTTTTGGCCTCATAGGTTTGGTCTGGCCCCCCTGCCCCTTTGTTTCGGTGGGCCTGGACTGTATCAGTCTGTGTGCCATGTTACAAGCTAATTAACAGATGCAGATTTTCTCCCCACCCCTTCCTTTCTCAGAGACTGGGTCAAGCAATGGCAATTGCTCAATTGTGTGAGGGAGGCCTTTCATCCCTCTACTGGTGAACAAAGTACTTAACACAGCCCAGTAGAGGAGACAAAGGCCCAGAATCTGATTCTAAACTGGGATAGAGAAATATAACAAATCTTAAAGTGTCATATGGTGTATAGATATGGTCTTAGGGACTGTAAATCTACTCTTCGGGTGAATGACTAACCCTAGATTGGTATCTCAATAGAGTAAACACTGTATACAGTACCCACTTTTCTACCCATATCAACTTAATTTCTAAATGACTGTGAGGGGTTTGATACAGATAAAAGTTGTCCATAGTAGGGCATTACTTTTGTACCAGACGTTGAGTATATTGAGGAATTTGGGTTTCTCTGAACAGTTGTATACAGATTAAACACCGTGCGCAGTAGGGGTTACCCATCTATCTGTGGTTGATTGTTAATGTGAACTCGGCAACCCAGGAAGTATATGTTATAGGTTCAATGTTGCACATAACACAAGCTTGCTACACCGAAAGGAGTTGTATCTGTGATGGCATTAATGATGCTTCATATTATTCTGAGCTATTCTGTACTTACTTTCAGGCCTCTAATGCCATACTAGACTAAAGAGTAATGTGTACAAAAGAAGCATGGATGATATAATCAGTGATGTCATAGAACATGTCATGAGTGATGTAATATGTGAGATCATAAGCAGTGCATGGTGAGGGCACAAGTTTTAGTTAGCTCTGCTATCTATACCTGGTGAATTTCTATGTTTTTTTTAGTTCAAAACATTAATGCTCTCACTGACATATTCACCTAACAATAACGTTACTTTAACTTTTGTTTTTTTCAGTGAACTTCTACGTTTTTTTAATCAAAAACATCTTTTTATAACAGCTAACTATAACGTTACTTTAACCTTTGTTTTTTCAGTGAATTTCTAGGTTATTTTTTAATGTAAATTATTATTCTATTACCATATGTAAAGTCAACCCTACAGGCAGCCAACCCCATGCTGCGCACATCGTTCGACCGTGCACAGCAGGGGCTTGCCAACAGAGCCTGGTTTGTGGCCAAGCCCTGTGGCCATCCCATCTGGAGGCAACCAACTAGTCCGCAGGCAACCAACCCCAAACTGCAGATGACCTTAAACCGCTCATGTCATGGGGTTGGCAGCATGGCCTGTCTTGCTGCCAGGCCCTGCATCCAACTCCACACAGGCAGACACTTGGAGGCAGCCAACCCCACACTATGCATGGACGTTGCCTGTGTGTGGTTAGCTGCAGAGCCTTTCTTGCAGCCAGGCCCTGCTTCCAACTCCCCGCAGGCAGCCATGCTTACCCTGCACACATACTTTGCCCATGAACAGCAGGGTGTTGGCTGCAGAGCTTGGCCTGCCACCACGCCCTGTGGCTCAACCCCTATCAGGCTGCTAACCCCACACCATGCACACCGTTTGGCATGTGCAGCATAGGGTTGGTCTTCGGGTCCCCGGGACCTCATCCTTCGGGGCAAAACATATATATTAAGGGGAAGGGCATGCAGGCTTCTTCCCAACTCTTAATTGGCCCTGGGGACCCCACCCTGCGGCCAGTTCCTTTAAGCTTTAAAAGGCCCCAGGGACCCTATCCACCATGGCCAAAAACAATTAAACAGGGGAGGAGGGCATTCAGCCCCACTTCTTGATCCTTAATAGGCCCCAGGGGCCCCATCTCCCAGGGCCAAATACAATCAAAAAAGTGGCGGGCCACATGGCCCCACTCCCCAATCCTTCTTGGTCCAAGGACCCCCACCCCAGGGGCCAACATCTAAGGGGATGAGGGAGTGCAGATGCTCTCCCCAAGCCCTAGTAGGCCTGGGAACCCATTCCTCGTGGCAAAAACAATAACATTTGGGTGGGAGGCGGCATGGTCCCCCCTCCTAGAGAGCAGTCCCCTGAGACCCCATTCTCCGGGGCCACTCATTATTTTTAAAGGGAATGGGTGCTGCACAGCCATCCTCACTGAGCCTTCCCAGGCCCTGGGTAACACATCCCCTGGAGCTGTCAGTTTTGTAAAAGGGGCCTCATTACATTATAAGGGGAGGACGCCATGTGGCCCCTTTCACCAAAAGGGGATGGTGGCCCATTGGCCCTCCTCCCCCGAGTCTTATTAGGCCCTGGGACCCCATCTCCTGGGACTGTATAATTAATAAAGGGACAGGGGCACATGCCCCTGATCCTAATTAGGCACCAGGGCCAGAATTTAAATAAAAGGGGAGGTGGGCCATGCAGCTCCCCCATCCCTGCAGCCATACCTTATTGTAAAGGGGAGAGGGGCCATGAGGTCCCCTTCCCCCGACCTTCTAGGGCCCAGGGGACCCCAGGCCCATATTTTTTTCAAATGGGGAGGGTGGCTGTGTGGCCTCCCTCCCTAAGCCAATTTAAAGTTGGGTACCCTGGTGCCCACCCTGGGCACCAACCAAGCACATGCATACTGCGGGATCCAGAATTGCTGCCCCCAGAGGGAGCAGCAATTTATACTGCTCCCTCTGGGAAGGAGCAATCTGTTGTTTTGTTTCCCTGCTCACATCAGTGAAACTGATCTCAAGTCTGCTATCAGCTGGCTGGAGCATTTTTAAAGCTCCCGCCTATGGGAAGCAGACTTTGTGTTTGCTCACGATTGGTGGGAGATTAGAAAATGCACCACTAGACGGGAACTAACACATGTTTCCCAGCCCTGGCCGGTGCGGGCAGAGAAACTATTGTGTCCCGGGGATGTGCTCCCTGGGACACAGAAAGTGAGCCAGCCCCGTGCCATTAATGGCTCAGGGAGGGGGGCTCCCCTCCCCTTAAAAATACTTTGGGCCCCAGGGGATGGGATCTCCGCGGTCGAATAGGACTCAGGGAGGGGGCCCGTGCAACCCCCTCTCCATAATAATTAATCTGGGCCCTGGGTGATGGGGTCCCTGCGGCCAAAATATTGCTTCGGGAGGGGGGCTGTGCCCCCACCTCTTAATTAAAGACGGGCCGCCATTTTTTTATTTAGTTTCTTTGCTGATTTTATTTTTTCAGTTTTGTCCATTATTTTCTTAATAATGTGTTTTGACAAATCTGCACAAACCTTTAAAAAAATGATAATCCACTTTGGCTCCTTCATAGAAAAGAATGTGCCAAATGAGTATAGTCCTTGATGTACCCATCTCAGCTTCTGGTCACAGAGCTTACATGTATTACAGGTAATGATCTGGGCTTTCCCAGATAATGGAGTTCCCTCAATTAAACATCCTGCTCATCAGTGCATACTGACTCTTCCTTACTCTCTGCTCGTTCTGCTGTAGACAATGTTGCTGCCACCTGCTGCTGGCTCTGCTCTGTCATTTTGGTAGCAAGTTCTTCCAAATAACTTTAAAGAAGTGCTTAGACCTCTAACTGACTTTGGAGTACTTTTCCTTGTATATCCTGGCAAAAGGCAGCTTTTATGATGTGTCAGCCCTGAAACATAAACCTCGTATTGGCTAGTCAATTCTTAAATATTCCACAGACTTCTGTCAGTTTTAGAGGAAAACCAGCCCATGTTGCGAGGTGTGTTGTCTCCATCGAACTGCAAGAGGACCGGACCGCGGACTCAGTGCACTTTTGATAAGCTTAATTCACTAGGTTTGACCCTCTAAACTTCTAATGTGACTCAAGCGCACACTTATGGGGGCTACTTTTCTTGATATAGTTCCAATTTTGCAAAGACTTTATGGCCTTCAAGTTTATCATTAGTCTGTGAACTTGATGCTTTGTCCTTGTACAAAAAGATGGGGGCGATATTCCTTGGTCTAGCTTTGTGGACCACAGAGACCATACTCGCACAATATTTTATGTGAGAAAAAGAATGCTAGGATTGGGACTCAAATGATGGAAAGTTCTACTGCAGGCGGGGTGCAGGGCCACACTTTGGCTGCCCCACTGTACACAGCTAAAGGTGGATGGCTGCCAATGGTGAGTTGGTCACTGACAATGGGTTGAACATAGGGCCTATCCTTTGGTAAACCCTGCGACCAACCCCCTCTGAGCATGACCAAATTCTATTTGCAACAGGGGTTGGCTGTCTGCATCAGGCTGGGAGCTGGACCTGGCCTTCAACCATGGCCGACAGCCAACTTCACATGACTGAAAGCCATGCACCACAGGGTTTGGCTCCCATTGTGGATTTGGTGCTTGGCCCGTTCACACTTCAGGCAACTACTGCTGCGCACTGCCGAAAGCCAGGTGCCTTGAATGATGGCCGCCCAAGTGGGTTGGATGCAGGGTCAGGCTGAAGGCCAGCATCTGCAGCCAGGAATTAATTTAAAGTAATTGAATGTAGTATTGTATTAAAAAAAACAGAAATTCACGAATAAACTAATGTTAAAGTAAAGTTATGGTTAGGATTGGTTTAAAAACCTTTGATGTGGATGTTTAAAAAAACGTTTGAAATTAATTTAATAAAATCTCAGTTAAAATAAATTTATGGTTAGAAAACAAAACATAAACATCACCAAAATCCATCATTTATAGTAAGCTCCTCAATCCATAATTCAAGCGACACCAATATTCGTGCATATTCTTCAAAAAGTCCTAAACATATAAAGAAACGAACAAATGCCTTTTCAGTGCCTGTCAATATATACAAAAGCATTGCCTTTCAAGCCCACCGGCAACTTTTTCGAACACTATTATTTAGAAGAACACTACTTAATGCATTTACCACATTTAGCAGCGACTTAGCATATTCAGCTTTGGGATTTTAAATTCATTTAGGTCCATCAAGTGAGCTCACATTCAAAGTGAGGTATCAAGAAATGTAAAGTTGCTGATAAATGTGGGACCATTGGATGATTCTGCAAGAAATTTGTCAGACATTTAGCAGGTTTACCTTTTGACTGGTATGTCACGGTTTGAGCAGCTCAGTTAAGGTGGGCAAAGATGAATAGGGGTTGGGGGAGGGCAACACAAGTTTCAGTCGCTTGTAACCTTGGTTCTGAATCAACATTTGGCAGACAGGTATCAAATTAAGTCTACAGCAAACCTAACAGGTTTCTTGCAGATCATACATGAGGTGGGGACATAAAGTCAGGGCCTGCAGCCAGCCCCTGCTGTACATGTCTAAAGGCTGTTTACAGCTGGATTGTCCTCCCATGGGGTTGGGTACTGGACTTTTCCATGCTTCAAATATCACTTAAAAACACAGTTAAAGTGAAGCTATGGTTACAAAACCCACTGACATTTTTCAGTTATTGTGAGCTCTGTATTCTATAACTCACGCCACAGCCATGAAAATCTTAACTTGTATACCAAATAAAGTGCATTTCTGCTTTTTGTGATATATTACAGCAATCTTCCCTATTTAATTGTGCACGGCATTTGGTTGTGCAAGTGCAAGTTGCTGAGACAGACCCTGTGCCCAATCCTCGATGAAGGTCCATTTTAAAACTGTAAAGAAAGTGGTGCTTTTGTATTATTACAGATGGTGTTTTCTGTAGTGATCCTGCATCATCTATGGAATATTGGTTTTTTATGTCCTGCATCACACATTAGTTTTCCACGGTATGCAGTACATTGTAGAGATGCTCAGATGGGAATTATTTTCCACGTCAATCTGATGCAGCCCTTCTTTAGGAAAATATTCTGGTGTTTCAGTCTCCTGGCTAGTTGATGTTGCTGTTGTGTTAATTTTATTTTTATTCTGGTCGCTTCCAATGACAAGAAACAGTGAAGGGCTTACTTGCTCCCTCCTTGGTTGCTTAAATAAAAGGGTAACCCAGCCCACTGTACACGGGGACACCCTGCAATTAAAGTAGAGAAAGAGCCATTATATAGTTTTCCCGGCTGGAGAATTGAATTGGAAAAGTAACTGCAGAGAAAAAGGACAAATCAGGGATGGGAGAAAAGATATCTAAGGTGGGTGATGAACATTAGGAAATGGATGGGATTTGAAAGCATAGCAATCAATCAGCCTTAGAACAAAGCCTTTTTTATATATGACTTCAACAGGAAATGAGATCACCGAAAAATGGGTGGGCGCCATATGACTTTGGCAGGAAATGAGATTACAGGAAAATGGGTGGGTGCCATTTTGGGTGGTTAAGCTGTGCCATATCAACTGGAATTATGGCCATCTTGGTTAAGACAACATACAAGCCTTACTATGTCCAGCTTCTCAGGAAAATGGTGTTGCCTTTTTATGGCAGGCATAAGAAGGAATTTCAAAACTGTCTGTAATGTCGTTGTGCTCCAGTCACACACAGCACAGCAATGTAGGCAAAGAGCCATAAGAATCAAACCACTTGAAACTTTTTTCATCCACATAGTCCATATTTGATCCATTTTTAGTCCATGTTTATCCATGTTCATCAGTACTACCTGAGTATACACAGAAACAACATGATTTATACATTTTAAATGCTCAAGAAATGCCCACCCGGGCCTTTTTCAACAGCACGTTTCAAATTCACGACACATCACATATGGCATAAGAATCCACTCGATGCATTTCGTTCTGAACAACTCTTCCTCAGGGGTACCTGTAATATAAAACAATTCATCAGCAAACATACGCAGTATCCCAGAGTTACGCACATAAATAACCATAAACATGCTGTGCAAAAAATCAATACTCACAAACCCATTATGCCCTTAACAGCATCACCTAAAAAACCTTTGCCCAAAGATCCAGAATCATATATTGTATTCACAAAATACAATGCAAAAATATATATACTCCAACCCTGTGCCTACAGTGCACCCCAGTTTAACCCCATCCATGTGCATAAACAAACTGTGAAAAAACAAGCATCAACTTAATATAAACGAAAAAGTTAACTTACAGTCCTCCACATTTATATTCAATCAATTAATCAAACTCTCTTTATTTCGGTAAAAGCAACCATAAAAGATACGACCATACGAGACGTGTTTGATACATTCTGGCTAGAAAGTCGACATTCAGATAGATATTAAAAGGAGATACAGTTTGGAAATTGGCTGGAGTTGGCATGGCAGTAACAACATATGGAAAGGGTATAGATGAGGCAATTGTCAAGAAGTTCATAGTTATGATGCCTCAAGCAGTGCGTGACAGAACAATTAAAACCCTTGTCTAAAGTGCAAATGCATTCAAGTAATTTTTGTTTGAGACAGACCCCGAATTTACATTCCAACCATGACATTACAAAATTCATAAAAACATATTAAAATCACCATCATTCATAATCAAACAGCGAGGACAAATTTTAAAGTGCATTGAATGTTGGTACAAAAACAGCTATTTACAATATTAAAATAGTAACATCTATGGCAATTAATCTTGTGTACGCGGGTCGTCACATTTTTGGCTCTCGGGGATAGGCAAGGGGGTTAACAGTGCCCTCCTTCTAATCGCCCAAAAGTGGCCTAAGAATTTTGCAGTTGCGCAAAACTGGCAGCGCAATCTTGGGTATATAAAGTCAACTGAATAGTGCTCCAAGCCAACTCGTTATTTATCGACCATTAGTCAGCGCCCCAGGTGAAACCCATCCACTTAAACACAGAAGAAGGAAAACATATTTCCTATGAAGTTTCTTGTTTCTGTGACCCTCTATATCTTTGTGTTCCTTTTTTTGATTCCTCAGCCCCCTGTCCTTGACCTTACGCAGGGCAGCCACTTCCAGTGGGAAACCTTTCAGGTAATTGTGGACAAAGGCATGCTGATGCTGGCATGTTGTACTTGGCAAAGCAGACAGCCAATCTCTGCACATTATACATGGGGATCTTTCAGAGAGGCCTAGTACACTAGAGGCTTGCTGCCTTCAAGTCTGCTGATGACGGGGCAGATGACCACACTGCAGCCTCTGCTGAACCAAAGCTGTTCCCTGGTTAGTTCCAGCTGCAGGTGTAACAGTCACCCAGGAATTTTTTAACTCCATTTTATGCTTTGCTTTCAAGTGATTTCTTGTACTTGCAAAGAAGTACAGATCTTTCTGATCCCTGCTCAACTTCTGTTTATAGACTCTGCATGTTACCTTCTTGGCATTGCATTTTTTTCTCTTCTCAGGATGTGAGAACAACTCAGAAACTAGGCAATATTCTCTAGTCTTTTGTGGTTCCACAATCTCCTCTGTGCAAAAGGATTAATCTTCATCTCCTTGAGGTGGTGAAACAGATGTAGGTTCAAGAAGCTTCTTATCAGCTGTGTCAGACATGACCTAGTATAGCAGTGAATCTCAGTAGAAACTCCTAACGCCTCCTTCTCTTCACTAAAGTTTGGATGTGGCTCTTGCTGCTGTGAAACAGGTATCTTTGTTTTGCGCAAAGATATATAAAGTTTCATCAATGAGAACATCAGAATGCATTTAATGTCCTGGATCCAGCTGGATTCTTCGGACTTTAGAGGAAACTTGTCCTTGTTGCTAGGTGAGTGAAGTCCACTGACTTGGTCTTAAGTTTCTGAATCTTGTGCTTTTATAAAATGCTTGATGTGACTAGAAAACTACAACTCCCAAAAACAAAACATAAGGAGGAAAAATGTATTTATATAATTTTAAACAGTGTTTAATTGTATCTTGGTTTGCAGACTTTAAATCAAGTTGGCAAACTTAAAAGGGCCTATCAGCCTTGGGGTTTTGTGAATGTGGCTGAGTATTGGAGAACTTTATAGCGGACCCAGCAGAGAGTTATCCACTCAACATACCCTTATTTTGAGTCCATAAACCCAACATGCAAATCAAATTCTTTTAAAACTAAGATGGAGGGGTTCTCCTGGGCTTGTTAGTCAGGGTCGGCCCAACCTGCCTCTTATGCCCTATTTTGTCCCCACAGTGGAAATCAAGCACCACATCTGATAATGGCAGCAGTGACATAAATGTTCCAGTCGCAAACAGCCAATCAGAGTCTTTGGGTCTGTGGATCCAGCTTTGGGTTTGCAAACCCAAACGAGATGAATGGAGAAAAGGCTCCCTCTAAAAATGGGATTCATTTCTCTCAATATTACCCTTGCTTATAGGGGGAGCTCATAGAAGGAGCTGTGTGTGGAGAGAAAGGTAGACAAGAAAGACAGAAGGAAGCACAAGAAGGAGTGTGCTGGACTTTGTGCCTCCTGCTTGGTCATCACCGGGATGATGTGTGGGTGCGCCACCTGGGCGAGGGCACCTTCTTCTGTAAAATAACACTATAGCAGGCACTAAAAAATGAAATGTAAAAAAGTGAAAGGACATATTTACTGGCTGGATTGGTTGGTGGCTGGTACACAGAGATTGACTGTGTGCAAAGTAAAGGCCCTGAAGCCGTGTGTTTGGGAGTTAGCTTATCCCGTTGTGGTGCTTCAGGATGGCAGGCAGAACCACCAAAGAGAGTTCCTTTTATGCTTGGGCATCTGGCAGGAGATTTGCTAGCCCACCCTCTCAAGGAGCCTGACTATAATTCAAAACCATCCTGACACCCTAATTTTCTTGGGGACAGAAAAGGGTAACCATCAAGAGAAGTTTCTTTAGGAGTTAGAGTTGTCCTGAACCTGGATCTGTAGGAGTTTTATTTTAGTTTCTGTTTTTTTGTTGCCTGTTTATTTTTGGTTGCTGGGCATTCTGATTGAAGTAGTAATAAGGTTCTCAATGAAATGTTCACTGTTTTGTACTGGTTTCTATAGCCAGGAATGGAATGGTATTAGTGAAAGTTAAAATAATGGAAACATTTTTATCCAGGTAAAAGAGTGTTTGTATTGTTGAGATGTTTTATTGGTATTGAAGGGCTTGTGTTCTATTATTTATTTACAGTAACACCCTTGACAGAGGCAGCAGGCCTGACTTTTTTATAAATGTGTATCTCATGCTTGCTTATGTATACTTATTGGGGCCGATTCACAGAACTAATCTGAGATAAAATCCTAAACTTACTACTTTTGGTATTCACAGAAGGCATTTAGTAGTAGTAAAGTTAGGAGTCCTAACTTTACTACTACTAAATGCCTTCTGTGAATACCAACAGTAGTAAGTTTGGGATTTTATCTCAGTTTAGTAGTAGTAAAGTTAGGAGTCCTAACTTTACTACTACTAAATGCCTTCTGTGAATACCAAAAGTAGTAAGCTTAGGATTTTATCTCAGATTTGTTCTGTGAATCGGCCCCATTGTGTTTTTAGGTAATAGGGGCTGGTGCACAAACAGTTAATGTTGCCTCTAGTATAAGGTGTCTAAATCTGGAGGCTACTTGACTTTAATGACCTTGACCTGCTGTGTGACCCCTGTAATCTGTGAGGCCCTTTTGAGAGTGCCCCTACAGGTATTTCCACCTTCCATTTGTGAATATTTGTAATTTTGTGCGTTGCATTTAGTTTTGTGTGTAATAAAGTGTTTTTCCTTTCTAAAAGCTAAAGCATTGACTGGATATCGATTTTTAAGAGGTGTTTGTTGCATTGATTAGTTCTGAGGCTCTAGCTCACAGCACTTCCTATGCCATGGACTGCTCTGCCGTGCTACTGTGAGATTCAATTGGCAAAAGGCGTACTTGGCTGTCCATGTCTTTGACTGATGAATGATGTTCTGTGTATACTGTGGGTCATCAGTACGGAGGCTCTATGATACCAGAAACAAAAGAACAATTGGGGCCAATACCTTCTGACTGCCCTGGGACCCTCCGACCTGGATTTTTCAAACCCACTTTAAATCGCAAAGGTGAAACTAACTTTTTTATCTCATCCCGTCAACATATAGCTATAGCTATGTTATATGGTTAATTCAGTGACACAAGATTGTTAATATCATTGGAATCGTTGGACCTATCTTCTTATGTGTTGGACTTGGCCCTTTTTGGCTAAAGTTCCCTAAACTTTTTGATTTCCCCCGAGACCTTTTTTCTGACATGGTGTTGCCAACTTAGATGCTTTGGGCACTTTGCCACTGCTAATCAGTGTCAAAGTGCAAGTGCTCCCTGTATAAAGTGTAATGGTAATTGGTTGTCCATGATTGGTATGTTTGCCTTACTAGTAAAGTCCCTAGTAAAGTGCACTATGTGTGCCAGGGCTGGTAATGCAAATGCTACTAGTGGGCCTGCACCACTAATTGTGCCACCCACACAAGTAGCCTTAAAGAGGGAACTCAGGCCTGCCACTGCAGTGCCTGCGCGCAGTTTGTTAAACTGCCATGTTGTTCTGACAAGTGCACCCACTTGCCAGACCTTACCCTTCCCTTTCACTGCACATCAGACACCCCTATGGTAGGTCCAAGGTACCCCCTGGGCAGGGTGCAGTGCATGTGAAAGGTAGGACATGTACTAAGGTGTGTACCATGTCCTGACAGTGAAATAATCTGCATTTCGTTTTTCACTGTGGAAAGGCCATATTGCCCATAGGATAGAATGGGGAGGCTGTGTAATATGTTTTCCAGCCTATCTTCCCAAAGGCTTAAGATGGAGAGGTGAAGTTTTGTGTGCCTGAACTCACAATGTAATAACACATCTTTCTATGAAGGTGGTTTTTACATTGTGTGTTTAGAAGCCGCTCTTTTAGAAGTGGCTGGGTTTTTGTGCTCTAACATTTCTGTGTGTCTCTGCCTGGTTGTGGATTGACTGTCTGGATTTGAAAGTGATAGGATCTGGGGAATGTCTTGACCCAGGGGAGGAGGTGAGACAGCAACAGGCTGACCTGCATCTGGAGTGTAGGGGGGAGGAGTAGCCCCTAGAGGTGAAGAGGCCTGGGTTGCTGCCATACAACAATGGTCCCATCTCCTGCTGAGTGATTGAGAATCCAGACCCCCAATAATCAAAGGAAGAAAGTGTCACTGGCAGGGAGGCACCCATAACTGGTTTGAACAGGGGTCAGTGCCCCCCTGAACACAAAGACTTCAAAGACATTTAGGGGTATAACTATGAGAGCTGAAGCCCCTGAACTTTGGAGAAATGGATTGATCAAGATTGAACAAGACTGAAGCTACTTCGTGGTCAAGAGGAACCTTTGCCAAGGAAGAAACAGCTGAAGAGACTGAAGGAAAGGACTGACCCTTGCGGTGTGTTCTGGGACTGGCCTGCAGTTTGCTGCTTTAACCAAGGAGAGGCTAAAGGGACTTTGCTGTGTGCTGTGTCCCCCTGCTTGAAAGGACTTTGCTGTGTGCTGTGTCCGGAAGTAACTTAACCCCAAGGGCCCGAGGTGAGCTGGCTCCCTGTTGTGGAAACTCAGGAACATAAAAGTTTCCAGGAGAGTCTCAGCGACGCTGTGTGCGTGTGCTTTTTGCAGCCTGAGACCCTCGTAAGAATTGCCCTGTGATCGGGCACCTGGAGTCCAAGCGAGTCTCAGCAACGCTGTGTGCGTGTGCTTTTTGCAGCCTGAGACCTTCGTGAGGATTGTCTGTGATCGTGTGCACCGGAGTCCAAGTGAGTCTCAGCGACGCTGTGTGCGTGTGCTTTGTGCAGTCTGAGACCTTCTTGAGGATTGCCCTGTTATCGTGCACACCCGGAATCCAAGTGAGTCTCAGCGACGCTGTGTGCGTGTGCTTTATGCAGCCTGAGACCTTCGTGAGGATTGCCTTGTTATCGTGTGCACCGGAGTCCAAGTGAGTCTCAGCAATGCTGTGTGCGTGTGCTTTGTGCAGCCTGAGACCTTCGTGAGGATTGCCCTGTGATCGTGCACCCGAAGCTCAAGTGAGTCTCAGCGACGCTGCGTGCGTGTGCCCTGTTGCAGCCTGAGATCTTCGTAGCATCAGTGGCCCGTACCGACAGCCCCGGAGGAGCTGAGCCGCCTGCCCGAGCCCGCCGTTGCCAGAGCGGGACCTCGAACCAACCTCGTCGAGGGAGGGCCCGAGTCCCACTGCCCGGAATTCACAAAGATTGCATCGGAGGCCCAAGTCGCGGGAAGAGGAGGGCGAGGTCGCACCCCCCAGGTAACGTGTGTCGATGCCTGGGGCGGGGTGCGGGCTCGGAGGGAGACGCTCTTGGCCTCTCCCATTCCTGCAGCGCAAGCCTCTGCTTCGGCTCATATCGCGGCCCGTACTTGCCAAAGGAGTGGCAGTACCGGGGCCGGAGTGCGGAGCTGCACTTTTTGTTTACACCATACCCGTGTGGGGGCAACTGTTAACAGAGGCTGACTGCGAGTCAGTACGAGTGGCGGAGAGACCGCCTAAGGCACCGTGATCGGTGCTGGAGTGTATTACGCATTGCATTATTTCTGCATAACGAACTACCTGATTGTCGTATTACACCTTGCATTACGAACTACCTGATTGTCGTATTACACATTGCATTATTTCTGCATTACGAACTACCTGATTGTCGTATTACGAATTGCATTGTTTCTGCATAACGAACTACCTGATTAGTGTATTACGCATTGCATTATTCCTGCATAACGAACTACCTGATTAGTGTATTACGCATTGCATTATTTCTGCATAACGAAATACCTGATTGTTGCATTACGCATTGCGTTAGGTTGCATAACGAACTACCTGATTGCTGCGTTACGCACTGCATTATTTTTACATTGCAAAGTGCCTGATTCTAGCGTTACGCATTGCATTGTTTTTACATTGCAAAGTGCCTGATTCTAGCATTACGAACTGCATAGCATTGCATTAGGACTGCAGTGGAACGTTTAGAAGTGCTCATTAATATCGCCAGAACTTACAAGGGCTGGCTGGCCTAACAACCGGCCAGGAGGAATATTACAAATACGCATATGTTGGATTTATAGCGTGTGGTCTTATCGTATTTCTTTTTATATAAAGTTATACTCGTTTTTATGAAACTCGTGTGGAGTCCATTTGTGGTGTCATCATTGGGTTGCTGTGAGCGTGGTTGCAAATACTTTATACATTTGCCTTGAAGATAAGCCTGGCTGCTCGTGCCATGCTACCAAGGGGGTGAGCGGGGGCTATCTGAGAAGGTGTCCTTCCTTTCCCTGACGTGGAAGCAAGGGTCCCTACTTGGCCTAAAGTACCTACCCCAGCCAACTAGCGACTCCCAGGTCTAACATTATGCAGTTGATTAAATAACAAGGGCTAATTTTTTCAAATGGCACCTGTGACTTCAATGCAGCTTCTGCCATGTTGAGTCAATTATGCCATACAGTTGGAGATATTTTTTTTGAGGAACTTCAGAAATGTAGGAAAGCTGTTTTCACCAAGTCTCATCATGGCCTGCCTGCCCCAAAATCACAAGCCTTAGGGCGTAATAGTTAGTCACCCCATCAAAAAATTACAGTTGGGTTCTACATGTCCATTCCTTTACTTGCTAGAGTGATTGGCAGCTTACATCAATCTCCTAAACAAGCATGAGGGCAACATTATTGAAGATCAGGGCATCCACCACAAAGGCGATAGTTGGCATCGCTGTTTCCAGCATGCCTCTCTTCTTTTCCTCCCAGTTTTTCAGCAGTTATTTACTTTTCTACAAACCAGCAAAGTAGCCTCAAAGTGCTAAAACAGGTAACAATGGTATAGAATAAAACAAAAATGTACATAGGTATAGACAATCAACTATTTTAACTGGGGTAAAGTGGTAAAGCCTTGATAGAAATGGAGGAAGACAGGTGTGGAATAGCTGTTTTTAGGCACCTAACCAGCCGGCCCTGGCATGGAGAGTTCAGTAAACTGTATGACCACAAGCTGTTGAGATTAAATATGGTGGCAAGCTGGAGGCTTGTATTAGCCTGACTGAAGAGATTATAAGTAGTCTAAATATCTGGGAGTCAATCAGTCTTGGATGAGTTGGAAGAGAATCCCAAGCAAAAGTATGAGGTAGTCAATGCAAATGTGTAGTGGCAGAAGATGCAGCTCAGGATAAAAATCAGCTCAAGAGACCTATGTCTCTACAGGGTTGGAATATGAGTGTTGAGATTCATTATAAACTTTACTGAAAAGATGAGTTTTCAAAAAATGTCTGATTTTAAAGAAGTCATTTTCCAATCTTAAGTGAGGTAGGAGGGAGCTGAAAATTGATGAACCAAGGTGATGTAGTGATCTGCCGCTGAACTTCTTGAGGTAGAATGAGCAGATTGAGAGGAGGTTTTGGTTTGTGGATTTTAATCTTTTGGTGGGTTAGTTGTCAGACCTCGTAGCATCAACTTCTTCAGGACTTAGAGTATGTTGTATTTACTTATAGAGGTGTCTAATAGAGATGTGTACACCTCTTATTGTTGCTGTCACTATTAAGATTGACTCCTCGGTTATAGTGTGTGATCTGGTAAGTAAGTTTCCAAGCATGAGTGTTTGCGTTCCCGCACCAAGTACCAGCCTTGCATCCTCTAGAAGACAAAAGACTAGTATTTGGGGGAAACGTATGCTAAGTAGCTTGATGTAAAGAATTGAGTCAACAACCAAACAAACTTCTCAAATTCTTGTTACTGTCTTTTCAAAAAGTGTGCTCAAAAGAACAGTTTTTTCTTGATTTCGGATCATCATAGGATTTATTAATGTGATGTTTAGATACATTTTTGTATGCAAATTCCTATTTACATCAGATGTCATTTGGGAATAATCCGATATTTCAGTGGTATGTAACTTTGGTTTAATTGGGAACCTAATTGAGTAATATATGAAGACAATAGGGTTGAGTGATTGAACGACCTTATGTACTTTTGATTGACTACTCAAGGGAGATTTTTACTTGATAATCTTGTATGGTGCCTTGTCCCCTTGGTTGTGAGGCCCCTCTCTATTTACTTCAGTTTGCAGTAATCCTAAAAGCCATATTACCAGAGCCTGTTTACATTGAGCTTCATCTGTATTCAGATTCAACTCTGTGATACTACAAATATATATTTTTACCGCTAAACATTGCTTTGCTGCACTGTTGTCGTATTTCTACACCTTCAAGTGCAGTGTCATCGTTGGAAGTTTTGGAGACCTGGGCCAAACATATTATGGGGCCCCCTGTTTTGTGAAACTTTTATTTTTTTTGACTATTTTCTGCTAATTTAATCTTGCATCAATATCAAATTTTAAATATACATATTAACATGTAATTATGTATGTATACTGGACCCTTAAAAGAGAGAGACCAAGTCAAAAGTAGAGGTAGAGAATTTCTGATAGAAAACTCGACAAATGTAATCTAGAGGGAGAGAAAAATCACAATAGCAGGGGCCCATTAGAAGGTGGGGGCCCAGAGCAATTGCAAACTTTGCCCATGCCTTAAAACGTCTTCTTTCCCAGCGCTTGTCATGGTTGCCAAGTGTGCCTTCTGTAGTGCAGATGCAGCTAGAGCTGTCATATGGTTTACAAAAAGCAGTGCTAATATTACTTTCGTATTGTGAACAATATGTTGCCAATATCTAGGTTGTATCAACGTGTTTCCATTCATTCAGAAAAATGTGTATATCTTTTTTACTTTGTTAGATAGTTTCTTCTGAGATCATTGTATTACCACCAGTTAATTGGTGAATGTATTCTGCTGAAGCTCAGTTGTCCTCCTCTCTTTCTCTGCACCAGGAGTGGACATACACAAAGGTCCAGCAGATAAAACAGCATGAGCTCTGCTTCTCGGTGCACACCCTCTTCCCAGGATCTCAGGTGGTGCTCACAGTATGCAAAGAAGGGGAAGGAAAACAGGTATGGCCACGTTAACTCTTGAAAAGACAGTTGTTTCTATGTCTTTATGACTGATGAATAATGTTATGTAGAAGACTAAAATGAGATGGCATAACAAAACTCTTCTATAAAGTAAAAATACATGGGCATCAATTCTCTGAAATGCCAGGGGTATCAGAAGTTACATCACATAACCACCCACTTGACCGTATGATATCATAGGAAGTGACATCATATGATCTTGACTTCAAATCTTTGCACAAAGTGGTGTTGTTTTTTTTTGTTGTTTTTTTTGTCCTCATCTCACCAATAAGCTTCTGCGGATCTTTACAAAGCCAATATTTCTATCTAGACGCCCTTTGACTTACCGCACTTGCTTAGGTCGCCCAGACCGGCCCAAATTTAGTTGGGACTTGGTGTAATCATAGGACTGATTATATTAGTCTCAGGTTATGACCCCAACTCAAAAACGGCTGCCAAATATTAGTCGTGCTTTCCCCTGCACCATCCTGGTCAATGCGCAGCATAGCAAAAGCAGCCTTCAGCCAGTCTTCGCTCTTCGGGGGGAGGGGGTCTTTCCATTTCTTACAGACCTCTCTGTAAGAAATGGTATCAAGTATCAAGTATAATAACAGTCCACGCTGTAACTGTGATGCATTCAGACTGAACGATCCATCGTCGCCAAAAAACACTAGAGATAGGTTGGCTTCAACGGAAGCTTTAAAAATGCCACATATAGCGTCTCCCACCCCTTTCCAAAACGTTCTCAATTCAAGACACTCAAAAAAGAAATGGATATCATCAGCTTTGGGAGTCATACATCTGGGGCATTTAGGAACAGATTGCGGGGCAAACTTGGCTATTTTGGCTGGCGTGTAATAAAGCCTATTAATACCAAAAAAGTGATTCTTTTTTAGGCATGCTGGTTTAACAAATTTGTATAATATTTTCAGGGAGGGCTCATACAAGTCATCGATGACAAATTCAAAGGGAGAGTGATTCCACACTGAGGGCTGTGGTGGGATCTCCTGGTCTTCCGCATCCAAAAACTTGTTATACCACAAAGAGATCTCCTTCTTTATTGGATGCGGTGTTTGAAGAGAAAACTCTGTTTCCCAGTTACCTCTAACCTCCTCCTTTTCTGCTTCAAACCAGGAAACAAGTTGTAAATACTTAAACCTGGAGAACCCCATACCAATCTTGGCCTTGAGCAGTTCCCAGGAATGGATCCCCTCTGTGTCTAACAGTTCCGACCAAGTATTAATGCCCGCCCTCTTAATAGGTACTGCCAAACTATCCACGCAGGCATTGGGGGTGCCGGGGAGTCCCATATTGGAGCGAAGTCTGAATAATATCCAATCCCCCATCTACACCTCACTTTATGCCATGTTTCCAAGGCTGCCTTAAGAACTTTAAGGCGTACTCGCTTAAAGTACTTGGGGGCCCCAAACTTGTACAAAAAGCCCTCTCCACCTCCACCACCCTCCATTGTAACCATTTCCCCCAACAATCTTCCCCACGCTGACTCCTCCGGTTTTAAGAGCAGCATCCGAGTACCTTTAAATTGGAACGCAACCATATACCACCTAATATCCGGACGAGCCAGGCCCCCTTTTATTAGCTTGCGCCTCAGCTTTTTCCAAGAGAGCCTCGCGCCTTTCTCGCCCCATATAAAACTCCCAATCTTGCTCTGAACCTTACTTAAGCTCTTACTTGGAAACCCCAATGGGACCGCATTAAACAGGTAAGTCAATTTAGGGAGTATGACCATCTTTACCAAATTTACCTTCCCGTAAATAGTCAAGGGAAGGTTCCTCCACCTACTAAAGAGTCGGTCTATTTCCTTTATAATTTTATTTAAATTAATCAAGGGGATTTTGTCCAGCTCTTTAACAATATGGATACCTAAATACCTAAAGTCACTACTGATTAAACCCCTCCATTGGACAATGTTCCAACACATCACCTCGGTCTTTGAGGTATTAACTAGGTAACCAGAGAAAGAACCGAACTCCATTAGTAGGGCTTCAACCCGAGGGATAGTCGCCTCGGGGTTGTTAGTGTATAGAAGTTGGGAGGAACATGGCGGCCGCAAGCTAAACGGCCGCGGTCCGCTCTCCGGGGTATTACGACTGTAATGTCCTAACAGGTCTAGCTGCAGTTTAAAGTTATAAGGTCCCCCCCGCCCCCACCCGGCCATGCGCGATGACCCTCCTGTTTTTGGTCCCGATGGGGGCTCGGGCCGAGATACCTGCAAGGAGCTCGGCGTGATCTGTTGGCGCTGGGAGGAAGCGGCGTCTGGGCTTGGAAGATCGGACTCGGCGTCGGCTCCGGGTCGGTGGGGGCAGAGCCAGCACTGGAGCTGGCGCGCTTTCCTGTTCCTGGGTTCGTGAGGAGCGTGGGTGGAGGTTGGATTGCGATACCCAGGTAGGAGCTGCAGATTTGGGGTGTTGCCCAGCTGGGAGAGCCGGCCGGAGTGGAGGTGAGAGGAGGCTCTTTTTCTTTTCCCTGTCGGGAGGCATGTGTGGAGGTTTGAGTGGCAACCTCCCAAGGAAAAGGGCTATTTCCATCTCGAAATTATTTACAGTGGAGGAGGTTCACCTAAACTGTATGGAGAAAAGTGGTGATACAGTGACAGAGAGAGCGGGCGCCTCACCACCTAAAATAAATAGGTATATCTTGCGGACAAGAGTGGCGCAAGCAGAAAGGAGACACGAAAGGCGAGGTTGCTCCCAAGGGGGAGGAAGTAGGTAAGAAGAAGGGCAGAGGTAGGGGTAAGAAGATATCACTCCCCCAAATTAAATTCACTCCCTCATTGAAAACATATTACAAGGTTATGTCCTCCATGAATACCTCAACTGCCTCCGGCTGTGATCCCCTGAAGAATAAGAGCCAAGTGAGTCCACAAAGTGGTGTTGTGATCCTAATCCTGATGTCACTACAGTAACTAACATTGCTGAAGTTAAGAGGCTCTTAAGCGCACAATTATATATTAACGGAACAGTTATTAACATAGATAAATGTTCATTTTAGATAAGGGTGCTGACATGATAGGAATATTATACATTTCTCTTTTTTTGTTGTGTGCAAAATTATGTATTTTTTGATAGAGGTTAAAACATTACAACAAAAACACAAAACAACACTGAGAAACCAAATGATGTATAACACTGTCATGATTTATTGGTTTCCCTAGTGTATACTCAAAGCATAAAATGTACTGGTAAATTACAAAAAGACAATCAAAAAAGATTTACAAAAAACAATAGTGGTTTTGTACACCTGTACTACTTGATGTAGACCATACACTGAGGGGTCGATTCCGATTCGGGCCGGAAAAAGCACCGACCGACTCGGATCCGGAAATAATACCGACCGACACGTACCTGTGGCGCCCGACACGCCAAGTACGATGCAAGGCGTGAAAAATCCGACCGACACGTACCGAAACCAAGTCGACCGACCGAGCCGCAAGGAAAACAGCAATCCGGCCGGAAAAACACGCGAATCCAACCGACCGACACGCACCCGGAACAAATCCGACCGAAACGTACACGCGAACTCCAAACCGCAAAGTACGATGCAAGGCGCGAAAACCACTGAGCGAAGTCGGACGGAGGCCAAGCCGCACGACCGACACGCATACAAAACCGAGCCGAAGCAACACAAAACACCGCGACCGATGCGTACGCAGCATAGAAAACTGCACAAACACAGCGTGAACGAAACGGAGAAGACCGTACGAGACAAATGCAGGGTCCAACTCGGTCACAAGAACGTTTCCAACATACACAAACAGCACAAAGGAAAAATCACCCAAAAAAGGCCAAACAAGCAATTACCAAGCCAATAAATACTGGGGGGTGGGGACAGAGAACAAAGACACACCCACAACTCCACCTATATAAAGGACACAAATCACAACCATGAGCCTTTGCAAATGCCATTCCACTGCCAGCACCCAAGAGAAAGCAACCACACACCCACAGCTCATCCCTCACACAAGCCACACACCATCAGCACACCAACAAATACCTACCTCACATACACCCAGCAAAACACACACTCACACACCCTCACCTGCACACCAACACACACATCACTCACCATCACCACCCATCACCATGCCCCCCAAGAAGAATCCCAAGTTCCTAGATTGTGAATTGGAAGTCATGGTAGACGAGATCCTCAGGGTAGAGCCACAGCTGTTTGGCACACTGGTCCAACAGACCCCCATCTCCCAGAAAACCAAGATGTGGAGAGGATCATCAACAGGGTGAATGCACAATCACCATGTCGGCGCACAAAGAGCGACATCCAGAACAGGTGGTATGACGTGCGCAGGAGGGTGCGGGACCTGCTCAAGAAAGACTACATCAACAGCCAATACACCGGCAGTGGCCCTCCTGCCAAGCCAATATACCTCAGGCCCTGGGAGGAGAAGGTGCGGGCCATCCTTCCGCCAGTGAGCGTATATGGACTAGAGGACATCCCAGAGCCTGGTGAGTACACAACAAATGTACACAATATACTGCCACAAAACACACACATCACTGTCAAGGGGAGAGTCAAACCATGCACTCATAGCAATTACACAGCAACCAGAACAGAATCATCCCAAAATGTGTATGTCAGTCAGATAAACACAACACATGCTATCAAAAAAGTCACATCCAACTGTGCCAACACATGTACAAACACAACTACAACTACAGCTAGGCAGTGGCACAAATAGAACTAACAAACACATCCAGACATGTAGCCACCACAACAACACCAACACACAGTGAAGACCACTCAAAGGAAGGAATTCTGTGTATGCTGGCCAAGTCAGTGTAGCCAATAGCATCATGGGAGTCGCAGTCACACATATTGCCCCCCACAACTGTCCCATCAACACCACCCTGAACCATGCTCACATCACAGGGAGTGGAGAAGGACTCACAAGATGGCTGACACTGGCTACTGCTGTGGGGAGCACAAGGCCCTGCTGCCAACTGTGCACCAACAAACAGCAGGACACCACTGACTGACATCCTGAGAGACAACTTACACTCCCTGCAATGCAAGCACGTTCCATGGTGGGATATCTGGCTAGCTGGGTGGGAAGGAGGACTTGCAGCACTGACCATAGTCACAAGCACCTCCCTCACACACACCCCAACACAAACTCCACAGAACCCACCTGGTAGAATGCAATGCCCCCATCCTAACACAAGATCCCACAAAGAACCACCACCCTGGGTTATGTTGTGTGAAGCACAGGGACACTCTTGGGACTTTTAGCCAAACAACTGCCAGGACAACACTCCCAGCCATCCTGTCAGCACAGCCAGCCCACCCCACAGGGAAGCAGAGTCAAAGGAAGGAAGCATGGGCATGCTGGGAAGGGGGTGGAGGCAATAGCATGATGGGAGTCGTAGTCACTGATATTGGTCACCCCCACAACTGTCCCATCAACACCACCCTGAACCATGCTCACATCACAGGAAGTGGAGAAGGACTCACAAGATGGCTGACACTGGCTACTGCTGTGGGGAGCACAAGGCCCTGCTGGCAACTGTGCACCAACAAACAGCAGGACACCACTGACTGACATCCTGAGAGACAACTTCCACTCCCTGCAATGCAAGCACGTTCCATGGTGGGATATCTGGCTAGCTGGGTGGGAAGGAGGACTTGCAGCACTGACCATAGTCACAAGCACCTCCCCTTACACACCCCCAACACAAACTCCACAGAACCCACCTGGTAGAATGCAATGCCCCCATCCTAACACAAGATCCCACAAAGAACCACCACCCTGGGTTATGTTGTGTGAAGCACAGGGCCACTCTTGGGACTTTTAGCCAAACAACTGCCAGGACAACACTCCCAGCCATCCTGTCAGCACAGCCAGCCCACCCCACAGGGAAGCAGAGTCAAAGGAAGGAAGCATGGGCATGCTGGGAAGGGGGGTGGAGGCAATAGCATGATGGGAGTCGTAGTCACTGATATTGGTCACCCCCACAACTGTCCCATCAACACCACCCTGAACCATGCTCACATCACAGGAAGTGGAGAAGGACTCACAAGATGGCTGACACTGGCTACTGCTGTGGGGAGCACAAGGCCCTGCTGGCAACTGTGCACCAACAAACAGCAGGACACCACTGACTGACATCCTGAGAGACAACTTCCACTCCCTGCAATGCAAGCACGTTCCATGGTGGGATATCTGGCTAGCTGGGTGGGAAGGAGGACTTGCAGCACTGACCATAGTCACAAGCACCTCCCCTCACACACACCCCAACACAAACTCCACAGAACCCACCTGGTAGAATGCAATGCCCCCATCCTAACACAAGATCCCACAAAGAACCACCACCCTGGGTTATGTTGTGTGAAGCACAGGGACACTCTTGGGACTTCTAGCCAAACAACTGCCAGGACAACACTCCCAGCCATCCTGTCAGCACAGCCAGCCCACCCCACAGGAAGCAGAGTCAAAGGAAGGAAGCATGGGCATGCTGGGAAGGGGGAGGAGGCAATAGCATGATGGGAGTCGTAGTCACAGCTCTACATCCCCCACCACATGGCCCAGCAAGCTCACACTCACGCATGCACATCCCACAGAGAGTGGAAAGGCCCATCAAAGATGTCTGACACTGTTGCTGTGTCGTGGGGAGCACAAGGGCATGCTGGGTACTGCACACCAACCAACAGCAGGACACCACTGTCAGCCATCTTGCCATTGCTCTCACACCCACACACACTGAACTCCCCACAAAAGCAAGTAAGTATGGGAATGCTGGGAAGTGGGGTGGAGGCAATAGCATGATGGGAGTCGTAGTCACAGACATAGCTCACCCCCACAACTGTCCCATCAACACCACCCTGAACCATGCTCACATCACAGGGAGTGGAGAAGGACTCACAAGATGGCTGACACTGGCTACTGCTGTGGGGAGCACAAGGCCCTGCTGCCAACTGTGCACCAACAAACAGCAGGACACCACTGACTGACATCCTGAGAGACAACTTCCACTCCCTGCAACGCAAGCACGTTCCATGGTGGGATAACTGACTGGCTGGGTGGGTGGGAAGGAGGGCCGGCTGTCAACCAAACACAACCAATGCAGACCATGTTCACACCCCAGAAAATACATAGAAATGCCCAAATAATGCAGGACAATGTGCCACACCAATATCAACCCCTGACTGTGACGACTTAGGACAATGCAATGTACAGGCCCGCACCCAGAGGCACAGTCACAACTGTCATGTGTGTCAACCATTGATGCCTGCAGAAACATAACATACATTGTTTGTGTCTCCCAAAAACAGGTGATGATGGGGACACAGCAGCAGACGCTGAGGAGTCCCAGTCCCAGGCTCAAGAGGATGCGGAGCTCACTGGCGTCGTACAGCCTCTGTCCTCCTCGGACGATGAAGACCAACCTGGCACATCCGGTGCAAGTCAACATGCAGCACCAGCAGGACCACCAGCTGCAGCACCAGCAGGACCACCAGCTGCACCCCTGCACCCACCCCTCCAACGACTGTCACCACAAATACCATCCCTGCCGACATGGACAGAACAAGGAGCAACACCAGCACAGGGACCCTGGACCAACCTGGGGCCATGGACACCACCACCACCACCAACCCCCAAGGTGGACCAGGGTTATCTGTGCGTGCCACTGCACACACTGCACATGTCAGCAGGGGTGGTGGGAGGGGTGGGAGACAGAGGTCGCTGCTTGCAGACGTTGCTGGTGTGCATGATGACCCACAACTGGTACGCATAGCTGATGCGTACCAGTCCAGCACCGGAGACCTCAGCCAGGTAGTGGGGCTCCTCAGAGACATGAAACAGCAGCAGGCTGCCCATCATGCCCGCTTGGACTCCCACATGTCCCACGTGGAGTCACACATGTCCCGCGTGGACTCACACATGTCCCGCGTGGAGTCCAAGTGGGATGCACTGCATGAGATGACGGCGGTGCACAGGGACATTTTACAATGCCTCCGCCAGATGAACAGCAACCAGTCCATACCTCCCTGTGTGCCAACAACATCTGGTGCCGAACAAACTGCAACTGCCACAGGGAGGGAGGAGGACTCTGGCGGAGAGTCCCCTGCACCGCAGCAGCCTGTACTTGAGGGCCCCCAAGAAGAGGGGTCGTCCTAGGAGGGAAAAGTGAGAGGCCGATGGCCAAGCGCAACTCCCAGGAAGCCTGAACCTGTTCTGGATGTTCGCCTTTGTGCACAGACTGTTCACCCTGTTGACGGCAACACTACTCCCACACATTGCATGGGGAGTACAAGTTGGACCAATGTGTCAGACAACTGTGGCCCGATACTGGGGATCCTGTCTACCAGGACTTTCAATTCACCTAGGAACTTCGGATTGCAAGATTTATGTACAGCACTACCCATCCTATGCATTATTAACACAAATGTATCACAATAAACACACTAATACACCATACTTGCCTCTGTCGTGATTCCAACGTGGGTGCTGTTATGGGGATGATGAACTGCAAAATTACACTGTGTATGTGAACTGCAACAGCAAGGACAACACAGGCAGGTGAGTAAAGGCAACGTGACACATATGAGGGAGACACACCACCAGGGCTACACAACACATACACACCTAGGCCATCTGACTCATTGCCTACACTGATGTTGCCAGGGAAGACGGTGCAATGCACAGACACCACACCCATTCCCAGTTGTAGTCAAGTAGCCCACAGGTGCAGTAAGCAAATGGCAGTCAAATGTGTGACCACAGACAACGCACATCACAAAGTGAAGTACAGGTTTATTACACAGTTGCAACATGTCGTAACCACTACAGATGCAAGGTAATCCCACCTGGCAGCGGGCACACAGTCAACAACTGTAGACGGAAGGAAGTCCATGGGTGTGGCGCACATCACCTGTAGGGACACAACAGCTACCACCCTGGATGTGCAATCACGTCGTCGGTGGACACAGTTGACCAAACGAATCTGAAAGTACCCTGTGAAGGACAGAAATGACACACAGTCAAAAGCAATGGAGTACAGGACAGAACAGCAAAACTCATGCACAATACATGTTACAAGATACCCACCCAGAACCAAGTTAGCATGTCAACACTGTTGGGGAGTACAGCCCACCTGTTAGCACACATCGCAACACACATCCAGTCAAGTAGCCCATGGACACACTCCAACAGCACCAGAGCACCACCCACACATCATGCCAACTCACATCATTGACATGACACCTCAGGATACTCACATTCAGCTAAAGAAGTTGGTGATGAGCTGTGTGCGGACATCACCATCATCATCATCATCATCATCGTCACTGGCATCGTGGTCCAGGCCAGGATCCTCCACAGGTGGCGGATGTTGGTCATTGTCATCCTGGATGAGAGGCAACTCCTTCCGCACTGCCAGGTTGTGGAGCATGCAGCAGACGATGATAATCTTGCACACTTTCGCAGGGGCATATGGGAGGGACCCTCCGGTCTTGTCCAGGCAGCGGAAGCGGCTCTTCAGGAGACCAAATGTCCGCTCAATCACTCTCCTGGTCCGACCATGTGCCTCATTGTAGCGCATCTGGGCTGGTGTCACAGGGTTCCTGAGGGTGTCAGCAACCACGGCATGTTGGGGTATCCCGAGTCACCTACGGACAGACAAGTGCACATTAGCTGACTTGGAAAAGTGGGCGGAATACTACAGATCAGATCACACACAACGGCACAAAGTCAGTACACACCGACAAGCCAGGCACGCTGGTTCTGCATCTGTGCCATCATCCTGGGGATGCGACTACTCCTCATCACAAAGGCATCGTGTGCTGAACCAGGGAAACGGGCACACACGTGTGTGATGGTCATGTCTGCAAGACACACCACCAGTGCATTGACCGAGTGGTAGTGCTTGCGGTTCCTGTAGGCCTGCTCCTGGGCCTGTGGTGGTACCAAAGCCACATGTGTCCCATCAATGGAGCCAATGACATGCGGCATCCTCCCCAGGGCATAAAAGTCACTCTTCACGTCAGTGAGTCGTCGCAGTCTAGGGAAATAGATGTACCGGTTCAGGAATAGCAACATTGCCGCCAAAACATCGCGGAGCACACGGCTCAACATGGTCTGTGACATCCCACCAGCAGTCGCCACAGTATGTTGGAAGGTACCGGTGGCAAAGAAGTGTAGGGCTGCCATCACCTTCACCTTGGGGGTCAGCGCTGTAGGATACGGCCGGCCAGGCTGCAAATGTGGGGACAACTGCACTGCCAAATCCTCAATCAGCTGCCTGGTGAAGCGGTACCGTCGGATGCTGTCCCGTTCCACCATCGTTGCCAGGTCTGGGAATGGTCGATGGACAGCAGGAGCCCTGCAGTGCAGAGGAGAAGTAAGCAAGATTGTCAGTCACCCCACATATGCGGCATTGAACACACTCAAGATCCCAACATACATCATTATGAGGCACAACTACATGAAGTGTGCAGTTCCGGAAGGACATGTATGGTACATACATGGCCAACATCTGTCAACACGGTCCAACAGGTGGCATCAATTAGTCCCAGGTTGGCCCATTGGATATCATGAGGCCGTGTCACAGTTCCCATCTCCTGCTGCCGTGTCACAATAACCCCCACAGTGACATGTGAGGACAGATGTGCCCCAGGCACCACAGCTCAACGACAGGTACATTCCCAGGGACCCTGTATTGCCACATGGACACTGGCATTACATGGAGTATCATGTATACACCACAGCAAAACAACCATGACCCCCACAGGTAGTGGCCCCACTTGCCACGGCAGGACAGACATGGACGTCTGTGACACACACCACGCACAACATCAAAGTCCATGCACACACAACCTGGATGTGGAGACTGTCTCCCATTGTGCACATGAAATCAGAGACATTGTAAACACTACATGCACAAAGACTGTGGAGGACCATCACTATTGTGCCACTGGGACACCCTGGCTCAAACATACCGTCCCACATGGGACTCACGGGGTATGTGACATGACATACACATACACCACCGTGAAATGTGACCATGGCACATGCACAGATCTGAACAGTTGCACATCACAGTGGTCATGTACACGTAACACCCAAGATCCTGTCCCCATGAACACGTGCACAGCCTGGGGGTGGCTGCCCACAGGTGACACCCACAGGACAACATGTACACCATCATACACACAATAGGAAATGCAGCCTTACATGCCTTATGATAAAGTTTGGACAGGCTGTCGTGATGTAGGTGTGCCCCTCACTCCCTGGGAGCTATCTGTGGCTGGCATATGTCCATCTGAGACAGGCATGCTGACATATGCCAGTCACATGTACAGTGATGCGTTGTACTGCAATGGACCAATCGGTGCCCCGGCCGGCCCATTGCATTCAATGTGTGCGGTGCGCGTTGTACCCCTGTACGCGTTGTACCCCTGTACGCGTTGAACTGCAATGGACCGATCGGTGCCTCCGGCCGGCCCATTGCATTCAATGTGTGCGGTGCAGCGTTGTACCCCTGTACGCGTTGTACCCCTGTACGCGTTGAACTGCAATGGACCGATCGGTGCCTCCGGCCGGCCCATTGCATTCAATGTGTGCGAGTGCGCGTTGTACCCCTATGCGCGTTGTACCCCTGTACGCGTTGAACTGCAATGGACCGATCGGTGCCTCCGGCCGGCCCATTGCATTCAATGTGTGCGGGTGCGCGTTGTACCCCTGTGCGCGTTGAACTGCAATGGACCGATCGGTGCCTCCGGCCGGCCCATTGCATTCAATGTGCGCGAGTGCAGCGTTGTACCCCTGTACGCGTTGTACTGCAATGGACCGATCGGTGCCTCCGGCCGGCCCATTGCATTCAATGTGTGCGGTGCGCGTTACCTGTACGCGTTGTACTGCAATGGACCGATCGGTGCCTCCGGCGGCCCATTGCATTCAATGTGTGCGGTACGCGTTGTACCCCTGTACGCGTTGAACTGCAATGGACCGATCGGTGCCTCCGGCCGGCCCATTGCATTCAATGTGTGCGGGTACGCGTTGTACCCCTGTACGCGTTGAACTGCAATGGACCGATCGGTGCCTCCGGCAGGCCCATTGCATTCAATGTGTGCGGGTACGCGTTGTACCCTTGTACGCGTTGTACCGCAATGGACCGATCGGTGCGTACCCATTGACAATGGGCTTGCCTGGCAACGGACGCGTTTTCGAATTTCGAACGAGTCGGTTGCTGGAAAATCAGTTGGTCACCCACAACAATGTTGCAAAATCATGTATGTCATGAAGTTGAAGATTTGAAGGATGCTGTGGGCGTGTTTTGGTGCTGCTATTCCATGGATTGGCCAGATTCAGAAGATGCAAACGACTTGGACCTATCACTTTGGACACAAGGGACAGTATCTGCCTCTCCAGCACATATATATTGCTGGCTGTTCCCCTGAGAGCTCACTTGCCTGCACTACATGCTCCAGGACGACATCTGCCACTGCACTGCTGCTGTCTCTGCCCCTCTGGACCCTGCAATGGCACGTACTGTGGAGAGAGCCCCAGCCTTCAGCCTTGAAGAGAACCAGGCCCTGCTGGACAGCCTACTTCCACAGTACAGCAAGCTGTATGGGACACCAGGGGAGCAGGTGAGTGTTCTGTGCACTGCCTTTCTGAATGTGCATTTTGTCTGACTAGCAAGGCTGAAAGTCTGCACGCCACTGGCTAGCAGGCTCACTGAGTAGTTGTCACTCCCCATAGTGTGTAGTGACATGCACTGGACAGGTATGGTGCAGTGACAGTGCATTTGAACAAGGTTTTACTTCCCATGCAATGATACCATGTAGTGACGTCTGGCAAACTGTCCATGGGCAGCTTTGCACTGCCTGTGTACATCATGTGCCCCTGTGATTGAGACATGTATATACAACTGTGTCATGCACGGATATGTTGCATGTGTGGTAATGGCCTTTTCACTTTGTCATCCTGACAGGTTAATGCCCATCGGAAGCAGGAGATCTGGAAGGACATCGTCCGGGCCTTCCGGTCCGTGGGGGTCTACAAGCGCCGGATCCGCAACTGCCAGAAGAGGTGGCAGGACCTTCGGGGCTGGACCCGGAGGATTGCACGGGTCCAGCTGAAGCTGTCGCCTCCTCGCAGGAGGGACGGAACACGGACCCTGACCCCCACATGCTCCAGATCCTGGCGGTGGTGTTTCCAGACCTGGATGGGCAGCTGAAGGCCAGACAGCAGCAAGGAGGGTGAGTCAAAGACTGCACTGTGAACTCTGTATTACATGCTTTGTGCCCTCCTCTGGCCTGGTTCAACTGCCACAGTGCAGCAGTCATGTTGTCCAGGAGCCATGTCCCTCTATTGTGCACTGCCCACTGCTCATCTGATACCCAGGTGTGGCCCTTACATTCAGGGAATTGTGTCACTTGGGACTGTGTCCTTGCAGTTTGCTTCACTAAAGGTGGGGGACAGCATCTGTTTCCCTAACTCTGTTGTGGGCATCATGGGTGGGTCCATTGTTCACACAACGCCTGTGTTTGGACATGTGATCTGCGTGTTGCTTTGATATGCGGTCCACTTGCTGAGCTGGCACCACATGTGCCTGGGGTATGTGGCACACGCCCATGCAGCGGGTGGGAACAATGTTTGGGCCCCAGGAGTGTGCAGATTACGTGTGTCACACATACATAGCCAGCTATCCACTGTCCAGGGCACATCCCTCATTCATGTGGAGCAGGACAGTCATGCCTACTCCAGGCCATGCAATGCACTCTGTACTCCCACTCCCGTGTATCAGCTGACACATTGTGCACAGTGATTTGACCCCTCAGGTGTCTGCCTCTGTGTCAGTGTGCTGTGGATTAGTTGCCAGGACTGCTGGGGTGTTTCTTGGTAGGGGCTCAGCATGCCCCTGGAGATGTAACCATAGGAGACGATACTTGTGTGTCACATAGGTGTTTGATCAGCTGCCCGTGCAGACTGGGGTATGCGAATGTGAAGTTCAGGCAGCTGTTCCCCATTCACAGCAAATTGTGAGGGGCTCAGGTTCAGAGGGTAGTGTCACAGGTCTCCCATATGTCCAATAGGTGTGACCTGGACAGATGAGGGTTAAGATGATGTGTTGTGTGGGGGATGTACATGTGCACTTGTGCAGCTCCAGGACTTGCATTCCCCATGACCTACTATTGTGACACAGTGCATAGTGTTGTTGTCTGGCTGCCAAGTCATACATCACTGAGACAGTGATGTATGACTTAGCAGTCATGCCTCTGCCATGGCATGTGTCAACCTATTGGTGGTCCTGCAGGGGAGTGACATGTGCTACATGCACACCATTGTGGCGATGGCTATCAGGACATGGGTGCATCATGGTGTCTGTCGCTGGTATGCATCACATGCATTTCCTATTTGACTCTGGGCATCCCTTTCATCCGGAAACCTGTACTGACTCAGTGGCAAGAGCTGTGATGTGTGCATGTCCACATGCCACACCGTGTCCTCTGCACTGTCCAACTACTGTGTACTTGGTGCATGTGTCCACACTGGGGTGTTGCAATCCAACAGACACCAGACAGATGGGTGCAAGGCCATGTGGGATGTGAGTGCCATGCTTGGCATCAGACTGACAATTGGCTTCTCCTGTTCAGATAGGGCACTTTTAGCAATGTACAACTAATGATGCCAGGGCTTGCTCTGTAATGTGCTGTGCTCACAGTGGTGTGTGCGTTTGGTGCAGGTGACTGATGTCTGTCTGTTTCCCCATTGTTTGCAGATACATCCACGGCCACGGAAGGGGACAGCTCCACGGACCAGGAGGAGCCAGAGAGCCAGACTGGGTCAGCAGCCGAGGAGTGGTCGGAGGGACCCAGTGGCACGGAGGGCGAGGGGAGCCACACCGAGGAGTCCTCAGCACCATCCACCTCAGCTGAGGACCAGAGCAACTCGGAGGATGACTCCCTTGTGGAGGCGGGTGTCAGCAGCCACCACACCCCAGCTAGTGTTGCTGTCCCCGCCACCACCAGCACCACCACCGCCCTCCCATCGGCTCCCATTCCCCAGGTCCGTGGAGGCTCCCATGTTCGGGAGCGTGTCTCCTTTGGGCCAGGCACCGCACCCCCTGCCCCTGTGTCCCATGCTGCCCTGAGTGAGGAGTCTGTGTACCTCCTTCGCCAGCTCCATGTAGGGCAGACAGCCATGCTGAGTGTCCTCCATGCGCACACCGCACTGTTGACTCAGCTGGTGTCGTTCATGGAGGGCATCTCATCGGGCATGTCTGACCTACAGAGGGGCAATAGGTCCATGGACTCCTCCCTGACGGCAGCAGTGTCCCTCCTCAGAAAGTCCCTCACCCCTCCTGCCTCTGCTCCATCCACACTCCCCAGCACCTTACCCATCCCAAGCACACACACGCCGGCACAGGCACACACCAGCACACACACGTCCAGCACACAGACACACACGCCACAAACAAAACGCACACGCACGCACAGTCAGGGGACTGAAACCAGACTCACAGGGGATGGGGCCCTGGTACACACACACGCATCCACGGGCACTGCACAGTCCTCAGTTGCCTCTCCCTCCAAAGCACCCTCCCTTGCCTCACCTGCAACCCCAAAGACCCAGCGTCTCTTCCTCAGTGACCTCGGCCTCTTCCCCTCCGATCCAACTGCTCCAGCATCCAGGGGAAGAGGAAGCCCCCCACACGGAGCAGAGTGCCCCTCGCCCCGGACACCCTCCCCAGGCGCAGACAGACTGAGGCCCCCACCCG